>CM060560.1:171070843-171670843 GCA_030625065.1 Alectoris magna | reverse complement strand
AAGCCAAGCAATATTTCAGGATAAACTTCCAAAAATAAGATAGATAGCCAGATAATTTGTCAGCTTGAAAATGTTTAGTTCGGGGTTTTGCTTGCTTGGTTTTTGTTTTTTTTCCCCTCAAACTTTTATTCTGCACAGTTTGCCAGTTGAATAGAATGACTGATAATGTAATTTAATGGAAGGATAGGAGAATTAATTAGCGAATGTTTCTAGATTTTTGAAACTCATTATAAATCTGGATTTACCTTTGTAATTGACAAGGCTCTGTATGGTGGCTGTAGCTGCTCTAGGCAAGCAAATAATTGTTACAGCTTTTTCAGCTAGAGGTTGATGAGATGGCCTGGTGGTCAGCTCTTGTTGATGACAGTAGACTTCAGCCCAAAAGTTAGGAGACAACTGTGACTGATGATTTGGGATGTTCAGATAGCCTCATCTTGCCAAGAGATATGTTCATTAAGTTGTCAAAGAACTGAAATCTATGCGTTGCCCATCCATCTGGCATATAATTTAAATAACAGCTGAATTCCTGACCTCAGATATGATATAAGCATTTCTGAGTAGACACGACTGATACATTTGCATAAACAGAGGCACTTAGAATAAAAATACATTTTAAAAGGAGAGTGGGGGGAAAAAAAAGAGACTTCTGAGATCTGGATACCCATGACAACATTGATAGATGGTGGTGTACTCAAATAAAAAGAAACACTTTACTGAGTACTAAATAATATTTTTTAAATGTTTGCGCAGGGTTTTTTTAGTACAATTAATAAAGTCTCCCTCTCTAGCCTGAAGAAAGGTGTCAGCAGTTGAAGTGCCTGAAACTGAGATACTGAATTCATCACAGTGAGTTTTCTGAGGACTGAATAGATAATCTGCATGATTTTAAATATTAAAAGCCTTTGTCAGGGTAGATATGCCTGTAAAAATACAAGCTGGCAGTTACACACGATTAAGGCACAGTTGCCTGGGCAATTCAGGATCTGGGTTACCACAGAATATTATAGATAAATACAGGTATTGATACCTGTTTGTTTGTTTTTTAATTTTTTTTTTACTTTTGCCAGGCTGCAACAGTATCATTAGTTAAGGGGATTTTAGTGGTGCCTAACATTTAGTATTTGAAACCGGTTGCATCAGTACGATGCTGGAACCCAAACTTGCTCAACACACAAAAGGCTGTGCAAGACAACCCAGTGGGAACAGCAGCTCTGTGGATTGCAGGTGCATCCCCTGGGGGTCTGTGTGAGCAGTTGGGGTTCCCTTGGCTCTCAGTGGCGCTCCAGCAGTCCAGGTGATGGTTTGGCTGGTCAGCTGGGAGAGAGGGCAGAGACTTCTGCCAGTACTCAGGCGAAGAAAGTAAATGCAGGCTGGTAGCTACCAGAGGTACAGGTGTTAGGTGTTTCTATTCTGGGCATTGTCCTTCCACCGTGCAAGTACTTCCCCACTTCTGTCAGTATTTTCCTTTGTCCTCCTCCAGTTGCTACATGCTTGAAACTGTGCTCTTCGAGGGCAACAACAGCAGAGCTTGGCTATTTGCCCCTGTTCAATAAAAATTAAGCAAGTAAAAAATCCCTATCTTGAGCTACTGCTGTTTTATGCTCTTTGCTTGCTTCTAGTTGTCACATTGCAAGAGGGCACTGTTCACTCTCAGGTAACAACTTCAAGCTTTTCTTTGCCAGCATTGCTTAAATCCATAAGCATTTAGGGGAGGGTCTATAGTCCTTCTCTTGGTCATTGGTATGGAGGCTCAAGGGCAAGCTAAGGAGCAAAATGTTCCATGACCCTTCTTCTGTCCCTCACTGATTTTTTTTCAGCTTGCAATGACCACCCTATGATACCTCCCCATACAAACAGATATCTCTGATAGATTCAAGCCATGCTATGGTTATACCTGTCCCATTGCTGCTACTTAGAGGGCACGTTTATAAAAGGTGGCATGCTGGCTTTCGTAAGCCTCTTCCTGAGTGCAGGCTGGCATTCAGACAGCTGAAGCTGCGGCTGTAAGCCACACACAATTTACAGAGTGAACAACGTGGGGCTAAGCAGGTGCTTTTAGATCCAGGAGCTGAGGTGGAATGAGCACCTCAGCTACATGGTTGACAAGTCAGGATACTCAGAGCTTTGTGGCCGTTGCTCATGCTTCCAAGCAAGCAGCACGCTGTGCAGCAGGACTTGTCTCTGAGCAGAGATTAACCTTTCATTAGTAGGCATCCTTTAATTAGGAGGACAGTTTAGGCACAGCCAAGGTGTCTTTGGTTTAGAGATAAATTTGAGAAATACTTAAGAAATAAGATAAATGCAGCTAGAAAGTTCTCAAGGAGTTTAGGGCTCAGTGGCAATTGGACCCAGTGACCCTGGTTTTTCCAGGCCAGCAAACAGTGCTGGCGCGTACTCCATCAAGGGGAGGGAAGGCAGAGGGAAATTATGGTAGGCCATGGCTGGAGGAGATATGTGATTTAGTACTTCCCCGACAGCCTTCCTGTGTGCTCCTATGAGGCCTTAATCAGGACTGAGAAATGCTGTTCTTTTGCAGAGCTCCTAGGAGGGAGAGGGAACATCGCTGTCTTGTGCCCTTGTTGGGATGATTTCTCTCTTCCCTTTCCCCCATGTGACGTGAGCAGGGAAATTTGGTGAAGGTAGCACATCATTATTTAAGATTACCGTAATTTTTAACCGTATTTTTTAAAATTGCTTCCATCCAACTCAGCATTTGAAAAACCTCGAAGATCACACAATGTGCACGATCACAATGAATATGTTTGTTGCAAGGACCCCACTTGTAAAATGCGTATATCCAAGGCTATTGTGGAATTAAGACCTAAGGTCAATTTAGCTGAATGGGTCTCCTGTTGCCTAAAAAGTAGCCAGGCAAAGCCCACAGAACTGAAGCTTTCAGCACAACACTGCCCTCTGGAGCATTCTGAATCACTCTCCTTACAAGCCAAACAAAGGACAAACAGGAGAAAAATAGAAAAAGGCCTTGGTCTCCAATGTACAAATGAATAGCACAAGTGCAGTGAGTAATGAAAGCGGCTATGCTGCAGAAGCAATGAAAATATGAAGATGTTCATTCCTGTCATAAATACCAACAAACATTTTTCAACATTGAATGAAAGGCAGAAAGAAATGGAATTTTGAACAGACCTGGAGAGAATGGTTTATAATAACAAAAATGCGTTTTAATTTTGCTCAGAGGTTTTGGCAGGATTCTAACAAAGAAAAACCAACAAGCTATTGTGAAGGAAAAGAATAATTTGCTCTCTCAGTCTATTTTGGATGCAGATCTCTTACTGCTAGGCATCCTTTCACATTTTGATAGTGTTTGTGTCAACACAAAGATGATACGTTACCTTGTGCTGTCAAGAGCTTACCAAAATAAACCTCATCAACAAGGCATTAAATAATAATATCACCTTTCCCCAAAGTTTTGATATTCTCTGTGATGTACTTATGGATATTTTTAAAAGAACATAAATTATTGATTCCCTCCTTCCATCAAACCTGTCTAACCACTGAAGTGTGTATAGAATGCAGTCCTGTGCTAAGTTCTGTTAAAGAACAATCCACAACATGTAATTGAAAGCACGGGCTCAATGGAAGTGAGTTTCTTGGATTTACAAAGGGCCTCATCTTGTGAATACAGCATATAGACAGCATCAGCTCATTGCTGCTGATCCTCCTGGTGGCAGATATTATTCTCAGTAATACATGTGCACGGAATTGGATTCAGCAGTGTAAGAACCACGTTCCAACACCAGCTTCCCACCTATGATTCTGTTCAGGGAAAGCTGAGGCTGGAAAAGACCTCTGTAGATGACCCAGTCCAAAGGCCTGCTCAGCTGGGGATCAGCCAGAGCAGGTTGGTGGGGGCACATCCAGTCAGGCTCTGAGTGTTTCCAGTAGTGGAGCATCCACAACCAGTGTGGGTAACCTGCTCCTGTGCTCCACCACCCACACAGATTTGATTTTTTATTATTTTTAGCTGGCATTTTCTGGTTTTTAATTTGTACCTATATCTCCTCTTATCTTGCCACTGAGAATGAGAAGCTGTCTTCTTAAACCCCCAACTAGGCATTTACTCACACTGGTAAATCCCTCCCTAAGGATTCCCAGCTAAACAGACTCAACTCTCAGCCTCACCCTGTGTGTCACAGCCCTTAGTTTTCTAGATGGCCTTTAGCTGGACTCACTCCTGTGTGTCTTGGTCTCTGTTGTATACCATGAAGCTCAGCACTGGGCCCAGTACTCCAGACGCGTCTCAGTAGTGCTAAGCAGAGGGCTCCCACACTTCACCTGCTGGCACTGCTCCTCCTAGAGCAGCCCAGGAGGCTGTTGGTTTCCTTTGCCACAGGGGCACATTGCTGGTCCGCATTCAATTTGGGATCCACCAGAACCCCAAGGGGCTTTTCTGCAAACTTTACATCAGAGCTTCCAGCCTGTGCCAATGGATGGGGCCGTTCCTCCCATGAGGAATTCATAGTGCAATTAAGTATCAGCAGAATAATAGCTGCCAATGTTTGAGAAGAACTGAAATAATGACTTGGGAATAAGTGACTTGTGTTCTGTAGTTGAAAGAAAGGTTATTTGAATACCAGTAGACTGAGGGGAATGGATTGCAACAAACAGAAATGGCAAGAAAAGGGAAAGAGCAGTCCCCTGGCAAGTGAATGTCTGATCACAGAAACAGAGCTCCTGAATGATTCACTCCAGGCTTGATCTAGTCGCTGTTTAAGCAAGTGAGAGTTTCCCCAAGGTTTTGGGGAACGCTGAAGGAAACCCAAATGTATCATGAAGAAAGAGGGAAGTTGCATAACATTTTTTTTTCTGTCCCTCTAATAATGAGCAAGCAGCAAAGTACGCTTCTAGAAATAATGGCAAATTCTGAAGACATCTCATAAGATGACTCCAAATTTAGAGTACAAAAAAAACGTGAAAATGTCAAGTAACAGTGTTAATAATCTTAGCCTTGGTAGTACTTCTGCAGTGCAAGCTGTTAATTATGTGCATGTCTGTTTGCAGTATTGATACACACATGGGAAAGGATATTCGAAGTAAGTGATAACACAAATTCTTTTGTCCTCTCTCAGCTACTCGGGGAATAAAATCCAGTTTGGCACTACTAGTTTTAAATTCATGGTTAGTGTTTTATGCTGCTGACCGCAGTTCAAATAGTGAAGGAGAAATGATCATACCTTTTGTCTTATGAGGCCAGTCATAAAATACTGATGCCAACACTGCAGTGTACAATAGGAATGATAACATCAGAATTCATCCTTAGTGTGAATGAACTATTTTAACATGTTTAATGGATGCCATGGGTCAGCTTGGCTGTTCTGAATACCTGTATATCAAAAAGTCTCTTAAAAAATCCTTTCCCCCTAAAACTGTGACTTTCACCCATACACCATTTTGTAAACTTTATGAGGCAGAAGCTGGAAAAACCTTTTCCTCTTCACTGCAAAATCTTGCAATAAAAGGTTTGTAGAGCACAGGTCCTGGTTGGGTACAAGAGAGGATTTGAAGTTATCTGCTTTTGGAAGATAGTTTATGAAGCAAACTGGTTCCTTCACTCCTGTCCTAAAATAGAAATAGATCACAGAGATCCATGGTGCTTGTTTTTTCATTTCAGTGTTTTATTAGAAAATCTGAATTTCCTGTACAGTATTCAAAAGTTTATTTATTTCACTCCTACATTAATAATTAATCATAAAAGTCCAGATGGGAGGATAAATTGATGTCTTTCCAAGGTGAAAGACATCAGTTCTTTGCCTCCCGTGCTCCCTATGCACAGTGCTGTATATTTGGCGTATAGATACAATGAAGAAAGTTTAAACTTTTTATTTCTGAGTGTCCTTTCAGAAAATAAATAAACAAATCAATATGTCGAAGTAGAACCAGTGATCAGAAATCACTGCAGAACTTACTCTGTTTCTTTCCATTATTCATACAAACATCTTTATATTATTATCCAGTCACACTTTGGATTGTTCACTGCTAGGTTTGCATAGTCAGATTTGTCTCAAGTCAAGCTCTCTGAATGATAGCATTGTATCATTGCCTAATCTTCAAAGGAGCTGAAGGTCTTGTCCTCAAGGATATTGGTTTAAATCCAGCTCTGTGTATGTATTCAGCTAACTCAGAGGAGATGATGCGGCTCATAGTGATTAATAACTACGTTCTTCAGAAGCTGGCGTTTTCACCGTGGTCTACAGTGTATCTAATTGAATTGACCCCACTGAATTTAATCCAAAATTAAGTACAATTTTAAGTATAGTTATTAAATTATATTTTCATTTGGCCAGGAAATATGAGCATGCAACACTTAAGTGACACGAGATGAAAGGTTAATAATAACTCAATATAGAACAACTTCCAACTTTTCCTTAAAAGCAGAATGGTGACATTTAGAGAAGAAAGAACAGTTTTTATAATGTTTACAAAACGTCGACTAAGAGTAAGTCCTTATTTGTCATAGGTCTGCTGATATTAGGGAAATCAGTTGAGAATTCAGAATATCAGCCAGGCACGCTGCCAGCAAAGTGAATGACTCTTTACCCTTGACATCAGTGATATGGAGTGGGAAACCAAAATGACTGTTCAAGTGTCTGTGATTCCGGAGATGCAGTGGAATAGCTAAAAATAAGGCAGCTATGTCATACGTGTGGGAAGGGGATCCAGAACACAAAATCATCTCCAGAGGAATTTAAAACAAGGCTCTAGGAATTATTAGAGATCTGATAATTCAATCTCTCTTTAGTTTAAAGGAATTCCAACCTTCAGTTGCTTCATGCCACGCCCTGAGACTAGACTATGGAATAATTTGTTGAAATGAAATCCTTGTTTTAACAGTGCTGTGTGATGAAACTGAAAGGAAAGCAAGCGTGGAGGAAATTGATGTTATATAACCCAGTGAATATCCCTCTGCACTCTTTGCTAAAAGGTGTGGCATACCTGCTAAACAGACCCCTAAACTGTTGCTGGTAAACTTGGATCACTGCCTGCAAAGAAGCATTTATGCTGAGTACTTGTAAAGGTTTACCCAAGTTGCAGAGTGGTTTGCCTGATGCCAGCATCAGAACACATAAAGGAAGAGCTGGAAAAACAACAACAACAACAAAAAACAACCTGGACAATAATTAGTCCTAACGATAGGATTCATTATGGGATTAATGAATAATTAATTTTAAAAGTTTAAATTGACTTACAGATAGAAATTTCAGTACTTCAGACTAAATTGCAAATGTAATTCTTAAAAGCAATATTGAGGAAGTAACAGACTTCTGCACATCATTTGACCTAGACCTGTATGACTTTCTGCTTAAGAAACGGGACACAAAAATAACTGATTAAAGCTATTGAGAACAAGGTAACTGACAGACCTCAGCCTGAAACTGTAGACTGAGAATCTGCATCAAATAGGAAAAATTTTACTGGGGCCTTCAAGGATTTGTTCTTGGCCTCAGATGACTTCATTTTTTTTTATCAGTGACCTGGAAGGAAAAAAAAAAAAACACAACTGAGAAAGTGCACAGAAACGGAGGAGCAGTGAATAATGAGGCTGACAGATCACTGAAAGGATTTGGAGTGTGCTTCTGACTCAGTACAAGCAAACAGTGTACATTTCTGTTCAGTTTATTGGCTGATACGTGAAGAACAGGAACTCTGTGCTGGTGTGCAGTCACTGCCAGGATGACTTGATGTCCTGGGAGATAATCAGCCAGACGCGGGTTCCTGTGCACCATTGTGGCTGAAGGAACCCACGGAAATCCTTCAGTGTGCAAACAAAGCAGTGTGGAATGTCATGAGTAAAAAGAGGCTGTCTTGTGCACATTTGGTCCTGACATGGCTGCCAATTGGCTGTGACCAATTGCTGTTTTGGTGAATGCTGAAAAGCTGATAAAGATTTAGGGAAGCCCACAGCGGTACTTAAGAGAAAGCCAAAAAAGGGATTATTAAACTGAAGATCTACAGCAACTGCTTTATTTGGGGCTACTGTTTAATCTCATCCAGGAAAAATTTATTTATCAGCCTTCTGTAGCCAAAAGAAAGGCTGATGAAACAGTGACTGTACCAAAAGTCCTCAGAGGGTCAGTGGTGCATGTGTGAGGAGGGTTAGGGCTGCAGTGTCTCGGCATTGGGACCCTGATGGAGCAAATGGTTCTGCACACGTTCTACTAGCGAAAGCACGTAAGAACAATCTAAATTAAAGGAAGGATCTCATAACTCAGCCACTCACTGCTCTCACTGCTCTGCAGTTCCAGGTGGACAAAAGAAAGAGGGGTCAGATTAGGTAAGCACCGCACTGCCTTGGTGCTTATCTGAACCCTATGTTTATCATATCCTACTTTAATCATTTCCATCAGCAGAACTAGTTTCTAACCTCATTAAAACAAAATGTTCTGAAACATTTAATATTTCTCACATCTAGTCAAGTAAGAATTCCTGGGGAAATTGTATTTTTCTGTAGTATTTCAGTACTAAGTCTGGAAGCACATCAGCTTGCAAAAATGAGAATGGCAGGAAAATCATAATTAAATAAATCAGTCTATAGGGAGGAGGGTGTTGAGGTTGGACAACAGATTATTGTGACTAAAGGGGCAAAGCCCTGACCATTTTTTAGCTTGGAAATGGCAAAAATGCAAGGTAACATCTGTAATGCAGAAACCCACTGCAAAACAACCCTGTGTTTTGTGGGGTGTTCACATGCCAGCTGCCTTCCAGTCAGTGTAAGCCAGATGAGATTTTGTGCACTAAATATTACCAGGTGAAATGAATTTGCATAGTAATTGACCTCCTGCAACGTGTCACTGATAGAGTGTCCTTCCCCTGGCTGTGGCCTCCAGTGGAAGTTTTGGAAGAGTGTTAACCTGGCTGTGTATTATTTTCTGGTTCATTAAATGTAATAGCAATTCTGGCAAAGATTCTGTTGATGAGAGAGGTTTGGCTTCCACAAGAAAGCACTGTCACAATAGCAGATACTGTATTCTTATCTAATTTACCTACAGCCAATACATTTATGAACAGAAATATTAGATGGCAGAACCACAAAGGACAATTTATAATTTAAAGCCTACAGAACAATCTCAGTCCTCAACCAACCGCTTTGCCTCTGCTCCCCAAAATTCCTACTATCCCAGACATCTGTAATGGGTTCACTTTTGCATATCAGCCTTTGGTTCCTCTTCCCCTTCTAGTAGAATAAACCACTTTGTTTTAAACGCTTAATTCTCCTTTGCCAGGAGGATTCCAAGGGAGGAAAATCTTACCATCCTCTTGTTGGCTTCACTCCCATTTGTAAGAAAGACCTATAAAACAGTGGGCTTCGGGTGTCTGTTTTCAGGGCTTCATCCAGCTTTGAAGCATCTGCTGTTGCCCTCGCAGCACAGTTCTCAGACTGTTTGTCACTGTCTGAGGTTGACTGACAGTGATTGTTAACCTTTTCTTATCACCCTGCAGATACTTACTCAGTAGTTCAGTGTATTTTCTCTTATATACTAATAAAACACCTGCATTTATACAAGACCTTTTATCCCAAAAGATTTCGACAAGCTCTGCAAGCTATAAATTTACAGCAGTACTGTACAAGTAACATAGCTTTTAGTTCAGCACAAAAGACTGTATCCAAAATCTGGAAATCCTGATATTTTAGCAAGGAGCAATGTATTCCAATTGTGCAGTCCTCAGAACTATGCTTGGCTCCTTAGGCAACAGCAAATCTGTCAACACCTGAGTTTTGTGTTTGTGATGAAAAATTTCCAGTGATGCCAATATCACGCATACCCAGAAGTTCAGCCATATTGCCTGGACTGAAAAGGTTAGTGTTTATCTCCTACCTTTACCCAGCCAACTCACACAGGTTAAATGTCCCCCCTTCTGTCCTTCTAACATCAACTCCATGAGGTAGGTTTAGGTCAAGCTTAAGGCAGGGTGACAGCAGTTTACCTCAGTACTAAGCACAGTATTACAGCTGTGATGGAAGGAATCCATACTCGGAGGTGCTTGTCAGAGCAGCAGTGAGAGGTGAAGGGTTTTTTGCTTTCCATGAAGTCCTGACTGAGTGTGAAATTGAGAAACAGCCAGACAAATGAGGAGTTTCTTCCAGCTTTGATATATAGACTAGGTCTCACTGAGGATGAAGCACGCTAAAACTTAAGCTTCTTTCTTCCTAGACAAGGGTCTGTTAGACTTGATTTTATAGAAGACTTGTTCTGTGCTAAAGTAAAACCACGAGACTTGCTCCACCTTCAGAAGGACATTGGTCGGTGTTAAGCCTCAGCAAAGGGCTCTGGGCAATGAGTGCCAAAGGGATAGAAATCTGGATCCAGAGACTGGAAGGAAGCTACTACACAGTTGAGCAGATCCCCTGAGGTGAAGGATTGAAGGAGAGGGACCTTGAGCTCCAGTGCAGAGGACATCCATGCTCGTCAAACAAGATGCAGCTTTCATGCCTTGTCCATTTAAAGACTTCTGCTTTCTCTCCTCACAGCAGGAGCCTGCACTGATACAGTAGCACTGGAAGTTAGGATTAGTTCCAAGTTTAAAAACCTGATGTATTTGGGAAAGTATTTGGCCTTCACTAAACACATATCTAAAACAAACACTCGCTTTTAAAATTTTGACCTCAGTATGGAAAGTATGATTTGGATCACACCAGGTTAGATAATACAAACCTTTATATGGGATTTATGTCATAAGCCAAATGCAAATTATTACTGTTCCTCATTTGCAGTTACCTCTGGCTATTTAATCCATACTCTACTAATTCTCCTCTGTGTTATTAGTCTGGAATTTAGTCTACATGATGAGAATCATTTAGCTGATAGTGCTTTAAACTCATCTATAAACAGCTTTTGATGACTAATATGCATTTTTCTGTGCCTGCAGTAAATTTATTTCAAGCAAAAAGAGTCTGTTTGGAAACACCTTACATTTTCTGGTAAATCAACTATTTAATATTTCATTTCAAGCTGTACTGGGAAAGCAAATCTGTTTCTTTTCTCAGATTCACATCTGAAGGGAGAAAGTACAATAACTGCAGAAAAAAGAAAAAAAAAATAGAATTTGTATTATTCCATTAAGGGATACATGTCTTCTCAAGCCATCATAAGAATATTTTTATATGTGTTTACATTTTTCTATCTTAAAAAACAGCCACTTCAGATTCCTTCAATTTGAATTCCTGCACGGCCTCTGCAAATGAAGAGAATGAACAACCAAATGGAAAATGCCATTTCTTACTCCCAGCCCTGGAAGTGATCCATTATTTAAAGCATTACCATTAAAAATGAACTATTTCCACAGATAAGATGAAACAGGTAATATTTTTACAGGCATCCTTACAACTCTGGAAAATGTGAATGCCTGTATCCTTGCGTGCTGTTGAGAAGAATCCTCAGTAATAAACACAAAAAGAAACATCACAGATGTCTTATATCTTACATTTTTAATGCCGTTCTCACGCAAAATGGCATTAGACTTCAGTATACCTATTTTTTTCTTTTTTGTGCTATATCAAGTCTCAGTTTGCTTCTGCAGTCAAAACCAAAGGAGCCCCCAGGTTCTACAGTTGCTTCTGCTATTCTGTGTTATAAGACAGCACAATTGTCACTTAACCATAATGGATTTTACTCTGCTACTTGATCCTGTCCAAGGATAGAGCTCGTAATTGCCCTCCTCAGCCACATATGAAGCAATCTGTCCCACAGAGGTTATACTAAGCACATTTTGTGCTATTGTCAGAGGTTCTGTCATCACTGCATTCTTGGCTGCATGCAGTTGAACTGGGAAAAAAAGGAACAAGAAACACCACCTGCAACAGGTGTTTAAGGAAGAGAAGTCCTCTCAAACCAAAATATTCCTTCCTTACCTATCCACAAAGCTAGAACCTGCAATCAGGGAGGATTCCTGATGCAGGTGTGCTATGCTCTGAGCACACATGCAGCAATGGGAGATGTCTGGAATAGGATCGGTATCCGAGAATAGCAGTAGTTCTGAAAGACACTGCTGAGGCCATTTGGCTGATCTCTGACTTCTCTGTGTTTTCTCATTGTTCTCGGGATCGCTGTGCTTTAGCTAGAGCACACAGTAGAGAATTACATTAGCTGAAACAGTTCTTGAAACAGACAAGAAATTAAAGCAAACTGCGGGCTTAGAGCTTGCCATTAATGTTTTCAAAAGCTAATGACTCAGCTCAGTCTTATCTGTTGCGAATTCAGATTTCCTTGTTTCTGCTGATGTCACGCAAAAGATTTTGCTACTAAAATGAAACTATTTTCTGATACAACTCCTTGCTTCATGCCAGTAAGTTTCTGTGCCAGTGGAGTTACAGGATTGCCTATGCTGTTCTGAGTATATTAGGAATGTATACCACGTATTTAGTACTCACAAAGTACCAGATCAGTTCAAAATGACCATATCTGCTAAACGGGGTTTGCAAGCTAACATTGGTACCATCCATAGGGGCATGTGCTCTGTGCTGTGTCATGGGCTGGTTATATTGCTTTATAACACCTCCTTACCACTGTCTCCACCTCTGCCAGCTAACAGCTGATAATCCTTCTAGCCACTTGGTTTTTTTGTCATTTGTATATGTGAGAATATCAGGCATAAAAGCCTACAACATTCCGTTGATAATTTTGAAGAAAATCCCCTTTCCTTGGAATTCAGTCAGTAGTATGAGTTCTTTTGGCACTTCATCTGAAAGCTGAGATACAGGTAATATTTTTAGCTTTCAGGCCAAGTCAAAGTGTCTTACTCATTCTTAGTGGTTGTTTGTGCTCTTCACCATGAAGTATGGGTGATTCATGGGCTTAGTCCACTCAGGCTCATTCACAGAAATGCTGTAGAAAAGTTTCTTGGCGAAATGAATTTCTCCTTCCTCAGTAGTCTAATTTGACTGGTGTAATTTGACTGGTGTAACTGCTGAGCTATCTGTGAAGCAAAATGCAAGTACAGATCATGCACTCAAGTTATTCTGAGGATTCCTAACTCAGATGTGTTCTCTTCTGAGGAGAATTTAATCAAGTTATTATTCAGATAAATACTACATGTACAAAAGTGACTTTTGACTCATCAGCTGGAAATGTTGTGAAGGTGGATTTTTCAGCTCATTTTCAGAGCTGCACTGATTGGTTTGTTGTAGTTCTATTAGGCAAGTCATCCACGTTGCTACAACAGTGTTCCTATTCTCTTTACAATCTTGCCCCATTCTGTCTTGATAAGACATTAAAAGTCAGTGTTCAAAGTTTGTCAACAGGAGTTTTGCTTTCATTGTGCAAGGGGCATTTTCACCAGCCCAAGCAATAATTTCCCACTTGCGGTCTACAAGTTGCATGCCTCATCATTTGATGGGAAAATGAAGTGTTGACATTATTTCTTTCTGTAACTTTGAAACATTTGTTTTGTTGTACACAACAGCTGATGCCACCACAGTCTACAATATTCTAGTCGGTATCCAAAGCATCTGATAGGTTAGCTGTAGCCAGTAGCCTGCCCTCCCATAGCAGTTCCTTTCATCTTTTATGCAGGTAACTCAAGGATATCTCCTTAAGCAATTTTTATGGCAAATAAACTACTGACTACAGAGTAATCAGATACTATAGGCTATTTATGTAACACCTCTATATTTCTTGATGCTCCTGTAGTTATTCTGTAGCTCCTTACACAGACATGAAATCATTTGACATTTTGCCTGCTAAGTCAAACGAGATAATCTGTGAAAGCGTCATTTTTTATTTTTGCGACACTTTACTGATACGGTTTTTATGATTACTTTGGAAGCAAACCTTCCTCTGGGGAATTCAGAGTCAGTCAGCTGCCAGTCCCATCTCCCAGTAACTTAAGCCGTGCAGTTAGTTCCTCTTAAAGGCTTGTATTTCATACTGGTGTCTCCTTCATTTAAATGTATCCATTCAAAACAAGTACTTTATCAACTATTCAATTGTTGTAAAGGAAGTGAAACGCAGATCATATTTCTATTCAAATTAACATGGTTCAATATTTGCAGTACTTTGTGGTCAGATTACAGAGACCGTTGAAGAAGCTTGTACCAAATTGCCTTCAGATAGCTTTAGTTTTCTGTTATAACTTCTTCAATGACATAAATGAAATTTATTTTAGCCAGTAATAACATTACACCATGTGATACTGCGTTAAATGTTGGGCTTGATCTCCTTATCTTTAAAAATGCAAATCCTTACAGCATATAAAATGTAAGGAAAGGGTAGAGGGGAGCAACAGTTCACAAATCAGCAAGGTTTTGCAGTTAAGGCTATCTGGTTAGCTGTTTTACTATGCAGCTTACACATCCCCACTGTGAGGCACAGAGGTGGCATCTGCTTTTTGACACAACTTAGAGACGTTGGCCTAAGTTATGCAAAGACTTCAGGCTGTGTGTGGGTACATAACAAAAATGAAATGACATCTGAAAAACTGTTACTATTAAGTTGCATATTTTCTATGCTGTGCATTGTATGTCAGCAGTGGAGGCTCTTTGCATCAGCCCTCACCTTCACTGTGGAGGTTGTCAGAGCAGCTTCCAAGCACTGAGGCAGAGGCATATGGCTCTTATGCTTTTCCTGGTAACACGAATATCTGGCAGACCACAGAATTACGATCTTATCTGGTGTTCTGAGGGTGAGTCTTAGGTACCATTAATTTAATCAATCAGAGTAAAACTTCGTTGTCTCAGCTTGTTTTTTCCCCAGTCCCAGTGCTTTGTCTCTGTGGAGAAGAAGATACCAGCAGCAAGAAGCTGGTGCCTTGGCTCTGCTGCCTGAGCAAAACCATCCTCACTGGTCCTCTCTGCACCTACCATAGGTGCTGCACCTACCATTGGTGCTCCACTCTGCTCTTCGCAAAAAGCCTTTGTTTCTTGATGCCCCATCCACATCCAAAATTATCTGAGGATTTCTTTTCACTAACAAAATGTTTCCTTGTGTTCAAAAGGCCTAAAATAATTTCCTTCCTGTTTCTTCTTGGTTATCATTGTACTTAGCCCCGTTTCACAGTGGTGCCTATACAATGCCAGTATTACATGTAACCTCATGAACTCATTTAGGAAACATCTTGTTGAAAGAGCTGAGATATTTCTTTCATTTTCTTCTACAAGCCACTAAAAATAAATCCTATTAAAAATAATGCAAATTGATGTCATTAAGAAGATAATCCTGTTTGGCCTACATAGAGTTCACATTTTTCTCCAGCAAAACATTACACATCCTCGGTTTACTCAGGAAGAAGTACATAGACTATGCTGCTGTTGCAGCAGTACCTTCTCTTTAGAAAGAGAAGAAGAAATTAACATTGTTTTATGCAAAACAACTATAAACCGTGGAGCCAATCTAGTAGAGTTTATAGTTGAAATCCCTGACACAAGGATCACCGGTACCCTGTATTTGGTGTCTGACAACGATCTGGACAAATTTGCACATACTCTTTATGTCCTACAGTACCCAACATGTAAGTTAATGCTGATATTATACTGTGCATCACATATCCATTCATAGTGATATATTATCAGTGGGGAAATGACAACAGATCCTATGGCAAGAGAATTTTACATTCCACAACAGTGGTTTTTTGGACAATAGTACTGTCTGTCTAAATGAAATCTGAAAGCTTGGCATCCCAAAATCTCAATTCACAGTCTTAAAAATATCATGCTCTCCTTTCTGAAAATAATACAACTGTCACATTAACTTACTCTGAACATTCTAATGGAGGGTTTAAATTGGAAACATAATAGATTGAACAGGAAAATGAACTGCAAGTACTTCAAAGTCCAAAAGTCACAATTTTTACCAGAAGATTCAATTTTATTTGAAAACAGAAGGCTTCAGCTGATGCCCAGTGCCCAGTAATAAAGGGGAAGTTGGGAGAGTAGTTTAAAAACACATGCATAACTTTTCGTATACGGTTCAAGATAGCTTTGACACATTCTTGGAACATGCACAGTGTTAATTCAGGTTTCCGAGACTTGTCAGGATTCCTGGAAATTCACATTACGTTGCATTAGCAATAAATTTTATGTATAAAGAGTATATCAAATTGAACTTAATTTACAGTATCTCTAGGTGGATGTAAGTGTAATGCTTTCTATTTTTTATTAATATCTTAAATCTGGCAATTTTAATAGTAAACATCAAACTTGTGTACTAATTCTTTGATTCTCTTAAAGCTACAGCATGTCTCTTAGGAAAGTGCCCAAGCCACTGAACATAAGCACTATCTAAATAAAAGAATTTTTAAAACTCTTGTCAAAAGAGTGCAGGGAGGATTGCAAGAGTGGTGGGACCAAAGGGAGAGAGCATGGACAAAAAGAGCATGGATTCACGATGGGGAGGTCATGCTTTACCAACAGTATCCTTCTACAATGAAATGACTGACTTGGTGGAACAGGGAAATACAGTGGATACTGCCTATGTTGACTTCAGTTGAGCTTTTTACTCCTTTTGTGATATATTTAGAGACACAGTGAAGAAGTATAGATGGATGAGGAATTAGATGGATTTAAAACTCTTTACAGATTGATCTGGAGGGTGAGTTCAATGCCATGCAGTGTCACTGGAGCCCAGTAATTAGTGCTGTACCCTAGGGGTCAATCATGCACACATTACTATTCAATACAATCTAGAAGATGAGGCAGAGTGTACCCTCAACAACTTTGCTGAAGGTAGTGCACTAGGGGATGTAGTGGATACATCAGAAAGTTGTGCTGCCATGCAGAGGGCCCTCAACAAGATGGAGAAACAGAATGATGAATGATAGGAACTAAATGAAGTTCAGCAAAAGTGCGTGAAGTGCAGTGTCCTGCACCTGGGGAGGAAACAGTCCCATGAGCTGATAAAGACTGGGGCCAACTGGCTGGACATCAGCTCTGCAGAAGATGACTTAAGGGTCCTTGTGGACCCCAAATTTAACATGAGCCAGCAATGTGCCCATGAGGCAGAGGTTAGTGGCAGGTATCCTGGGCTACATAAAGAGGAGTGTTGCCAACAGCTTGAAGGAGATAATCCTCCCCTTCGTCTCAGCTATAGTGAGGCCTCATCTGTACACAAGAGATACATGGACTTACTGTAGACATCCAGCTGAGGACCGTCATGATGATTAAGAAAGGAGAGTCTATGAGGAAAGGCTGAGAGCTGGGACTGTTCAGCCTGGAGAACAGGAGGAACAGGGAGATCACCTCAGTGTATGTAAATACCTGAAGGAAAGGTGCAAAGAGGACAGAGCCAGGCTCTTTTTAGTAGTGCCCAGTGCCAAGACAAGAGACAGCAGGCAAAACTGGAACACAAGATGCTACCTCTGAAGATCAGGAAGCACTTCTTTACTCTATGAATAGTAGAGCACTGGAATAGTTTGCCCAGAGAGGTTGTGGAGATCTTCAAAAGCTTCCTGGTCCAGAGCACCCTTATCTAGTTATACCTGCTTGAGCAGGGTTTGGACCAGGTGGCTTCCATTGGACCCTTCCCACCTCAGGCATTGTGTGATTTTGTGGATGAGAATCCTAATATTATGATTAGAGTTATTCAAAAGAGTAGATTTGGGATGAATTCTGCAAAGATTCAATATTTTACTCAGTGAATGATATGTGTCCTCATTATTTTGAAACAAAATTGGTTTGTTCTTTTTAAGATAAAAAATAAAGTGCTGACAGTGTTGCTCTTGGCTAGACTGAGACTGTTCCAGAAGGAGTGGGAAGATCATGTGTCCTGTCTCTCAGTAAAGCTTATACTTTCCATGTAAAGACCTCAATCAAAAAAGTGAGAATTTTTGCAGGATAGTCTTTTTTTTTTTTTTTTTTGCAGAACTGTAATAAACGTCTGAACATGACAAACATGGATTCATTAGCTTTCCATGCCCTAGTGTTTGTGTTTCTTTAATAATGTCAGTCATTAGAAATGCCAGTTTTCTTCTTTTGCTTGCATTTTGCACGTGTAGCAGATGATCATACCTAAAGTTCTGGTGCTATACACTCCTTCCTCCTATGCATGTAATCTCCCCCACTTCTGTCATCTTTTTCTTCCAGCTCTTTCCAGATTTGAGAGCTCTTACAGAACATTGAATAATTCCGAAAACATTTTTTTCTCTGCTGTTAATAATCTCTCAGTGCTGCAGATGTCAATATGGCTTGCCAGTGTTTCCTACTGATTTGAAATGTCTGAAGTGACAACTCACTGTTATCTTTGATATTGTTTCACATCTACCACCATCGAAGAGAAGTAGTTGTTGGTACAATGAGAAACATTTCTGCTCCTGTTTTCCTTTGCAATTATTTCAGACATTAAACAGAAAGTACAAAGTCCCATCTCCATTTACAAAAACAGTAATTGCAGCCCCTATCATGAAGTTTTCATGACTTCCAATAAAAGCAAGTTAAAGCAAACAAACAGCCAGAAGAAGTACATATAAAAATTAGTAACTCACAACAAATTTATTTCTGGGTGTACTGCACCAGGGTCGTAATTTGCGTACTTTCTGCCAACTGCCATTTGCAAATCTCTGGGATGGTTTTCATCCAACTGTGATCATAACAAACTCTTCCATCTGTGTATTTTTCTATGAGAAATTTTCATCAGAGTTGTTTCTTAAAGGCCTTCTGGGCTCCAAAAATTTGGTGAGGTTGTGTCATTCTCATAGGAGAAGAGATACAGAATTTGAATTTAGGGGAAAGTTAGGATTGTTCTTTAGGTTTGCTCAGCCATTATAAAGAACAGGTCGTTTGCTTTGAAAATTACTGTAGAATGAACACTGACAGTATTTCATTAAGGCTTTCTGAGTTGTAAAATATCTTTTCTAACACTAAACTTATGAAGAATATTTGTCATTTCAGATCAACTAATTCTACAGAACTCTTTTAAATAAGGCTTACTATTCTGAAAAATAAAAAGTTCACATTTCTATAATGTGTATCTGACATCTTCTGGGAGCTCTGAAGGCTCCCTCCAATGAATAGCCAATTAATCAGAACCGTATTCCAGAAAATATTTTAGTTCCCTTTACACGGGGGTAAAATAAGAAGAAATTTTGCCATTTACTGTGGTATTTCTTACTCCTGGCAATAGCTGCCTTTGGTATTGGATGCAGATATACTCTGTAAATGATTTATTGCAAGGTGCCAGAGAAAATCCTTGCTGGTATGAGATAAAAAATATATAGTAAATCTCTAATCTGTTTTAACCTTAAAATTAACATTGAATTTTTAAAGATTGAATGGGAGCAGCTATAATTATTGGAAATAATTGTTTATATATTTAACTTTTAAGATAAGCAGTGAAACAGTAAAGACCTTATAGCCTTCTTTGAAGCAAATGTCTCAGATAAATGCAATTCAGGGAGTTACTTCAATGCACATATGAACACGTCCTTGTTTACAGAAGTGATTTGAAAAGCTGAGTACTTTTGAGTTTGTTAGTTGTTCCAGAAGCTTGTAAGTTTCTGGGTAATTTGAACCTTTCCAGGCGGCAGGAAATGTTACGTCACAGCTTCTTTGAAAATATTGCTTTAACTTCATCATCTATTAAAAATATCCATTTTCCCACTTATGGCCTGAAATAAATATATCAAAAGGAAAACTCTTAAGCAAGTTTTAAACTGTAAGAGAGTACTGACTAGAAAGAATCACAGCATGATGTGGGGTGTAGATTGTTTTGCAAGCAGTAGGATTTGCTGTAAGAATGCAAGAACAAGCCATCTGCTCTGATTCAGGCTTGAATATTAATATACGTGAGAGATCTTACTTAATAGCTTCATTTCTTATTTTCTCTGAAATTAGCCAAGGAAACAGGTTTACCTTGCAAATCCTCTAAGTCATTTTTCACATACAGGGCATCTTGTCAGTCATGGAGCGATAAATACCATGACCTATATGTAGGAGGCAAAGGAGGCACTATACCAAGTGACATCAGCAAGCACCAGTATCACAAGGGAAGGCTGTCAAGACCTCAAAAAGAAAAGAAACAGATCTATCAGACATACAGCACACAGACAGACAGCATCCAGCCACATTTACGAGGACATTCCAAGGACAAGAAGTACATCCCTAATTTACTGGGGGGTGCTATTATCTTTATCACGAGCTGGAGGCGCATCTATCTAACGGTGTGGGGCATGTGGAGACAGCTAAATAAGGAGGAAAGACATAGGCAGAGAAAACAGTGAATTCAACGAGCACCCCACTCCCTGCTCTGCCTGCAGACCCTTGGAAAATGGGCTGGAGGAATAGGTTGTGGGCTAGGAAAACTGTTCAGTGAGGCTGTACGATAGGTCATACTTTGGATAAAGCTGAGCTAAACTCTTCAATGGTTTTAAAAGAAGCAATTCAGAAGGATGTAAATATTGCTGACAATGTATGATCTTCTATATCACAGCTCATCAGAGAGAATGTAGGAGCACCTGCTCACTGTGATAAAGTGTAAGTAGTCTTAAATAGTATCAATAACATTAAAATAAATGAGTAAACTGTGGGTAAACTAGTGCTGCAGTCCAGAAGCAATTCACAGAAAAATTCATACAGAAGTCAAGACAGAGAGACAATATTACCTCTGGAAATATTGGCCTACCCTGATCTTCTGGCTTGTTTTGAGCACCACCCCATCTTTCTATTATTTCCCTAGCTCCAAAATTCTGATAAAAATAATTTCTTCATTTGTTAAGTACTTTTGAGATCTGATTTTATTGATAGAAATCAAGGTGAACGTTTAAGAAGTGGAGATGTAAGCAGTGATATATAATCTGTTGTTAATATATTTATATATAATACATATAATATATTATATGTATATTAATATTATATATTATATATAATAAAATTTTATTATTATATTTTTATGTTATTATTAATGATGTTATTAATATATATAATATATATTATATATAATAATTTATATATATATTAGTTATAATATATATATATATTAGGATTAGAGTAGAGGAAGTTTTGTACTTCTCTGTTAAAAAGACTCAAAGTGTGGAACCAAGAATTACGGATCAAAAAGATTTAATCAAATTCAAGATCATTCTTGGTATAAGAAGTAATTAAAAGCTTAAAAAACAAGAAACACCAAAAACAACCCACAAACGCACAAATAATCTGTTAAAATGTCTATTAGAATTGTTGTGTTTATAGATAAAAATAGAGCAGTTGTTTACTGGTTTTACTGTTAGTTTGGATCATTGACTCCAGGAGAAATATTCCTTTGTAGAAAGTTGAAGGCACTTTGAATGGAATACTCTGGTATATGAAGCCACAGTGATGAATTTCAGACTAACAGGGACTGTACAAGAGAAAAGATCTGCTTATTTTGGAGAACTGAGTGAGCATGCATGGGAAAAAAAAAAAAAAAAAAAAGTAGCTTTCATTTAAAAATGCATAGAAAATAGTAACCATATTTGTACATCTCTAATCCATTCCCAGGGTTAACCTTCACAAAATAGAAGGTAGAGATTAGGAAGAATAGGAGAATAGGAACATGATAACTTTTGGGAGAGAGGAGGAAGACTAGAATTTTGTCCAGGTAACAGGAGAAGGGGTCTTTAACAAACCTTGCCTTTTATTGAGTATAGAAAAACACCTGTGCTTCTTAGATGTGTAGAGTTACAAGCAGTGTTGTGTTGGTGAAATTTGGTAACACTCAGATTTCAGATTGGAGCCAATGTTTTAGGAGAGTTTGCAAATTTGTTTCTGGGGGCTGTGATTTGATTTGAAAGATATTTTGGAGAGTGGGATAGCTGACTGTGTTGGATGAGATGAATAATATGAAAGAAAAATATTCCTATCAATGGACCTTAATGCAGGTGATTTAAAAGAGAAAGATGATGACCTGTAATATATTGTATAGGAATACAGTAATTAACTGAATCCTTTTCTGATGTTTAAGGTACTGCAGCAAGGAAACAGAGCATGATTTTGGTGTTTACTCAGCATCTATACAAAGTACAGTACACCGTGATACAGAGTAAGGAAAGATTTGGTTTGCGTTTCAGTATCCATAGATCACAGATTCATAGAGCTCCTATGAGTAAGGAGACATTTTGACTACTAGACATTTTGAATACTAGACTAGACATTTTGACTACATAATAAATGCTTGAGGTTTATTTGATATGCAGATTTTTATTAACTTATCAGAATGGGTTTCATTAGCCATGCTTACTTATTTGATTTTTTTGCTCATTATGGAATGGGTTAATTAATTAAGTCCTGAATAGTATTTTAAAAATGTCCTGTCCTGTGTCTGGTGAAGAGGAGGCTCAGGGGAGACCTCATTGCATTCTACAACTTCCTGAAAGGAGGCTGTGGTGAGGAAGGGGTTGGCCTCTTCTCACAGGCAACAAACAGGACCCAAGGAGGTGGCCACAAGTTGTACCAGAGGAGATGTAGGTTAGACATAAGGAAAAACTTTTTCTTTCAGAGAGTGGTCAGGCACTGGAATGGCTGCCCAGGGAGGTGGTGGAGTTGCCGTCCCTGGAATTGTTCAAGAGGTGTCTGGATGAGCTACAAGAGATGGTTTAGTGGCTTGTGCTAGCAGTGGTGATGGGAGGACGGCTGGACTAGATGATCTTGTAGGTCCTTTCCAACCTTGTGATTCTACGATTCTACGAAAAACCAAACAAATATGTTTGGTCAGAAGTCTCCTATTTAGATGATGTACTGACAAAGAAAAAACTGCTGCACTTGTGCATTAAGGTGCCTTTAGTCAGTAGGATAGCAGTTCTCAGCAAGCGACAGGAATAACAGCTCAGTTTCTGATAACAAAAGATGCTGAAGTACTGCCAGCATTGTCTAAACTCTTTTAAAATGCCTTAAAATAAATACATATATTTATTTACTTAAAATGTATTATAGACAATCACAACCATTTTCTCTGACGTTTTTTTGGAGTAGTAGCATTCCAGGATGCCATGGCTCAAACACACTAATGCTGTCAGAAGTTACTATGCGAGTGGCTTAAAGATGTCCAAGAAATATTTCTTAACTCATGGAAATGGAATTTAGTATGAGAGATTTTTGAGACTAAAAAATGACCAGCCTAGCTTTAAATAAGAAAATACTGTCACCTAGGAAAATCTCAATTAAATTAGAAGCTTATGGCTTAACAAAGAGCTGGGCTACAAACAGATGGCTTCCTTAAGAAGGGAGATTTTATGAATATGCATTGTACAACGTGGGAATATGACACAAGACAGAACTTTGTTAAGGTTTATTTTACACAATGGCAATTTACCTGTGGGCGCGGTGCATACATGCAAATTTTATCCCCATGTGAGTTTTCTGCTTGGTGGGGCATTGATTCCCCCAGTAATAGCAGGCAGATGTTACATCACTGTCCTCAGAGGGACAGAAGTTATATTTTACTCCAGTTTTGTAGGAGCCTGACCAGTAACTCAAAGCATCCCCTGCTCCAGTGCCCCATAGAGGAGATCAGAAGTGCAGGGAGTGCCCTCAGTATCCAAGGTTTAAAACTCATTCCTGCTTCTGTCCACAGATCTCGACATCAGACTTTTACTTTTCTTCATGTTCCTCTAGACCACTTCAGTTTCATATTACTCTTCAGTATTTCAACCTCGTTTGAGAAAAGAAATAGAAGTTAATCCCTTAGATTCCAAAAACTCACATACAGTAGGTATCTTCTCTCATTGAACTACCACTCGTATTAAAAGGATGTTAGTATTAAATTACAACAATGCTCCCATGGAGGTACGTAAGTTTATTTGGGCACCCAAAAACTTTCCACATGGTTAATGAGATTGCAACCAATGACAAGCTAATTTAAAAGGATTACTAACAATATCACCTTCACAAATGTTATTTTTAGAATATCTACAGCAATAGCAGAACAGAACAGAGAGCTGGGCACAACTTTCACAGTGTAACGTGTGAAATCTAAGAGGAATAAATGAAGTAATGGCATCTGTCTGTCCAGAAATAGAATAATCCTGAAGTGTACTCCATGTACAGGAGGAAAACACACACTTTTGAGAATGAGTCAATATTTTCAGAAAAAGCCACAGATTCTGTGTACGTCATGTTCTAATTACTCAGCTTGGACACACGAATGCAGGGTTGTTCCCTGAGCCCCTTTTCACAGTCAACAAGCTTCAAGATTCCTGTCGACACATTTCTCTCACCCTTTAATTGGCCTCATTTATTATGGGGTTCCAGGTTCCAGACTTCTGAAGTCTCAGGAAAGTCCACTTCTCTTTTTTTTTTTCTTTACTAAGGGAAATAATGCTTCCATAAAGAAGCACATTATTAAGAGGCTAAGGCCAACCATTTACCTACTTACAGGAGAAGTGAGAGTGTGAAGTTATAAAATACATCATGTCAGAAAAGTAATGGTCACGCTTCAAGGTATTTTCAAAGAGCACATTTCTCTTTAATGTAATTCATGTTCATGAAACTGTTTTGAAGATGAAAAGTCCCGTTGTGTATGCATTACTGCTTCTATTAACAGAATTCATAGATTTGTGTTTGGGCAGAAAAAGAATAGTAAATTACATTGGCTATGCAATGTAGGGTTTATGGTTGTCTACTGTGATTTGTTTGACAACATTTTGTCATGAAAGCCGAATCTCCATTCTGGTAGCAGCACATTCCTGCACCTTGTCTCACATCCTCCCTCACACACTTCCTGCAGATTCCAGGCCAGGAAAGCATCAGTGTGATAAACCTATTGAACAACAGGCTTCAAACACAAGGTTAAATTAAAGCACATGTATAAGTGCTGACCTAAAACCAGATGGATTTATGCACCTTTTTGTATTTTGATAAGTGTTTAGGAACCACTGTTAGTTACATCTCTGGCACTGTTTTGTCTTACACCTCATACTGCTACCTGCAGTAGAAATACCTCTGCTTAATGAGACTCTGCAAAGCCTGAAGACAAATTGGTAAGCACCAGTTCACTGAAAATATGTTGTGATAGAAGCTGTGAGTAAAACCTCAATCTTGATGAAGAATGGATGAATGTTACTGTTTTCCTTTGTACCGTATTATGTGTATTTGTATCACTCTACATGCAATTCAGTCAAGACTAAGCACAGTGTCTGGATGCTATTCTGCAGCAAACATCAATGAAACCACGTTATTTCATAAGGATTGTTGCATTTTCAGTGTCTGAATGAAGCTAGTTTTTGCCATTGACAAAGGCTGTCAGGTTCTGTAGAACTGTATAATTGGAAACCAAGAGAACTACTGAAAATTAATACAGTCCAGCTGAAGTGATTCTCAAATACTTCAGAATGTAATGGACTACGAAGAATTGTTCAACATTCCATGCATCTGGTTAAAAATAATCTGCAAATATGCTTAGTATTAACTTCTGTAGAAATTTGCCTTTAGGTGCAGAGCTTGTCTTACCTGTGAAATGATATAACCAGTATCAGTTAACATTGATAGAATATTGAGAAAAGCTGGATTTTGATTCAGCAGAGAAGGGAGTTTTTCAGTGTCTCCCATCTACCTGCCTATACAAAGCTGTTAGCCTACACTCAGGATGGAATTTCATCTAGGACTTTATTCTAACAACTTTTTCTGTGCTCAGGTAAGTACTTTTTGTTTTAGTCAAACTTGTTTAACCAAATCACGTGGCTTTTTTGCATGTTTGCTTTTCCTGAATGTTCCAGATTATCCACTGGCTCCTAGGATATCACCAGAAATACTGGAACAGAAATATGTCTCCAGTGAGAAATTCATTTCTGAGAGGTGACTCAGAAAGACTCCTGTGCAGATGACAGGGAGTGCAGAGGATTTTCAGTAGTAATCTACGTCCCCTGAAATAGAATGGAATAGGTTTTCATGCCATCATTATTGAGATAAGAGAGGAGTTAACAAAGAGATGTAACGCATATTCCTCTTGAAATAGTTCCTGGAAGATTTACATTGTTGCTGATGCAAGGTAAGGCAGAAAATCTCAGTTGTGCTCCAAATACAGAAAGGTCAGATTAGTCTCAAAATTTGATTTCTTTTCTAATTTTTGACTACATAATGCTCTTTCATTACATTGCAATTATCTCAAAGCAATTGACAGGCCAGAGCTGCAGATTCATTCACAAATTAATTAACTCCTGAACTGCAAACAGTTAAAATTTGCTTCTAATTTGTCATTGCACTCACAGGTACATGCATAGATTAAAAACCAAGTAAAGTCATTAAAAAGATGTGGACGGCTGAAGCCTATGACTTACAATAGCTTTAGACTTCCATTTTATTGCACAGAGATTATATCTTTAAAACTCTTTTGTGGTCCACAATTTTCCCATATAAAATGTCTGTCTGAATTTTAAACTACAGTGAATGGGTGGATGGATGGATGGATGGATGGATGGATGGATGGATGGATGGATGGATGGATGGATGGATGGAGGGGTAGACATTCCTACAAATCCTTTTTCCAAAAATGTCAACATGGCATCATGTAGAATATCTGGCATCAGCTGTAAATTCTGTTGTTGGTCCTTGAAAACTCAAATCACTTCTTCAAGGCGCTCTTCAAGCTAATATCTTTCAATGACATGGAATAGAGCACCACCACATTTTGCATCATCAGAAACTCTAAAAAAAAGAAAAAAATAGTGAACTGACCAACTGTCCTGGCCAAGCAACAGTAGAGAGAAAGAAGACCAACTCGTTCAATTCAACTGTTGCTAAGAAGTAAAAGACAGTTATCACCGATTCGGCCAAGGGAATACAATGCACCTAAAGTGAGTGCTCTCTTTGAGTCTTCTCAAAACTAAGGAATAAATTGCTTTCCAAGTAATAGGTGACAAGTACTCTTATATTAAGCATTCTTCCAAAAGAAATGATAGAATAGGATCTTCAGACACCAGTTCCAAGTTCTAATCCAAACTAATCCATTTGTTGTGAACTGCATTGTATCACATAATTATAGAACCATAGCATCAAATAATCATACAATCATAGAATGGCTTGGGTTGGAAGAAGCCTTACAGACCACCTATTTCCAGCCCCTCTACTGCAAGAAGGGCTGCCTGCCCAGAGTTCTGTCCAGAGTAGACCAAATTCACTTTTATATCCCATTCGCAGGCCTTAACAGTGAGATACATTCTCTTCAAATTCTCTTTGAGTAATCAAGTTAATCAAGAGAAAAAGTTATCAAGTAATCAAGAGAAAAAATTCCCTCTTAGACTAGACATAAGAGGGAACTTTTTCTCTCAGAGAGTGGTCAGGCACTGGAATGGCCTGCCCAGGGAGGTGGTGGAGTCGCCATCCCTGGCAGTGTTTGAGAGGAATCTGGATAAGGAGCTAGGCGATGTGGTTTAGTGTTTTTCTGTATGTATGGTAAAGGGAGGACTAGTTGATCTTATAGGTCCTTTCCAACCTTGTGATTCTATGGTTCTATGGTTCTAAGTTCTTGACAGAAGTTTTAGCATTTTTTAAACTTGATGGCATCCCTTTCCTAATGTAAGGAAAATTAAAGTGTGAAGTGGGCTGCCAAATTTATCTAAGGACCTACTGCCATGGGAATGTTGAATGTGTTAAAGGCTTCAAGGAACCATTTCATACCCTTTAAAAAAAAAAAAAAAAAAAGCAAATTAAAAAACTAATTTCTGGCTATACGACCACTTCTTATTGTCACTAATATGAGTAAACGAAAATCCTTCCAACACATTATTCACGTCTGCTGCACTTCCATGCTCACTTACTTATAATTTTAGAAACCAGAGAAAAGTTAAAATTTTGTGAGTGAAGTTCAGACCCCACTGAGTCAATGACAATCAATCTGTCGTTCATTCACTAAGATCAAAGATTCTTCGAATTTTTGCAGATTCAGTGACTGTTTTCTTACTGTTATCTAGTAGTGCTGGCAAATTCATACACAAGTGTATTAAAGGTATGAGCTTTCTTAAAATAAAATTTTAGATCAAGTTTCTGCAGTACATCTTTGATGTCTTACGAACTCTATTGCTATTGATAGAGTATATCCAAGATTCAGAAAAATTGTAAACTTCCTCCCTTCTGTAGAAAATACCAAAAATGTCCATGAGAAAGTCTATTTTTGTTTTATCGGATATTTAACCAAACATTCTGTTCTTGGCTTCTGTACTTTCATGGCTTAACTACTGACACCTCCGTGAGTTTTACAGCTCTAAGATAGGAACTAGTGTCATTTCTGTCTCTCAGAGATACAAAAAACTTCCCATTCTAACCTCCCATATTTTTAGTCCGTTTGATTTCATTTAATGACTCCAAGCCTCATGCTCAGAAAAGAAATCTAGAAAGATATTCAGCTCTGTTTCAGAAGTAATAAAAATGATGAACTGAAGCAGAAACAGTGAGCTGTCATACAAGAAGATTATGGTGGAACTGAAAATTGAACTTGGTTCTCCTGGGTCCACAGCTAACCACACTAACATCCTTTATTCCACTCTACCCAAGGCTGCCTCCAGCAAAGTAAAGCAGAAACTTCTCTGAGAGTTTAAAAAGTGTTAGAGCTGATGAAATGCTCCTAACTGAAAGCCACCTTGGCAAGCTTAAAATCTTACAACAAAAAATCTTCAAGCTGAATGCCTGCCAAAATTCACCTAAATGCAAGTGGTCAAATGAAGGCTCCAGTGCTTTTGCCAAGGGCTGTTTACTAGATAAAATCCCAGAGGCAATCAGACATGTAGGTTCCTGGTAATTCTGAAATATATTCCGTTTGGGTAGCTTTTACTCAGAGGTCTTTTTTTTTTTACACCTGGCTTTGCAAATATTGCCTTGTGTCTCTCCTCTTTCTCAAAATGGGGTTGAAGGGTAGACTTCCTCCTAGTGTTATACCAGGATTTGTTTCTGCCACGAGCTGAGTTGTTCTGTTCCTAAAAGAGATCTTCCAGTGAAAGTAATTCCAGATGTCCCTCCACTTTTGAAGTAAGAAAAATGCAGGAGCATCACAGATGGGAGTTACTGACCTGCAACCAGGTTGCCACAACTCCTGCATGCCTTTGCTTAATGATCCTGGAAGAGCACAAGCGTTTGGTGGACATCTAAGAGTGCACAAGTAGCTCTTACATGGCTTAGCATTTATCTTTGTAGATCAAACAGCAAACTCATTTGGCTGGCCTTGAAACACAGTCAGGCTAAAATAGAAAAATTTTCAGAAAATTAAAAGGGCTAAATGTTTGGATTAGAATGAAAACTATTATTTCAGCTTAACCTTTACATTCCATTGATGTGTTGCCTCCCTAACCTTTCTCCTTTATTTTATCCCCCTAAGGCAAATATATTTTGTGCACCCAGCTGAGAAATGTGGCCAGAACTGTGGAACTCTTCAAGAGGAAAAGAGGATACTTCTCCATTAAATGACGGTTCATTTTGACTGCCTCCATACACGCTTCTTCTGCAGGAGCAGGATACGTGGCTATTCACAACAGTGCATAAGGTTTCCTTGTCCTGTTTACCTGCTTTATGCCACCTGTGATGGAAGCTAGGATTAATTGACCCGTGTGTTGTGCTGTTTATGTTTTATTTTTACAGTAAATGGTACCATAGTGTGTGCTTTATGTAAAATTACCCAGTGGCTGTGTGGCAGAGCAGAAAGCACAACAGAAGGTGAGGTAGAATCAGGGAAAGGGAGGGAAAGGAGGAGAAAAAAAAAAATGGTGCTTTCCTCAAATACGGATGTGTTTGTTCATTTGGAGAAAGCTTCTGGTTTGCAGGATGGGGCAAGTAGGAGACTATGACACCCAGGAGATACAGGAAAGGGGTGGGGCACAGAAATGGTGCCAACGTCAGGGACTGTGGAAAGCAGGAAACTTTCTAGAGAACTCAGAGAAGCCCCTTCAAAGGAAGGCACTCAGAGTTGCTGGATTGGGAAGAACGAAGCTTATTCTAGGAGAAAATACTTGTCCTGCAAATATGTTGGAAGATTTGCCTTCAAATATTTCAGTGTTTCCATAAGTTGCCTTCTTAGAGCAGAAGGCAGGGAGCCTTCTGGTGTGTTGGTGTGCTCACTTCAAAGAAAATACTGATCAGTTCTGCTACACGGCTCTGTTAATTGGGGTCCTGCCATATTCATTTTTCTAAATGGAAAACAAGCTATTTCTGGATTTCCAGCTGTTGCTATATGGCCATATTTATGGAAGGGATTTTGTTATTTGCACACAGAGGTGCACCACAAAATTCAGAGCCCATCTTCTTTTGCACTTTCCTTTTTTTTTTCCAGATCTTTGGCACTTACATCTGTTTGTTGTTTATTTTTCATCTCACCTTGTAACTCCTGGGACAAAGCTTCTTTTACAGGTAAAGGGGAAAGTCTGAATTTCTGCTGCAATGGGACCAAACCACTTTAGCTTCATTTTGTGAACAAATGCAGTTTCACAGCTCATTGCTCAGACAGTGCAGTCTGTCACAAAAGAAAGGACACAAACAAGAAAACCAAGGGAAGAAATGTAGCTGCTAGTAACCTTGGCGGTACCTAACTGGAAAAGGGTTTGCTTTCTGAGTAGGAATGGCAATTTCACCTTTATGGAGTTCTCAAGGAGAACAAACAAAAGACGTTACCACCCAGGGACAGTTCTCTTCCTTAATCGAGTGTGGGTTTAGGTTCATAAAACTTTGTCCTTTAATATCTTTGCAAGTAAACAGACGCAAGGCAAATTAAAACAGCTGAGTCTGTATCTAGACTCACTTCAGCAGGCTGTGGCTTTCCACAAGGGAGAAATACATCAGCTGAATAATGCAATTTATAAAGACTGTGAGGTGATCTGCATTAATATACATTCGGGAAATAACTATATAAAATGAGCCTGATTCTTCTTGCATTTACCCAGTTTTCCAAAAGATTCCACTGGGATTTCTCCTTAGAGCACCCTGAATAAGAATCAAAACCCATAATTTCACACAGCAGTGATGAATCCAAATAAGCTGATCTGCCTTTCCACACTGCTGAAAACAAGCCTGCTTCTTCAGGGCATCCTATGCAGCTGCTTTATATTCCTGATACATCCGTGTCTCAGTCAGAGTAAGTGGAGGTGCTGCAATGAGAGATGTTTGTGACTCCTCTTAGGTCCTTCTCTCAGCAAGTGAGATCAAGAGGAACCTTTTGGGGATTATGATGGCTTTTCAAAGCAGCAGCTGGGGGAAGAAGCTCCAGTCTCTGAAGAAGGTCACCAACTTTCTGCAGGTTGCTGCACATCCCAGCATAACTGGGAGGGCTCCTCTGGGTGGGCAGAGCTGCACAAAATCCAGCTCCCATAGGAAAGACCAACAGAGAACCCCTTAAGAACTTTGTTGAGATGTATTAGTAGCCTTTTGGGTAGAGATAGTTCTGAAATATTGCAGAGGCTTTTCTCTCATAAAATGTTTGACATACCAGTGTTCACTGTCTGGGGGACTTGCTCCTTAATATCCAAGATCTGGTCAAGAGTGGATCCTTGACTGTGCTTCTATTTCATCCCTTAACCATTCGTATCTTTTCTCACCCATTAACTTCTCAGTTAATTTTCTAAGGAGATTGGAAGCGAGGCCCTAGAAATAATAAATGTTACTTTTTTTAAAAAAAGGGAGAGATTAAGAAGACAGGCACATCAGAAGGTAACTACCTTTTTTCTCTGTTTTTGCTGATATTTCGTTCTGTTGAAGGATGCTTTGTCGTGGATAAGAATAACCAGTCATTGCCTTCTTCAAATGACATGAAAGCATAAGAATCACAGAACTACAGAATCACAGAATTGTGGATGTTGGAAGGGATCTCTAGGGAACATCTAGTCCAGGCCCCTGCTAAAGCAGGTTCCCTACTGTATGTCTCACAGGAAAGCATCCAGATGGGTTTTGAGTATCTCCAGAGAAGGAGACTCCACAACATCTCTGCGCAGCCTGTGCCAGTGCTCTGTCACCCTCAAAGTAAAGAAGTTTTTCTTCCTGTTTGTATGGAACTCCTATCTTCCAGTTTGTGCCTGTTGCCCTTGTTCTGTCTCTGGGCACAGCTGAAAAGAGCCTGGCCCCATCCACTTGACTTCCGCCGCATCCTTCTCAGTCTCTTTGAGTACCTCTTGACTTTGTTTTGAAATGAATTCCTTATAAAAATGTCACATTACAGCACTGCTCAAAGGCTACTTACTATTCTTTTCTTTTCTTTTTTTTTAAGGGCTATGTGTTCCCTGACATCTGAGGTTTCTTTTATCATCTCCAAAAATGGTCCATCCTTCATGTTGTTTTCCTTGCTAAATTGGAAGAAAATGTATAAAAAATCTAATCCACATTCTTCTCATCTGACTTGGAAAATAACTAGCTTTGGGAATAACATTTAATTGCTGAGTTTCTTCTGTTGCCTAAAATATTACTAAAGATAAAGGATTTGGCTTAGTCATACTTCTAAGAACTTTAAGAAGCATTTTACAAAATCAGATTCCATAGCTTCAAGCTAACGTAGCAGCAAGCACGTTCTTACGAACTTCTTGTTTGTCACATGCATCAGTTTTCGTGTTAAAGCTGTTTGTAGTGGTATTTCCTAGCAAAGTAAAGTACAGTTTGTAAGAAAACAGGATGTTCATTTCTGTGGAAAATCTAATCTTCCAAAGTGCTTCACTCCAAAGTGGGATAAAAAAAAGTAAAACTGGAATTGTGTTTATGCAAAAGTAAAATGATTTTTAACATTGGAACGCTTAATATTTTATATAAGGATGTTACAAAGCATTGCGTATGAAACAATACTGATTCATCCTGATACTCTAGCACTGAAGTCTAGAGAAAATCAAAACGATAGTTGAACTAAGAACTTTATCTCATAAAAAATATGACATTTTTCTTCCACTTGCGCTTAATTACGTCATTAATTTAAATAAATTCTCCGTTAAAACGTATTTTACCAACACTTTAAAATGAATAGAACTGTAGTCAGAAGTTTAGTCAAAAACATTTCTGACCAATTTTAAAGTAAAATAGATGTTGAAATATCCACCAGAAACTTCAGAATTTGTTTTAAACTCTTGAATTGAAATAGGACACAGTTTTCTACGTGGACAATTAAAATGGTGCCACCATACCTCATGTCTTCAAAGGGGACAAGCAAGTGTACTAATCGTATTTACAGTTGTTTTATGGAGTCTTTAAACATTGCTGGGTATGTTGAACTAACTACAGTTGACTTGAATGAAAAAGTGGGCTTATTTTCCCTCCCTCCGTGAGTATATATGCCTCCCACAGCTCCATAAGGGACAACACTGCATCTCCATTTTGTGTCATATAAAAGCACTCACAAACACTAAGCACAGGAGTTGTGATGAATAAAAAAATTCCATGACAGGTTGGTGTCCTTTGGTGAAACACAAGAAGTAAAGTAGAAGTGAGCGTGCAGCAGGATCCATGAGTCTTTGCAGATTCTGCCATTCTCCAATCTGGAGTTCTAGCAAAGCAACACCTATAAAGTCTCATTTAGCTATAGTATACGAACAGCAGCAAAGTACACTCATGGCTATGCCTGCTAACTGTGAAGAAATTCCTTCCATGGATCCTTATAAGAAGATCCATATTTGATCTACATAAAAATGAATAGTGTCAATAGTCTCAAATATGGGCTAAGACCTGCTGAACCAAGCTGTATATTGCATTTTAGTCTGTCTAAATTAATGATTTTTTCTAACTGCATTTCAAAAATTGCTTGCAAATATGAAGAGTAAAAAATAAAACGCTCCAAATATTTTACCTCATTAATATATTTGTGGTTATGAACAGTTGCTGTTCTGTGTATGCAATAAAGTAAAAAATTACTACTCTACTTCCAGAGCAGCTCCATTCTGTGGCGTTCATTTTTTTTTACTGCAATTTATGAAAAGAAAGCTAGAAAGAAAGATACTCATGGTCTGGATTTGGCATTTACCTGTGCCTTACGTTTACTGTAGTGAAATGGAACTGTGGAAATTGCAAAGGTTATGAGGATGTTGGGTCTGTAGAATGAAGAATGCCACAGTTCCAAAAGGCAGGAGATCTGTAAGTTCACAATGAATTTGCCCACATGGAAGAAGAATAATATTCAAAAACTCAGCAGTAGCTCTTTTGCAACACATTCTAGCCTTAGTTTTGGACGGAGACCTGCAGAAAAACGAGGTGGGTACTGCAGAGGCATAGCAGTGACTAGGTGATGGGAATAGGCAGCAGGCAGGGAAAAGCAAACAAAAATATAGATAAGGATATAATAAGATTACAATATAATAAGTATAGTACAGTATACTATAGTATAATATAATAAGTATGGTACAGTATAGTATAGTGTAAGTATTGTATAATACAACATATAATATATATCGTGATACCACCCTTTAGCTTCCACATAACATTGTGGGGAGTTCTTGTGATCTCCCTGAGGCCTGGAGCTGCTATTCCTCATCTATTTCAGGGCTTTATCATTCTCCTGTTTCTTCCTTCTTATGACACGCAGTGCTAACCTCACTTAATGACTGCCTGCTTTTCAGCAAGTGATGAGTGGCATCCTAAAGCTATAATAGGACTGCAACTTCAGGGAGGGGCATATATGTATTTCCATATTAAAGTAGTTGTCAGGCATAATGTGAGTTAAAGTGTAGCAAGTAGGACCAAGCAAGGCACTGATTTCTCCCAGGTACTTCTTTGTTTTGCCAAAGTATCAGCTCATATCGACTTATGTTATTGTAAGGCACTTTTATACCATACTGAAAGGATAAAAGTCTTCAGTATTATTTGGAGTAGATCCCATACCTCTTTAAATGTTGCGTGTGGTGGAAAGAATAATTCTGTCAAAGCAACGCTGTATTTCTTACATCCCCTACTCATCCCCAGAGCCAAGCATTCATTGCATGACACTCTCCGGCTCATTCTGCTGTCAGCAGCGCAGAGCTGTTACAGCAATCAGAGGTAACCTGCTTTATCGCTGGCAAAGCTGTTGCCAGGAGAATTTCAGATTACTGAGATTTTTATATGAATCCAGTGAAAGTGTCCATGGTATTTAAAGCCCATCCTGATCTTCCATCCCAGAGTTGTATTTTCAAGCATAACATTTGGATAGCTTACTCAGCAGTTTTGTTTTATTGAGCAAACACTTATGTGCACAAATGAGGAAGGTTAAGCACGAAGCACTGAGACGACATTTCTCCTGAGTGACTTTTTTTCACCCAGGCACAGTTAGCCAAAAGCCGAACGTTTGGGCTGATTTTCAGCATGTGTTGGTTTGTTGTAAAAACAGCTGTGGCCAAAGAGAACCGTTTGGTCATTGAGCCTTACCTCTGGGATGCCCAATGGCTGATCCTGTGCCACTTGTGCTGCATTCACACGACTCCCTCTGGTGGCTGACATCTCCTTCCCACGTGAGGCGGCTTGCTTTGTGGAGCATCTTGCTTTGCTGTTTGTTTTGCCTTCTTATTTTCAGTGTTACATGAGGGTTATGGGTATACTGGCGAATTCTCAGCTCATCTGGACAGTGAATATGCTCTTACAGTTTTCCTTTGAGCAACCAGATCTCTTTTACTTACTTTTATTATATGTCTACCAATTCAACTGAGTAAACATGCACGTTAAATCTGTGTCATATTGAAATGACCACTTTCAGGTGGCATACCATTATATAAACATGTCACTAATGGAGGCTGCTGAGGGACAGGGTGGCATCATGGGTCTGGTAGAAGGCAGCCATGGCCCAAAGGAGGCAAGAGGTTTTCCCAGCTTCCCATGCCAAGTAGGTGGCGTGTTGCTAAAATTAAGGATTTTCTTCTTTCCTGGGGCAATTTACACCACTTGATCCTATAAAGGGACTTTTAAGCCTGTGGACTCCCTGTTTTATTTAAGGGCGTTCTTGTCCCACCGCTCTGTGGATCTGCTGCCACCTCACCAGGCCATCCATCACTACACACTTCCCAGACACACAGCAGTGGAGGTGGACAGTCAGTGCTCCCTGCAGCCTGGCAGACATCATGGAATCACAGAATTGCAGGGATTGGAAGGGACCTCAAGAGATCATTGAGTCCAACCCCCCTGCTAAAGTAGGTTCCCTACAATAAGTTGCACAGGTAGGCATCCAGATGAGTCTTGAATATCACCATAGAAGATGGAGAAGGGTATTGGATGATGAAAGGCACCTGGGGTAACCTGGTCCAGTCACCCAACTCTACGCAAAATGGCTGGTACCCAAATTATCTTACTGAACTGAGGAGTTCTAATGATGGTTAAACTTGTCACAAGCATTGCAGTGCAATTTTTTTCGGTTATGGCTTGTCCTTTCTTGTGTGCATCTGACCTGACTTTCATCACACAGTGCTATCCTAGCTAAAATATCAAGCAAGGGGAATTACAGATTTTAAAGGGAAAACGACTAATCGTCACACCTACTTGGTAAAAGGAAGATGAAAATTTCTTTGTCCTGCAATCAGATCAACCATGATTTAGGTGTTGCGTTGCACAGCTGAGTAACACCGAGTTTCACAAGGGCACCCTGTTGGCGTGTCACACTCCATGCGCACCCTGAACATGCAATTCCTTCTCTCTGTGTGAATAAATCATCTTTGCTGAGTGCGTAATGATGATGTGCAAAAACAGCACAACTGGCCCAGAGTGCAGAAAGATACAGTGGAATGTCTGAGGAATAAATGGAGATCCAGATATGAAGCACTGTAATGTATGATGATGCACTGGTGATCAAAATAGTGTTGTCTTACTTTAAAGAATAATGTGTGCTGCTGGGAGATCAGGAGATTAAGGAGGTCTCCTATGTCACCTCTGCTAAACAGGATCCTACTATTTTTATCACCTTAATTCAGGTTAGAACTCAGGTATCTTTTTCAGAAACACACACCTTCCTGCCTATATATGCATACACAGTGTATGTGATGTAATTTTCCATTGCCTCGAGTGGAGATTTTTATCTGGCTATTTCTTATTCCAAATATGTTCTCCTGCGGAAAGATAACTCCTAGGGAATTCGTTATGGCCAAGGCTCTGGTCTTTATCCTACAAGTACACATGCATGGGCTTTTTATGTTTGAATTTTCTTGTATACATGAATCATACATACAGCAGGTTCTAGGAAATGGAGGCAAGCTTGTCTCAGTGATGTGGAATAAGAATAATGGGGCACATCAGTTCTGTGACTGTCTGACAAACAAGAGTAAACCCTTACAATGTTTTTGGTGTTGGTTTTTTTTTTCTGTTTCAGTTAGCCCTATATTATAGTTACATTACAGAACAGACTGGCAATGAAATTACATAAGAGTGAGGAATGTAAAGCATAAAAATTAATTAACACCAGAGGCCATTCCCAACCCAGTGCCATAACCATTTGTTGAATTTCTCCTGAGCTTTTTTTCTCTGCCCAAGAAAATCTTTGCCTGGCTGCAAAGCAGATCAAGTGCAGCTGAAGGCAGAGGTCCCCAGGGCAGCCAGACACAAGGGCATCCTCCTGGTCAGGGGCAGTGTGGAACCAAACACTTGGAGGCTCAGGAAAGGCCAGACATCAGAGTGTCCTGCTCCTAGGTAAGTGCTCCTAAATGTCAGGTATGACCATGTCAGTTCATGAATTAAACAGCAGTGCTGTTTGCGAGCCCTCTGGGTTTTGTCTCAAGTATTCAATACTGCAGAGGGCTAAACTGCTCCGTGCAGTGTCAAGTTGTTGATGCCACTCTGTATGGATGATAGGACCCAAATAGAAAATACAGGAAGGAAAATGGAATGCAATGTCCAAATGCTGCATGTTGCAAGGAATGTTATGGAATGTTATGTTCAGCTTGTTGCTGTGGAGCATGATCAGAAACTTGGGTATCTAAAAGCCTGGCTGCTGCTAAGAAAGAAGGATCTGTTACCCATGTCTGTGGTGATGAGACAGGAAATAGTAGCTTTTAATCAAAGAAAAGATATCTAAGCTGAATATTAAGATGCATTTTAGCTGTTCATCGGGAAATAGGTTCTGTGCATGCCTGAGTGAAGTGACTGCTTGTATTTACATGCCCGAGGAACTTTCAGACTGACCTTGCAAACATCTTCAGGATCAGGCAAGGGCAGAGATGCTCTCCTCAAAGATGTGCTGGACACAAAGTTTACACCTGAACACAGTAATATTGATTCACAGCACATTGGCATGTGACAAGCAGGGGATTTTAGACTTCAATGAAGCATGACTAGCTAATAATAACAGTTGCATAGTTTATTTATAGGTATAAATTTGCATAGGTTCCTCAGGATCAGTGAGATCAAGAAGCCAACAAATTTTATTTTCCCAGCTCTGCAGCAGAATCGTGCAGTTGTTTATGCCAAGATGCACAGCTAATAGATAACCTCTTACCGGAGCCAGTGCAACATAAACCTGAACAACTCAGGTTTGAATATGATAGAATTCAGTCTCATTTTTTCTGTCCATGTTTGAGTAATACAAATACCCAAATCCTAACTGTTTCTTTCTGATCTGTTTCTCCACCCTGTTTCAGAGGCAGCTCCTTTCTTAAGTTCTCCCATAATTCAGATATCTGAATGAATAGAAACCAAACTTCTTTAGTGCCTGTATCACGACTACTTAAATATCCCTGTTTTTAAGCACAGTGTACTTTGATGGCCCATCCTTAGCCAAACTACAGTATCAGGATTACATATACTTAACTGGCCACTGAGGGACAGTGTAGGCATAGACCCACGGTCCAATTCATCTGGGATTTGTTGTGTACAGCTCCCTGACCCCATTGGCTCTTGATACATTTTTGGGTGAAAGTACTTATTATTGGATCTAATTTTATGTACAGAAACACATTTCTCAGTGGCACCATGTAACTAACTGTAATGATGACACACAGAATATAATTTGGATGATACCCTCACTTTTCTATGATTTTATTCACCAAAATGTCATGTGGAATAGATATAATTAACATTGCTCATGTATTTTCCTACAGCATTCATAGCACCTTATTTGGCTGTGTTTAACAAAAAAAACACTAAAGAAGCCTGAACAGCCTGGCCATGTAGCAGCACATTCCCCACTTTCACCCACTATGAAACAAAGTGCTGGCTCAAAGAAAAGAAAAGAAAAATCAGCATTCAAACCATTGGTTTAAAAGAAGTGATTTAAACAAGAGGGGGGTAAACTGGACAGGAGATAGAGCAGAGACCATGCTACACTGCAGCTGCTCCAGTTATTGCTTGCTGGAAGCACATAAGCTGAACATTTGCAGAGCGCTGGCTTCCCTTTGAAGCTGGCTTTCCCCTGTTTGCTGTTGATTTTTAATGCCTCAGCTGGTCCCGCACACATGGTCCCAATCTTGTGTGTGGGTGGCTCCTGGAATGCCAGGGCAGAACAAAACATCTTCTCATTAAGGTCCATGGTCATTCCTACCTGTGTAGCAATGGTATTGAGATACTCAGAGGAGGATGACTTGCTGCCATCTTGCAAAAACCTCTACTTTTGTTAACAGGTAGTTAAATGATTAAAGGCAGTATTTTCATTCCTGTGAACTTGCTTGTAGTCTCACTCTAGAAGAAACAGCAAGTACAGAGAGAAGAAGGCTTCAATCATTTTTTTCCCTTTGTAGAAGGTTCCATAATTAGTTTGTCAAGACTGAAAGATGATATTTGTGTGCAAGTTGGTTCTGATACTGGCTTTTCCTTGTTTTTGTGGCCAAATAGGAACAAATCTGCTTCCCATATGTCATTCCAGCCAGCAGCGTAACTTCTTTCTTTAAGGTATTTCCGAATTATCCTTTTTCATCTTTTTTCTCTGTTGTTTTTTTTCTTTCCCCCCCTCAGGTCACTGGATATTTTATTTTCCCTCTTCACTTTCTGCAATCTTTTTCATGTACATTTTGAATCTACTTCTCCTTAAGCTCCTTGGCAATTTAATGAAATTCATACGTCTTTGATTTCTTTCAAGAATCCTGGCCTTAAACATATTTTCTATCCTCTCTTTGATGTTTGCTTTAGGAGAATGTTCTTTAGATGGACTATTCTTAAATGCCACCCTCTGTGGAGACTTTATTCCTTTCAGTAAGTACATTTTAAGCTCCATCTTAATAGCACACTCTAGTATTCACCTTTAATATCACCCTGCTCATCACATCAAAGTATTGTTTGTCTGTGGTACTTTACTGAGATATGATGGAGAGGATATCTGACAAACATCAGATGATTTGCATGTGAGTGTTCTTCAGTGCTGTTTCTCCTGAAATCAGACTCTATCTGAAGCAGAATTAATGTGGTTTCTTTAAGAAATAAACTTGTCTCCAAGCTGAAATAGCAAAATCTCTGACTAAATTTCTGATAAGAGGACTAAAATTATTTTGAGCACCTAAGAGGTGATAGATACCCTCCTCATTCCTTTACGGACTTCACAAAGCCTGGAAAGATCTCAGCACTTTCCCAAGCACAGGCAGCACAAGTCTCTGTGTTACTGCTTGCACTGTTACCAACCTCTGTGCTGGAGTCTCACCATTTCTGAATCATAGGAAGGTCATATATTTCAAATCAGAATCTTGCTGGAGATGACTAAGTGTTTCCATAACATATGCAGTCCTCAGTAGCCTGCTCCAGCTGTAATTCAGGCTGTTTCAGCCCTACAGATATATTCTGAAATAGTCTCTTCCTCAGGCAAGCACCTCCCCAGTTGAAGAGTTCAGAGCGCCCGGGCAAGGACAGACCACTGAGCACAGCTCCAAAGGCACCTTCAGGGCTAATTTGTTTGACATTGTTTTGCCTATGCTTCCTGCTGCAAATCAAGAAGACACTTAGGAAATTAATATATAAAGCCCCTTTATCGCACCACTACATCCTGTTAGCAGTTCAGAGACCAGCTGTGAAGGCTTGCTTGCCAAACCCTCCCATTGACACAGTGAAAGCACAGAGCACTTCCTTGAACAATGCAGAGAGAGTTGCTTTTAACCTTTTCTCCCCGCACCTGGTCACTTTTTGTGACACCAGTGCCACTGGCCTTGGTTCTCTGTAACCCAGCAGAGATGCATTCTCCTTAGAAGGATTGGGCAAACCATCAAGATCAAATTCTCTGCCCCATCAGAAGTTGTTCAAGAAGCAGCAGGCAAAGAATGAGGTTTTGTATTGCGGTTTTCAGTGAATAAATATACATCAAAGGAATGACACGGGGGCACTGTACTAAATATTTAATGTTTTGAGGGGGTAGTATATACAAATTTTCTTTAACAGGCAATTTTTTGTGCACTTTGATCAGAATATACATGTTGGTAGGTATCATTTTTCAAAAATAATTACTATTGGAGCTGTTCATAGTATTAGTTTTCATAAATTTATCCAGTTATAATTATTATGTGCCTTTCAAGGACCTAAAAGGGAAGACATTCAATATTTCTTGTCTCTAATTTTAGTATGATCTGATTTTCCTCTGGTTGCCTTTCCAAACACCTGGGGCCAGCCATATGAGTAAATTAGATTGTGCTAAAATGCATATTAATGAAGCTCAAGCAATGGTTCCCTAAAGGGACAGTAAAACTATATATAGCTCTTTTTTTCCCCTCTCTTGGTTAATGTGCCTTTCAACACATTTAGAACCTAGCAAAATCATGCCATTCTGGAATAGCCAAAAAAATACACAAAGAAGCTGTTAGAACAAAAACTCAGAAGTGCATTTATTTGAAGTGTACAAATGATCGCTTATTTTAGTGTCTGCATTTTAAAACTACTTCATAATAAATTGTCTTTTAATTAGCTTATTCTACAAGAAGCAAACAAACAAAAAACAAGAACAACAAACCATTTGGAGTAGAAAGAAGTGGCATATTTGTTAATTGCCCATGGTGATCTCTGTGTTGCTCTTCGTTAAAAAATGTTGTGTTTATTTTAACAGACAGAAACGGAGGACAACAACCGATTGTCCTGCATCACTCTCGGTGTGTAGTGAATGAAAAGAAAGATTTTTGGGGGGAGAAAAAGCACTGGAAAGAATCCCAGTTCCTCAAGGAAGTGTCATGGATTTCTCAGGGAGTGTTTACAGCAGCATTTCAGTGCAGATGAAGAGGGTGCTTTGTAAGTGAATCACTGCTCATGGCACTTTGATTTACACCACAGAGTGGTCAGAGAGCATACACACCAGGTTCACTTCAGGAAAAACTAAATTGGAAGATAAGTCGCAGAGACAAATTTTAAGTGCACTGACCGCTCGTGGGTTCATAGAAACTGATTAATGAAGTCCAAATGAAAACCTCCCAAACGTTTGGACACTTGGTACTCAGCATCAGCAGATGGATGCAGAGGAGAGTGCTTGAATGATGAGAGAAGCCCAGTTTATCATATCAGAAACAACTGGTTTGGTAATTAGATCAGAGGATATGATTCACGGATAAACAACAGGAAGGGAAAAGAACTACCAAGTCACAAAACAAACTGACACAAAAACAAGTGAGTAGGACTTGCTCTCAACCTGGAGATTAGAAGGAATGTGTAAACACACATCTAAGGACTAGCAAAGCTGCAGTTTTAGAACAGCATTTCCATTGGAACATCATGGCTTAATGGGGCCCAAAAAGGGTTAGTTAAGGGAGCCCTAACCTTCTAAAATGCAGTTTGTGGAAGAAATTATGTAATGCATGTGCTTTAAATCTGACCATTTAATCTGTTAGAAGGCTATGTTTCATTTCTATGTATTTTTTAAATATTGATGTAGGATCTCCATATTCATTTCTAAGTAAGTGCCATTAAGTGTGAAAAAAAAAAACAGAGATGACTTCTGACTGGTAAAAAAAATTGAGTAAATGTTTAGGGTGAGGAATGTGTCTGTTAAACTCGGATTTTACGGAAATATTGAAAGATACTCTTTATAAATAGTCTAACAGTCATGTAATTGCAGCTCTTGGGTCTACAGACAAGTTACCAGTGGTGCCTGGTTAATGTAAAACGTATCAGAAAGGCAATCAAGAGCAGGGACACTCAGAGTCAGTGTTGACTTTCAGTTAGGGGCTTTGCCATGCGTGGTTTTCAATTAGATAGAGGAGATGTGGATTCAGTAAGCATTCAAGTAGTCACCCAGGTTTCATTTTCATCCAAACAGCCCTTCAGAGGCAATGATAGAAATTAGAGGATGAGAGCTCTCTCTGTATTTAATAGAAGTTCACCTTCTTCATTCTTCTTTTCTTTCGAGGTAAAATGGAATTTTTATGCATCAAAGCTTTACTTGTCACTTTAAAAACTACTTTCAATTTCACAACTATTAAAATTTCATTTTGATTGTTATATTATGCTCATTACCTTCTTACCTCAATATCTGTGCTATGATCACTTCCCTGTCCTCATATCCCATCCACTTGCTCTTCCATCAAAAACAATCCCCACCTGTGCCAGAATCATCCCCTTGCCACTGAGTGCAATGTTGGGAGCCTGCTGGTTTCCATTCCTGCTGTCTCCCTCCATACCCCCTTTCCACTAGTACTCATTTCTAGGAGCGTGAAAAACATGTCTTTCTTCTTGTGAAGGTCATTCTTGAGGTAGGATATCCCGGTAGGAAGTGCTCACTTGTTTCTTTGGTTGTTCTGGTCACTTGATTCATTTAAGAGCTACCAATCCTTGATGTTATTGCTGGCACTAACACTGGCCCCTCCAGAAAGCAAAGATTTTGTGCAAGTTTTGCTGTTGTTGACCAAAAACTGGGCAGCTAATCAGAAGAACATAGGTGGTCCAACTGTAGGCACACAGGCAAAGAGAGCTGCCATGCCTATGTGGCCCATGGATGCCATGAAGCAAAACCTGTAATTTCAGCATATTCTCCTAGGAAAGGAATCCTGCTATTTCTGCTTTTATGCTTTAGCCATAGGATGGTTAAATTAGGATCTGAAAAGTGAAGATGCCACATATTAAGCAAGTGAATATATTAATAAATGAAGAATTAAAACTAAAGAGAGAAAGCAAGATTTGTATAAGATAGTCTGACTACATCAGACAGTGTCTTTCTATAGAAGTAATTCCAGGTCAGTTAAATTGCTCTTAGAAAAATTAAATCTTATGCATAAAATATGCAGGACCTTTAACTTCTTTAACTTTTCATCTTTCATGTTTTAATTGTATGGTAAAATATTTTGCCAAAGTAATTTTGTGCATTTAACTTTGAAGCAGTTTTCAAAAGTCAATGACATGGTTATAAAATACAGCACATCAAACGATATTTCCATCGACATACAGCAGTTGCCATAAACAGCCTTAATTTCCAGTCTAAATTACTGATCTAAATATATTCAGACAAATTAATGCAATGGAAAATTATAGAACCCAAAGTGTGTATTTATTTATTGCAACATGTTTAACTTGCATCTCATCTGCCATTCACACAAGGTTACTTCAAGTTTAGTGATTTTTCCCCCTTTTGTGCTCAAATTGAGAGGAAAACATGTCTCAAAATTTTCATAACCGAGTTGAGAAACATATTTTGGACTGAGCTATCAGTTGGAATATTATTTTCTACATATCATGCGTTATAGCTTCGTTGAAGCTGCTACTACTGTGTTGAGCTGTTTAAGACTTGACGTTAAGTGAAAAATAAGTAAAATTGGCCTTTCAGGTCAGACATGGGGGATTTTGAAGCAGCCAACCCTGTAAGATGTATCAAGGTGCAGGAAATTACCAGTACATGTGCAGATTTGTTTCACAGCCTGTCTGTCGCTGACAGCTCTGTAATTGGTTTTGGAGTAGCAGAAGGCACAGGCGGCCTGAGCCAAGGTGCTATTGAGAGTGAGTTCATCGAGAAAGGGTTGTATTCATTGAGGACATCTTTTCTAATAGGAGAAAAAATTCTTAGCTAATGATATATCGCTAATCATCTTGGGTTGGGACAATAGAAAGTAGATTAGATCCCACAGCAAGTGTTAATACTGAAAATTAAAATCCATGAGTGGTATAATTTATTTCACAGTCATAAAGAAGAAAAAGCTTCTACTTCTCTACAGATTAAGACCTGGCTTCTTTGTGACAGCAGACTGTCCTCTCACTTTCCAAACTACTTTAAAATTGAGTCTTTTTTCTCTTGTTTTAAACATTGCCACTTATTATGAACAAAAATCCATAATTGTTCCTTATGTTACCTTCTGTTTGACAGGAGGAAATGAGGAGTGATTATTGTATCTGTGGATTTCACAAGGAGCGGAGGAAGACAATAAAAAACGAAGTGAGATATTTCTTATAAGGGAAAATGAAAAGAAACCATTTATGTGCAGCAGAATGAATGTCTTTGATATTTTTTTTTTCTTACAACTGAATTGCCTTAGCCTCAACTTCTTTCTGTTCCTTCTTAAACCTCTCTCTTTGCAGCACTTCAATAGAGTGCAGGGTGCTTTACGGATATTAGCACACCAAAGACCTTCAGCCCCTGTGTTTCCACATGACTCAAGGAGAAGTGCTCTACTCTGCTAAGCTCCGGGATGGGAAGGCTTTGCAAGAAAAATGTGATGCGTGCTGCCCTTTGTAGGAACTTAAAATCCTGAAAATCTATTAGGCTTACAGGTGTAGCTAATGCTGACCCACTGGATCAAAAGATGGTGAAGGGAAGCCAAGAGCAGCCGAAAACATCGTATGAAATGGGGATAAAAATAAAAAAACAGAGGTTCAAATTACATATAGTAAAGAGAAGTTCATTATAAATAGAGCTGAATCACTGCAAAATCAGCTGGCTGTTCCACATCACCTGAGTAAACACTCCACCTCTGTCTCCTCTTCCATCCACTTCTTGGTCCCTTTTCGTGATAAAAACATTTACTCCTTGTGTCATGTGTGATATCAAGGAGGAAGAATTTGGACAATCCCAATCGCCACCTGAAATTTATCAGGACTGTGTGTCCAGATTCGCCCTGGGCACAAGTTGGAATTTGAGATTCTCAAAAACTCAGAAAGTTTGTGGTGAATTGTATCAGGTTGGGTGTTACTTAACAAAGGTTAGCCCTCTCTAATCTGTTGGAGCAGTAAATACTTAGTATATTAAGCAGAGTGGCTGTTTTAGGACAGAGATAATATTATTTGGTCTGCGACGGTCTCTAGCAGATGTCTGATTTACTGCAAAAATCTGGAAGGGACACTGTTGCTGGCGTAAAGATCAACCGTGGGCAGGCAAAGCTGATTTGTGTATGTGGTACAAGGTCACTTAGCTGCACGTGCCCAGAAGCTCCTGTTTCAGATGTCTTGCAACTGCAGAAGGGAAAGTCATATCACCTATGATTCTCATGCGTAGTATTTAAACATGAGGTACAGGAAATCTTACCTTTTCTCTAGAATCTGATAGCCTTAGCAGTGGCTCCTCTGCCTTGCAGGCCCCATCAAACCAGTGTCTAAAACCTTGACCTTACAGACTTGTGCCTTGAAGTGGCACTGGAGTACAAACTGGTTCAGGCATTGCACTGAGAGAGTCTGAGTCATACTTCCAGCTGCAGCCTGTGCACTCAGTGGCTGAGAAGGCCTAAAACAGAACGGTTTGGAGGTCAGAGACTGAGGAATGATGCTAGGAAAAAAAACTGCAGACAGTAAAGGAAGGGATCAGTGTCTCAAGTAGGAGCAGAAACTCCAAAGAAGTCTTTGAGGCAGGAGACAAGGCCTGGGCAGCCTGGAGCCAGGGATGGGGACCCTGGGAGGGCTAAAGGGGCCAACATACCCTCAGATCCCCATGCACAGCACAGCTGCAAGAGGAATCGTTTTGGTGACCACAGCCTCAGGCCTGCGGCTACATGCCTATGAGATGTACTGAACCACTCAGTAGTGTGTTCGGTTTGTTTGACAGCAGTGCCCTGGTGTAAGGAGGGCAGGGGTCCATGCTCAGGGACAGGCCCAATGCTTACCAAACTCAGCATAATGAGGCCACTGACAAAAGCTAATGAAGGTCTTGTCAGCTGCTCTTGTCATAAATGCTTCACACACACTTTTGGAGGCAGCAGTCAGCCCCTGCTATCACCAACGACAGCGCTGTGCTGACAGAACACTGACATGAGGCCAGAGACGGCCCTGTGGGGACAGCCGAGGGCTCCTTCACAGAGTGTCCTCAGATGACACATGGCAGGCAGAGCTTCCCCACGTCACCCCTTCTCCACCACCCCTCTCCTGAGGGACAGCATCGCCTTGCGGCTCACAGGGATGTGAGAGGCAGGAGAGGCCTCCGGCTCCATGGCTGACTCCAGAAAGCTGATACCCAGCAGACTCAGGCCCCCAGATCAACCATCAGTGGTGCCAGGAGAGACAGCTACGAATATGGTAAACTGTAATTTCATGAGGAACAGAGAAAAGCATAGCTGGCTTTAGGCCCCAAGAAACAGTTACAAATCCTGCTCTGTTCTGGGATTGCAGAAAGTCATAGAAGCAGGTATACAAGCAATTTGTAGCAGCAGCTAAAAACATGGCATCCAACACAAAGTGCTCAAGCAGGTTTGACTCTTACACAGGATGTTGTGGTAAAGCAAGTGCAACAACTCCTTTAAAACACAGAACAGATTCACCCTGAATATTTGTAACAAAACAAGCCTGAAAATTGGCTTTCTTAGCTCAAGTATGTCTTTTCTGCCTTTCTTCTCCCCGTCTCTCTACCTTTACCCAAAAAATAATTGCCTGGAAAAAGCAGCAGTTCCTCTAATTACTCCTGAAGACTGCTGTATTTGGCTTTGGTGAAATAAGGCAGAAGACATTAGAGCCACTGAATATTTGAATTAGTCTCAGCAGGTCAATTACTACAAAGATTTTCTGCTCTAGTTGCTCACAGAGAGATGTGAACTTCTTAAAATCCCAGCTATTTTCTGTTTAATTTATTGGTAAAGCAAGACATAACAGTGCAAAAGAATCAATTGAACAAAACAGTATTATTGGAGTTCACATGCTGCAACAAGGTGTACAAATCCTCAAGCAAGACAAGCAAGCATTCTTGTAACTTCTTTCAGAGAGCTTTCCTGTTTGCAGCAACATGGGCTGAGCAGATCAATCGTTTCACAGGTTTCCCTGTTCATCAGTTATTTATCCTTCTTTTTTTTTTTTTTTTTTTTTGAAGTTATTTTCTTTCCTTAATTGCTATCTTTAATAAAGGGTGTATCCCTGTACTTCGGCATGTTTGAATTAGAGCACCATAAACTCCTGGCTTCATAGCTCGGTTTCAGTGGCTTCTCTCTAACCCCCATTGTTTGAGAGGGGAAGATGAGAAGTCAGTAGAAATTCAAGTAGACTGAAGAACAGGATCTGTCAGGCTTTCACAGCCTCCATATCCAATAGTATATCACACTGACATCCTCAGGGGCCAACGAAGAACCTCTCCTTTGAGGTTTCTGGACAAAAGAAGTTCCAGAATACCAGATAGTGAACGAATGCCACAGAAAGTCAGTAAGTTTGAGATTCTCAGGAATAAAGGGAGAATTAGCACTGTGCTATCACAGACAGCCGCACTTGCTGTCACTAAACAGAGGAGATAATAACAAAAAGATGTCTGAGGATAATTAGCTAAAACTGTACAGTAATATTCCATTGAAAGATTGATCCTTTACAAAAAAATCCCTCAGAAAACCTGGTGGTTCGTGCTGTATTGTAGTGTACAGTACTACAGTACAATAAATAGTATTTATTTCTACACATTCTTTTTTATCTTTTTATTTATTCAATTATTTTTATACTCCTTAGATGCAACTGATATTTCAGTTTTGTTCAATCCTTTATGAAACTCAGTAGACAGAAGCAATCCAATCAGAAATAAAGATGTGAATAAGCATTAAGAGAGTGCCTGTTCATTTAGTACTTAGAAAAATTAATATCATCAGAACAGCTATTAAATAAATAGGGCCAATTTTTTCATGGCTTCTCTTACTAGAGCCACACTAGCTTTGTATCAAGTAAGCATTATATACTTAAGGACAACAGCACTTAAGCACAACAGAGCTGAAATTTGTTAACAGGGCAGAGGAATAAGTGTTCTACTTGCAATGACAAACCCTGGAGTAAGACATTAACAGGTGTTACTTGACTCAGAGAAATGATGCCTGCTTTAAAACAAAAAATGTCTTTTTCAACAAAACAATACCTTATTTCACACTTAAATATATATTTATATATATATATTTAGCGAGAGGTAATAATTAGCCAAACAGAAGCATCTTCATTTCTTTTTAGGGGAAAATTATCTTACCATTAATGATCAGCAATTAAGTAAATAGCTCAAAAGTGGTCTTCCTTATAGACTGCAGATCAGCAGTCGCAGAGGAAAATTGGACAAGCAAAGTAACAGAAAAGATGCACGTACTTGCAAAAGCTGCCAATCAACTTCAAAACCAAATCAGTCTCAGAACCAAAATGGTATTCAGGCAGGAGTACACGCACTGGGAGTACAAATTTCCTGTAGTGTGGAAAGAGATGACTACATATTTACACAAAATCCATAGTAATGCAAGAAACAAATTCTGAAGCAGCTGTTCCTCCCAGGCCTATAACAGAATGTAGTGGGGTGTGGGGAGACTAAACAACATTTTCATGAAATATTTTTTCTCAGAAGAGTAACAGAAATTTAGAACAACATCTTAAATCCCGCTCTTACATTTGCATTTCGGTTTCTCATATACTTTGACATGTTAATTATAGAAAGACAAGTTGCTTTAATTTGAGCTTGCATATGACAAGTCCTATAAAATACACAGATGTAACTCACCGGTACATTACACTGGCTTATAGGATAGCTGGCTTTGTGTCCTGTGATGACTTTGTGTATGATATTTATATCCTATTAAGGTGGCTGGTAGTAATTACAAAGCCTAGATATTTCCTCAGTTTTAAGCTTGTTGGATAAGACGGTGTTGTTTTAGTAACTTCATAATGAATCTACATAAAGATGGTGTACTGCCAAAGAAAAGTGGATATGAGTTTCTTCCATATCAGCACAATAAAATTAGGTCTCCTTTTCAATTCTATTTTTGGGCCACACAAATATAACCTCTATACCTTCTTATAGGTCATTAATAATGATACTTTCAGTGCTTCATTTTGTTTCTGCAGGGACATATAAACATGAAAAAAAAATGTATATTGTTGGCACCAATTTAAAAATGTGTATACTCTTAGTTCATGAATATACAGTTCTGATAGTGCTTCTAAGAATATTTCAATTTTATATATGGAGATCTTATGTCTGAGTTTAGTTTTGGTGAACAAGTTATTGCTGCATAATTTTCCATTTTTTAATGTTTCCTAACAAAATGTGGAAGAATGCAGCCATGCAACCACCAACTGATTTGTAGTGAAAGATGCTGCAAAGGAAATTGAAAGGTACATACTGCAATTTTTAACTGTGAAAAAAAGCCATTCACCCAAGCATTCCCACAAAACTCCAAATACAGCTTCAGTACAGTAACAAAGCACTGGCTCATTTTGACAGTTTAATAGCTGAAACAAAAGCGAGAAAGGAACACTTGACACTGCCAGTGAAGAAGATGATGTCGGGACAGATCTGATCATTACCATGTAACCACAGCTGGCAAAAGACGGAAGTTTTCACATGCAGATTTCTACTGAGCTGAAAGACCCAGTAAAGGTTCAGGTCATGTCCTGCTGTTGGGATGTGTCAAAAGGTAGAAACCACAGGCAACATCCTGCTGGAATGGAATTACTGCCAAACAGGAAGCAACAGATTTCAGTATAGTCCCCATACTTCCATGTGATCGCACTTTTGTTCCTCTGAAAAAAGACAGCTCCTTTTTTGTGCAGTGGTGTTGGGTAAGGGACACTGAGATGCACCATGCTCTGCCCCAGGCAACAGGACATGCTGCGTGGGGCGACACAGCCCAACCAGAAGGAATGGCAGGTTTTCCCCTTGCCAAATAGGCATCAGTACAGCGTTCTGTAGCTCAGCTATCTGGTGCTGGACTGCCTTGAACCCACCACCTATCCACAACTGGCTCCTTATGCCTGTAGTGCCCAGGGAGATAACCTGAACTTGACTGGAGGCAGCTGAGAACAGGGAAGGCACATCTCTATAGCCAACTGTGTATGACCCCCCTCTGCAGCCCTCTCTTCATAAATCTCTGGCTCATTTTTATGGCAATCAAATGGAACCAGCAAGATTCCTACACAGGAACTCTGATGTATCTGTTTTGAGTTTCACATTAACAGGTCTTAAGAACTGTGAGAAGTTAGAAATGAGATTGTAGCCTTTTTAGAAAAAGGATCAGCAGGTTTCTTGTAATTGAAAAGGGCTGTCTAAAATGTCTATTACCCACTAAATAACATTTACTTTGAATAACACAAATGAACTTACTTAACTGCATCAAAAACCAGTAACATGGACCCAGCAGTGCAAGAGGCCTGAGATGGTGATGCATCTGAACACTTGTTCATTAAGTGATCTGCAAATGGTACCACTGAACACCTGCAACCTCCTATTTCTGAGCCAACAAAACTCACCCCCACCTGCAAACTGCAACACTCCATTCAAACTCGAGAAAAGCATTACAATCTGTAAAGAGGATTTCCGACAAGTTCCCTGTGAAATAGGTGATGGATGAAAAAATAAACATTTGAAGGAAGGTTGTCACCAAAATCCGTTCTCCCCATTACATTTAACTCTGGAAAACTGGCATCTGCTATCATCAACTACAAAATACATTAATTATAAAATCATTTTTTCTATGCAGTCTGAGGGGAATATGAGGCGTAAAATAAATGTTATACACCACCGTATCAACTTGTAGCCTTATTGGGGCACAACAAAGCAAATTAGATGGTAGGCTGAAAATTGATTAGTGCAGAATGCAGACAAGACTCAATTTAAGACAAAAAGCAATTTGAGTTTGCCGAATTATCTATAAAAGTCAATAACAAATTACAAAAGCCCAAGAAAATTACAAGTAGGTTTGGTTTTCAGTGCACAATTAGGTGTACTCAAAGAAAAACAAAAGCGTAACATTACCAAAGAATTAGTGGGTTTATTTCACATTCAGTCTTCACCAGTGAAGGTAAAGCTGGGGCACTAAATCCACAAAAAAATATGTGCTACATCTCTTCTGCCCTTAGGAGCTCCACTTTGAAATGCAGTATGCCAGTGCATCAGTATCCTCATGTATGAAGCTATGAAAAGCACAGAAATATTATGTTTTTTTGGCATACAAATATCACAGTATTCAAAGTAATCTTTGAGTGCCATTGTGATGTCATTGGGCAGCTAGTTCCTTGGCTGTTAATTGAAACGATGGCTTTACAAGGTGGTTCTGGATCAAGTTAGGAGCTGTTGCCCAGACCTTCATATAACTTGCACCTCAGGCTAACGGTAGCTCAACCAGACTAAAGTCTGCAGGTATAAATAGAACTCAAGAGGTCATTTTGAACAAGCAGTGCATTTCTGCATTTAATTAGTAGTCTACACCAGGTTGACACACAATCAGGGAGAAAAGTGAACGTTTTCTTCAGTTCTGAAAATAAGTTCTAACCATTTAACTGTGGGATAACAAATCACTGTAAATGAGTAAAGATGATACTAAAAATACACAGAAAATTATGATTTGGTGAGAGGAATATCAGCAGCTGATTTACCTTTGAATATAAACTAGAGCAGACCTACACTAAAGAGCAGAGGTCCTTTATGTTGATGCTTTAGTACTCATTCCTTAAGGCAAAGCACTTCATAGAACATTCCCTGAAGTTCCTTATATTATTTCTACTTTAGGTAAGTCTTATCATGAAAAAAAAAAAAAAAAAAAAAAAAATCAGTATGAAATGCTTATTAGGGCCAAGGGTTTTTCATAAGGAATATAACATGAAATAAATTTATTCTCCTTCTGCTTTGAAATACATTGCAAACAGTGGTAAGTTTTCTCAATATATTACACAAAACTATTCAAATATTCATTTCAACAATTATTCACATTCGGAGATTTGTTAGTAAGAAGCTTGCTGCCAGTTGTCTGAATTCAAAAATGAAGTATTCCAATAGGTTGATCATGTGTCTTCGCTGGGATTTTTTTTTAACTTAATTGCATTGATGTAAATCAGACAACAAACTTACATACATTAAGACAAGAATTAGGTAATATGTTTCACCAACATTTTGTAATCTTCAGCAAATGTCCATTTTGGCAGTCATATATACTAGCAAACCTACTTGCTGTTTTTTGCAGAAAGAGATCACCAAAACAGTATGAATATATCCTAAATGAGCTCCATAACCAACTGGGGAGCCTCTTCCAGTCTTTACTCACTGTTTTCTCAGTTGTTTTCCCATGGTATATTCCTTTACATAAAAATCACAGAGGTACTGAGGGAAGCATCAATTTCTGCGTGTACAAGTTACTACACAAGGACTGGAGAGGCAGAGGAGGCAGCACAAGATTTCTCCACCTGCACTCAAAGAAAGCAACATCAAAAGCAGAGCACACCTTTACAATTAAAACTTCAGTGACAAATAAGGTCACTCAGCAGAAATAGGAACTCCCCAAGGGCAGCATATTCCATAAAATTATGTTTAATTTCTCTACGTTTATATATGTCACTTCTGGAGAGCCGTGCTGTGCCGTCTTTTCTTCAGAAGGAGAGAGGGGGCTGCTGTATTTTGCCTTCTCTTCTGCTGTGGATTCAAAGAAGCCATTAAGGAAGCAGAGCTCTGCTTTGATGCCATCGCCTTGCTCTTGAAGATGGGTAGATGATGCTCTGCCCTCTGGGTCAGACGAGCAGAGTCCCAGCGGATTACAAAGATGAACCTGCACTGTGTCAGACTCTGGGAAATCGAACTCTGGCTGCTTTTGTAAACTGTCGTTCTGCTCTTTAGGAAGTCATTTCTAAGTTGCTGGAATGAGCCTTAGCATCTGGAAAGCTAGCACAGGCAATAAGAAACCTACTAGGCTAATTGCACCTTACATAACTAAAAAGATAGCAGTTTACAACATCAGTCGTCACTCAAATTCTCTCTTTCTCATGTAAAAAGAGTAAGAGAAATCTAAGAAGAATTAATAGGAGCTTGCTTAATACTTAATCACTTTTTTTCCTGTTATTACAAACATCTTGAGTGTTATGTTGGAGCAGCCATTCAGTTCATCACCAGTCTGCATCTGTCAGAGAAGACAGGGCTGCCAGATTTTAGCAGCACCCTGTGTAGCTGTGCAGTACTCTGTGCTTGATCTCTGTTGCAAGCTGCAGTTTACAAAGACGAATGGGACACGAGTTTATAGCAAGCATTTTGAATAGTATTTCTCATATGATTGCTAGAATCTCAGCTCAGCAAAGAAGCATAAAACAGTCTTTCAGTCCTTATTGTTCATTTCTGGTTAGTTTTTTTCTTCTTCTGTTACTCTTTATGCCAGAAGACATCAGCTAGACTTTTGGAAGACAGAAGCACTGATGTCACAGCAGTCGGAAACATAAGATACAGCTCTTCTTCTGCAGAAAAGGTGCCTCCCCTTTCATCCGTCACCTGGCCCCCATTGTAGAGCTGCAGAACTGCAGCTAGGATGTCAGCTTCTCATTACAAGGCTATTCCAGCCTTCCTGCAGGCTGCAAAGCCCTGACCTGTCAAATGTAAAAATAGAAAACTGAATTCCCTGGATAGAGGATACAGCTAGAGTTTGAGGCAGTAGGATATTTAACTTGTTTTTCTATCAATTAGATAGATTTCTTAGACCACGTATACCCTTCAAACTCTCTTAAATTAAAAACATTAAAATCTTAATTGGTAACCAGCCCTTTCTGCTTCCCCCAGGCAATTATGACAACAGAATTAGACTCAGGTAACTCAATTAGACACCAGCCTAATCCAGCTTTCTCCAAGCAGGTCTCTAAGCAAAACTCTTCATGAGCTTGATGAAAACAGCAATCAGACTGCTTTGCTGAGGTCAGGTAGTGCATGCCTACAATAATCAAAAGAGTTGTACTTTCTCCTTAAACACCAAATGCTCCTGTAAACTCCTCAGCTCATCACTTGGGTGCCTCATCCATTCTGACCAGAAATTGTGCAGATGTGCTTGGTGCAGTGTAAGGTTGACCTTGTTGCCTTCTTCCCTTTCAGTCCTACCTATTTCCTGACAGCGTGCTTCAGACACGTACATGAAGAACCAGAAACCAGGAAGCAGCAATCCTGTTCTGCCCTGTGCTTCCCTTCCTGCACACTCCCTTCCTCTCATCTGTCTAGAAGCAGAGACTTAACTTCACAAAGAGAAAGCACAGAGTGAAGTGGTGTGTGAAAGGGCAGCTCCCAAAAGTCTGCATGGACAAGGCCTCAAAGCTCAGTCCGAATGAAGAAACTTGGGGCTATGTTAAAATGCAATCTGTAGCCTCTTTTTGTCTAAAAGGCAGTGTAGAATAAGGTGCAGGGGCATCAGTGTAGTACATGGGAAGAGGCAGGTGCCTCTGAAGAACCACCTGTCCCCTTTAAACATAGTGCGTTACATGTTTCACAGTCACTGGCTGAAAAGCCATGATTTTGCTATGGAGTGAGAATTTCCCTGCCACTCTGCTAGCCCCCCAGGCTCTCACTTTTCTGCTCCACAGACACGTGGTGATGGTGGTCTCAGCTCCCTGGTAGCCCCACACCTGCAGAAGGAACAGGAGGAACCTCTCCTGGTGAAGTGGGCAGCTGCCAGAAGCCAGATTTAGGCTGAGGAAACCAAGGGCCCCGTACCCCGCACAAAGGATTCATCTGCTAGGTAGTTATGCAGAAAGTAGAAGCACAGGTCAGAAGACAAGGTTTCTAAAATAATGCATGTTTTAAGACATCCACCAATGGGGTTTTGAGCCTTTAATACAGCTTCATATCCCCTTTGGTAGATTTGGCATTGACACTCTAGAAAGGGGCAAATGTCCTTGTGCTCACCATCCCCTGCCCCTAATTTGAAGGAGATTCCTGTTGTACAAGGGCTGGTCCAAACCCCTCTCAGGCCATCAGGATGGAGGTCAGTCACGAGTGGTGTCTCCCAAGGCTTGGTCTTGGGACTGGTGCTCTTCAACATCTTTAGCAATGACATAGCTGAAGCAATCGAGTACTCCCTCAGCAAGTTTGCAGATGACATCAAGCTGAGTGGTATAGTCAATTCATTGGAGGGAAGGGAAGGGAAGCCATCCAGAGGGACCTGGACAGGCTGGAGAAGTGGGCCCATGAAAACCTAATGAGGTTCACCGAGGCCAAGTGCAGGGTGCTGCACTTGGGTTGGAGCAATCCCAGGTATTTATAAAAACTGGGAGAATAACTCCTTGAGAGCAGCCCTGTGGAGAAGGACTCAGGGGTCCTGGTGGATGAGAAGCTGGACATGAGCCAGCAGTGTGCAATTGCAGCCTGGAAGGCCAACTGTGTTCTGGGCTGCATTAAAAAAGGGGTGGCCAGCAGGGAGAGGGAGGTGATTGTTCCCCTCTACTCAGCTCTTGTGAGGCTCCATCTGGAGTACTGCATCCAGGCCTGGGGCCCCAGGTACGTGAAAGACGCTGAGCTTTGGGAACGAGTCCAGAGGAGGGCCACTACGATGATCAGAGGGCTGGGCACCTCTCCTGTGAGAAAAGGTTGAGGGAACTGGGCTTATTTAGCTTGGAGAAGGCTCTGGGAAGACCTCATTGTGGCCTTCCAGTACTTGAAGGGAGCATATAAACAGGATGGGGAATGGCTATTTACAAGGGTGGATAGTGATAGGACAAAGGGGAATGGTTTTAAACTGAGACGGGAGGTTTAGGTTAGAGAGTAGGAGGAAGTTTTTCACACTGAGGGTGATGTCACTCTGGAACAGGTTGATCAAGGAGGTTGTGGATGCCCCGTCCCTGGAGGCATTCAAGGCCAGGCTGGATGTGGCTCAGGGCAGCCTGGTCTGGTCGTTGGTGACCCTACAGATGGCAGGGCATTTGAAACTGGATGATCGTTGTGGTCCTTTTCAACCCAGGCCATTCTATGATTCTACGATCAGTTCTTCACATTCTCTGTTTAGGGAGCCTGTATGCTTTACAGTCCAATTGCATTTCAGGCCAGGTACCAGCACTTAGGAGTTGGGCAGTGGATCACTTAAAACGTAGGAACTAAGCCCTTTATTAAACCTGCTCTCAGTCAGTAACTTACCGACACGAGCCAAACTGATATACACAAGGGTTAAAAGGATTAACAGAAATCTACATTAGAGATTTGCACCAGATGAACCAGATTGATTTTTAAATCCACTTGATTAAATGAGTGTACTTTTCAAGACTGATTCATTTAGCAATTTCTCCCTCAAAGGCTCCACTGATATTTCGCATACAGTGACTAATTACTTTTCAGAACACGGTGTACTTGTTCCCGGCTTCTGTGGACTCTGCACAGTCACTACATCTGGGTGAAGTGGGCAGAAAGTGCCTTTCTGCTTGACAGTACTTCCCACCACTCTGCATGTACACAGGATCGCAAAAGGGCCAAGAGAGTGCCCAGCAGTTGCAACTGGAGATGCAGCTGCAAACAGTGGAAAAATACCATCCCACAGCCTTCCCAGGTGCTGGGGCCCTAACACTGTCTGTATGGAGCAGAGCGCAGAGGTGGCAGAGCCTTTAGGCAGCACAGGCTGGTACAGATGTTCTGCCACTGGTCCCAGGATAGCTGCAAAGCTGGCATCCTGCTGCTCTCCTGCTGACTGGGGTGGTGATGAGTGATCATTTCATACCAGCTCTTCTCATTTAACTGTCTTTCCAGGTTAAATCCTCGAACCCCTCTACTCTACCATTCTGCCACTTTCTCCCCTTCCCTAACTTAGCAAGCTTTGTTTGTTTGGCTCTGGCTCAGGCTTGTGCAGCTTTTTTTTCCTCCCTTCTTCATTCACAAGTGGATTTCAGAATAAAAGTATTCCAAGTCTTTAGAAATCTGACAACCCTCCCTGGTGAAGCACGTTTTGGTGTAAAAGTTGAAAAATCTTCTACAGTTCTCCTCCTTGGTGATGCCCATGGGACCCAGATAAAGAGCTGATTTTACTGATAGCTGCACCTTTGCCCACTGTGCTAACTAGTATTTTCTCACTGCCAATTTGTGCCCTTATTTTATTTCTGTGCCAGATTTTACATAAAAAAAGTTTATGGGACATTGTTGATTTAGGGGATTTATGCTATGAAATACCCAGTTTTTACCATCCACCATCCCCTTGTGCAGGTGTCTCAGGTGCTTCCCTGCTGACCAGAGCAGGGTTTGTGGACCAGCCTGGCAGTAAATTTGAACGGACACTTTGCTCAGTCAAGGACTCCCTCAGGCTGTGCTGCTTTGACAAGTGCAGGTCTGCCTTTGCTCCCTGCTGTGCTTGCTTCCAAGGCAGAAGTGTGTGGGACAGCATAGCAGGAGCTGACATGGCTGTATGGGAAGCCAGCATGAGGCTGGCATTAGCGTGAATGCATTGACCAACACAGGCACAGGGACAGCCTCAGAGAGGGCTTCAGTGAAGAGGCGCAAATCTCTGAATTCATCTAAATTGCTGCAGTCATGTGCTGCCCTAAATTCACCATCTTATTAAAGTTAATGCACCATACTAACATATCCGCCTAATACTGGTAGTATCATGCTGGCGCTGCTGTCATGAGCACGAAGAAGAAACCCTGTGGTCAAAAGAAGCCCTTTTGAGAAGCGTATAAGAAGGATCTTGTTTTTTAAACGTTATCGCCTTGTACACTGTAATGGATATGCTCATTTAAAAAACAAAACAAAACAAAACAAAAAAAAACAAAACCAAACCAAAACAAAACAAAAAAAGCCTGTAACAACAAGAGAAGTAGAACTGGGACAAAACCTCCCCAGAGATGCATCTCCAAAGCACTCAGATGCATCCTTTTGCTCTCTGTTGCAGTGCAGGAAACCTGGCTGCTGCCTGTGGTGTTAATGCTGCTGCATCTGTGCACACACATGAGGAGGTGGGAGTCCCACAGCCCCCCAGACCAGCCCTGGGGATCCCACTACTCTTCCAATACTGAATTGCTATAAATGTTGCAATTCACTCCAAGAATGTTCTTGATTATCTCTGTAATGCTCTGCACTTAACAAAGAGATCTCACCGCTAGAAAATTAGTCACTGTAAGTTTCTTGCACGCAGCCAGGCAGGGCTGGAAGAGTGACCCGTTATATGACTTCTCTGCTTTCTTGGAGGTAGTTTCAAACAAATCTGGAAATTTCTGGCATTGTTAGTGCCACAAAATTCTCCCTGTTCAAGCAGCCAGGAGATGCTTGTGACTGTACACGACCTTTATTGTGACCTGAGAAGGTAGGCCACCACTCAGTATAAACGAATACAGACTGATAGGTAGGTGATAGGGAGCTGCTTGCCAAGCCAGGCTCTGGCTGAGTTCTGCCCCTTACTGCAGCAATGAAATTCCTGTCCCAGTGTCCTCATCTATAAAACAGATGTCTGCCCACATTGTGCTGATGTGGTAATTACAGCGCAGAACAAACAGTGTAAATCCCTGTCACAGCCTAAACAATTCTACTGACTTTAGCACTGATGGATAAGGTGTGAATCACTGTGGAAATTAGTGAAGAATCTCTAAATTATCACAAACGCTGAGAAGTGGAAAGGAAAAAAGAAAGGAGATGGTAGTGCCTGACCTTGAGGACGCAACAGTACAGAGAAGAGGGCCTTTGGAGTCAGAGTCACTGCAGGGGGAAGGAAAGACAGGGCCAGAAAGAGTATGAAAAAAAAATAGCTAAGAAAGGGAAAATAGCCAAGAAAAGGAAATCCTTCTCAGCAAGGAGATAATTTAGAAATAAATACATAAATACATAAATTCAACATAAGTAAATAAAAACTGCAAAGAAAACAAACAAGACAGAAATGAAAAGGTCCCCAAAATATTTACAAGAGGTTTTTCTCACAACAATTTGGTTGGTTGCTCCTGTTAACAATTTGTGCCTATTTCTCGTGTACAAAACCTTATTAAACAGATATGGCTATAATATAGTATCCTTTCTTGTAGACCAAGAAAAGTATCACATGAGGTTTAGAACAGAATTTTGATCTTTTTTTTTTTTCGCATTAGCCCCATGGATTTGAAGACTAAATTAATAGGATTTCTATACAAAACTATTTTATTCCTTCTTATTGCCCACTAATCATCCCCTAGAATCTTTGATTTTAATATATTTTGTAGAATAGAACTCTAAAGAGTTGACAAAAGTTGATGAAAGAAGATATTCATAATATTTGAATAACCACTATGAGATTAATCTTAATGTTAAGGTAGTTCTCCTTTTTGTCTGTCAAGGTTAATGTTTCTATGCTTCCTCCTCTTTGCTCATATTCTGATTGGACTAATGACTGTGACATGACACAGATTTCTTGTCCTACTTTCTACTTTGGGCAGTAATACACTTCTTCCTCTGAAAATTAAGATATATCTTGTAAAATTACTATTCTATCCACTACATCGAGCACAAGTCAAAACAATTTTCAGTTTGGTTTGCAGGCCCCAGAGGAAACTGCTAGCATGTGCATATTGCACCCTGTATAAAAGAATGCATGAATTATACATCAATGTTACGTCTCAATTCTTTTTAGATTATGAGTTGTTTATAAAGCACACTGAGATTATACCAAATTTAACATGCAAAGTGACCCAAACCCTGTCTTCTTGAATGCATAATCAAAGGTATCGGATAACATCTTCAGAGTATATAGCTTTACCACTTACAAAAGGAGAAACAACAAAGCTTGAAAAAGCAAAATATCACCTGCAGATCGGGAAGGCTCTGGGACTCCACATCAACAGAAAACAGTGAACAAAACAAAACCATCATAGACCCTCATAGCACAAGTCAGCACTATCTCGTCTATCAAGACATCTAAAAATTATGCCTTTCCCCAAAAATCTGTGGAAATTGGCATTAGCCGTGGGTTCTGCAACTGCATGCTTTTCTGGAGAAATGAGCCAAAGCAGGCGTAAAGCTTTGAAAAGAATAAATTACACAGGCTACAGCTTTATGATCCTGAAATCAAAGATTTCAACACAAGAGAATCCACCTTGCTGAGGAACTAATCCCAATTAAAGAAATAGTGATCATACTTTTCTTGGCATAAGATGAAAAGATCTTTCTTTTCAGCTGTAAACGGCTGTATTTCAAGAAGTGAATTTCAAGGACTTCAGTAAAAGCAAGAACATCAAAAAAAGAATTCATGTTAGCAATGCTGGGCAAATGGGTAAGAGGATTATGAAGAGCTTTATCAAGTACATATATGAAAAAAATAGGTCTAGGACCCGGGCAGAAATTAACAATGATTCAAAAATGACTGCGATATTGAATACAGTCTGGAAATAAGTCAGAGCATGTGGTAAGAGAAGATGAGCCACTAATGTAAGTAGATAAATGCAAGTAAAGGAAAACACGAGGACCTTTGTGTGGATAAAGTGCTGGGAAAAGAGTATTAGGCAGCTTTCTGCACTGCTCAATATCTGAGGAGAGCGATCAGTGAAAGGAAGAGCCAGAAAATAAATGTAAAAAATAAAAACAGCTTTTAAAGTTGACCTCTGATGGAAAAAGACACTTTTATGATCTCCCAGAGTCTACTTTTAGTCTTAATAAAAAAGGCTGTCACTGATCTACCAATTCAGTTAAAGTGAATGGGTATATTGAATACTAGGGGTAGGAGGCATTTTCAGAGATCAGAAATTATGCTGAGCAAAGACAAATCTGGAAGGAATTACAATCAGATTGAATTAAGGCAACTATTTTAATGCTTTTTAATTAAAAGGCAGTTCATTCCAGAATTACATTTTCATTTCAAATCAAAACGATACATTTAATGTAAAACAAAGCCAAACAATTTTACATCTGATTTTTACGCTTGTTCCACAACAAAATCCATTACTTGCCTAGGTCTGGTAAGTACCTTTCGTTCAGACTGAAGGAAGGAGTAATTAGATACTCTCATGTGAGATGACACCTGAAACAGAAACTCTTGACCAACATCAAAGCCAGTACAGTAAGCAGTTAGGCCAGTTAGGTCAATAGGCTTCTCTAATTCCTCTTTTGATTGCAAGGCCACGAGCTGAGGTAGATATGTTTTTAGCTCCGTTCTTAGAGGCTGTAAGAACTGTAAGAGCTAAAAGCAACCCAGCAGGTGGCACAAACTGTACTGATGCAGAGCAGAAGAAAGGATTCTTGTTGTGTGGGACCAGTAGGAACATCAGACTTGACCATAAGCTGAAAAGTTGGTCACAGAAGTCTATTTCTACAGTTTGTTATAGGAATTAAGCAGTCAACGTTGCAACAAATAAACACCCAAGGAAGATCAAATTCTGCTACTGATAGGGAGAAGCCAAATAAAGCTCCAAATATTGGCAAACCATTTGTGCCAAACGAAAACGAACAACTATCAGGTTAATGTTCAGAATACTGTGTGTGTGAAAAGGCACCAAAACATACAAACAGAACCTTACAGAACTGATCTGAGTTGGCCTTCCCGGGCACAGGGACCTTATAAACACTGAAGGAGGAGAAATACATCCACATACATAGATCTTTACACATATACATGATAAACCTTTTACTTCTGACCTGAGTTGAGCCTTTGAACAAAACAACCTGCGCTACAAGTAGCCTAGCTATGCAGCACTCTTCAGGTTCCCATGCCATTTTTCATGCTACATATGCATGCTTTCAAATCATAATACAGCAAGAAATAAAAACCAGCGACCTAAAGAAACAAGACAGCATCTGCCATGTACGGAGCCCATCCTACTTTTCTTGAAAAAGGATAAAAGCTGCATACACATTGATTCACCACCAAGTATGTGAGCTTTTCTAATGAAGGCAGGCCTCAAGTTTTCTTTCTATCTGGCATAGAAAATAATGAGATCAGAAGAGATCCTGCATCCATCTCCAGGAGATCTCTGCCTCACACACTGACTCTTTGGTTGTGATAGTCAGATGTTGTCTTAACCCAGATGCATACCATAGAATGTCTGTAGGGGCCTTACAGAAGATGAAGGAACATAACACTATACTTATTTTGCAGGGAGAAGTAAGATTGAGAAGGCAGGACAAGTCATATGTGCTTATGGACATTTCAGTACCTGATGAGGTATATTTGTGACAACACTGAAGAAGTCAGGAGAACCCAACTTGCACTATAGGAGGCCCCTCTGCACCGGGCTCATCAGCAGAGATGGAAAGGTGCTCCAAGGGCACAAAACACTGAAGAACAGCAGCACTCTTCGCTTTCTACAAACTCCCACTCACATCACTAGAAATGGATGTCATGACATTATTATCCCCGGCTTTATTGTACCTTGTGTGCAGTAAATTAAATGCTGGGAGTAGAATGGCGGCAGAGCTCAAATATATCTAAACTAACTTAATGTTGTTTATGCCTACAATAACAGAAAAAAAGAACGCTTACGATTATGTTCATAAATATTTGTTTTCTAGGAAAAAGAAAATCAAACCACCTCACAAGGAGCAATCAACTACTGAAAAAATTGTCCCCTTTTCATCTTTGTTCCAACCTTTTAGAAATATGCTGTTTTTCTCATGTGGAGAGCAGTAAAATAGTCTTATAATTCTCACACTGGGCATTTAATAAGAGATTCATTCATCAACCACTTATTTCTAGAAGCAAAAAAGTTATCACTTCCTTCAGCTGTTTTGTCTCTTCAGTGTTTGAAGCCAAACCTGGTTATGATATGAAGTGATTCAAAGAACAGAAATTTTTCTTGGCCTTAGCCACACAGCCTCCACTCATGCATTAAAACAGCATCAAAATGTACCATCATCCTGTTGGTATTTGACATCCAGGATGTTGCTACATACAGAAGATGAGCTGGAGATGTCACATCCGAGGTCAGATACCAGAAGGTCTGCTTCTCCCAGACTTATAATGCAGTTGACAGCTAGTTGAACGAACACAGAGACTATATAATTCACCTGTATACTTACAGAAAAGATTTATGCTTTTTTTTTTCTCATATTATAGACAAATCCAGCATTTTTATGCACTGCACACTAAAAGCACTGTAAACAAGTGGCTTGTGAAAACGTTGCAGCCGCTTGCAATGGCAGATATTAGATACATCCAGTCTGACAACTCCTAGTTACATCATCAGCTGTTTGCCTGTTTTTATCCCAATATATTCACAGCTCACCAAACTAAACTAATGACCTTGCCCTAGCACAGCTGGTCCATAGTAACCTGCTCATCTGCTAACACTTGTTTCTAGGCCCAGCTTTTTAGATAAATCATAAATATCCATGGCTGATATGCTGTTATCTCTGTGCATGGCTATACACAGAAAGGAACATGCATTTTTCACTCAGAAGAACTGCATGCTGTGAAATTCTGGAAAAGGCAGAGTTACTTGCACATTTAAGCCATGCTGGCAGACGAGCTGATGTAGGGGAGTTTGGTGCCTCTAGTCATTCATGAAACAGAGCAAATCACCAAAACCTCGACTAGAGTTAAATAGTGGGGCAGTTATTTTGATTTCAGGGCATATCCTTTCCTTTATACCAGCTGTAGCCTCCCATGACAGAAATAGCATAGGTCAGTTCAGATTGAGGAGCTCCTCACAGCCTCAGCTTTTTCTTTCTATATCTAAACTCTTGTTACCTCCACAGGAATCACTTCTTAAAACCTTAGGATTGCTGTCAGCTGTCTAGGATTCCATCAAAATTACAAAATCTTTTTAAACCCGGACACAGTATTCTCATGTGTAAGCAAAGTTGCAAGAAGCAAAATGATTTTCCTGTCCTGAAAAGTCATGCCCTATTTATATACCTGGTATAGTATACTCATTTTTTGCAGCTTCATCACATTGTGAACTTGTCTCACTGTCCATCACCCTCAGGAATTTCTCTGCATTACCGCATTTAAAACTTATGATTAGTAAACTGGCTCTAAATAAAAATAACCGTCTCTGTGAGCCCTTAAACAGAATCGTGAGTATTTAGACAAGAGAACACTCCTCTACTTTCCAAACTCCATCCTCCCTAGTCATGCTGCAAACAAACACATTTCCTCCTACCACACACTAATTCCATTATAATGGCTTCTCAAAAAAGCTTTGCTGTATGTTGAGAGGAAACTGAAAAGAAAGTAAAACACCATGCAGAGGCTCCAGTCCTACCACAGGAAGGTAAGTGCAGGTACTGGATGTACATCTACCACTCATTAAACCTGAGGGTGGTTCCAAGAGTTGCTGTTTTGTTATAATCACATCTGCTCCAGCACCTTTCTATTTTGAGCACCTCCCTGTGAAGCATTTCTCTGCAGTGTGAGGTGTTCCCTCAAATATCCCCTCAGAGCTGGGAAAACTGTTGATGGCGACTAGGCATTTTCTTCTCTGCGTTAAAGTCTAGCTCTAAGCCATTTAATTCACAATATGGGAGTACGCTGAAGTTACATCTTAAATTATACGTCTGTAGTGAAGACCTCTAGAAACTTCTACATAAAGCACAGTAAGATGATGTTCTTAGTTTATATCATTCTAAAAGTTGATGTTCTGTGAAAATCGCCACAATAAAAGAAAAATCACGCATGACACTACAGCATGATTTATGGACTTTGCGTCAAGGTTAACTGCTGCAAAATTGGCTTCCTGATGTGACAGAAAGTTTACTCATTCTCTCTTCTGCTGATTGCATTCCTACCAAGCAGCAAACTCATGAAAAACAGCAGCCTATGGCCAGCACCTGTTCCCACTTGTGTTACACTGCAGTCACTATTGAGAGGCCATGGGACCTGCACCCTCAGGCATTTTCCAATCAACACCAGACACAGCCAGGGCTGCTCTGACTAAGCATCAGCAAGGGGTCTGCTTGAAGCAGGAGATGGGGCAGATGATGACCACAGGATCCTTCCACACGATGTTCCGTGTGAAATTAGCAGGAAAGTCAGTTACATCTCAGTGCTTTTTAGATGTCAAATACTGAATAACAGGAGAGTCAAAAACACATCTGAAAATAAAAATAGTCAAAAGATGCCTTGTTTTTCCTGTCTCCCAACAGTAACGAGAGCCAGGAGCAGGCAGAAAACACAAAAGATCTCTTTCTCCCTGGCAGCTCGGGCGGGTGACTCACAGCAAGCAATGAACTCTCCGCATGCTGCTCCTGTCAGTGCCGGGCGGATTTGCCTTCTGAGTCCTGACCTGGGCCATACGGCTGCGGACAGAAACATGGAGCCTGACTTCTTCCTAGTAGCTTTGTCAATAAGAAAATGCTAAGGACAGCTGAGGACAGCGATCACTGAAACATCACATTTGTAATGCAGCTAAAATCCCAGAGACAGGAGAGCAGGTTGAAGGAATGCCAGCACTCACACCCCACAGCTGCTATAAATTGCAGTGAGCCGCCTCAGACCTTTCTTCCCAGAACTCAGAGTGCCACTGCATGCCATTAACCTTTACTCCCACCCATCTCCAGTAGGAAAATTTATGATACGTGCTCTTGCACACCTCTGCCAGGTATGTTACACACCAAAAATAAATTGTAGTTTTCCTTGTGACTTGCAACTGGCAAGCCAGAGCCAACAATGAAACAAAGGCAGCTCTGAGGATGGTTTTGCAATGAACTTATTTTTGTCCAGTGACTATATATCACATACAAGCACTGAGGTGCTGACAGCATTTTTCTCTTAGCATTTTCACAATACTGTACCCAAAGAATGCTTTTTATGCTCCTCCAGACTAATAGGCAGACAGAATCTTGAAATGAAGATTATTTTTTTAAGCCTTTCACTTGTGTTTTGCAGAACCAATGTTTTTGCACATCAACTAAATTTACTAGCACATTTATTAGAGCCAGAGAGCTGAATTTCATTTCATATGGCCTTCAGCTATGGACACTGAAAGCTAGTCCCTGTAGCTCGAATAGCACTGTACTACTGCCTTGATTCCCCATGTAAACAAATTTTGTTTTCATAGGTCTTACACCTAAAGGCAATAAGCATTATGGCTGTGACATCTGCTGCCAGTGCAGCTGTGGCTCCAGCTGGTTTTCTGCCCTGGGGTACACTGACAGCCTAATATTTGGATTCTGAGGGGAGGGAATGTATTATCATTATGGTCATACTATCGTAATCACCAATCATGCTAGTGATTGTTTTTGAAACAAATTCTGTTTCACAGAAAGTATGATTTAAGAAGCATTCCCAAGATTGCTCAAGCTTGTGAGCAACATACCTGTTTTTCCTGTCTTTATTGAATACAGCATGTTACTGTTTACCTGCACAACAGGCAGAAGGAAAGTATTTTATGGCTGCTTTGCACAGCTCAGGGCTAAAAAGAACCATCTCCACATTGCACAGGTTTTATGACTGACAGTGTTTCCTGTGGAATTCACCAGAAAATGAAGCACATGACTTAATACTAAATGGGCTAAATAGGGCTGGTGGAAGCTTCCAGGTGCATACTCTGGATGCTTCTTGACCATGGTCTGGGAGCGGCTCAGAGTGTGGCAGTGCATTTCCTCTTTCTGAGATTTTCCTCCTCCATTTTAGAGAATACAGCTCCTTGACAGTGCAAGAGGTACTTCTATTCCAAGCTAGCACCATCCTTCCTATGAAGTCTGGCCCTGTATTATGCTTTCTGCTTCAAGCCTAGTTCAGTTTTATTTTGATTGCTGCAAACTTTGACTGTTGCACATGAAGTAGGACAACTTCTGGTATATCCTGAAGTGTAAGTGTATCAGAATTTCCAGTGACTGAGGTAGATTAGTCCTAGTGGCTGTGGTGGCTCCTTTCTCTCCTAAACCAACCTGTAGATCCCATCAGTGACTGAGCTGCTACACAGATACTTGCCATCAGGAATTATCCCTGCCAGAAAAGAAGCTACTGAAGTGTGTTCATGAGAAATTAATTGTATTTAATTCCAATTTGGACAGATTTGAATCTGTGACTTCAGGGTAAATAATGAGTTCCCTGAGCAAATTTCCTACTGTAAGATGTTCTAAAGAGAGCTGCACGGCATCAACAGTTGACTCCCTTCTGACATCCAGTCACTTACCAAGGTCAGGTAAGGGCAAACAAGTGAATGCAAAAGTAATTGTTTAGGAAAAAAACAGGCAACATCAACCAGACTTGTGAATTTGACAGATACAAAAGGAGCTTATGCTTATCCTAAGCAAAGATGCAAATGTTGGTAAGTAAGCACATTTGTTTTCATTTGAAGACAGAACCATTGATCTGTTTGCCCTTGCTATGTTGACTAACTGATGTATGATGCAAAGTGTCTTTTCCTTAGCACGTACACTGTGCACTGGTGACTACACAATGTGTGTGGCTTGACAGGAAACAGATATCTCAGTTCTCTTGAGTTAAGGAAAACAATGTAATTGGACACAATTCCCCTTTGAACACCCTTAAAAAATCTCCTTTCTAAAAAGTGATACTCAGATCAGGACTAGCTTAAGACACAGTTGTTGCATGCCAGTTCACCTGTGACGTGTTAGGTGACAAGTTTGCATCAGTATCTTATGTTCTTCAAGAAAATATCATTAAAAATATAGCCCTGTTCTTTGTTAAGAAATGCTTAATAATTGTAACCAGGTAAAGTTAATGAATTGATGTTTTTCCTGTAAATTGTCTCAAAGGACCATTCTGAAGAGTGAAGCTGCACTTGGTCTAGGGTTATAGCCTACCTAGAGCCCAGTCTGCCCTAATCCAGCTCCAGCCGTAAGTCTCAATTTATTCATAGACCTATCAGATTTTCTAGATTGTGTGTGACATTCACTTTTTAGGTCTTTGTCTTATGCTTCCTTGCATTAGTGTCCACATTTCATTAATTTACTAAATGGTGCTCCATTCCATGCTGATAACCAAGCGTGGCAAACTGTTTGCTATGAAAGAATAAGGACTGGTGGATCCAGGTAGGGGTTACAGTAGTATGGTAGGAGTTGTTTTTCAGTGAGTCCAAAACCACTGAATACCTGCTAAACAGTGGCTGTGATACAAATTCTGAGGCTTGGGGAATGTTTCTATAGCAGTTCTGACCACATTGAAAAATTTCCATTAACGACAAAAAGTAGCATGCTGTGCCAATTAATTGATACATTATATTGAAAGTTTGGTTCTTTATTTTCGGCTTTATTCAATTTACAAACCTCTTCTGGTTTCAATATGTTCTGGTCTTCTTCTTTAAGGACTCAGCAGGTATGTTTAAAAAGAATTTTATGTGCAATGATAAAATTACACAGTGAAGGACTGAAGTGAGAAAGTACATCCTCTGAGAAAAATGACTAATATTCCTGCAGTGAGGCCTGCAGCTGGTTCCAAAACTACGCGGCTATTTTACCTATCAAGTAAGATTTGCATGTTTACACACCGGCTGCCAACACATGATCTAGTGGCCATTACTGTTTTTGCATTACAGGATAGACAGATTACATTGGTTTGGAGCCAACCAAGTGATTGTAGAACTATTGTGAAAAGAGTACATGCAGAGTAATATTGATCACAAATCACTTACTAAGCATATTGACACAGGCCTTACCATGAAGTTAGAGAGATTCAAATTTAGACCTGATAGGCAATTGCTGTCAGAAGCGGTAGCTGCTTACATCAGTCATTTCTGTGATCCAGCAAGCATATGTGAATTCAGTAATCCCCAATAACTAGAGCATACTTCAGACTATAGTCATTTGCATGTCGCCTTCATTTTGGTGCCAGGCTCTTTGGGAAGAACCAAAACATTTACAGATGACCTGGTAAGCTGAAATATCAAAAAAGCAAGTATTGTAGTTACTGAGTACATGCCCTGGAGTGGAGAGAATGTTGAATATAATGGACTTAAAACAAAATTCCCTGAAAAGATGACTCACAGAGGATTCGGTTAGTCTTTTAGAAGTCTTTTACACTGTACCGGGAGCACAGGCATTTTGGAAACTCCCTCTCTTTACAGTTTAAAAACCTCATTAAGTTTCTCAGATTGCATGAGAAAACAAAACAAAACAAAATGAACAAACAAAAAGCCACCCTAACACTTCCATAGAAGTCTGATGTAATTTCTGTATTTCAGAATAATAAAATATTCTTTCAATTTATTTCATTTATTCAAAATAAAATTTCTGTAATTCAGCATGAAATAGGAAATTATGCTGGAGCATAATCCAAGATAATGACAGGATCAACTTCTGTATTCTTGCTCAACAGCCCATAGATTACACGTTCCAATTACCTTTGGGGTGTGTTATAACAATCACTGGTGTGCAATTTCCAGTTAAACTTCTTCAGGAAGAAATCCAGTTCCTGTCCTTCAAAAGTGATGTAACTTAAAGAACATCAAGCACAAAAGATTCAGAGGTAAGGGTGATTCATGTCATAGAAACATTTATGTAGTGCGCTTAACCATTCTACCCCTGTGAGCAAAATGTTCCTCCAGCAAAAGAAAATTGGCCAGGGTCCCATTTATATTTGTCTACATGAAGAAGCTATTGCAAAACAAGCCAGGTGTGAATTCAGAGAAGAATAGACATTTATCTTCTCTCTCCTTCTGAATGTTTATTCCTCTCTTAGGGCTCTGACATGTTAAACTGAAGTATCTTCACAGCTGGACGCATGCCCCTTGTTCAGAGGTTTCTGTCCCCATTGTAAGGTTGGTTCAGCTGAGGCAACAACTGCAGGGCTGCCATAAATTACAGGCTAATGTTAAGGAAAACCATCATGCATAATGCACAAACAAGAACACACAAGGATGCCAGGTATTCCTCAGCATTTTAAGCAATGTCAAGGCCATACAGCAGATTATATTTCTGGGTAGCTGGAAAAAAATCTGACAAGAAGGATCCATAGGATGCCTTGTGCTGGAGCCAAAACTCTGAGTGCCCCAGTAGTTCACCGCTAAGCGTCACTGAAATATAACTGGCTTCCACACCACCACTGAAATCAAAGCATTTATTCCACATTGTTTTGTTTGAGCCACTTCTCTCATAAATGAGCCTTCACAGACAAGCAGAATTCTGTTTGTCGCATCCAATCAGGCTTACAAGCAACTTCTTTTGTAAGAGTGGATCATGTAAAAACAAACACATGCATAGACAACCTTCCGGCAATTGTAAGGCCATCTAGATCAGTCTGTTTAACTATGGATCTTTAGACTTCAGCCCTAAGTAAAGGATAAGAGAATGGAGGCAGCCTTTTACCAGAGGGAAATATGTAATCTGAAATGCTTTTACACTAAGAATTTGTTCCTACCTGTTCTTATAAGTTTTAGTGTTGTTCATGAAAAAAGAAAGAAAGAAAGAAAGAAAGAAAGAAAGAAAGAAAGAAAGAAAGAAAGAAAGAAAGAAAGAAAGAAAGAAAGAAAGAAAGAAAGAAAGAAAGAAAGAAAACAAAAAAAGCAGAAAAAAAAGTTCAAGAAAAATAAGCTTCAGAATAATTTTAAAAATGCATTTTTGGCCACAATTTCACTTCTGGTTCAGGGACCTTTAAGTAATGATGGATAAAAATCACCTTTATGAGTACAAATAGAGCTTGAAAGGTCATGAGTTATGTAAGAAAATTGACCACAATTACTTTTTTTGACATTTTAGAATGATTTCTATGTCTTCTAATAAAAGGCTGTTTCTATTTATGTCAAAAAGCCTCCAGACCATTTTAGCTTCCAAAAAATGAAAGACAGGACTGCTTCAAGTAGCTGCTAGGCCCTGTCATAAGGCTCGTGCTGCATTTTGCTGATCCCATCAAGCTCCACAGGAGGAAAATAGTAAACTTTGTAATATGAAATTATGTACCTACTGAGCATACGATCCAGGAGCTTGCAGCCATTTAATCTAGAATTAATTCAGCAAAACCCACCTTGTACATACCAGCAACCAGAAGTTCTGTCCCCTGTTCTTAAGCCCTCCTTACATCATGGCACGCTGGCGAGCCATCTGCCCCATTTACGGCTTCCAAAACACATCTTCTCCTTCGTGACCAGCAGGGAAACGTTAGCTCTCCAAATAGACATTTTTGTTACAAAAGCACACTTAGTATCAGTTTTCCCTAATGAAGCCATTAACGTTTGTGAGGAATATCTGCATCAGACTGAAAACCTGTCTGACAAAGATCTCCGTGAAAAGTGTACCAAGGAACAAATCAAAACAGCAAGTATGAACACTTCAACACCTGATCTCCAGCACAATTTAGCTGTTGGAAAGCAGAGCCACGTTTTCTGCAGGAGATTCGGCTTGACAACAAGACTTAGTAGAAATGAACTCTTTTCAGTCAGCTCTCCTTCTCCCTTTCTTTTTTTTAATGAATGAAAAAAATATGACAGCTGTATGGGGAGAAAAATGTTTTGTGGTTGTAATTATTGCGCTGTTTACATCACAGAACTGAGATCCCATTAAAGCCAGATGAGCTGTAGGCTGCTGTGTGACTTGGAAGCACTTCCCAGTCCTGCAACAATGCCAGCAACACTATGGTCATACTCTGAAACATTTTGAAGCTGCCCTCAGAGAAATCACAGTGCTCCTCTGTGCCTCACACTACAAAGATTTATGCTACGTGGTGGCTACCATAACTTTCAGTGTGTGCACAGTCTCCTCCATGCTCTACAAGAAGTTTCTCACACCTGGTATTCCCACATTACTCCATCCTCCCTGGACAAGTGAGCCTTTCTCATTTTTAGCACTGTCAGCTCCTCCGAGTGCAGCTGTTTAAGCCTCACCGTGAGGCAGATGGCAGCCTTTCCTCAGTCTGCCTCACGTGTTTTCTCTTTCATCAAAATGGCTCTCATCTTCCATTTTGGGCACATGGGTGTACAGCAGATGATTCACCACAGTGTTCCTCTGCATGAGTGCAAAGCTGAGCTTCGGCAAAAGTGCTACCCCCCACTGCGGATAGTGAAGTTAAAGTTGAGCCCAGTGACAAATCAAGGGGAGTTGTGGAAATCCCACATAGCAATGAGATGAGAGTGGGCAGCAGAAGTGAGACTGGCATCGTGCTGAGGGGGGGAAAGCAAGATGTTGAGCACTGAGAAAAGTAAGGCAGACAGCTGTTATGAACAGTCCATGAGGCATCTCATCTGGGAACCTGCAGAAAAACATCCAGACTTCCCACAGTTTACAGAGCAAAATTCGGCATCGCAACCCCTGGTCTGATGTGAGGCTGAGGAAGAGGAGCTGCGTCGTTCCCAACTATGTGACAAATCCGAGCAGAACTGAAAGAAGGTGCTTTTGAAGATACATGGATATTTCCTTGCTATTTAATAATTGTATTTTTAACCTGCATTTAATGTCATGATTAATATGTGGTTCAAATACATTTAAAATTATATTTAAGAGTTTTCAATGAGTGAAAATTCTTTATTTTAGGAAAACTAGAGATTCCAACCATAATTATTGTACCGATCAGTGGAAGCTTATTAGTCTAAAGTTTTTTTCTAGGTGTTAACAAGATGTCTAATGTCAGTACACTCTTACATGTAGGAGACGATGTAGAAATTTCTATTAGAAAGAAATCTGAAAGACTTCATCTTAAAATCTGAACGTAAATATGAACTATGAATTAACTGCTATAGTACCTTTCTGTTCTATTTCCTAGTTTTTGACTGTAATCAGTCCGTTTTTCAGTGTATGATCAACAGTTTACCAGTGTACGCTCAACAGTTATTTAATTTTCTAACAGCCCTTTAAATAAACTTTCCTCACTTATATTGCTCACTTATATTCAGACTGTTGCCATGTTCAAACCTCAGGGCAGCTGCTAACAGATCATTCCTAATCTGTATCAATAGGAGATCAAAATAAAAAAAGCCACAAAAAAGAAACAAAATCACTTCATGGTATTTGTGTCACAGTTGTTCTATTAGGTGTTCTGGAGTAAAGAGAGATCATTCGTCTCATTACATAATCTTTGTTTAAGGTGCTCATGTGGGAAAACTAGTGTGAGGTTCTGTGTGTTTAGTGCCAAAAATTCTGAAGCAGCATTAATATTTGAAGTTTCGCATGTCCTGCCACTGTTCTCCAAGTTCCCGAGTCTTGACCCTTGAAACCAATGAAGAGTGTGAACCCTTTTGATTTTATTGATAACATTTTAGACTGAAGCCAAACTTACCCTGCTCTAAAACATGAACTGTGTATGCACAGGCTGAATACATGGTGCGGACGTATTCAGGGTAAGAGCTTGAACATTCCTTGCTCCTCCTGAAGTATATCATACTGCCTGCAATAAATCATCCTGAAGACAGAGTTCTGTTTGATGTTCTATGAATAGGGTTCATTGTTGTTCTCTCACCTTCCAAAAACTTGATTTGAACTTCAGTCAAGTCCCACATAAACCACATGACAGTGTTCAAGAGACAGAAGAGATGAAAAGGAGTTGGTCCATCTCTGGGTTAGGCAAGAATAGTTTACATGTACTAGGGATGCATTTCCTTTATAGGTCGTATCTAAATGATACTCAAAATATCTTCTCACACACCCCCTCAGTACTTAGAAGGACAAAGAAAGAAACGTGAAATGATGCAGCATAACCTGATCTATTCACAGCATCACAGAAACAGATTTTTCTTCATGGATTCTTTTCCTTGTCTCAACAGTTCACACACAGTTTAGTCTTTCTTTGGGTGCCTTTTTGTACCTGCAACTCCCATCAGACTGTGAAGCCAGTTTAGTTTATGAGTCAGGCTATCATACCTACAGTACAAGATCACAGAGATACTGCAATATTTCCTAAGTTCAGAATGACCTCATGTACAGCTACAATGTTATTGAGCTGAATTGGAATTGTACATATCTGACCCACTTAGGAAGGTCTGAATTTGAATTCCAGGTTTGAGAACATCCTTACTGCTACCAGGTTCCCTAGATATAGAAATAATCAAACATTAAAGCTTTCCTACTAGCACTGAATTTTGTTCAAGTTACTGTGTTTGAATTGATTATTCAGCAATCTTGTGCACAGCAGCTGACAGAAACATGAATCAGTGCTAAAACCACATAGTATTTTGACTGACATCAGAAGAAAACCAGTCAGACCTGCTGGATGTTTTGACATCCCTTGCTAAATCAAAGTGATTTTATGAGTTAATCTTTTATGGCAACAAGAAATTAGCTACTAAGAAACTCAGCCTGGAAAGAGTAGCTGGTAGTCTTTGCTAAAGCAATCGTTATACTGACTATCTTCATCTAATAATTTATTCATTCTAAATAACAGGAGAATACGCTCAGACTGAAATCAATGAGAAAAAAATAAGTTTTTGAAGGAATACAGGATTACTTTTCAATAAGTTATGTCTATATTTAGTGATCTTTCTTCACAGAGAATTACATATGCTTGCATTCCGCATGCTGCAAAGAATTTATACTATAAAGTATAGCTTTTATTAAAAAAATGCATAATTTGTTCTCAACATTAAAGGATCATTTTCCTTTCTGCACTGTAGATAAAACTGAAATCAACCGAGGTATAAGGAACTTTGCTACATTTCCAGTAAGCATTTCAATAGTTTAATTCACATAAGTTTTATTAAACAAATGACAAACTGAAGCGATTACAGCATCTTCAGCTTCTTCTTTCCTATGTCAAAAGAAACAGCAACCTCTCATGGACAGACACAGCTGGTATCTGCTGACCAGAACAGAGGCAGCTAATGCACTGCTTATCAGAAATGCTGGCTACTGATAAAATTATTCCTGCTTTACTGCAACACAAGCTAGCAAGCAGAAGACATGATTTCAGTAAATAAAATCTCCTATTAGTATCTAATTCTAGTGGACTTGAGAATACATTGTTAGACTCCATAATGAGACCACAGATGCGATGGATTTTTCAGCCTTTGTCACTATGTTGGGTGTCTTCAGCTACGTAAGGAGCAACATTAATTGATTCTTCAATAGAAGAATCCTTTGTTTTCCAGAAGCAAACTTTATATTTCAGTAAATATTGGGATTTCAGATGCAATCTGTAGTCATTATCAGGCCTATTTTTGCCATTAAAAAAAAAGCACAAGGGCCTAAGTAATGGAACTGCTGATGTAAATGTACTTTCAGAGGTGTCAACCTCCAGGAGTGGAATCTCAGTTCTATAACTCAAAAATTATTGTTATGGGGTAGCAGTTTTAATTACTATGTATTTCTAATTACTAAATTACTAAAGTGTGTAGTCTAGAGAAATGTAATAATGGACTACCTCTTAATAATTGCCTTAGTGCAAATTTAGAGATGTGACTCCCACTTTAAAATCAAATTATCTGTATTTCATGGCTTATAGGACACCACAATCAATAAGGAAAATCTTAAATTCAAAGCAAATATGTTGTTGAATCCTGTTTATCTTCCCTTCATGTATACATAGCAAAAATAGCTCCACATCTAACAAAGGAACCTTTTATTCCTTGTAAATTACCTCAGTATCTCAATACTCCATTAAAATAATTACATGCTTTTGGTAATATTCTTGCAGACGGCATTGCATTAGAGACTCTCATAGTGATGTCATCAGAGTGGATAAAGAGTGTTATCTATAAAAGTTTATTCTCTTTGATGCTGTGTCATTTTTTGTTTCCTTTTCCAACTACCAGAAACAATAAAATAGAAGGGATGAACAGGCTGAGAAGACCTGGTTGTTAAAATGTCGCTGAAATAGAAATGGAAGCAGAGCACTGCTGATCCACTCATTTCAGAAAGTTTTTGTTATTTTTCGTCCATGCTTTTTCCGGGGAGAAAGACTGAAAATATAGACTGCTGACACCCTTCCCTAGGGAATGAAGGAAAAGCACTTCCCCTTTGTATCACGGGGTAGCGAAGATGTGGGTTCAGATTCCTGTAGGCAGAGTAGGGATGCAAACTGGTTTTCCCACACCCTCAGTCAACATCCCAGCCACCTGAGTGCCGGATAGAGAAGGGGTAATTTGTCCTCCCAGTCTGGGAATCTAGGCTTGTCTTTCTAAAGCCATCCATGAAAAGTCATGGGTGCTAAAATATTTCAGAAAATGTTAAAAACAACAACAACAACAACAAAAAACCCAACAAAACAACGAAAAACCCCAAACCTATCCTTGTTTGCCCTAAATCTGCTTTTTTTTTTTTTTTTCCTAAAAAGCAAGTAATACACGGAGGATCTTTCAGGCATTTTCTATATCAAGGGTAGTTGGTACAACTGCTCAAAAGATTATTTCCCAGGTTGTGAAACTCCACTGTCTCCATCTGGATATAAGAACTTGTCTTATTCCTTTGGAGGAAGTGCACGTCCTTATCAGTTGTTCTGCTGTCCTGCCTCAGGGACAATTACAAGACTTGTATTCATCTCTGTTTGTTCCTTGACTCTCCCTTCACTGCGTACAAGAAGTGTATTTAGCACAATTGTTTTTCTCTGCCTCGCCAGATCACTGGATCATCAGCTCCAGGTCTGCCAGAACCAGTCCTGCTTTAATCACCAGCTTGCCACCACCTTCTGGTATCCCCATGTTCCTTCTTTGATAACTTTGCATTCGGATTCTGTTGCTGGAAGCTAACTCTCACCACATATTCTATAGGAAATTTACAGCCTGTCTCCACTGCCAAACCAAGGTAAGGATCTGCATATTCTGAAAATATAAAACCTCTTCCTTGCATACTCCAGAGTAATCCAGTAACGCTCTTTTACTTGCTTACCGAAATTAAAATTATAATTTACTTCTTTAGCAATGAAGAATGTAAACTCTGCCCTGCTGAGACTGGCAGCACTACTCTGCATCTGGAGTACCACACCAAGTTCTGGGCTCCTCTGTTCAAAAAAGACAGGGATCTAAAAAGAGTCCAGAGGAGGGCAACAAAGATGTTGAGGGGCCTGGAGCACCTCCCTTATGAGGAAAGGCTGAAAGGCTGAAGAAGAGAAGACTGAGGGGCAAACCTAATCAATGTTTATAAAGATCTAAAGTGTGAGAGTCAAGAGGATGGAGCCAGGCTCTTTTCAGTGGTGCCCAACAACAGGTAACGGGCACAAACCGGTACACAGGAAGTTCCATCTGAACATGAAAAATAACTTGTTTACTTTGAGGGTGACAGAGCAAGAGAACAAACTGTCCAATTCTATAAGCAGATATACAGTTTTCCAGATCACAGATCCACTCACGCTTTGATCATGCACCCTACAATTCTGAGTTCAGAGGTTCTGGGCTGTGGGCGGTAGGGTTGATCCCACAGCAGTAAGTTAAGCATTCTCCAAATGCCTTCACCTCTTTTCTGTCCCTCCAGTACTCCCAGTGGCCTCCTGATAATATACCACACACAGAGGACTGACTCATGCTTTTCTTCTTAATTCTGTGCTTCCCCAAATCCTACACAACATAAACTGGATGGAGCATTAACCACTGTGTAGGCTGCCCTTCAGAGTAAAAAGTCCCCAGTAGCTATCAGTTCAATCTCCTCTTTTTACACTGACTTCATGTTTTTATGTGGCCTGCATATAAAACTGGAAGCATTACAGCAAGCTAAGACAGAGCCGCAGCACAGAGCCTCCTTTCTAATGCCAATTTAGCTTCCTATGAATACGAAATGGAATCATCTGTACAAGACACTGATTTCCAAATGGCTTCCAAGTGAAAGCGAAACTAGTATACACTGGGTACACTAGTGGCGTTTTAATGAATATGTCTTGTTTTGTTTTATAGCAGCTTGAAAATTTAAAGAAAAACCTAACTAAAAATAACTAAATCGCCACACTTCTCTATCCATTCTTACTGCCATCATCAGTGGCAAGTTTAAATTCCTTTACATGACGTTCCTGAGTTTTGAGGGGAGTGGGAGGGGATAAGCCCACAATATTTTGACAGCAGAATACACAGTGGCATGTAAAGCTTGTGATGGAAGAACTAAAGTGGCCTGCAGTTCTTTAAGCATTTAGACTGCAATGCCTGGAAAAGCCAGGCCCTCACTCACAGCACGCAACTCACCTGCAGGGAGTGCAGGGTTTGCCTGCGCACCTCAGAGTAAGGTTAGAAAGGGATGGCTTTACAGTAGGTATCAAAGAAAAGCTTCTGCCTGAACAGTTATTTCATCTCCATAATTGCATCTTCAATTAGAAGATTATCGGAAGAGCAGAACGATGCCATGCTCTGACTGGACACACAATAATCCTTTTGGCAGGACAGACAGAGCTGATAGAACTGTCACACAGCCCACAGGGCGAGGTGGTGCGTCTCACCTTATTCTCATTGGGATGAAACCTTGACCCTGCCCAAGTTCATGTGATTTGTCACTGAATTAATTGTAACTGCAATTAACTTCTTAGTGTTTATGAACGTCCTCAGAGAGCACAATTAGCTGCTGCTAGTGAAGCCGAACAGGTAGCAGCTGTACGACAGATGTCCCTGCTATGAGCTCGGGGGTGTTCGACCTACCCTGTTTATAGCTGGGCTCGGAATTGCACCTCAGCGCTGGAGACCCCGCGATGAACCGGGCCTCCAAAGACTCTATTTCCCGGTATGCCGCGCGGCGGAGGGCGGCGCATGCGCATTGTCCCGTAGCGTCCCACTCACACCTCCCTCGGCCGGGCTGCGCGCGGCGGAGCAGCGGTACCGCCATGGAGGCCGCTCCCCGGTCCCGGCCTCGGTCCGGTGGAGCTGCCGCTTCTCCGCCGCCGCCACCCCCACCGCCCCCGGAACAGGAGCGGAAGCTGGAGCAGGAGAAGCTCTCGGGGGTGGTGAAGAGCGTCCACCGACGGCTACGCAAGAAGTACCGCGAAGGTAACCGCGGGGAGGGGGCCGCCCCCTCTGCGCGGCCCCGGCCGGGCCACCCTGTTCACCTCCTCGGGCGGCGGAGCGGCGGGGGCCGCGGGACGGCCGGGCCGAGGCCGCCGCCGAAGGGGGCGTGACGGGGTGGGGGGGGCGGCTCGGAGCGGCTCCGCGGCCGCTTCCTGCTCCGGCTCTAGGCGGGGGGTGGCGGGGGGTCTCCCGGGGCTGTTGGCGGCAGATCCCTCCCCGAGGGGCGCTCCTCCCGCAGCGGCGTCCTTAGTAGGCGCAGGGGGCGGGGGGAGTGCGCCCGGTTCCAGATGGGCTGCGCCGCTGATGGGCTGCGGGCAGGTGAGCGGCGTCGTTCGGTGCCCGTAGCTCCGGGGAGACGCTTCGCCACGGGGATCCATCTCCGAACTGCGGAGGTCTGCGGGAATGAGAAGAGCGGGTCGGGAGTTGGAGAGATGGACGGTGAGCTGGGAAGGCTTTGTTGCTCTGCTCCTTTCTTCAGCCGGGGCACTGAGCAAAAGAGTTGGGACAAGCTTTGTAAAATAGATTGCTTTGTGTTCTTCGAAATCTGGCTGGCTATCAGTGTTAATGCCTATCTGTGAGGTTCTTCTGGGTGGTACTGAAGTGTTTAAAATATGACAGAAATGGTTTAATATGAGTGCCAGAGTTGAGGGTTTTGTTGTTGTTGTTTTTTTTTTTTCCTGCTGGAATTTGTAGCCTTTTCATAGAATCATAGAATGGCTTGGGTTGGAAAAGACCTCAAGGATCATCAAGCTCCAGCCCTCCCCCCTGCCACAGGCAGGGCTGCTCAGGCATGATCATGGCAATGATCTGTTTAACACAGATTAGCAAAAAAATCATCCATTCATTCCATTAGTGAGCCCGCAGCTCTTCAGTGGCCTGGCAAACAGCTGGTTCTGTGCCTCCAGAAGGACACAAGTAAAATCGAAACTCTTGCTGTTCTAGACAGAAGTTCTTGCAGCTCCTCCGTGTCTTCACATAACACATCTGTTAAAGAAACAAGGTTGGACTGCTTTCTGGCCTTGGAATCCCCACATGAGCAGCCTGTGGGATTTGGGCGCAGATAACTACCTATGGAGGCACTGATCAAGAGTCATTGTTTGTTTTGGCCTTACTGTGAGCCAAAACCAAAGAAGGATCTCCCGTGTTTGCCCGATATTTGGTTGAAGGAATACAGTGTGTTTAAACAGTCAGATCCTGGCAAAGGGGTCTGGCTATCAGCAGGTCACATTTCTTGTTAGTTTGGAGCATATGCAGATTAAAAAAGACAAACATTGGCACTATGAGAATCAAGAAATGTGAGCAGTCTCTGTGTCAACTGAATTGCTTTAGATGGAAGCCTAAATTATATAGGAATTGGTGTAAGCATACTTTTCAGCAAAGGGCAGGTTATTATGCTAAGTTGCTTTATCTTTAGTTCAGTGTCATTGGTTAAAAGAAAAAGTAATGCCTTGATTTACTTTGTGGGTCCTGTAAATTGTAAGTTACTGAAAACTTTACAGTAATTTTCTAGTCACTCTAATTTAGCAGCACTGTGAGTATTTTCACGGAGAGGGTGTAGAAAACAAATAGTTAATCATATCACATCTACACAGCAGGGAAGCGTCCGTGGATCTTGTACTCACTGAGTAATATACAAGTTGCCTGTGATTCGTGGGAGAAGTACTTCATCCATTATGTTGTTTCAAGTTGACAGTTTCATTTGTGGAAGGAAGTTCTGAGTTTTTATCCTCACATTCCTCTCTGCTTTTAAAAGCACGCTTGAGAATTTCCTTCTGAAATTCCTTCAGTATCATTCTCAAATCATGATACTGGGATGCTCTTGAACTCTGAAGCACCTTCTCCTCTTTATTGTATTGTAGTACACAGCTTGGCAAGTACATTACTGTGACAAAACCAAAGCTGCCGGTTTGCTAAAGAAGTAAAATATGACTAAATAATCTGTAATCTCTTGGTAAAATTTGAATTAGAAGCGAGTGTGCGAATAAGCCAAGGTCAGAACCAAAGAAAGCCCACCAAAAACAAATGAACAAAGCTCATCCTTGGTTGTGGTACTTACTTTTCATTATGCAGGTAGAGCCTCTTGCTTCCACAGTGCAGTACATCCACACCAAACAATAACAGAGCTGTTTGCATTATTCCAGTCTTGTATTGGTTTGTTGTTGTTTTGTTTTAATTAATACCGCTTCTCACATTTACTGAAGTTTTATGCAACTAATTTCCACTTCATCCAAGTAAGGGAACAGTATTAGAATTGCTGTTGCTTGGACGTTGGTGCTAATTTGTTGGCGGGAAAGTAAAAGCATGTTGAATATCTTTCTGAAGGGTATACGATGATGTTACATAAGATGGATGGGTCTAGGGGTACACTTGATCTTGTAATATGATCATAAGTTACTGTGCTAGAAGCATTGAAGGAGGATACATGTATCCCGGAGATGTAGAGAAGTTTGTTTGTAGAAATGATTTTAATAGCTTGATTTTAATAGCTGATTTCTTTGAGAATTCACTTGCCTTGCTGCTATTAGCAAGGCCTGTGTTGTAATGGGCAGTCAGAGAACGTAAGATGGTTTATCACCTGCCTTGCTTATGGTCAGCACAGTTACTGGTTTTGTTTCTCACAGTAGTTCTCTCTTTCTTTTTTTGGAAAGTGCAAAACTTAGAGCAGTATGCTTCAAAACTGCAAGCTAACACTTCTCAAGTGACATACTTGTCCAAGTGCAAAAGCAGTATTTTTGAACTAGCAATTCATCACAACTTTTTTTTCCCCAAGTTCTAAGGAATCGGTAGAGGAAAGTTCAGTCAGCATTGCATCGTCTCAAGGGCTAGGCAGTCTTTTCATAATTAAAAGCCACAAACTCCTGAAATGTGTTGAAACTGAATCTTACTGTGACAATTAATGTCATGGTCTATGCCAGTGTATTTATGACAAGCATTTACCAGGTTTGAAGTGGATCATCTTAAATTCTTTTCTGTGCTAAGCGAATGTGTCAACTAAATTAGCTAATCATTAAAAAGTTGTGTCAGACTCCTTTAAGGTAGTGATAGACACAGCCAGAACCTGTCTAGTGGTTCCTAAAAATACACATCGTTCTTCACGTTAGCCTGTAAGCATCGTCTGCCTAAAGAAAACATTCTCAAGTGAGAACAAGCACACTGAGGTGGAAAGTGTTCACCTGGGAATCTATCTTATTAGCATAGAGAATCCACGCGTTTGTCTGGAGTGTTGCTTCTGTTTCCTATCCAAATGGATTAGTTGAGCCTTAATTACTCCATGCACCAGAGTGAAATCCAAAAGCTGAGACAACAGCTTAGCTCTGTTTGCTTACAGGAAACTTTGGAGTTCTGGGTACTTGACATAAGCACTTGGAAAGTACAGAAATTAGGGTTTGGGTTGTTTGGGGTTTTTTTGAAACCCAAATTTGGAAAAAATCTGGTGGTTTGAAGGATTAGAGTTGCTCATGGTTCTGTTGCCTGGTAGCACATGTGACCCAAAGTTTGCAAGGCTTTCCAGTGTGCACCTTTATGGTACCTGCAGCACTGTGTTGGTTGCAGCGTGGTGATGCCTGTCAGGCCTGCCTCGCAGACAGGCTTGGTAAAGCAGATTGAGTGGTTTATCAGGAGCCAAGCATGTACAACATAATATTAGCTTGTTTGTTTCCAGTTGCTTATAAAAGCTGAGCAGGGTTAAGTTTTACTGTGGTATAAAAATCCCTTCTTCATACAGAGACAGCATTTCCTTTCTATTCCTTTTGTAATCATACAGACCTCTATTTATCAAGTAAACATTTTCTGTACAGCATGACCCTCAGTTATGGGGTTACATATGTAGTCTGGGAAGATGTTTCGCAGTGGCCTGCTTCTCCCTAGAAACCCTACACTTAATACAAGTGGAAAAATATTGAGGGATCTGTAAAGGCGTTTTAGGAAATGTTTTGCCGTGTGCTCACTGGTATTGCATTAATACTGTACTTCGTATTTCAGTCATAAAGGAGCGATACCGTTTCCTGTTGGAAAACTTAGAAGAACTTTTACAACCATGTTGTACAATTGGAAGACGTTGAGTATGTAAGTGATGTGAGAAGTGTTGTTTAGAAGTCAGTTGCTTTATGATCTCTTCCTCTCATGTTTTTCATGGAAAAAAAAAAAAAAAACAAACCTTGAGAAAGCTTAAATTCTTCCTGATGTCACTATTTCAAAATGTTTCCTGTTTCACATTTTTCACAGGACAGGAAAACTGTCACTGAGCTCTACGTGATACGTTAACAGCTGTTATTCCTTTTTTGATGAAAACTTAAAACTGGTTGACTGGAGAAATGTATGTATAAAGAGTAATCTCCATTCATCTTTCCCCAGTTGCATTAATTTCCTGGAAGGGAGAAACATTTGGGGATACTGTTACATTTTCAAACAATGAATTGAATGCCATTTCATTTGAAATGGAAATTGATGCTATTTTATGATGTAGGTTGGAAAATACAATTGTCTTTACAGCTTGTATGCCACAGTTTGAGTGGAAGTTTTATTAGAAATCTCGTAGTATTTTACAGGACAATGGGGGCATTTAATAAAATCACTGGTATCATTTAGCTAGCCTGCAGGTTTTGGATGCCCACTGGCTACAGCACAGACTTGAATCCACTGAACAAGCAGCTGTATGTGACCTCCTTCTCGGCTCCTTCTATCGCTTTTGCAGGGAAAACAATGTTCCTGATGCATGTTCAGCACGGTGAAATCTGGACCTCTGCCTCAGCTGCTTCAGATTTTTGTCCCTATGTTTACACAAATCTTCTAAAATCAGTGCCACGTGAATGTGTTTATTTCTGTGGTGGTGTTAATTGCCATGTGTAGTCGGTCCTTCAGTGAGGTTTGGGGAAGAGAGGGGGCCGGTCAACACTTTAGGACAGTAATTGCTTCAGCCATTGCTAATGTGCTCCCCGCATCTGCATGACAGCCATCAGCCCTTAAGGTGATTTATGGTGTATTGGAGGCACAAATCATTCTTCAGAGTGATGAAAGCTGACCCTAAATAGCAAATGGAACGTATCCTGGAAGTCTGTTTAGTGTGAAGATGTGGATATTAGATTCACACTTTCAACTTTACCAGTTGCAATTTTCTACATCTGACCTTGTCAAGTATCTTTATAGATATCAATATATGTTAATATATATGTGTACGTGGGTGTGTATGTATATAAAAATATATATGTGCTTGCAGTATCTTTGCATTGTAAAGTAGGATTTTACTGTGAGGCATTTCAGGTAAATCCTAAGAAATGTAAAGTGAACGCTAGTCAGAGAAGAAGAAATATTGGCTTTGTTTGCTTGAACTTTGTTCGAGTTGAAGTTCACACTCTGTATCCAGACATGTAAAACTGGTCAGCAGAGAAGCAGAAATACCAAACATCTTTCATGTGTTGTTTCAGTAGGACAGATGTTAGTAGGTTTCTGGTTTGGCTTGTATACACTGAGAGTTTTAAATAGCAGAGTGTTAGCTAATATTCCTTGTGTAATTAATCACTGCCACAGCATCCAGATATCTATTAGTGCAACTGAATTTCAACTGATGAGTGTTAATAAAGAAATATTATCACATAAAGTATTCATAGGAATTTGTTTTCAGCTTTAGTCCAGTGCACAGCGTAGGCTTTCCTTCCCTGTTTACTGATAGGCATGTTGGAAAAGCTTGTTTACTGTTTCCAGCAAATAAGTGAGAGGCAGTCTTAGGAGGCTAAAAATGAGATGGATTTTTTTCATTCCACAGTGCATTGGCATCAACAACAGCAAAAAGGAAAGCTGGAAGATCTTTCTTGCTAGGAACAGCCATGACTAGCAGCCTGTCAGCTGAAGTTAGCCAGCATTGTCATTGGTGCTTGTAAATGTGGGCATAGGTTCCTTTTCAACAGTGAGCAATTTGCAGAGCTTTATTAACACAGTTGGACAAACATGAACATGTCACTTGTTTCTTTCATTGTTAGTATGGTAAGCTATTCTTTTCTCTGTTCGATAGAAGCCAAAGGTGTGCTCAGGAAGGCTTTGAGCCATCAAATGGATGCCGTCCCCACCCCCTTTTCATCTTTTGTCATTACCAGTTCATATTATCGTGTAGGTAGCCAGGAGTTCAAACCCTTATTTTTTTTATTTTATTTTATTATTTTTTTTTTCTTTGTTACAGCTACTTTTAAATTTGGAAAATTGTAACTTACCAAAAGAACATAATAGCTGTGTAATTGCAGACTTCCTCAAGTCCTAACAAAGTATTCTTTCTGGGGAGTAAGGGAGATAAGGGTCTAATACCACATTGCATCTACTTCAATCTTAAGGGTATCGTTCCAGATAAATTTAGGGATATTAGATCTAGTTTGGTGACAGGCAAAGTATCTTGCATTTGTTTCGAGATAGTGGAGTCATCTCTTTTTGGCAGCAAGGGAATTAAGGGAAAGCATAATTACCAGAGTTGTCTCCTGGGTGCAGATAGTACACGTAACTCCACATGACTTAGCTGCTTTATTACTTGTTGAAGGAAAATGAATCAGGTCAGTTGTTTGGGTTTTTATTCCATGCTCAAATGAAAAATACTGTTTTTAGCAAAACTGAGCTCTGTTTTTTACATGAAAAAAGAATTTAAATTACATTTGATATATTCTGTTGGAAGTCTTAGTCAAAGAAGAGCAACTTATTAATTTTCCTATTCATTTAATATACCCCAAATGAGAATTGTATTTAACATTCTGTAAAGAATAACCTTTTAAAGTTTAGCAAAACCAAACAACGAATCTAGGATGGAAGAAAGCAGGATTTTGTTTTAAGAAGCAGGCCATTTGGAGAGAGAAGTTAGTGTGGGATTGGCCCGTCAAGAACGGTCTTGCCCCGCTGTACTGGAGGCCTTTAGTTCTTATAACTCAATGTGGAATGAGGGGTGTTCCATCTGAGTTTGTGTAGTTTTTTCAGTACTAAAAGTGTCTTTAGAACTTGCAGCTAACGTTACCTGTTTATTGCTATTCCCCAAAATTAAAACTGTCTTGTAATTAGGGTCATTTAAAAATAACGTCTACGTGACTAACTTGTTCTTTGAGACAGGTTTCAGTGACAGGTGATTGCTCTGTGGTTGAGTTTGGTGGTGTGATTGACTATTCTGCGTGCACTATTAATGTTAGTGGAAGTTATTTTGAGGGATTCATGTGTTCTAAGTAAATATTACTGGATTTTTGGTTTTGTTTTAGAAAACGATGTGCTGTGGAGAGCCTACGAGTTGGTCAGTTATTTCTTCACTGACTGGCAGACATGCTAGAAAGAGCTGGGCTTTGGTTTTTTGGTAGTTAACCTTCAAGGTGAAGAGTAGGCAGTGTATTTTCTAGGCAATTTCAGATAGAGAGGTTAGCAAGCTTTTAAATAATTTTAAAGTGATGTGACCGTAATGACTTGATAGGTGTGTGAAACTTCTGTGGTGTGCCAGTCTTATAAGACGTTTTTGAAGCTGGATTTCAGTGTAACAGGTTCCTCTGTGGAGCTCTGAGTTGTGTCTCTGAAGAGTCAATACCCGATACAGGTTTAAAATTGCATAAAAGATAATCTTCAAGTGCGTACATAGTAAGGCCGTCAGGGAGCCTTAAACTTTATGTGACGGTATGGTTATGAGAATTTGACATGAAAAGTTGAACGCACAAAACCAAATATTAACTTCAAGATGTGCTCAAAGATGTGATAATTTTAAAAAATCCTTTAGATTAGCTACCACAGATTTAATTTAATTTACAGCCTTAGTGATCGCCTAACAGAAGATGTTATTGTTTTAGTAAGCATTGGCTTTGCTGTGGAACCTTTCTGCACGTTTTACTGTCTTTTTGGTTACACAAATAAATATTTAACTGCACTAGAGTTAATGCAGTATTTGTACATGGATTATAACATGTTCTTTGTGAAACCGAATACACGGTTCTGCTGCTTTCTGGGTACCGATTGAAGTTGCAAGACCTGTTGTAGTCGTTCCCCAAGAGCCTGTCAACAGATAGGAGTCATTATGAGCATTTTTGGTGTGGACAGTCTTGGAGCATGATTCTGCAGTTCGTGTTCCTGTACGTTTATCTAATGCCCTTCTCTGTGCTTTCTCTATACTCGCATTGGAGAGGAATGTGGAAAGCATGCTAAAATAACTCACTGCCATGGTTCTTGCTTAAGGGAAATTGGACCTCAAATGCTTCCTTGAAAGTTGCTGCACAATTATGTCAGTCTCAAGAAAACCTTTTATCTGCAGTTGTTTGAGAAAAGGGCGGACGAGTGGTCGTTGTATCACACCCAGCACTGACAGAGGGTCAGCAGCAGGTGCTTAGACAAGACTGTATGAGAAGTGCTGCACAGGTATTTCCATACGCTTGCTTACCGTTCTGTGTTTCAGTGATTTTTGTGGTCTAGGAATTCCAGAATTAAAAGTGGCATCTTCGATGTTTTTCATGAGTTTTCTTCCCTTAGTTTTCCAAGTTACATGAACTTAATTATGCATTTTGTGGGTTTTTTTTTCTTTTTTTTTGCTTTGAAGCTGCCCTTTTATGCTTTTTCTGAATACCTCCTCATCTTAGAACAAGAAAGCATTGTTTTATATTTAGCTTTCCCACGTCATTCATGGTCATGTGGAAATCTGTCCTCTTGTGCTTTCATCCACCTTTTTCCTGTGTGTTGAGGTGTTCCTCAAACAGAAACTGAGCTACGTCTGTCCTCTGTTGCTGTCTTTTGTGCTTCTAGATCTGTTTGGGTAGAAGGTAACCAACCAGAAGTGTGTGTGGAATTGGCGTTATGTAGGATGTGTGATAGAATTATTTTGTGATTATGTATTTATTTTAAATTTTTGCTCTGTGCATCTCTTCTAATGGTCTGCATCATTTCTTTTTTCTTTTCAGCTTAGTACCAAAAAGCTGTTACTGCCATAGGCAATTTTGTTGTAATTCAAAATTCCTGTCCTGGGGTGCAAATAGCTCCAGATCTGCTGCTGTGTATCTGTATTTCAGATTCTGTATCTGTGGACTATTTTGCCCTTCATTCAGCCCTGGGAAAGGTGAACATCCTCAACTTTGCTCAGAAGAAGATAAAAGGAGTTGGTGGTGTCAGGAGGCAGAACAACTAGGAAACTATATCTAAATTGCATCACAGTTAAATAGCTATTGAGAATACACTTTAAGCGTAGCTAGTGTTTTCTGTCTTGATGCTGTCTGCGTAGGTTTGGCACTTCTGTTGTGAGAAATGGAAGCAAAGATTGTGCTTGTTTTTGCCCCCTTTGCTGGTAGGACACTGTCTATACCATTTCTTCCTCTCTTTCATCAGTAGAATTTGATGTGTCCTGTGTGATCACTTCCACATAAGGCTTTCTGGACAGCTGTGGCAATGTAAGCCCTGCGTTCCATCAGGAACCCTGACAGGGCTGTGCCACCAGTGTGCATTGCTCGGGCATACCCTGTGCTGGTGGGCAGCTGGGGACCGTGCTCATGCCTTCTGATGTAAAGCGTGTCTCCCTGAACTTGGATCACTTAGGAAGTACCGAGGGATACTGCTCAAATATCATACTGCACTTATTTGTCCAGTCTTAACAGCTTTCTCATGTGTTTGTCTCACAGCAAGTAGAATATGTGATTTCTTGCTTAGCTTCTCTGTTGTATTAAAACTAAAATAGTATCACGTCCGCTCCCTGGCCTTCCATCCTGGTTGCTGTCTCATGCAAGGCAATGTAAACACCTCATTGAAACATGACTCATTTTGATGATTGCAGATGATTATTTTTGAAGAGCAAATAGTTGTGACATCCCTAAACCAAACTTACAGAGGCAGTAACTTAGATCGCTGGTTTAAGTCTAAGTCTTCTGTCTCTCGTACCCAGACTTGTTGTAATTGGAGGACTGATGGGGTAAGCAGCCATTGTTACTGTTTTGCACGCATGCAAAAGGAAAAAGTTGCCATGGAAAGAAATTTGTTACCGCTAATTAAAATGAAGCGCATCAAAGGGATTCTCATGAATGCGTTAAAAATACCTTTCTGATATGAGAAGGACAAGTTATACCATAAGCTACTTTCAGGCTTTAGCAGATGTTGTAGTCAGCTATGATTGATGCACTTTGTAAGTATTTCTTAAGTATTGTAAGTATATCATGGGGCCACAAGACTGGTTCTGAAACCATGCTGTTAAATATTTGTTGTCAGAGTCAAATCTCAGAGTGTAGCTTTGCTTTTTATAACTTGCTGTTAGCTGTATCAACGTGAGCATGCAAAATCAATACTTATTCTGCAGATATATTTACATCTACAGTAAATGTGTGTGCATGTTTGTGATTAAGAAGCATAAAAGGAATTATTGAAGATCATACCAGTGAGCATGTATGTTTCTTTCTTATGGCAGAATAGTCTTTTCGTATACTAAAAGTATACCAAAAGTTTTCATGCAGTAGAAACCATAATAGGAGTTGTAGCTTGCACCACTGTCATTCACCTTGTTGTTGTTTGGCAGTGCATTATGTAAAGCAAACCAGAAGTGGATACTTCGCTGCAGAAGTGGGAAGATCATCATGTTTAATTACTTAAAAGTGTTAGAATTTAACCTGGAAAACTTTCTTAGCAAGATGAGGAGCATGAAAATAAAGCTGTTAGTGGAAATTGGCAGACAAATTTGTCTGTGTGTGTTTTCCCCCCTCCCCCTCACTGTAATTGGTTTGATTCTTCAGTTCTATTGCTTAGAAGTTAATTTATTGATACTGACTACGTGAAGGCTTGAATTCCTTTTCCAGTGTATCCAAAGAAATCTATAGTCTTGATTAAACTTACATTTGAGCATTTTTCCATGTAATATCATCCAGAGTACTTGCTGCAAACATGAATGCAAATAGGAGACCTTTCAGTCTTTCATTTCTAAAAGTGTTTGTCATGTTTAATACCCGTCTACAGAAACCTGGAAGCAGAACTTCCCAGTAACTTTAATTTCACAGAACAAGTTGAACAAAATCAGTGTACTGAGAGTATTGCTAGCTTCTCAAGTACATGGTAGTCCCTTGTCCAAAGCCTTGATGAAGTACTGTGTTTGACTAGAGAAAAGGGGACCTCATTTTGTTAAATGCAGGTAAAGTAATCTCTTACAGCATTATGTAACTTCTTTAATTGGAAGATGGGGACTTTGCCATGAAGATAATGAGACACGTTGTATCTAATGTGCAGTGTTTTTTTATTGTTGTTTTGCTCAGTGGGAGACTTTGATAAAATCTGGCGTGAACACTGTGAGGATGAGGAAACTCTCTGTGAATATGCTGTGGCAATGAAAAACCTCGCAGATAATCACTGGGCAAAAACTTCTGAAGGGGAAGGCCGAATTGAATGGTGTTGCAGGTAAGTCCTCACGTCTTTGAAAGATGTGGTTGCATGTTTCTATTTGTAATTCTTTATAATACAGGTTTTTTTATTTGCTAATTTTTAACATTTGTTCTATAAAATGTTAATGTATTGGTTACTAAAACAAAAACCTTCTTACTGTTTCAACTTATAAACTATAAATCTGTAATGAAGTAGTTTCTTCTAAAATTAGATCTTTTTTTTTTTTTAAAGCAGCTTCAGCAAACAACTTCCTTTTCTTCATGTGCTGAAGCTGCAAGTAAATTTAAGAAGTAATGCATTTGTCTGAATCTAAACTGAACTAATGCAACAAACATAGCTGAACAGGGTTTGGGTTTGACTTGTGTATATAAGTACATGGGTTTTAAACTTCTTGCATGCCCTAATAGTAAAATCCTGGGTTGAGTTCAGCTAAACTATTTCAATCCTTGAGGAAACTGAGGTCTAAAATAGGATACGTGTTAGTCACTCAGGATCCCTACATACAGCTGGCATCTGAGGCGTACTGTGAAACCTGTACAGCAGAATAAAACAAAATAGTGTTGAAATCTTATCTGAAAAAGAATTTATACACAGTCCTGCCTTCAGAAATGTCTTTAGACAGAGGAAGATGATGATGTAAGTCTAAGAGTAAGGTCTTTGCATATCTAGGTGTTTAGAAAAACTTCAAATTTCTCATCATGATATGAAAGTTCTTTTAATCAATCCAACCGTTAGGAAGTATGTCAACTACATGTAATAACGTCTTTGTAGGTATGTGTTAGTCTGTTTTTAAAATGCTGCAGCAGTGGAGGTTTCCAGCTTTCCTGGAATCTTTAAAAATCACTGTAGGTTAAAACTGAATTAAATATTAACAGATTACCATTCTCTTCTAGTCTTGGAATAGTCATCCTACACGTGACTGATATAAAGTAATGAGCATAAGAAAGAGAAGAAAAGCAAGGATGACATCACTACATTTCATTTTATTGCAGAGATCTTTGGATCCCGTAAAACAAGCGGGGGGGGGGGGGAGGGGGGAGGGGAGCGAGCGGGGCGGGGAGGGGATAGGGCAAAGGGGCACGGGCTGTGAAATAGTTAATATAGAGTACATCAACCTGGTGGCAACTTGAGGTGTTCTATGCTTGCTGGAAGTGGAGAAAGTCAATAACAACCTTATTTTCTTTCTCTCTACAGCAGGCTCTTATTTAGTGTTTGAAAACCATTCCTTTTGTATCAATAGTTCATAGAATTAAAATTGTAGAAGACCTCCAAGATCATCTAGTCCAATCGTCCACCTACCACCACTATTGCCCACTAAACCATGGCCCTAAGTACTACATCTGCCCTTTCCTTAACCACCTCTGGGGATGGTGACTCCGCTGCCTCCCTGGGCAACCTGTTCCAGTGCAGCTGTAGAGAGCAGTAAGGTCTCCCCTGAGTCTCCTCTTCTTCAGACTAAACAGTCTCAGTTCCTTCAGCTGTTCCCTGGAAGACTTGTGCTCCAGACCCTTCACAAGCCTTATTGCCTTTCTCTGGACATGCTACAAAGCCTTCATGTCTTTCTTGTGGTGAAGGGCCCAAAACTGAGCACAGCATTCAAGGTGCGGCCTTACCAGAGCTGAGTGCAGGGAGACAATCACCTCTCTGCTCCTGCTGGCTGCACTATTTCTGATAAAAGCCAGGATACTGTTGGCCTTCAGAACTGACTCCTAAGGGACCTTCCCTACCCATGTCCTGAACAGTTCAAAGTCTGCCCTGCAGAAGTCCAAGGTAGCAGTTTTGCTGACCCTTTTCCTGACTTCATCAAGGATTGAGAGCTCTACTGTTTTGTGGTTGCTCCACGACAGCTCCCAGTTGATTCTTTAGCTTAAGTAAACATAATTAAGTGTTTCTTATGGGCCCTTTCTTGGGCATGTTTTGTGTAACCTTGTCCCAATTGCAGAAGAGATAAATCAATTTGAAAAAACTACATTCAAAACTGGATGAAGTGTTACACTGGCCTTGTCACAGATGAATAAAGTGAAGAAATAATTATTGAGATTGTAATAAACTTTTGTTATGCAGCTGACCTTTTCGGGTGGGTTTTATGTTTATTGTTTTCATTTGTTTATTTTGTATTGATGTGCCTTTGATTTATGCTCACTTGTGATCCACAACTGCCAATTTTTTTTTTTTTACAGGTTTTCTCAGTTGCGAGGTGTTTGTGCTATTCATTACTTCTGTGGAAACGTTGACCTTTGTACTTCTCTTTTACTAAATTATACTCCCTTAAATTATACTGAATTCTAATACTGGGTGTTCTTACATCTTCTTTCTCTGTCCAACTTGGCGTCATTTGCAGAGTGGTTTAGAGAAGTAGTGACTGTTCTCGTGTTCTGGTTATCTGTGCAAATACTAACTGTACTGGACCCAGGATGGATTCCCAGGCATCTTACTGTGTTAGAACTTAATTGACATGAGAGGGAGGAGTAAAATAATTGGGAAAAATACTGAGTGACAGCAGTACCAACAGTGAGGGACACTGCTTGATATTTTTTATAACTTGATTGTTAATTGATATGCGGACCTTCGTTGGGGAAAAAAAAAGTTGTTTTTTTTTTTTTTTTTTTTTTTAAAAGCAATTTCAGCTAACTAGTATTCCCTTAGCTTGTGGCAAGCTTGTTTTGTTCCCTGCAGGACAGGATAATGTTCCATGTTGACAACAGATAACAGTTGATGTACTGTGTACTGAGGTTTATTGGCTCTGTCATTGTTTGTTTGTTGGGTATTTTTTTGGGGGGTGGGGGGGGGGGAGGGGTGTCATGGTTTTATGGTAGTTCCTATAAGATTTACAGAGTAAACAAATAAATATCCAGTTTGGGCCTGGGAGCATGACCTCATGCTAAGAATAGAATCCACCTGGTAGGAGACACTAAAATGTGCTCAGTGTAAAGCTTCAATTCAAGCCCGGATCTTTTCTGCATGCAACATTCAGGGGCCAGGAGATTCACATCAATTAAAAAAAAAAAAAAAAAAAAAAAAAAAAAGAGGTTACTTCTTCCTTTGTGGAAACTGAGGTCTGAATGGCTAAATACTAGACAAAGTTGATCTGCCATGTTCTTGTGCTTTTTTTTTGTTCCTTGTCAACAGCCAGGAGGTGTGCCACACAGATGGCAGCCCCATTGTCCTTACTCCTCCTTGTGTCTAGTTGTTTAATTGCATGCAAGAGAACTTCACTTGTGTGAAACTTCATTGAAAGCTTTTGTTGAGTGCTTTAACTGAGTGTCACCATGGCAGCAGGAAGGTAGCTGATGTGTTAAATGAAGTTTCATTTGAGAGTGGAATGCTGAAAATACTTGGGAACCACTTGTGTATCTGTGTTGAAGAAAGGATAGCTCAGGCTTTTGTTTTCTTTTTAAGGAGGATCTTTTAAGACATGTGATACTAGCTAGGAAAAAAAAAAAGATTTAAAAAAATCTTTCAATATTTTTTTCTTGTATTCTTGTATAACCAAGCACCCAGTGAAGTGAATCAGAATATAGAATATGTACTTATTTTCAGGGTTAAGATTAAGTTTCCTGCAGAGTTCTCCTTGTGAAAAGGTGTACCTTGCTGTTTAGTTGAACGTACTGGGAAAACACACCATGTGATGTTAATTCTTAAAGCAGATGAAAAAAACCCTTCTCTTCATTAATTTTCTATTTAGGTGACACACGCGCAGGTTCTAGAAAATGCGAAAGCTGAAGCTGTAAGTGGCAGACTGTGCTGTTGACCATATGCTACATTGTACAGGAGTGGTTTGATTTTGTTTCAGGGCAATAGGATACAATTTTTAGCATGGGAAGAGAGGACTTAACTGCATCTGGAAGTGGACAAGGCTTTAAGATAAGCCTCAAGTGGTATAGAAAGCCTGGACCATGCTCAGCTGTTTTTCCCTTTCTTTTGTTTATATTTTCAGAAAATTGAATGCAGAGTAGCAAGTGGTGTTTGGAAATGTGCACCTGTTTCATGTAATTTCTGTTTCAACGCCGAGCTGAAACCAAAGTGGGATGGGTAAGATTGTTTACCCTAGTTGTCCTGACTTCTAATTTTTGCTGGCATAGGTAGCCCAGTGAACCTTTGTATGGGCAATGAATGCCAGCCTGTTCTGGTTCTAGTTAGAACAAAAGAAGCTAGACCAGCTGATTTGCTTCTTTCTGTTGCTTTTACATCAGTGTTACAACTTGTGTTGACTTGGCGATTCTTTTTTTTTTTTTTTTTTAAATAATGAAAAAACAGAATCTGCAGTTCTAACCAGCTTGAAATGGCCATTGTGACAAAACATTATCTAAACTTGCGTGTTTGTTTGTTTTTTTTTAAAGTCTTTTGAGAGTTTTCAGCACACTGAAGAGATATGGTCTTGGTCAGTTTACTGTTAGGGGACTGTAGAACTGTTTGGAAAAAAAAATGTCGAGAATGGATGTTAGAAGCTTATCTTAAATATTTGCTTTATCGACGGCCTCTGTAAGTCTGTCCCCGAATCTGTTACTCATCAATGTTTTCATTAGCAATCTACTAGAATATGGGCTGTTTATTAAATTTGCAAATGAGACCAAGCAAGGAAGAATTTACACTCTGTGAGCTGGACTTGGAATTAACAGTGATATTAACTGTACCAAATACTATCAACTGTACAGACGCAGGCTAGGAAGTAATTGGTTATTTGTCAGTCCTTTAGAAAGCATTTGTAGGGGGCCTACAAACAGGAGGGGAGTCAACTCTTTACAGGGGTAGATAATAGCAGGAGAAGGGGAAATGTGTTTAAGTTGAAGCAGGGAATTTAGGTTGGATACCAGGAGGATGTTCTTTACCAAGAGAGTGGTGAGGTGCTGGCACAGGCTGCCCAGAGAGGTTGTGGATGCCCGCCCCTGGAGATATTCAAGGCCAGGTTGGATGGGGCCCTGGGCAGCCTGGTCTAGTATTAAATGTGGAGGTTGGTGGCCCTGCATGTGGCAGGGACAATGGGGCCTGATAATCCTTGAGGTCCCTTCCAACCCATTCTATGATTCTGTAGGAAACCACAAGCTGAATATGAAACGATCTCAGGATGCTTTTCCAAAAAAGACAAACAACTCAGAGTATGTTAATAACCTTATGGGTTATCCACAAAATATCTGAAATACTTTATCTTTTCTCTTAATTAAACTATCACTTTGTTTCCTGCATTTAAAAACCAACAACAACAAACAACTCCAAAAAAGGTAGAGAAAAGTTCAGGGATCTTATGTTTATTTTGCACAAAAGCCATGTTTTTTCCCAGAATCTGGAGCTGTCTGGTCAAATGGAGTAAAATCTAGGAGATCCTTCTACAGGATCTTTGAGGATAACTGGACACAGTCTGTTTGGGATTGGAGGACAGAATAAATGAATGTTTGAAGTCCCTACAGTGCTATTTTGGAGCTTTCTTGATGAATGCAGTTAGCTGAGAAATTCTCTTTCAATGGAATTAGAAAGGAGGTGGGTTAAGGAGAAGGAGGGAAGTAATTTAAAGTAGAAAAAGGATCTAATGTTCATTGTGCGTGTTTGTATGGTAACCTTTATTTTTCCTTCTAAATAATACTTTGTTCTGACAAAACTGTATCTGTTCGTTGAATGTTAGAACTAATTAAAGCTTTGATTATATGATGACTGCTGGCTGTTTTCAAGTTCTTGGAATCATCTGGTAATGACGGATGTGGACTCTGTAACTGGTTTGTGGTGGGAGGATGGATACAACACAGGAGAAACATCTGATTCCAGACCTAGTTGTGTTTTCCAGAAGCATAAGTCCCAAATCTCTAGAACTAAAACCATGTATGAAAAATAAATGTGAATTAATTGTATGCAAGCTTCTTGCATTGAACTTGAACAACTTATAATACTTTGTACTGTAAAATTTGCTGAATGTATAATTTCCTCAACCTAAATCTGGACACTCTTGATAATAGCAGAATGCTTTCCAGTCCTCCCTCATGATTAATGCCTCCAAGGGAAAGTTGAAAACTTTCATTTCCCTGATTTACTTCAGAATAGAGTGGGGGAGGTTAAACCTGTAGAGGATTTTATGCTGCTTCTTTTTTTCAGGCCAGCAGTTCCTTCAGTTGACTTTAGGAAGCTAGAAATTCCTTCAGCTCTGAAGGGAAGTGTGTTGTTTCGCTATACCCTCACTGAACTTCATCTTCAGTATTAGATTCTGGTTAATAAATACAGTGAGGAATGTAAATCAGGCTTGCTCTTTCCTTCTGCTTTTTAAAGAGAAGGACTGTGCCAGTTCTTGACCTGCAGAACTGTCTACTTGAAACTCTTGATCATAAAAGGTCATAAAAGATATCAGAGATTGCTTTTTAGTCAAGATAAAAGGTGACCAGCATTAATTTAGTTGCTGGTTATTACTTAGCAAGAAGAGCTAACTGCTGATTCTTTGATGTTGTTAAAATTAATATGTTTTTTTGGCAACTGGTAATTCGAAACCCCTCCCCCATTATTTTTTATATGGTATTGAAACGCTCATGGTTTTGGTTAGTGTATTCTACAGGGAAGCTTCTCTTTCTTAGCTGAAGTCTGTTATCGAACAATTTATCTCCTGAGTATACGTTCATACTGGCTTTTACTGAGGGTTTCTTTAAGTGTCCAGACCAAATGGCAGGAGAGTTTGGGTGGGAGCAGACATCTTGAAAAAACTGTCATTTGAGATATGAAGAATGGAAAACAAAGTTCAACTGAGGAAATATCTAGGATTTTTTTCGTAAGACATGAGTTGCAAACTTCACCTGTCTCTGCCAGCAGACTTAAGCAGTTTATAACTGAAATGTTTATTTTTGTTATTTGTGTAAACTGTAGCAAGTGTAAGCTCAGGTAGTATTTGAATTGCACAATTCTTCGTAAACAAGTCTGTTAATTGCAGAGCTAATATATCACCAGAGTGGAAGCTTAAATGTCAGAGACGTTTGCCACAAATTGCATTGTGGCGTCTCTCAAAATTATAAAATAAACTACTTAATTTTATTTCTCTTTGCAGATAATAAGGGGATGCTCTGTTCATTACTTGAGACCATTGTTAAATATAGTCTTATATAACTGCATACTCAGAACCAGTGTGATCAGTGATGGGGGTTTTAATAAGCATAAGCATGTGGCTACATCAGCAAGTTACCATGGGGGTAAACTGCTGAGTGTGTTGCCTTTTATTAGGTACTGAGCAGTAAATGCCCATCTGATCACTGCCACCCCATCACACATGCGAGGTCTTCTTTAAATGAATAGCATGTAATCTTGAGATGAAAGCGCTCAGTGGTTATAGAATACCATCTTACCTGTTTGGGTTTTCTGTTTGGATGGTTGGATTTGGTATTTTCTTTGTTTCTTTGTGTTGCTGCATAAGCATGCAATCTGAACTTGAGGAACTTTACCCGGTCTCCAAATCTTTTGTGATTCTGGCCTCTCTTGTCTGCCAGTGAAAATCCAGCAGAAGATGTTTCTTGTAACGGTTGTCTTTAACAGTGTCTTATGGCATCAGAACTTAATTGACATGAGAGGGAGGAGTAAAATAATTGGGAAAAATACTGAGTTAGAGCAGTACCAACAGTGAGGCAGAAATGGCTTCTTCGCAGTGACAGAAGCAGTTAGGCTGCATTTTAAAAGTAGATGGTTCTCATACACAAGCTCTTCTGTGTGTTAAGCTGGGCAATGTAACAGCTTCTAGCAAGTGGAAAAAGTTGATAACATCAGTAGTTGAGGAGCAAGAAGGATAAATTTCCTCCCAAACTGCTGGGCTTCTTGATTTGTTACGACTTACCTGTCAACATCGATAGCTGTATGACATTATTTAACCAGAATGTTTCAAAAGGGGTAACAAGGAAAAAGACTTCCAAGTAAAACTAAAGACACTGAGCAAGATGCTAAGAAAGTAGTAAGGTAGTTCTAACAGTGTGAGGAGAAGGGTTTGTGTTGTCATAATTTAGCATCATTTAGTGAAAGAAAGACATCTCTGAAACTCATTGTATGCTTATTAACAAATAATTTTATATAGCATAAAATACGACTTTTATTGGCATAACAGTAATGCAAGTGTTTTTTTCTGGGCTTCTGTTTTGGTTCTATTTTTTGTTTTTCAACTTTTTTTTTTTTTTTTGCTTAGTTAAATTACAGACTTTAACTTTGTTAATTTTAGAATCATTGGCTTTCTGTATGTGGAATTTCTAACAGACTTGGTATGGTTTCACAGTTTATGTATTTGGGAGTATTGTAGCCTGGGCTGCTGTTACTGCTTCTGTGTGATCTTCCTCAGTACTGTTAAGATACGGATCTTATTTCTTTTTCCACCTGGCTTCCCTTTCATCTGAAAATAGCTTTGGTTACCAAAGAATTGTAACTAAACTTGTTGATTATGAATGTATTTTTACTGTGTTTATTTCTCATAGGGCTGTGTTTTCTACCCTAAGGTTACTGTCTGCATCTTAAACTTTAATTTAGTGTGAGAATACATAAGGCCTTCTCAGGCAAGTAAAACTTGCTTGTGTTTTGATTTTGTTACACAGATCAGTTTTGATATTGAGGCCATACAAGTATGTCAGCACAGGAGCGTGTCCAACAGAACTTAATTCTTCACCTCACAGCAGAAATGTCACATGAATAATGTGCTTTTGTAGTTATACGTTTACAGATTCAAAGTGGTTATTTCCTGACTGTTTGGAGTAAAGTGGTTTCTATCTGTGCCTGTTTGATGATACATGTTTCTCTTTATAAAACTTAACAATAATGACGCTTTCTTTTGTTTTTCTTTCACAACATATGTGATGGAGAGGCTGGGTGTATTTGGTGCCTATAATATCATCCATACTTAGTTCAGGCCTGTGTATTTCAAGACCTTGTCTCTATTTGTGATTTTAAGGCAGTATTTATACCAACGTATCCTTTCCAAATCTGGAATGTGAAGTAAAACAATATAGGATGCAATTAAACTAAGTTCGAATTTGTGTCCTGGAATGTTACCATCAAACCTCTGCAGCATTTTTTTTTTTAAACAGAAATTGAATGAGTTTCAAGAAAGTATCATAAAAATGTTTTGTGAAAACATAATTTGAACAAATACTGTTGTTGTTAAACTTCTCATGCAGATGCTTGGCTGGTGCATCTAATTAAAATACTTTTTTGTACAGCGTGAGTCAGGCTTTTAATTTCACAGCAGCAAATTGTTTCCAATTCTAGTTCTGTCCAAAACAGTTATGGAATTCTCTGGAACATAATGCTTGCGTCTCAGATGTTATGCTGACTACTGGTTGAAGTATGCAAGTGCAGTTTAACATTTTATTTTTTTTTACATTTGTTCTTTTAAGCTGGTCAACCTTTCTGATAAATATGACTGATTATTTTATTCTGATTCCTATTAGCAGTATACTTAAGTGGAATAAAAAATGAAAGCTAAAATAAGTCTTCTGCAACAATATGGCAACTGAAGAGACATTATTAAAAAGGAAAAGGGAAAAAAAGGAAAGCTAACTCAACTTTGCCCATAAGCCTAAGTTATTTCTTTTCCCCCCATGTTCCTTAAGTACCCTGCAAGACATGCATGTTTCAAAAGCCCCTGTGTTTGTAATTAATATCTATCAGTGCATGCATGCAAGCATGCCTTAATAGATAACTGTAGTGCTTAAGAGTCAGCTGACATTTACCCTCAGTTAATGTTCTGTTCTTGCTCTGAAAGTCTATGCAGATAAAGCTAATTTGAATCTGTTTACGTAACTGTCTTACAGCCTAATTTGGGGGGGAAAAAAACCCACAACTTGACGTGTGTCTTTTGGGTGTCACGTCTTTTCCTAAAGCTGATTTCCCAAAGATGGAGTAAAACTCAGATTTATTGAAAAGCTTTTAGAACTTATATTTCTCAATCCTCTGTCTTGTGTCCTATCTTACTGTAATGACCAAAAAATACCATTCTGTTTCTCTGGGGAATCTTTGTCTTTTCAGTGTATGCCGGGATTATTTTCAGAATGGAGGGAAAAGAAAAGCACTTGAGAAAGATGAAAAGAGAGCACTTCTTGCTTCTAAGACCACTCCAGCCTTAAATGTTTCCCACCCTCCCAAGATTGAAGACCCCTTACCAAGCTTTGGCTTAACAAATCATGAAGCTATAACAGAAGAGTAAGTTCTACTTGTTTTCCAGACTTTTCTTTTTTCTTTTTGAGACTTACTTGGAAATTTTTTCATTATAATGTTAGATTGGTTTGATGCATTTTTTAATTTTTTTACTAGTAAAGGAGTTGGATTTTCTCGGTGTTTCATAGATAGTTTCATATATCGGTGTTTCAAGAATAATTGAACTGTAGTATAAGTTTTGGTGGATGCCATAAAGATTGCTCAAGAGTGTCAACTTAGTCATCATCGTTTAAGTGTTAGAGTAATTTCACTTTTGTATGTCATTACTGTGCAGTGCAATTTATATTAAAGCTTGAGGTGAAATAAAGCAGATGTTAATTAAGTTAGAATCTAATGGCTGTTCAGTATTGTTGAAAAGTCAATTGCTTTTGTAAGAACTAAGTGCCAAATGTAAATAACAGAGTACTTAAAACTTTCTGTTCATAAATAATTGCGGAGAAACTCTCGATTCCAATTATACACTTCAAAAGCAATTTTGAATTATAACACTTAATTTTAAATGTGGTACTTTCTGATGACTGGCTCTGCAGAAGTTGAGTATTCTTGAGGTATTTCTCTAACACAGTTTTAATTTTGTTTTTTGATTTTTCACTCAAGTAAGAATTTTAGTTTTGGCATTCATTAGTAGCTTTCATTTTCACTTACAGTCCTACCCTGTTTTTTCTCTAAATTGTATGGGTCATGTTTTTGCTACTGCACATGTGATGAGGAATAATTTCATTCAGTTTAAGCATAATGGAATAAAGAACGCATATTTTTGTTAAAAGTTATGCTTACAACTTGCTTCATGCTCTTCATAGGCCAGTTCCAACAACTGTCAGCAGTGGTTTGTTCTGTTCTGTGGAGAGTTTCTCATGATGATAGCATGTCTTTTGTAAGCAGCTCTTAAGCTTTAAGTTAGATGTAGTATTAATTACTAGCATGTTACTCACGCTGCTCGCAGAAGTCTGTCCTTACTATCCGGCATCTTTTGCGGTTTCTCATGTTGTAAAAGGTTGTGGTTTCTCACTTGCAAAAGGTATGAACATCTAAAATGCTTCAGTGTTTGTGTAGTTAAAGCACTGACTCCACTGTTTTTCTGTATTCTGAGCAAGCAAGAAGATATTTCCAAAATGAAAGTAGTGGTCTCATAAGTAGCTCTTTCTTACCCTCTCCTTTTCATAGTGTTCATTTTGCTAACTCAGCCTAAACACGAATACATGTTTTAATAACAACTACCAGGCACTTTGATCAAAGGGTTGATGAGATGTTAATTCCTCATAACATCTCAAAAGCACTAGCATTTGGTAATACAAAATTTCCTGTTAGTGCAAGTGGCAGATTGGTACTGATTTGTTTAAATCAGTAGATTTAATCATACACTACTTGAAGTTGAACTGTTTTCTAGTGTGAGATCTTATCATGATAAAGCATGAGCTTTCTCTCTGCTTGTGCTTTATCTTCATACTTTGTACAGGATTTATAATGGCCATTGCAGGGCCATTCACAAGCTTCATCTTGCTACCAGAAATCTGTAGCCTTTTGATTTAATTTGTGTGTACGGAAAGTATTTTATACAGAACTTTTTATTTCATAGCTTAAAAGGTATTTATCAATATCATAACCTATTTTCCATTGTCCTTCTCAAGACTTGGAAATACGAATCTGACAAATACAGGATTCTTAATATTTCCTGGAGTAGGTAACACATGATAGTAAGGTTTTTAGTAGTTATATGGACCTCATAGCAACAAGGCTTAGTAATAAATTACCGCCCGTAAAAGTTAAATGCTGTACTATAAGGCAAAGAAGAAATTGAATTTTATCAGAATGAAAATTAACTGTTGATGAAGAGAAGCATACTTTCCTCTTGAAATGCTGTTGTATCTCATCTATGCTAAATCAGAAAGAGAACTGTTTGAATCTCAGGGCATGGGACGGAGAGGAGTTTTTACTCCTGCCAGTTGAAATAGCGTCATTCCATTCTGGTCATGTAATGCCATGACTAAGATTTCTGAGTTCATGTGTGAGGGATTTTCTATAGATATAACAAAGCCTGTTTGCAAGACTGAAGCTGGTGGATCTTGCAAGAATAACTAATGTGAACATAGAGATGAAAGTGAAAAAGAACTGAAAGGTAATGTGTTGTCCACAATACTTTCTTATATCAAGGAACACATCTTATGGCGTTGTATCTTCAGTTGTGAAGCTGGACTTCGAAGTGGTTCAGTCTTGCAAGATAAAAGTGAATGTTATCTGCTGTTTGTTCTGCTTGAGTATTGTTTCTCTTCTTTTACCTCAGGTTAAATATTCTTGGTTTTTTTTATCCTTTATGCTATAGATTCTCCTCAGGTGTTAGGTGGTATCTTAAAAGGCAGTCAAACCATTGTTCCTTCTTTCCTAATGTATTTCAGCAAGCTACTCGTGTGGATGTTAATGAAAACTTTGAGACATGCCTGTGTTGCCACTCAGAGCCAGTTGTATAGCTTTGTTCTCTTGCAATAGCATAGGACTTCTGAATTTTCATTCTCCTCCCATCCTTGGATAAATTGTATCTTAGTAATCAAAAACTGCAAACTAGGAGTCTGGCCCTTGAAGTTTTAATGTTTTCTTTTTCTGCCTATATATAATGCATTAGAGAACCGTGCATTCAGAAATCATAGGGGTTGGAAGAGACCTCTGGAGATCTATTCCAACCCTCTGCTAACGCAGGATCTCTAGAGTAGGTTACACAGGAAAGTGTCTGTGTGGATTTTGAGTATCTCCAAAGAAGGAAATTCCAAAACCTCTCTGACTCTCTGAGTTGGAGATGTGCTCAGAGATTGCTTACAGTGCAGTGTACTTCCCTTGCTTTTAATGTTAGTTGCCTTGACTGAAAATCATTAGGAAATGAGTTTGAAGGGTGATTATCAATGAATTTAGCAAGACTGTCTTTGTAACACAGTAATTGGATCAGTGACTGTCACCTAGATGACAGTTATGTTCTTACTGAGGAATCTGACTTGAGAGCTGCCATGCTGAAAGAAGCAGATGTCTGAGCCGCTGAAGAACTTCACAATTATTTAAAGCTCCTAACTAGGATCCTGTTCTCACTTATAACTGGCAGCTTAAGAACTGCTAATAAGCAATTTTGACGGACAGTGAAATCTGACAAGCAGCAGGAAAGTAAAAAAATAAGTGAGTATGTGAATCTGCTGCTTTTTAAGATCCCAAAGTATATTTGCATTGATTTTAGAGTATGCTAGCCTTATTAGAGTAAAAGAGAGAACGCTTATTATAGTGAAAGTGGAAACATGGTTTCTGCCTGGTTAGAGCATTCTGCCCGGTTAGAGCATTCTGCCCGGTGGTCCATCCATATGGTCCCCTGCATGTGATGCACAGATTGCATTGTGACTAGCAACCAAATTGCGGGGGGGGGGGGGGGATAAACGTTCCTATCATCTTCATTCTGAAGTCTCACTCAGTGCTGACTGTGTTACAGGGTAGCTTGGTAGTGCCTGCATTTTTACCTGACTTAGAGGTAATTGTTGCGCCCTTTGTCTTCGTGGTGCAAGTAGTTTGAAAGAAGTAATCCCTAATTATGTTCTATATATAAACAAAATCTTTAAGGTTGGTATTATTACTCTGCTGAAAACTAGAGTTTTTCTCCTGTTTCTTCAACATCTCTGCAGTGGATCAATGAGAGTTTACGAGGAGTTTTAGGAGGAACACAATAAATATGGAGTGAACCTCAAGTAGTCATCCATTCTCAAAAACATTAGCTAAAATAAAAGAGTACTTTAAGATATTTTGCAAGGAATCTCTGATTGTTTTCATTTGTAGGGATTTTTTGTTTACCTTGGAATACAGTTGTGTATCCTCTGTTAAACCGATTAAGACATTTGATTTCAGATGCCCTTTGAAATGGTAGGTAGGTCATGAAGTGTTGTTAGTTTCTCTTTTGTACTCCTGAAATTTCGACTCTAATGACTTGTGTGATTTAAACACCAGTAAGTACCATAAAGAGGTCAGTAGGGAAACAAAATGATCAGCTTGAGTAGTAGAGAGAAGTTACCATTTTACTGTATTACTCTAAGTACACAAGGTATGGTACTAAAGGTGCTCTTAACATAAACTCTTCAACTCAAGGATCACATGCTTTACTGACCAAACTTGATTCTTTAGTATCTCAGCAATTCAAGTAATGTGTTCGCTTCTGTTAATCACTACAAAGATACTCCACAAGAATTTTTTTGCATTCATTATCTGAAATTGTAATTCAGAATATAGTTTCAAAAATAACATTTGATAAAACTGAGTTCTTGCTGCTTCTTAGATTGCTTCACTCCTTGGGAAAAATCAGATTGCTTGATGTTGGTAGCTGCTTTAATCCATTTCTGAAGTTTGAAGAATTTCTGACAGTTGGCATAGATATTGTTCCAGCTGTTGAGGTATGTAACATTTGCTTTATTTGATATAAACCTGATTCCCAGTGGCTCGGAAATAATAGCTGTAATTGTTCGGTTCCAAAAATAAGAAAAAATATTGTCACTGTGAATCTTAATATTGGAAAAACTTTAGTAGTCATCTTGTAATGGAGTCTCAGATGAGTTCTTGCATCTTAAAAGCCATAAATAAAAATTGAGTTGGTTTATGCTTAGGCATGGAGCTCTTGTAAGCAACATTTTCTGACAAAGAAATAATCACTGCCTGTACTTGGTGAGTCTTTTTTGTGGAGAGTTCTAGTAACTAGAAGTGCACTATGAAAGGGATTTTGAGATTATTGCTGCAAATACTAAACCACAGTCCTGAGGACAAGATTAGCACTTAGGGCTGTTTCTATGGTAAGTAATACATTTCTGGTAAATTGTTTCACTTCCTTTATGTAGTAAGATTCTGAAATGTATTTTTTTTTTTCTGCAATTGCATTCCCTTTCTTCATCTCTATCCCTCTTGATCTGATTTCTGTCAGTCCTAATAGCATTTACTAACCAAGTAAAATGACAAGGCACAGTAGAGTGAAAAGGTATGTAAAGGAATGCATTTCTGTCAGATAACATGAAATCTTTGACCTTACATATCTTGCCAGTTTCTGTGCTGAATTTTTCTAAAAGTTCAAAATGGAAATCAGTGACCTAAGGTAATAGCTCTTTAGATGTGGAGACTTACGAGTATGGTTGTGTTACTGGCTGCAGTGTGGCTTACTTGCAAAGTGCTTGGCATTTTGTTCTGGTCACCAGATTTAGTGCACTAACCTGTAATTCATCTCCAAACATGTAAACAAAAATCTAACGGAAGGTATTCTTGAAAAGAACATGTGCACTCAAGCACATCTGCTGTAGTAAGCTAAAGCCCACCTCCAAACTAGAATTAATCCTGATCTGTTCAAAATGACTGCTTTGAACTGTATCAGCACCGTAGTCTCCTGAATTAATTGCCCTCTTATCCAGCAGTTGCTTCTGCTTATTTAAGAACCTTCTGGCTGGTATTTTGAAATCTTACAGGAGTTAATGTTGTCTTCTGACCTAAAAAAAAAAAAAGTAATAATTTTTTTAAAAAGTCAGTGTAGTAACTTAGTGATTGAAGTTGAAGAACCTTTAAAATCTTCTGACTTATCTGATATTTTAGATACCAAAATATTTTTTGAAACAAATGAAATCATAGAGGCTTTTCAGGTCAGTTTGTTAAATAATGTTGAATAGAGGGTTAAATATTTCCTTGATAAAAATAGGTTAATCTGTTAATGTAAATTCTTCAGATATAGGTGTAGTAGTTGGGTACAATTCTTCAGCTAATTTGAGGAGTATTGAGAATAATTGAAGAAAAACTAGGAGAGGAACTGAAGTGTTGTTTAATGAAACAATTGGAACGTATTCTTTAGAATCTGCATGTTTCATATACAGAAACTGTGATGTGTAACTGTGATATGAATGTGGAAATGTGTTTCTATTAAAAGTTCAGGTTTGTTCATTTGGGGGTGGGTTGAGTGGAGCTGCACCAAAAGAGAAGTAAAACAGATTTCCTAGTGTTTTCATTGGCCGCTCTTTTGAACACTGTATCTCTGGCAGATGTTCCAGAGAATAATTCTGCTGTTATTTTCTTAGAGGAGTTTAGTTTGACTGCTTGGTATAGGAAGGGAGAACAACAACATTGAAAATGAACAGCGAATCTCAGTTTTGTGAAAGTCCCAACAGAATTTCTTACTGCTGGAAAACAAGCTGAATATGCAGCAGATGTTGTATTGGAGTAAATATAATCTTAGGGGAAAAAGAAGTCTGGAATGGTGCCAAACTTAGGAAAAAGATGAGCAGGATTTAGTTCTTAAATGTCTGCTTGTGCACTGAAATATGAGTTCACTGTTAAGATCAGCTCAAGAGTTGCACATCCAGACTTTAATAGCAAACCCCAGTTTAGCAGCGTAGCAGCATTGTTTCCTAAAACTGCCTTGCAGAGATCAAATTCCACTTGCAATGTACTTTAGTCATGAAATCATCTTCAACGTTATTTCTACTTACTTACTCTATGAATATCTTTCCACTACAGAGAAATATTTTCAGTCTACTTTTTTTCAGTGATGTAAGTAACCTTGAAGTCCACAGCACTTTTGTTCTGAAATTCTTACCTAGATATCCTGAAGTTACTACTGTTAATTTCCTGTTTGAAATACTAAAAGGAAGCAGAATGTAAGCCTGCAGGTATAATAGTGGTAATTGAAATTCCTTGATCAAGCTGAAGTAATGACAGTCTTATTTTTGTTAATTAGAACTACTGAAAAGTAAATCACTTTTTTTTTTTTTTTTTTTTTTTTTGCATGTTGCTTTATTGTTTCTCACTTATTGCACGTTGTCTGAAGAAAATGTGGTTTTGTATACCCAGGAATAACGTTATTTTTCTACTTGGAAACAACTTTTCAGTTGTTTTGTAGATATGTTTACATTGTTGTTTTTATTTTTTTTAATATTACTTCATAAAACATGCTATAAATACTTCGAGGGGATATGAAAATGCAACAGGTCTGCCTCCACCTTTCACTTTCTCTGCAGAATTGGCTGTCTCAGCTCTCATCTTTTTCACTGCGCGCACTCTAAGCACTAATACCAACTTCTGCTCCTATCTTGTTGCAGCCTTGTATCTCAGTAGCTTTTTTTGAAAGGTTGTTCCTAGATTTTGATGAATACAGAGTGTCAAAACTTAAGCACAGTAAATAGCTTGATATTACTTTTGAGTGCTGTGTGATTGAAAGTGTTACAAAGTTATTCTTCTGTATGTTGCATCATGGTGTCGCTTCCCATCTGACAACTTGACCTCACAAACAATGAAAAGATGATTTTAAGCTTTCCTCTGGATAAACTCTGCATTTGCACATTCATCTCTATTACAAAGAGTGTACTTTAAGTGTACTTTAACTTTCTGATGTAGGGTGCCTTGCCACAGCTTCTTCCTGTTTCTGCACCAGTAAGGAGGGTCAGTTTTTTCCAAGTGACACCAAACTGTTAAGCTTTTTGGATACCTTAAAGATTTGTTGGAAATACTGAGGTATCAAATTTAATTTCACTATATTGATTTCAGGTTTATTTTAAAAATAATTTAAAACCAAACAAAGAAAACCCCATAATCTAGATTTGAATTGTTAGATTTGCATTGTTTTCAACTTTTTTGCCAACTTCATTGGCAATACATGTTATACTACAAGAGCATGGGATTTTGACAGTTAATAGGGGATATTCTATGCTTCCAGCATCAGGAGAAAAAAAATCAATGCATACCTATACGATTTTTTTAAAATCAGTTGAGGTAGAAAGCTCTAATATCAAATATTTGATACATTAGAATGTATCAAATCAACAATCTTTTTTTCTGTTTTTCTTTCTAATAAACACTTAATAAACAGTTCTCAGCTATCAAACCTCCACTGTGTTGTTGCGCATTTCAAATAGTTGTTGACAACTGTGAAAGCTAGTAATATCCATGATTTTCAAATTGCCATTTTAACATGTTTGACTTAATAGTGTGAGGGGGGGACTTGAAATTTCCTTGAGGGAATGAAGAGAATATTATTGTTCATTCTCCAATTGTGAGTTGTGTATTTGCTCTTTAAACTAACCTTGATATTTGTTTGGATTTTTCTGTTCCACCAGAGCGTATACAAATGTGACTTCTTAAATCTTCAAATTCAGCAACCTCTTCAGCTGGCACAAGATGCTATAGATGCCTTTCTTAAGCAACTGAAAAATCCCATTGATTCTCTACCTGGAGAACTATTCCACGTTGTCGTTTTTTCACTCCTCCTCTCTTATTTTCCATCACCCTATCAGCGATGGATATGCTGCAAGAAGGCACATGAACTTCTAGTATTAAATGGCTTATTGCTTGTAATAACTCCTGATTCATCTCATCAGAATCGTCGGGCTATGATGATGAAAAGCTGGAAAATTGCCATAGAATCCTTGGGTTTTAAACGCTTTAAGTATTCCAAGTTTTCTCATATGCACCTGATGGCTTTTAGGAAAACTTCCCTGCAAACGACAAGTGACTTAGTTAGCAGGAACTACCCTGGAATGTTGTATATCCCACAGGATTTCAACAGTATAGAGGATGAGGAGTATTCCAGCACTTCCTGCTACATTCGATCAGACATGGAAGATGAACAGCTAGCTTACGGTTTTATGGAGCTACCTGATGCTCCTTATGACTCAGACTCTGGAGAAAGCCAGTCTAGTTCAATTCCTTTTTATGAGCTCGAAGATCCTGTATTGCTTCTAAGTTAATGTAGCAGTTGACGTGCTAAGTCAAACCTCTTGCTTAACTAATTTTGCTATACTAACATGGGCTCAACACACAACAGTGGTTTGCATCAAGAAAATGCAAAGGTTTACAGAGTTTGCTATTTTTTTCTACTTTTGAATTTTAAAATATATTCTTGTATGAGAGTGAAAAGAAGTTTTATGCAAGTGACTCTTGTCATAGCATAAATTGCTGTTACTTTCTTTAGAATATATATCACTAATTTTCTTCCAGAAAGGTACCATTCTTTCCTTTAGTGCTGTGAAGTGTGAATTCTATTTAATTTGCTAAATGTTGTTTCAATATTTTAACTCTTAATGTGATTGAGCTTAAGGCACTGGAGTTGGTTGGCTTCTGAGAAGTAAATGTAGGAAGAACTAATTTGCACTTTAATTAAATGTGCAGATAGGTTAAGACACTTGGTTACACATGTCCCTACTTAATTACAGAACAAAACTTATTTCCAAAATTTGTTTCACTCTGCTTAAGCCTGGGCTGGGGAAACTGTAATGCACATTTGATTTTACTTTCATTGCTGCCCTCTTGAGATCACACCAAAACACTTGAATACGTTAATCCAAAGTCACACGTGCTGTGTAATTTCATTGCATAAATAGCTGATAGACATGAGATTCCTGAATAGGTTACCCTGCACAAACAGAGGAATATGGTACGTCTAGACAATTATGTTTCGCCTGAAAGCTGGAACATGATTTTGCAGTTATATATGTGTACAAGCACTAACATACAACAGTATTTCCGTGATAATAGTGTTTTGTATTCTTTTCAAACTGTTATGGGGTTGTGTTTTTTTGCTGTTGGGATTTTGTTGGGTTTTTTTGTGGATATTTTGGGGGGTGGGGGAGGGGCAGGGTGTTTTTTTTTCTGTCATGTTTTAAAGTAAATTATTTATGTGTTTTAAAAACAACTTTTCCTTTAACTTGAAAAGTCTATAATTAAGGACAATTGTGTGGTAACTACAGACCAATTTTTGTTAAAAGGAACATAATTACACAAGTTTTTCAAGGGATACCTACATTTGCACAGTCATATTCAGACCACAAAAGCGAAGTTAACATACACTGTTCTGCTTGCTTATTTGGACCTTAATCTTCTGTTTAGATGAACTCTGTAGCTATCTGAAAACTGATCTGCACTGTAAGAAGGTGGAACAAGCATTTTATGTTTATGAAGTTTTTTAACTTGTATAATTAATTTGTAAGTATTTTGCAGGAAAAAAAAAAAATCTTTTCAGCATTAATAATGGAGGAACCAGTATTAGTTTAGCTTAGATTGCCCTAATGACCAGAATTCATGAATTTAAATGTTAGGCTTTTGAATTGGTATGTAAGTGCCTATTGACAAATGATTTGAAGTAGGTGCCGCATCACGGATTTAATACTGACTGCAGCAACATGATAGAAAATACTAATATGTAGTTTCATAGGTGACTGTGGTGAAATGCACCTCACACCATATTCATCTGTGCTGTATTCATCATACAGCAGTTACCAGACAGACTGAAGTGTCAGTGTGAATTTTACAGTGGTGTCTGCAAAAATGAAACTTCTCCTTTCTATTGAAATTTTGCACTTGAAGTGTCAGTTTGACCTGTTTGTTTTTTTTTCTCTACAGTTTCCTACAGAAAGTCATACTGCACTGGTCCTACTTACACACACATGTGAACAGGACTGCAATGCTTCATTCTTTAGCATAAACTTTCTCTCTCTTTTCATAAAGTGTCACCTAATATTTGATTCAAATTTGTTAATCTGTCTGAATGATGTGGTTATATACGAACCAAACAGCTATACTGCTTGTGTAATGTTTTATGGGAAGTATTCATCTAATGAAATACACAATGGATTCAAAATCAGATATAACTTGGCGTTATTATCTAATGCTTTACAACATCACTTTAACTAAACCAGTCCAATAGTTAGAACCTCTCTTTTTTTCACTGACTCCAGCAACAGTCATGGTAAAGCTTAAAATATTGCTCTAAATTCAGCTGTTCTAAAAAAATAAGAAACTAATCTGCACCTACTTCAGAGTGTACCTTTTGTCATTCTGATTTAAAAAAAAAAAATCTGTACCAGCTAACAGAAACATTGACATTGGTCAGTGTAAATTGGTTTGAGATCCATACAGCTAAGCTGTTCAGAACAGGACATATCCTTAAAAAGTTGAAAATATTAACATTGAAAATATAGGCCTTCATGGCAGCTTGGTGACACCATTGCATTTGTGGTTTAGGGACCTAAGTTTCATAACAGCTTGATTTTCTTGCTGCTTCTTCTAAATACCTTAAGTGTTCTTTTTTTTTGTTTGTTATTTTTTTTTCTTTAATGTAAGGGACAGTGGATTGTTGTGAAGGAAGAAAGCTGGATTTATGTAAATACTTACAACTCCCTGAACAATATTGATGGTATTGGGAGGTTTTGGCTATTTGGCTTTGGTGCAAAGAGAATGTTAAGTTATGAAATGTCTGAAAATTTTGACTGGGCAAGAGATGACGAACATCTCTTGTTCTTAAGGTGCTGGCAAGGAAAAGAAAATGTATTTGCATTTCTGTTGTCTTTATGCCACTACCTTTTGTGAACAAAGCACATTTATTAAAAAAAAACAAAAACACTGAAAATCTCGGAGTATTTTTACTTTCTTTTTTTTCCTTCTGCAGTTGGTTTATGCTGAAGTTCAGTAAAGCCAGTGCATGGTAATTTTCAAGAAAACAGCTGCATTTATTTTATGAATGCCTGAATTATGGTAAAGGTGTTAAATTTACTACTTGAGTTTCAGCTCCTATGTCTTTATGTATAGAAAGGGTTTTGAAGTTTCTCCAATTGATCTCCTATTCCTTGTCTGCTTACAACATGACCACTTGCTAATGCAGGCCTTACCACTCCAGATGTTCTTAATTTCCCCTTTATCTTTCTGAAATATATCTTTTTCAGCACCTACTGCCCTTTGGGATCAATCCTGTATTCCTCTATATGATGGCTTTGAGACTGGAGATATGGGGAAAGGGGGTGGCAGTGGAAAAAGCAACCTAAGGAACAGAAAATGCAAGTCTTGCACAACTGAAAGAAAATTAAATTTCAGTAGAGCTGGAGTGTCCCCCTAGCACTGCAGAGCTTAGCTGGTGTGTTTCATCCCTCACAGAATGGTAGGGGTTGGAAGGGATCTCTGGGGATCATCAATCTACCCCCTGTGCTAAAGCAGGTTCCCTGCAGCAGGTTGGATGGGAAAGCATCCAAGTGGGTTTTGAATATTTCCAGAGGAGACTCCACAACAGATTTACTGATTTGCCTTTGAAAGTGATTATTAAAAGTGTTTTACATCACAACTCCGTTTATCCACAGCACGTCTTTGGTTCTATGCAAAGTTGGGTAATTTAAGTTTTTGCTCCTTCTTCTTCACCTGTGAATGGGGGGAAGTTTTCTAGAAGGGTTGCATCTAGATAGCTTGCATGGACACTTGGATTTATTTTCTTGCATTTTAAGTAAACCATCTTCTAAGAAGCTCAACAAATAGTTGGCTGAAGAGCAAAATCATAGTTGAAAAATAGTGTCAACTCAGTGCTGTCGATGATATTGCTAAAGCATCTGAAGCAGGTGACCTCCTGGCTTTTAAAAAATATTTTAAAAATAAATTAATAAATAAATTAGGCCAATTGGCTAGTTTTATTTACATTTGGAAGAGAGGTAAGGATCTCAGAGGTGACTGAGGTTCCTGTGCAGAAAAGGGAGGATGACAGTTGGAGTTGGAGCTCCTTGGGCGTCCAGCCTTTCAGCACTTCTGCTTTTCGACTGCGGGTGGTATTGCGATGAAGGGACTGCAGGAAGGGGCTAGAAACCCGCAGGACGCTCCTGCGATTCAAAGAGCCGCTGTATGGCAGCTGTCTGAAATTCAAACTCTTATTATTTCGCCCGTGTAAGCAGTGGAGCTATTAATAAGATCCTGAAACTTCTTCCTCTTACCCATCCGACTGCGCTGTGCAGTGCAGCGAAACACGGATGTTATTTCTGCATAACGTCTGGGTGGCTCTGACTCCTGTCCCTGCAGAACGCGGCTGCCAGCAAATGACAGGGACGCAAGAACGGCACAGCCTCTTTGTCCTCTGTGCACCAGGCACCGGCGGACTGATTACGGGATGCGCCTTTCCTTTTCATTCTCCCACTCTGTCAGCACTGCATTTTGTGCGCCCGTGGAACGGCGAATGCGCCGTCACTACCGCGCGTATCTATTGCCGGCCGAATTCCCCTGACAGGAGGCGGCTGGGGAACGCGGCATGCCCCTCCCCAGCGGCTGGAGCCTGCTCCGCCACGAGTACCGCGCCGGGCCTGCAGGCAGCGGCCTGCTCCTGGTGCAGCCAACGCGAGTGCATCTCTTCCGCCTTCCCCGCCTCGGTTTCGGGCTCAGCCGCGGCCGTTGCCCTGAACGCTTCCCTTCTGCCCGGCTCCTTGGAGCGCTACGCCGTCCTCCCGCAGCCGGGCGCCGCCCCAGGGAGCGCTCCCACCGCCAGCACCTCGCAACGCGGCTCGCGGAGCCCCGCAGCGCCGAGCAGGCCCGCGCACGGCACTCCCGCCGCGCCCAGCGGGCCTCCGCTGCCGCCGTTTGGGCCCTGGCGCAGCCCGTAGCTGGGGCCTCAGCCTCAAGATGGCGGCGGCGCGGCGCGGTAGGAAGTTGGCGGGACGCCTCTTGAGGTGAGTGCGGAACGGGACAAGGGGCCTTGCGGGAGCTCGGGCCTGGCCCCGGCGCGGGACCGAGGGTTGCGCGGCGGAAAGCCCCGGGGCGCCGCCCCTTGCACGGGGTGGCTGTCGCGTATCAGGCTCCTGTGCCGCCGGTTGCGGCAGCGCCTGGTTCGGCATTGGACGGCGGGTGCCCCTGACACGGCGCCGGACAGGCTGCGGGGCCTGCCAGCCGGGCAGCGCTCCGTGCTGTTGCTTGAGAACGAACGGAATTGTTATTCTGAGGCTTGAGCCTGTTCCATTAGCGTGTTAACATAACGGCGTTTTTCTTGTTAAAAATCGCTTTTGCTACAAATACCCGCAAAACATTAAGAGTGTGGCAGAAGACGAGGTCCGGTAACAGGCTTTGGGGATTTAGTGTAGATAGGCCTCACCCAGGCTTGAAACCAACGAACCACCCTTAATGCTACCTTGGGTGTAATTTGGATTTTTTTTGTGCCTATGCAAATAGTGGTACAAACTGCTTTGGGAGCACAGTGCCTTTTTATATAGAAAAGCTCTTGAAGGGTTGAGTGTTTAAATCTGTTTTCAGGCTCCTGGTTCTTGCAGCTGTAAGTCTGCAAATTCAAAGAGTACTTAAAAAGAAATGTACATGTTCCATTTACTTACTATCTGTGCTTGATTTGATCAACTGTTTAACTTCGAAGTGGCAGCTTGAAACACGGAGGCCATTAGTTCGAGGTAAAAAAACAAACTTTGGGCTATCCTTTGTTCCAAGTTTAAACGCAGATGAGTGACAAAAGCAGCATTTTGAAGAATAAATCCAGTGTACGAGTTCCCCACTAGATTTGCTGTGTTACAGTGATTTGGTAAAATCTGTATCATATCGTACATGGATCACAAAAATATGGCTTTTTACTCTTTTAACCAAAATGTTGACTATGCATTTTGATTGCTGGCTAATAGAATGGTTTCGTACTGGACATTTTTGCTAATCCAATAGAAAGTCAGGAAGAGGAGGCTGGATTCAGGGTCTGGGCTGCCACAGTGCTTCTGTGCTGCAGGTAACTCAGCACTTGAACCAGCTCTGTGTTTTCTGCTGTTGATGTGCTCATGCAGACACCTCGACGCCAGCAACAGCAGTTTCTGTTTTGTGTTTCTTGTGATGTGATGACAAAACCCGGCTCGACGTGTGCTCAGCCAGACAGAGAGGCTTGCTGTGCGGGAGTTTGTTGTGTAACAGCCTACAAAAAATGATTTAGCAGCAGTGGCAAAAATTGAAGCCAGGCATTGTGTGGGAGTATTTTGTGTGTGGGACAGTCCAATGCCTTGTGTGAAGCTGTTATCTGCATTAATACCTCCAGCATTAATCCTTGTCTTGGAGGATGCCAGGAAGGTTCCGTGACAGCAGGACAGCACATGCAGCTCAGCGTAGCAGCCGTCAAACATCAGTGCTGAGAGTTGGAAGAGAACATGAAATTATTCCTCCGTGTTCGTGGCTCGAATGAAGGCTAACTGCAGATTTGGTGTGGAGGGAGGGAGTTATGTGGAAGTTTAATAGATGGATTGAGTTGTCTACAAAGCGAATGCTGGTTGTATTACAAGAATACAGGAGTAAGCACAGAGCTGTAATGTCTGATATGTTGTCACTGGGAGCATGATAGCTAACTTTGGGCTGTGCGATCTTTGTGAAGCGGAGAACAAATGAAACTTTTAGAGGCACCTGTATACTGGGTGAGAGGCAAAATATTACGAGATCTTAAGTGTCCAGACAGTTATGAATTCAGTTTATATGTATATATCATTAATGAGTACTGTGAAATGCATTGCTGAAATCCAGAGAACTCACAGAGCATCATGTAATAGCCATCCCTTGTGAGCAGGTTGTGTGTATTCTGTTTCAGTTAAACAGATTTTTAATGCACGATTCTTTCCAAGTAGTATCTGCAATTTATCTTAGGTGATTTGAAAATGTTATCAGTCTTAAGTAATTTAAAAAATAGGAATCCTTAGGCTCAGTTTGTCACTAATCCAGTTACTTAAGGTGGTTTGATATTGCATATCAGTCTTTGGGGCAACCAAAACGTGTAGGTCAGTCTGTCCCTCTTCTGTCCTCACTTATTCTGTTCTTGTTGGCTCATTTAAAGAAACTAAAACATAGAACTGAAGAGCGAACGTGACCTTAAGTTCAGAATTTCAGTCAAAGTGTTCTTTAATATTTCTCCCAATAAATAAATACAGTGAAATATAGATGTTGATGGAAATAGAAACAAAAGTTCTCAAGGGAATTCTAATCATGGAAATTAATAGTGTTGTTTATGTGTAAACTTGGTAAGATTAAACACCAATAGGATTGCAGTAGTCCTCATGTTTCAAAATTGAGTTCAGACCAGGAAGAAGCATATCCTGTAAAATACTGATGATATCTAGTGAGATCTCCATAGATCTCACCTGAAATATAATAGTATGTTCCTGGGCTGAATCGGAAGTGAGGAAGGTGATTACTCCCCTCTGCTCTGCCTTCATGAGGCCCTGTCTGGAGTAGTGTGCCCAGGTCACAGGTGTGGCAGGGGTCCCCAGCACACGGTATATATGGAGTTGTGGGAGCATGTTCAGAGGAAGCCACAGAGATGGTCAGAGGGCTGGAGCACCTCTCCTGCAGTGAAAGGCTGAAGGAGTTGGGCTCATTCTGTCCTCAGAAGAGAATGATCAGGGAGATCTCATTGTGACCTTCCAGTACTTAAAAGGAGCTTATAAATAGGAGGGAGACAGACTTCTTACATGGTTTGATAATTATAGGACAAAGGAGAATGGTTTTAAACTGAAAGAGGAGAGATTTAGATTAGATGTCAGGGAAATTTTTTTCACTGAGGTTGCCCTGCGAAGTTGTGGATGCCCCATCCCTGGAGGTTTACGAATCCAGATTGGGTGGGGCTCTGGGCAGTCTGTCTGATCCAGTGGGTGGCAGCCCTGCCCACAGCAGGGGGTTTTTGAGGGCCCTTCCAACCCAAGCCATTCTATGATTCTGTATTGAAAAGAAAACTATGGCAATTGAATTGGTCTGGGTAGGAAGAGTTTGCATTCTAAATATAATGCTTATCTCGATTGTTTTGTTTTTGTTGTTTGTTTTGTGGGGGAAAATGTCTCAGAGGTAAAAACTGAAGGCATTGAGTTTATGTTAAAAAAGACTGACTTTTATCTCTAAATACAGTGAGTGCCAAATCAGTTGATAAATGATATAACTGTTCCCCTTCTGAGAAGTGGAGATAATGATAATTGCCTTTCTCGTGGTCTGTTTTGGGTTGAAGCTTGTTAACTGATTGTGAAGTTCTTTTTGTAATCTCTGTAGCTATTTGGCTGGTAAAAAGAAGACTTGCCAAACATACTGAGAAGATTTAGTGTAAAGGCAGAACTTAAAAATGTCAGGTAAAGTAAGACAAAATAGTGAAATATTTTATAAGGTAATGGATATAACAGAAATGCTTTGGATACCCATGGATAAGCAATACAAATACCCAGTGCATGGTTCACATGGCAAAACTGCACTGGTCAGGTTTGGTTTAAACTTTTCTTGTACAAATTATGAAATAAGATTTATGTGAAAACAGTATTATGTTTTAATAATCATATCAGTTTAAATGACCTTTAAGAACACACTTGTCTCGTATTCATTTTGTGTTTCAGATGTTAAATGGATGTGTTGTGTTTATGCTGTATACTATTAAAGGGAGTTAATTGCCACTGATGTTTTTTTAAAATTTCTCTTCCAGGAACTTCAGTGATTCTGGACCACTGTTGCTAAAAAGATACTACAGAAAGCAGCTGTCACATTGAATTTGTTGGATGAAACCCAAATATTTTCTTTCAGTCAAGTGGGTAAAAACCCCTAACTGCAGTTTTCATGTGTGGGTCACTGCGTTACTGCGTTAGTCATTGTCTCTATGCAGCAATGACAAGGCTGGAAGAAGCAAACAGAGAAGTGAACATGCATTCGTCAGTCAGATATCTTGGCTATCTTGCCAGAATCAACTTACTGGTTGCTATTTGTATGGGCCTTTATGTCAGGTGGGAAAAAACTGCAGATGCGCTGATATTAGTAATATTTATTCTTGGGCTGTTTGTTCTTGGAATTGCCAGCATACTGTACTACTATTTTTCAATGGAAACAGCAAGTTTGAGTCTCTCCAATCTTTGGTTCGGTTTTTTGCTTGGCCTTCTCTGTTTTCTCAATAATTCTGCCTTCAAAAACGATGTGAAAGAAGAAGCTACTAAATATCTACTCCTTTCTGCCATTGTTTTGAGGGTATTATGTTCTTTGGTTGAGAGGATTTGTGGATGTATCCATCATCGCCCGACTCTGCTGACAACAGTTGAATTTTTGGAGCTAGTTGGATTTGCAATTGCCAGCACAACTATGCTGGTAGAAAAATCCATGAGTATTATTCTGTTGGTTATGGCTTTGGCCATGTTGATTATTGACTTACGTATGAAGTCTTTTTTGGCAATTCCAAATTTGGCAATTTTTGGAGCCATTGCATCTTTACTCTTTTTTCCATCACTGCAAATTCCCACAAACCCTTTTGCCTTGGCCTGTTTCTTCAGCTGCCTGATTTCGGATCCCCTCCTCGATGTCTACTTCAGTGGACTTTCGGTTACAGAACGATGGAAGCCCTACCTGTACCGTGGTAAAATCTGCAGAAGGCTTTCTGTCATCTCAGTTGGAGTCATTGAACTAATCTTTTTCATTCTTGCTGCCTTCAAGCTACGGGATTTGGATCTCTGGTACTTTGTGATACCTGGTTTTTCTATCTTTGGAATTTTTTGGATGATCTGTCATGTGATTTTTTTTATAACTCTTTGGGGATTTCACACAAAGTTAAATGACTGTCATAAAGTGTACTATACCCACTGTGCAGAAAACAACAGCCTTGACAGAGTTATGGCATCTAAAGGAATGCGTCACTTCTGTTTGATTTCAAAACAGCTGGTATTTTTCAGCCTTCTCGCAACTGCTGTTTTGGGGGCAGTTTCTTGGCAAGTAAGTAACAACCTCTTTATTTTGATCTCTCTCTTGCGAATGCCCCTTAGAATTGCTGGCTTCTTAAAATTCTTGTGACATTTGGTGGTGTATCATGTCATCAAAGCTTAACAATTCAGTGTTGGAACCTTTGGCTTCAAAAGCTTCCTCTTCTGATTCAATGCTTCATGTTGCCTTGACTGTGGCTAATGAAGGCAACTGGAAATTCTTCATGACCAGAATGGGAAGTTCAGCTCGTGTTTCCAGGGTAAAAGAAGTGTGAAAAGTACTTTGAATTTACCTACTTAGAAAATTGTTTTGCCTCCAAATTACTTATGCATAAAATTTGTTTTAAAACTAAATCACTGCACCAGATCCTACTAACGCACACCCTATTGGGGACTTCATTTTACGGACTGTTTAAATAGAATCAAGGCAAACCTTTGTTTTTAGAAGCATTTCTCAATGGTTTTGCTTTGTGTTTAACCACTAATGGAAAGTGAGGGGTCTGATGACAAATCAGCAAATGGTTGGTATGAGCGCTGCCAGTGGCTTACATTCAAATCTGTACGTATCACAGGAAATGTCCTCAGAAAGGCCAGTTCTTAAAATCACAGTGTTCTTACCTTAAGACTTGTGGTGGTTTTTTTCCCCGCTTAGGACCTGTGTGATTTCTTGATCAGAAAACATACATTCCTCTCAAAATGCTTGTTCAGTGCCCAAACTAAAGTACGTTGCATATTATTACTGGGGCAGCAGGGTGAAAAGGGTGTTTGGCATCTGTTTGCTTTCTTAGGTTGATCTGAAAAACTGCAGCAATCTCTTTTTACATTCACACATCTCTCAAAAGAATTTTGTCAATTAGATATTAGAATACAAATATCTAAAATTGCTACATGTAGCAGAAATGTCTCTGTAGTGTTTCCAAAATAATTTGTTGCTCATTCCTGCGGAGTTTCTTGGATTAAATAGCCTCGCAGATTATAAATTCTACAGAACTTGTTGGAAAAGGCAATTAACAGGTGTTTTGTAAGAGCTGTGGTGGGAGAGGGGGGTAAGGTTTTTTGGGTTTGTTTTTATCCTTTGTTAGGAGCATGAGAGGTTAGCAGACAAGCTTGCCACAAAGGGTGGGAAGTTTTGCTTTTTGAGAAGTATTAGCATGCATAGCTACAGTGCCTGAACCTGCAGAAAGGACAAAAGAACCCCAGAAAATAGTAGAGAAGAAAATTGCCCACCGTATATTTCTCACATCATCCACCCGGACAAAGCATTTGACATTGTACTACACAATGTTCTTTTCTCTGAATTGGAGAGATGCAGATGTGATGAATGAATCACTTGGCAGACAAGGAATTGGTTGGATGGTTGAGCTCCAAGATCTGCTGTTGACAGCTTTGTGTCCGGGTGGGGACCTGTTACAAGTGGTGTCCCTCAGTTGTCTGTATTAGGACCACCACTATTTAACATCTTTGTCGGTGATGTGGACGGTGGGATTCAGTGCACACTCAGTAAGTTTATGGATGACACCACACCAAGTGGTGTGATGGAAGGTGATATGCTAGGGGGAGGGGATGCTATGAATGCTATCAACAGGGATCTAAACAAGTTCAGGAGAAATGGCCCGTGAAAACAACATGAAGTTAGCAAGGGCAAGTGCAGTGTCCTGCACATGTGTTGAAGCAATCCCATGCACTAATACAGGCTACGTGGAGAATAGCAGCCCTAAGGAGAAGGTCTTGGGGGTGCTGGTTGATGCAGAGCTCAACGTGAGCCAGCAGTATGCACTTGCAGCCCAAAAAGGCAGCCATATCCTGGGCTGCATCAAAAGAGGTGACCAGCAGGGCAAAGGAGATCAATGTCTGCCTCCACTCTGCCCTTATGAGCTTCTACCTGCAGTACTGCATTCAGCTTTAGCCTAAGAAGGATGTGGAGCTGCGGAAGCAAGTCTAGAGGAGGGCCAGGAGAATGCTTAAAAGGCTGGAGCACCTCTCCTATGAAGAAAGGCTGAGAGAGTTGCAGTTATTCAGCTTGGAGAATAGAAACATCCAGGAAGACCTCATTGCAGCCTTCCAGTACTTAAAGGGGGCCTACAGAAACAAAAGGGAGGGACCCTTTATCAAATAGTGTAGTGATAGGACAAGGTGTAACAGTGTTAAACTAAAAGAGGATAGTTTTAGATTAGATGTTAGGAGGAAATTCTTTACTCAAAGGGTGGTGAGGCCCTGGCACAGCTGCCCAGAGAAGCTGTGAATGCCTCATCCCTGGAGGCATCCAAGGCCATGTTGGTTGGGGCCCTGGGCAGCCTGAGCTGGTGGGTGGCAGCCCTGCCCATTGCGAGGAGGTTGGAATGAGATGGTATTGAATCTCCTTTCAAGCTCAAGCCATTCTGTGATTCTGTTTACAGAAGGTGAAGGTGCTAATGCGCTGAAAGAAATGAAACAATAGATTGGGAAACAAACCAGTAAATATAGAATATCAGCGTATTAATATTGTTCCGTATTTTTTTCGTCTGCAAATGATGTGATTTTTATTGAGCAGAATGCAGATCTTTAATTTTGCTATGCCAGATGACTTCTACAGTAAAAGCCAGTTTCTCACAATCTCTCAAATATCCTTGCTGGTTTCTTTATCTTTCCTCTACTCCTTTAATATTCTTTGGTTAACAATTACAGAAATAGACTGGCTGGAGTTGCTCCACCTGTTTGTACCCAGCAAAGCAGTCAGAACAGATCAGCTGTATAAGTTGACCAGGTAGCTGGGGACGGTGGTTTCTTCTGGTGGCTTCCAGTGCCTGTTTGCAGAGCCTTGCAGGGCTGGCTTCCCCCTCTCCACCGATCAGACTGAAGTGTTAGGGCCCTGCCCTCAGGAGGGCTGCTTTGTGACTGTGGGTTGCCTGCATAAGCAGGGAGGATTGGATCCAAACTCATCCTGTTACTTTTTTCTCTTTGTGCTGATAATTCCTTGTCATTCTTTTTTTCCATCCCTGTTGTGCACCCCAAAATAACTGCAGCTGTTACGTGTTTGATAATTTTCAGGCCTCTCTAATTCTGGGGAAGTGCTGTTGTGCTTCGAAATGCCTTGTGCAGGACATTTTGCAAGAGGCAAGCTGACAGTTCAGCTAAAACCTTGGCATTTTTGGCTAAGTTCAGTTTCTAGCATCCTGTGTGTAAATAAGATAAGCTGTCGCTCATCACCTCTGTCTGATGGGTTGTGTATTTACCTACTGAGTGGGAAGAGGAGTAATTGTAGTGGCAGAAATGAAAGGCATTGGACCACATACTTGTCTGGAAATACGTTTTTATTATAATATTAATTATTTTCTGAGATAATTATGTTGACATTTATTTTACTATATTTGTGTTTCTTGCATTGTGTATTTACAGTAATGAATTAGTTTAAGATTATGAGTGCAGTTGCCTTAAGCTAAAAGCATTTCTGTTTCAGAGGTGTGATGTTTGCCACACAGATCACTCTCTGCCTATTTCTTCTGCTGTCAAAAAAGGCTGTGTTTTATCAGACCTGGCCAGAGCATGGCTTAATAAATGAATACCTTCGTAGTTACAGGAACTGCAAGAGGCTGTGCCTCTTTGTATCTTTCTGGGTAATGTCAGTTTTCAAAATAATTAGATGTAAGAAAGCAGTGATAAATCAGCATACAATTTACCAGTGTAAATTGGGATTTATATATTGCTTGTGTTGTAGTTTTTAGAAACTCTTGCTCCAAAAAAAAAAAACAACAAAAAAACCTGCTGATGTTAGTATGTAATAGAAAAAGATTTTACGGCTGATAGATGCCTTCCCATCAGCTTAATGTTTATTAGTGGTCAAAAAAGCAAATTAAATACTGAAAATTGTTGGGAAAGAACTAGAGGTATTCTTATGCACTGTATAAATCCATAGCTTCAACATTTTCAGTAATTGTGCAGTTCTTACTTGTCATCCAGTAGATAAGAGAACAGGAGAAGGTTTGCAGAAGAGTGATGAAATTCATTAGGGACTTAAACCAGAAATCGCTAAATGAGAATGCCTCAGTATGAAAATGAGCTAAGTGGGAATACAAAAATATAAAATACTGTGCAGATCAGAAGGTAAGTTCCAGTCCAAAAGGTGATGAGAATCAAGTTGGCATGAAACAAGTTTGAGACAGACAGGTAGGAATAGTTCCCTGTACTGTCAGGTTAGCTTGGACTGTATCACAACGTGCACTAAGTGATCACTGAGGCTCATGGGGAACCTGGACAAGTTGATGGGGACACATTCCCTGAGGCTTCCGTTCTCATAGGAAACTATGTCTAGCTTTGGGAGCCCGTAAGCCACCGGTAGCTGGAGTACTCAGGAAACATAAATGCTTGTCCTTACAGTCTTACCTAGGCATCCAGTCGGACATTCTCCTAGATGGACCTTTGGTGTCGCCTAATACAGCCACCCTTACATTCTCATGTTATGTTATTTTCTTCTGACTCAAGCAGGACTGTTGAGGATGGAAGTCCTGTTAGCCAAGGACCTTTCTTTAAGGGGAGTTGAGCCCTTGCAATAAGCCAAGGGCTGTAAGTCTCTGTTTCTGGGTCTTTGGTATGTGCTTAGGAAGAACTAAGCAGATTCTCTCTCCAACAGATCAGACTTGAAATGTGAAGAGTCTACCTGAAGTCAGAGGATTTGCTCAGGAAGCACAAGAAATGTAAAAGTAATTTGTTAAAGGTGATTGCATTCAAAAATTGAGTAGCAGGTTTTCAGTGGGACTTAATGACACGGTGTGCTTCTGAGAATAATCCCAGCTTTATCTGGAAAGGAAGGACATCTTGACTTGTCAGTAGAAACCCACTGAAATTTTTCTTGCAGAAATCGGCAGGAAGTGTTCTTCACTGCCTTTATGTTTCTGTAAATAATTTTAGTCAGATCAATAGCCTCTTTAGCTCCAATAGCACTTACTCATTTCAGCAATTACTCATGTGCCTGTCTGTAATTAGGCTCTTGGTTGGAACAGAATCCAGCAGAAGACATGCAAATGACTCAGACATTACTTCTTTCAGATGCTAATAAAATGATGAAAAAATTGCACATGATGGTCTTGGAATTTGCAAGCAAAGATCTTGGGAAGGTTTGGAGGAGTCTTTTTCTCAGAAACTAAAAATCAAATTTTTAAGTGCTGTATGCCCAGGTAAGAGTACAGTTTTGCTGAATTACTGGCTGAAGAGAATTATTATTGCTGGTAGACCTGTATTTAGTGTTACCAAGAGAAAAATGAACTCTGTCAGAGACGGGTCAAGGAATGAAGTACTTTCAGTACATTATTCTTGTTTTTAGTGAATTTTATGGGTTAGTAAAATAATAATATCCATTACATATGTGAGTTCTTGTACTTAAATGAGCAGTAATGTGAACTCCATTTGTTTGTAAAAGAAAAGTTAGATTATTGTATGCGTGAGTACTTTCTTGTTTGGGGGAGAGTAAGTGTTTTTATACTTTTATGCTGTGTGACCATCTTGCAGAAGGGTTTTGGAAGCTTGGTTTACACTGCTCCACATGTTTTCTCCAGTAGCCACACCATTCCCATTCCTGCTCTCTTTCTCTGATTATCTGTTATCTCTCACTGATGTTCCTTACATATTGGTCACACTGTTTATTTGCAGACTCATCTGCTCAGCTTTTCACAACCCATTATTCCCTCTTTCCCCACTGTTTTATCATCTTATCAGCTAGATCCCAAATCCCACTTGCTCATTGCTAATCCCTTCTCAAACTCACATTTGTTACCAGTCTTCACCTGTGCCATGTGTGCTGAAGCCCTTCTTGGCTACCCACACCCCTGGTCTCAACCCAAGGGGTGCAGCGTGGTGCCTGCCCACAGCCGAGGTGCCCTCATTCAATGAAGGGCACTCTGGAGCAGCGGCAGAGCTCTTGCTGCTCATCACTGTACCTGTTTTGTCTGAGAAGGACGGATGAGGGTAGAGTTCAGATGAGCCTGGGTGCTTTTGATAGCAGAATTAGGCTCAGCCCTGAGCCTAGTATAATAAGGAATGATTGGTTCCATTCTTCCTGTCATGCTGAATGCATCTCAGACTGAAATTCAAACCTGAGTTAATGTTCCTGCTCTGCAGAAGTTTGGTGAAATGCTGGAGGGTAGCACTGGTGTGTTAACTCTGTGACAAGATTAAAAACTATCTGTTGTTAGTCTGAAGAGTCTGATTTGTGTTAAAGCTTTACTGTCAGTCTGATTACTTGCAGAATTCAAGTTTTTGTATTAAAAAAAAATATTCAGAATTCCAGTTGATACGCTTTTTAAATTGACAACTGGTTCTCGTTTTGTTGTTACAAATACACGTTGGCTGAGAGATGGGCTTTCCTGTACTTAGAGCAGAGATCAGGGACGGGACACAACGCATCAAATCTGTCTGCCAGTGCATGTGATGACTATTTTCTGAAACCATTTTCTTGGTTTTCTCGGTGCTATTTTGTTAGTCAGAAGCAGTGGATTATGTATTGTTATCCAGAGACTATTCTTTCATTAAATAATTTGTTATAAGGCTGTTATTTCTGGTAGTTGAACTTCACAAGTTCTGTCTTTAAGTTTTTTTTCTTCCTGTACAGTACCTCTTGTTTTCATTTGAAATAAGCTGTCCTTCATAGGTGAGTTGTCAAGTTATTCTTTTTCTCCTGAGCTCTCTTCCTGGAGCATGTATGGCTTTGTGCCTGCAGAACGACTGGAGGGGAGCTCAGCAGCATTACTTGTTTATTTTCCCCGTAAGTGCACAAGAACATGCACATGAGGATAGGTAAAAACAGAGAGCTACTATTCAGCTTGGATACTGAAATGAAGGGTAGAGTTTTTCCTCACAAATACACAAATCCATCTTTGTAAGCCTCCTCAGTTGTGTCTCTCTGGTGCAGGTAATCCCAGGCTGCCTGCTCTGGGTGGCCCTGCCCAAGCAGGGGGCTGGAGCAGATAACCTCCAAAGGTCCCTGCCAGCCTCACCATTTGGCAGCTTTGTGATAATCTGAGCTGACATCTGCTTATGAATTTCTATTTAATCAGAATGGCTTTTCGACGAGTCTTTGTAACTGGCTTCTGATATAATTTAATGCTTCTTTATTTTTTTCTTCCTCCTCGTTGCTGTTTTCATCAGTCGCATGTCACTAATGCTCAGTTGTTAAATGCTTTGTTGGAATTGTTTCAACAGTGGTTTTCTCCTTGGGAATGGAGTTGTCCTATCCACAAATAAAAAATAGTATACTTTGGATAAAGTACCTAGAATTTCTGGTGTTTTAACAAAGTTACTTTTAACCATACAATTGCTTTAAAAGCTAAATAAGGGCAAAGGATAGTGCTGCTAGCAAGTCTCACTCATCTTTCATTGTCTGTCTTTTTAGTAGCTAAAGGCAAGAAGTATTTTTTAAATACTTTTCCACGTTATTTGAAAGGAGATTGCACTATGTATTTCCTAAATATTCTTGAGAAGAACATAGACAAAGGCAAAAACCAAACAATAAAACCACCAAAAGCCAAGAGATAAAAAAGCTGCTTATGTTTTCAGTGGTACTGCAGAGATGGTCCCTGTCCTCTGTTTGCTTTTTACGTGGTCTGGGATCAGACCTGTACCTGAGAGATCAGAGATCTCTCAGAGAGCTGCTTTGGGCTGAGATTGCTTGAGCAGTCAGCAGCAGAGTGAAAACAGGCTGAACTGCTGAAAGAGCAAAATCCCTTTCTGGCCCCACCTGTGAGTGCACAGCCATCTGCTCCTTTAAGGGCAGCCATCAAAACCTTTGGATTTAGTAAGTCTCCATTTGGCATCTGAGCTGCTATCTTAAAACAGGAACCCACCTTAAGGATTATAATAATTACTTAATTAGATACTATTTCTTGCTGTGTTGTTATAGTTTGGATATTTTAAAATGCTGGCTTTTTTTTTCTTTTTTTTTTCAGCACTGAATTAAAGTATTTCATCTTACTGTAGAGTTTCTCCAACACTGTTAATCATTCTTCTATTTCTTAGTGGTGTATTTCTTCTAAATCAAAACTATGATGAAGAGCTGACAGCAAGTGCCACCATCTTTACATTAGGTAGATGACTATACACATAAAATGTATATCCTAACAATAAATATGCTTTACTGCTTGGTAGCATAAGATGGCCACTAAGTGAAGATGAGTTGAAACGTCAGGTGGAGCTGAGTTGACTCATAGCATAGTAGAGCATGTTTCCCCTTCTTCTTTAATGTTTAGTACCAACTAAAAGTAAGATACAGAGTGAGATGGGTCTTAGAGGTGATTACCTTTTTTATATAATAAGACCCTTATCCAACAAACACTTGTGAATTTTCCTGCTAGTATCTTCATATTAATAGAAGTACTTTCAGCAATTGATTGTAAATTTATTTATTTTTTAATCTGACTCAGTTGGAAATCTAATGAAAACTGTAAATTTTTGTGATGATCTCAAGTTCTGTTATTGCAGAACGCTCTGTAGGCTTACTGATGTGCATGTTTTAGGGGCTTGGGGAAATGCAGGGAGTGTTTAGAACATGATAGCATTTTCTAAGTAAATTTCCAAAATAAAAATTGATTAAATTAGTGATGTAATAATATTCTTTTTGATATTCTTAGAGATATTCTTCTCGTGGACGAGAAGCTGGACGTGAGCCAGCAGTGTGCAATTGCAGCCCAGAAGGCTGTGTTCTGGGTTGCATTAAAAAAGCAGAGAGAGGGAGGTGATTGTCCCCCTCTACTCAGCCCTTGTCAGGTCTCACCTGCAGTACTGTGTCCAGGCCGAGGCCCCCAGTACAGGAAGGACATGAAGCTCTTGGAGCGTGTCCAGAGGAGGGCCACTAAGATGATCAGAAGGCTGGAGCACCTCTCCTATGAGGAAAGGTTGAGGGAACTGGGCTTGTTTGCCTTGGAGAAGGGAACGCTCTGGGGAGACCTCATTGTGGCCTTCCAGTACTTGAAAGGAGCATATAAACAGGAGGGGGAACAGCTGTTTATGAGGGTGGATAGTGATAGGACAAGGGGGAATGGTTTTAAACTGAGATAGGGGAGGTTTAGGTTAGAGAGTAGGAGGAAGTTTTTCACACAGAGGGTGGTGACGCACTGGAACAGGTTGCTCAAGGAAATTGTGGATGCCCCATCCCTGGAGGCATTCAAGGCCAGGCTGGATGTGGCTCTGGGCAGCCTGGTCTGGTGATTGGCGACCCAGCACATAGCAGGGGGATTGAAACCATATGATCATTCTGGTCCTTTTCAACTAAGGCCATTCTGTGATTCTTGTATCTGTTGTTTTTATGGTTTGATGTATTTTTTTGTTTGTAATTTGGTCATTCAGATTAAAACACTAATGCAACATAGGAACAGTTCGTTATAACAAGATCCAAAACTCATATTTATATACATCATGTTTATATGTGATGGAAAAGCTGGATTTGTCATAGTTTTAAAACTTGACCACTTCATGGTCTGTGCATTCAGGCTTTTCAAGGTTTAGAAAAACCTTGAACTGGTCATAAATGGGAAACTTTTCCAGATGAGCCCTTCATTTTCGACAGTAACTTAAGGCAGGTTACCTTCTGGAATCTACACTTTCAGAAACCTCCAAATCTTGAAACTAGTTAAGCCAGAGCTCCAATATTTCATCAACATTGTATACTTCACCAAATTTCTAAAGAATGAACGCTAAGTGGATTTTGTAAGTTGTCATTAAGTCCTTTTCATTTTCAGAGTTGATTTAGGAAACTGAGCTCTTTCTGCTGATACGCTTGGCACAAAAATTAGTTACAGGGTTGTTTTTCTCCTTATTTTCAACAAAACAAGTTGAGGTTATGCTGTAATTGATATACTGTGGTTTGGGGAAATTACTCTGAAAATCCTTATGATCTGACACAGAATTTTAGAGTTGCTTCATGAGTGCTTCATTGTACTTGCTGTGTGTACTTCCCGTCTCCTAACTCACCCAGTGATCCTGACCTGCTGAGCAATAGGCATAACTGGTAAGGAATGTGTCTGGAATGATGGAAGATATCTCCTGAGATGGCTGAGAAAATGATGCACATAAAAGTGATTATGAATCTCCTATAATGTATGTGCATTTAATAGGTAGGCATTACTCCTTGTGGATTCAAATCATTAGCAACAAATATCAGATCACATTACACCACGTGGAGTCTGATTGCTTTGTTATCAAGAGAATTATCACCTTTTACAGCCTCTATACTTGAACTGATTTTGTTGCTCAAATGTTAGCCAGTCACAGCATATTACACACTTTTCTGATTAGGTGTGCAGTGGTGCAGGTAAAGGGAAGCTCTCCTTGGTTGTTGATGACGTGATAGAATGTCTGCTTAGTGTCATGGCCTCACTCTTCAGCACTAGAAACTAGGTAAATAAACTTCTCATTGGTAAGGAATTCTGTAAAGCTTGGTCAGATCTGGATATAATTTTATAGTGGTTTCAGATGGTGGAATTTGAGAACAATGCTATCAGTTAACAGTTATCAGTTATTTGAGAGCAGTGCTATCAACTATCAGCTAATAATGTTATCGGTTTGTTATCGGGTAATATCAGATTCTGGTGTTTATTTGCGGTAGAAGTATTGCTGTCGCCATTTCAAGGGCTCGGGTGAAATCCTATCAGAAGTACAATGGACCACTGTTTAAAACTGGGACATTCAGAAACCACAGTATCTTAGTGCTGGAAGCACATGAGATGAGTAAAGCTTTTCTTTGGAAGTTATGCAGGGTTCTTGAAAACTGAATCTTGTTGTGTTAGCATTGTGCACCAGTGAGAATGGAGTTGGTTTAAATCTCATTTTTTCAGTATGATTTACATTCCAAATTGTGAATTGTTTTTTCTGTGTGTTGAGCTGAACTACCAGTCTGCAGCAAATCACTGAGAGCGTTAAACAGGAAAGCAAAACCCAGGTTTAAAGCAGATATTAATGCTGCACATTTATGCAGAGAGCACGCGTAAAATAAATGTGATGGGAGGCCGTAGACAAGAGGCTGTAGGCATGAATTTATTTCCTTTGCTGCAAATCAACATGAGTACTTGACAGTTTTAACGTGAGCGTTAATGTTCTTGGTTGGTTATGTGTTGTATCGTTCTACCTTTCCTAAAGCATTTTATGCCTTATTAAACCCAGTCACATCGTATTTAGATATATAAGGGAAACCTGAATCTGATCTGCCTCTTGCTGACACCTGACATTTCAGCAGTCTGTTTTTATTGTTCTGGTACTAGGGGCTGCAACTGAGTTTTGGAACCTTACCTTTTTCACTGAAGTGATCTACTTTCCACTGTTACTGAAGTAATCCTTTCCAAAACTGCTTTTTAGCTACAAAACAGGAAGGTTTCATGTAGACCATCAGCTGTGTGAAGTGTGTGAAGCTGTATGAAGTCCTGTAGTAGATTTTCTTTTTCTTGTGATACCTATGTATCAAGATACATAAAGAATTGTCTTTAGAAGACAATAATGCAATATGCAATAATTGCAGTAATGTTCTAAATGCGTCTTTGTGTGACACATTAAATTGTACCCTGCTGAGGAGATATATGTAAATAAATAAATATTTATCTTAGCATTAATCTTAGCATTAAAAAGCAAGAATATTATTTCATACACATAAATAATTTTGTGGTATTTGATATCACTACTTAAATGGGTAAAGCTTAAGCTATGAGCAGGGCTTTCAAACCTAAATCCATTGCTGTCAGTGATTTCAAATGCATTCCTTTCAGAAGAGTGATCCCTGCTTACCACCAGCCTTCTTCCCAAACCTCCAAATTGACCTTTCCTTTGTCTTTAGAGTACTCACTGTTTAATGTGTGTGTAAAGATATAAGTATTCGTGGCATAGAATAACTCTCATTCTATGTTATGTTTGATCAAATACGGGGAAAATACATTAAATCTGTGTATAGGAAGAACTTTTCATGCAATACCTAAATCTATCTATTTTCTTTCTAGCCAACCAATGGGATCTTCATGAGTGCATTTCTCATTGTTCTGCCTCTGGAGTCCATGGCCCATGGGCTGTTCCACGAGTTGGGAAACTGCCTGGGGGGAACGTGTGTCGGGTATGCTGTTGTGATTCCCACCAACTTCTGCAGGTATAGTTACTATGTACTTCAACTTCACAGTGGTGTAAGTGAACTGTTAGCGAATAGAGGCAGTCCAGTGCTGTTACTTAGGTACTTTTGTATTCCTTCAAAAAGAGTGAGTAACTAACTCCACTGGGTATCTTGAAGAACCAAACATCTTGCTGTTACAATTAATGAATAGCTTGCATTTTGGAATCCTGAGGCTCTTTCTGAATATTACCTATTCAGGTACACATACCCACACACTTGAATATACTTGGCTTGTTCCAGGTACAGTTCATCATTTTCTTAGAACTCGCATTTTCTAAGCTGTGAACACCATTATTTGAAATTTACTTCTTAGGCTGAAAGATGAGCATTTGACCAGCACAAACAAGTGGGTTATTATATCTGCATAATGGAGTACCGTATTATATCTGCATATTGGGAGTACCAACTCTCAGTGGGACTTGATGAAATAGCTAGAGCCTGACGTGTTCACATCATTGTTTGTCTTTACCCAGCAAGTCCAGGTTGCGGGCAGGAGTGAATCTAAGTCCAGAGACACTCTCTTTCTTTCTCCCTGCTGGTCAGCTGCATGGGGCTGAGTAAATGCTCACACTTTGAAGTGGAGAAAGTGTGACAAAAGGGAGGGGGAAGATAGTGGCTCCTCACTGAAATACAGTGTTTGAGATTGTTTGTAAACTGTATTTCAAGTTAATTTGAATTTACAGTAGTGGTACTTCATAGCAGAGAAAATATGCCACAGGAAGAAAAGAAATTGCCAATTGCTAGATTAGTCTGCTAAACCTGAGGTAATTATTGATCAGAACTGGTTTTCTTCTCTTTAGTCCTGATGGCCAGCCAACTCTTCTTCCGCCTGATCATGTGCAAGAGTTAAACCTGAGATCTACAGGCATGCTTAATGCCATCCAAAGATTTTTTGCATATCACATGATTGAGACATATGGTTGTGACTACTCTACAAGTGGACTGTCCTTTGATACCCTTCACTCCAAGATCAAGTCTTTTCTTGAACTTCGGACCGCAGATGGACCCAGACATGATACATACATTTTATATTACAGTGGTCACTCACATGGCTCTGGTGAATGGGCACTGGCAGGTAACTTTTGTGCATTTCTTGTTGATAATTTTGGCATTGATATATCATTGAATTCTTGCTTTAAAAAATTAATAATATATTGCAAAACTTTGAAGTCACATTATCTCGTAGTCCAGAATAGCAAAGAACCACATCTTTGAAGTACAAGTTCATATGAGCTCCTCGCAGGAAGGAATCACACACACAATGAATAACACAGAATGCCCTGAGTTGGAGGGGATTTCAAGGATCATGAATCTCCAATCCCTCCCCGACATCCAACCTAAATCTTCCCTTCCTTCAACTTAAAACCATTTCCCCTTGTTCTGCTGTTATCTGCCCTTTCAAAGGGTTGACTTCCCTCCTGTTTATAGGCTCCGTTTGGGTACTGAAAGGTCACCCTGCAGCCTTCTTTTCTCCAGGCTGAACAAGCCCAGCTCCCTCAGCCTGTCTTCATAGGGGAGGTGATCCAGCCCTCTGATCATTTTTGTGGCCCTCCTCTGGACCCTCTCCATCAGCTCTCTGTCTTTCTTGTACTGGGGACTCCAGACCTGGACACAGTACTCCAGATGGGGCCTCACAAGGGCAGAGTAGAGAGGTACAATCACCTCCCTGTCCCCGCTGGCCACCTCTCTTCTGATGGAAGGAAGAAAGGAATTGGTAATATATAGAGCATGACTATTAAGAAATTCAGGGGCTACAGGGTATTGTAAAAATAGGTGAGATTGCAGGCTGACTGCTTCTGCTAGTGGAGAGAATGGAGAAATGCAGAAGCCTCTCTTCTTTGCAGTTAACTAAAGAAGCAACCCTTTCCTTACCTTCCTCTGTGTAACACGTTTGAACTGCACGAACTTCTGTCATTTTTAGTATTTTGTCAGTTTGGTAAAAATCCTTTTGCAGCTAACTATTCTTACAATTGTTGACCCTAAATGTATGCTTACAAGTTTAAATAGTTTCTCATTCCACTTGCAATTTGAGAAGTAACCTTTAAAGATCGCTTCTTTTTATTCCGGCAAATTAATGTGGAAAAGGCAGCCTCCTGCTCTAAATACAGATTTCTCCTGTACTTTGGTGAATATTTGCTCACTGTATCGAGCAAACATAATCTCTTCTCATTTCCTGGACATGGCAGAGCCAGCACGCTTACAAGTGAATCATAGTGTTCTGTATCACTGTGACAGCTAGGCTGTCACGAAGGACTGCATGTGTCCTTAAGATGTATTCCGTGTTTTATAAAAGATAAAATTAATAAAAGCTGATACAACCACACTAGAAAAGCAGCCCTTCAAACACTAAGGAAACCTTGTATCATGAAAAAAACTAAGGTTTGCTGACATCCTAGAGTTTGGGAGTCATTGTAGGTAAAGTGTAGCCTCAAGATTACAAACCATTTTCCCCCCTTTTGGCCCTTTTTTGATCTCTTTGTTTTATACTGTTCTACATCAGCTGTATAAGAGTGATTGTTCAGTTAACCTGTGAAGTTTTCACGTTGGTGGTAGGCTTAGCCTTGTTCTCTTGCAGTGTGGAACTGGCCTTCTGATAATTCTGTGTACAAAATGTGAATCTTGTAATGATAACTCTGACCCAGGGAGAAAGCAGGTTTCAGAATTAGTTTTCATGGGCAGCCCTGTGCCTGTGAGCTGCTGGCTGCTCATCAGCGATCTACCAGGATATGGGCTCTTGAACAGAGTAGACAGATTTGGGCTTGGCATGCGGGCATGATAAGCTGTTCAGATACAGGTCAGTCTTCTTTTGGAGGCCAAACACCTGTTTTGGTGCAATTCCATGACTGAACTATTACACCTGCTGAAGGGCAGTGCATATTTTTTTTTTCCTCAAAGGCTTCATTGGTATCAGTAAATAAAATAAAATAAAAAGCTGCAGCAATAGTCACTAAGGATGAGTGATGTAACGTGGTGTGTGCCAGCATGGCAGAATTACTTCTCTGAGAATAAGGTGGCTGCATTCAGGAGAGCAGCTGCCACTCCATATGATTGCCAAGCCTGTCCACACACCGCGTGGAGCCTGCAAACTGCACAGCTCTGCCTCCTGCCAGTGCTCCAGCCAGCAGCATAGATACCATTAGTTTACTAGGGTATATATGACCAAACATTGATGCAGAAATTTAACAGCATCCAGATCATGACTTATATTTGGCCAGCTTGGAGTGTGGCAGAGGAGCTAAGCTGTCTGTTCACCTGTTCAGGTAGCTGTAGCCAGTACCAAACTCTGTCTTTACTTTTAGGATAAGGGACAAGGTAACAGTTGCAGTAAAGTTTACTGCAATGTGTAAATGCAGTGATTTTCAGCCCTCTTAACCAGTTTCTTTTCAGTTATCTTTCCAAGCACATCTTCAATTTCTACTTGGAGATAATGTGTAGTCATATAAAGAAAGGGAACAGACAGTTAGCACTTGCCTTGAATACACTTTGGGATTAGTTTCCCGTTGTGAGAGTTAGATAAATTATGGGGTGCAACTTCATAGTCCTTCCAGACAGCACTGCTTCTGTGAGTAACCTGAAGTATAAACTGAAAAGATGAAGGGTGGTACAGCACACACTTTGTACTGGGCAGTGACATTTTGTGACAGATGGAACATTTGGTCATTAGCTCCTGTAACGTGCACCGTCCTCTGACCTCTGGAGTGGATTAAAGAGATGGCAACAAGGAAATACATCATTTGCATCTAATAGAGAAAGACATTGCTTTTTCTTGACTTATGCAGCAATACTGCACAGCAGTGGCGGTGTAGTCTGTGCTTTATAATGATATCTTTTAAAGAAGCCTTTCTGGATTTATTAATTCAGTAATGATGTTTCTCTGTAGTTGGAAGGTGGGATGTAGCACAGTGGTGTATAAAAGAAACTGTTAACTAGTCATGCGTAAAGCATGAGCAGTCAAACAACCTGGGAGGTCATGTTCTTCCCAGTGAATGCAAAGAGCTGGGCTAATCAAACTTCATCACTATTGCTGAAACTGTCAGCCCAGCTGCTTGTGAAACCTGCCTGAGCCAGATGTGGCCAGATGCATAGATTTCCTACACAGCTTGGTTGAATCTTGTGCTGGCCATCAGTCTGTGTGGTTGGGGTTAGTAGGGCTGGAAGGGGAAGGTGTGTTTACAGATGAAGGTTGAGGTGGTTTTCTTCAGACAGTTGTAACAATTATATTGTTTTTAAATCTCCTGTCTCCCTGCATAGTTACATTGAAGTAAAGTTTATTTATAAGCCTTTCAAATGTTAACAAATAAATTTTTACTGATAACTGACAGAGGGGGCTTACCTGGGAAAAACAAAAGGAAACTGGCTTCTACACAAGTCTCTATTGTAAATACACTGAAATACAGCAATCTGGGGATCGTGTACCAAGATTAAATCACTACTGTAGATTCTTAAGGTTTTCTTTGGTACTATTTTATCCCAAGCTTGCATTCATTTTAGAGAAAGTTGTAGCCCTATAATTTTGATTTTACTTTAACTGCAGTATCGTAGACAAAGCTTGAACTCCAGGCTATTACCTTAAATTACTTCTTTTGTCACCCCTTACAGACAGAAATGTGAATGCTGAAATATGCAGCTATTGTGTTTGAGATTCATCTGTGCAGTTCAATTCCTGTTAACAAGATTTTAAAGTTTGCTAAATGTACTTATGCTGCACAATGAAAATCACTCTGGAATTGAAAGGCTGTTATTTTAAATTATATTTTCCTACTTCTCTTCTGTAAGTCATCTTAATTTTATTTTTTTTTAAGCGGACGCTTTCAAACCAGAGTGTTTTTGTTGTAAATCTGTGGTTCCAACCTCCAACGCGTAGACATCAGTTCCTTCCATTAATAATCACTGTGGAGCCAGTGGAGTTTTATTCACTTGTTTGCAAGATGTTTCCCTTGAACACTTGAGTAAGTAGTTCAGTTTTCAAAGCTACATAGATCCTGCAGTGCCCCTTAAACTTAGGCAGAAGGAATCCCCATCATAGGTAACTTTATTTAATAAAAATGTGCTCTTTCAAAGCAAAGCTGGAGCATAAGCTGAGATGGAATGTGAAAAGTTGTGACGGCTGAGTTGCAAGCGTCTCAGAATCCACAGTCAACATTCTGCAGAGTTTTCTGTTTCTTCATGCTGATACTAAGTGTGTTTTCCTTGTGGCAGGAGGTGATGCTTTGCGACTTGACACACTTTTGGAGTGGTGGAGAGAAAAGAACGGCACTTTTTGTTCTCGACTCATCATTGTTCTAGACTGTGAGAACTCCCAGCCTTGGGTTAAAGAAGTAAGAAAAGTAAACGACCAGTATGTCGCCGTGCAAGGAGCAGAGATGGCCAGAGTTGTAGATGTTGAGGAAGCAGACCCACCACAGCTTGGAGACTTCACCAGACAATGGGTTGAGTACAACTGTAACCCTGACAGTAACATCAGCTGGTCGGAAAAGGGACGTACAGTGAAAGCAGTGTATGGTGTGTCAAAACGCTGGAGTGACTATACTCTGCACTTGCCAACAGGAAGTGATGTTGCCAAACACTGGATGATATATTTCCCACGTGTTACCTATCCATTAGTGCATTTGGCAAACTGGTTTTGTGGTCTCAATATGTTCTGGGTCTGTAAAGCGTGTTTTAGGTGCTTGAAAAGATTGAAAATGAGTTGGTTTCTTCCCACGGTGTTGGACACGGGACAAGGTTTCAAACTCGTCAAATCCTAATTAGGAACCAAAGAGAAAATGAAGTGAGGGCTCTGGGAACTTCCTCACAGTTTTTTTTACATGACTGTTTTCTTTGAATAAATCTGCTGCACTCACTTTGTTCAGCTCTTTGAGCAGCTACAGTATATGCAACAGTTAGGAACTGCAGTCTTAAGCAGAAGAGGGTAGGACTATAATATTTGCGTTTTGTTACTGGACTGTATGTACGTATGTAAGAGACTTAATGAGACCATGCATTTTGGCAACAGTTTGCATGTTCATATGTGCTACTTAAAGCAGCCTTTGTTGAGAATTACCAGCGTGAAAGACAACAGCTCATATGAATGTTAGAGCATGCCTATTTGTCATTTATATCACTGTAAGATTCAAATACAGGAAAGGAAGCAAGCTAATATTTAAATCAAAATATATGTACTTGAAGTTATTTGGCGGGTTCAAGGATATTATAGCACTGAGCCAAAATTAAAAGAGAAGAATGAAAAATCATTGTAGGTAAGTCGCAAGAGTCTTTAGTTTTATTTTTTCTTTCTCTACTGCCATCAGTGGAAATTTGCCACAGGAAACTGGATAACCACGTGATGTTTGGTGGAATAAAAAGTGCACAGAGAGTTCTTTCCTCAGTGGTCAGGGTGATTCTGTGTTTTTCAGGATCATACTTAGTTGGTTTTTTGCTCTGAAGAATCTAAAACTGGGGAGGAAGCAAACCCCAAGGAATTTAACCAAGAGACTAGTCTATAGGTAATAAGTGGAAGTACAAGTGCTGCTTTGCTTCCACATTTATCTGTGCCTGAAGCCTCGATCCTGTAAAATGTTGAGTCCAGGATTAGACCAATGAGCTCACCCCGAAACCTATCAAAGCCATGAGCAAGCAGTGTGTCAGAAAGATTATTCTCTTAAGCCAGCACTGAACCTTGAATATTCCTTAACTCTGCTTTCCCAGCCACAAGGTGCTGGTCTTAATCCTTCCTCTTAAGTTGGATGGGACTGCATAAGGCCTGTCCCAATGCTTTTCAGAGAAGCTGCGTAGCTTTCTGTCTCATTTGCATAAGTACAGTAAATCAGGAGTTAAAGGACTAAGCCACTAAGGTAGTGAAATTGGTGCTGTTACACACATGCACAGTCCAGAATAACTTCATTTTTTTTTCCGTCAGTATTTTATTAGAACTTTCATGTGGTAGCTGATATTTATTTAAAGTATAACAATCGTATTTTAATTTAAATACATATTTTTAGGAGCTCTGTAAGCCTTTGTTTTGAAGGGTTTTTCTCATTCCACCTGACCTTCTCAGGCAGAGATTCTGCTAACTCTGATATCTGTTAGTAACTCATGAAAATAAAATGTTATCAAATTATGAGATCTGAAGTAGCCACAGTAATTTGCACCCACCAACTTCCCAGTGGTGATTTTTCTTGTTTAGCAAGAAAACGCTCCTTCACTCCTCCCCCCCCAACCTCCCTTTTCTGCTTCTCCATCATTGAAAAAGTGGAAAGTGGATAAAGGAATGAGATGTGAAATTTGCCATCCTACCAAGGCTCAGTCCTACTTGACCTTTCTTTGAGCCACTGGTACTCTGTCACCGAACCCAGGGGGGTGAACAGAGAGTAATGGCACCATCTCACTTCAGGTATGCCATTTAAGTTCCTAAAGTGGGAGTCTGGGGTAGGTATCATCTTATTTAAGTTGCCTGAAAATTAGACTGAATCTGTGCTAGCGACCTGCACTGCTCCATTGCTCATTGACAATGAGGAATAAATGTTCCTAGAGAAAGACTCATTTGATCTGTTTTAGGATGAAGCAAGTTTTCCACTGGTTGTGCCTAATAGCTTTGTCTTGTTTGTACTTTCACATGCCAAAGGTCAAGCAGACAAATCCCTTACTTGCGTTAAATAACTTTAGAGCACTTCTGTTGTAAGTCATCCTCAGGAGCCTCGCTGGGTTCATAAGCTCCTCACTCATGCACCTAACTTGGATACTTACAGTTAGGCTGAACAGCATCTATCAAGGACCAGCAAAGAAGCACTACCTCTTCTGCAGAAGCCTTTCTCAGCCATACCTCTGAGTGTGGAGAAAAGAAGTTTGCAAGAAGGCAATTGCTTGGCTTGTAAACTATCGTTATTTCAGTAAAGTTGATCTGATTACGTCACAAACCGTTCCAAGTGGAGCGCTAATTAAGATGAATTTTTAACAAAGTTCCTTTACAGCAATACTGTAATAGTTGATAGTTGGCCTGTAAACATCTGAAAATCAAGACATTCGTCCTTTTTATTGTGAAAAAGTTTTGAACACCAGCATTTCAGTTAATTACAACAGGTGCATCTTATTTTTGTACCACTGTCTCATTGTTATGACTGTCAACCTGTATCTTTCTAGAAGAGGAACAGGAAAGCTTGGGATTTCAGACCTGTCCTGAATCTGTGAGCAGCCTAATGTGAAAGATGCGTTCTGCAGCGCAGTGACACACTTATTTTTGTCCAGAACAAAGAACATTTGGTGCTGATCTCTTGCCTCAGTTTATTAAATGGTTTCCGGGATATTTATCAGACTTAGATTTTCTATAGGACAGACTGGGCGGTTGTTAGCAGTTGGTTGAATAGTAAATGAAGAGTCAGCTCTTCGGTCTGCTAAAAGATTATTCACAAAACTGATCGTGCATTCTCACATTTGTTTCTCAAAGGACGCTGAATTTGTAACAGTTTTAACATCAAGGTATTCCTACTTTCGACTCTAATATATTTTTTAACAGCAAAGGCATGGTGAAAATGCCACTTTAATCTAAAAGATATGTTTACAATCTTTTAAAACTGTGAGGCCTTTTATTAGACAAACAGACTGTATTTTGTGATTCAAAACCCAGGGTGCAGGAAGATGAGCCTCAGGAACTCAGCAGTATTAATTCACCACGTGTACATCGCAGCCCATGTTCCTAGGAGAGGGCCAGGTGTGGGCAGAACTCTGTGCAGCTGCCCTCTGCTGATGCACATCGCTGCTCTCTGCACCTTGAGAACACACCAGCAGCTCCACATGGCGGTGGGAATCATCTCTGCTGTGCCCTCTGTGTGCCCATCTCTGTGTGAATGAGAGAAGTTTAAACCCAGTTCCAAAGAATGTTACATATGTTGTCATTTGCATGCAGGTTGGTTTTATTTGGGGGTAACATGCTCAAGAATTTATTGTGTGGGTTGAGAAAGTTAGCTTGTGGTCTAAACTGAACTTCGTTGGGTTTTTTGAGATGCTTGTCTGTACCATATATTCAGACATTTTGTTATAAAAGTTGCTGTAAGTTTATGTCTCAGCAGTAGTTTTATGTTGACTTCATTTCATTTACCTCCTGTACAGGATCAACCTTGCTGAAACATAGCACTTGCACTAAGTCGTACAAACACGAATCTTTAAGAGAGTTCAAATTGGAACTTGGCAATGTATTTCTCTGAACGAGTATGGGGGTGAAGCCATCTTCTGTATTTTTGCACTACCAGAGTTAAGTATTTGCAGCTCATTGTGCTTTTTATGCCTTGTGGTTGTCGTGGTCTGGCCTTCAGGTCAGCATTTTCCTAGAAATAATTTCATCAGTTTCAGTAAGTTTTCCCATTATTTTGCTAAAACCTGATTAACGCTGTGCTAGCTGTGAGCATCTCTGTCACCAGCAGCGGACGATGTAACTGGGTTAAAGTTCTTGTTTCTAAATACTTTTCTGTGGGAAGATTTTTACTGAACATACTGATTTTAGATCTGTAAATAGATTTTGTGTGTGTGCGCGTATTTGTGACATTACTTAAATATATTTTGCTGGTTTGGATGCTCATTTCCATTTTGTGCTTCTTTGATCACTTCCAGAACTTTCCAAAATCTGTGTGCCCTCTTGAATTACACCCGTGTGTGTACAGCTTGTTTTAATGTATTTTTTTAGTTGGAAGATACAGCAGCGATTTCTGAAAACACTCTAAGGCTTATCTGTAGTTCAACGGTTTAATGGAAAGGATAAATGTTTGCTTAAATTATTAACACACCTTTCGCCTTGTCCTTTTCAGTAAGATCTGACTCTGAAGGTAATGAAGGTTCCTGTCTGAGCTAGATCAAGCCTGGGATTACAAAGCAGAGAGAAACTGTGATAGTGTATAATGCTGAAGAGGTCAAATCTGCACATCTATTCCTCACAAAAGCTGCTGGGGAGGTTCTTCTGCTCCCTCCTCTTGAAGCAGTCTTAACGTTTCTCTTAGGCTGGGGCTGGGGCTCAGCAGCGAACCGGACAGCGGAGACTGCAGGGGAAGTGCAGGAGAAGGAGAGCTGCTGGTGACATGAGCAGGTGCTGGGCATGTTCAGCCACTCTCCAGGGCTGGGGGACAATCAGTGCGCAGTGCCTTAAGACGTTGGCCAGCTCAGTACAGTCAAAATTTGATCTCTAACTTACGACTGAATCCATTACTTTTGCAACATGTTCATCGGTGTGATGGTCTGTCGATCATGTCTGTTAAGTCTTAAGTTCAGAGGCAGCTCTGGAGAGCACCACACCTGTACCCAGTGCTGCTCAGCAGCTACCCTCACTCTCTTAGAATGGAGTTGAGCATCCATGGCACAGGCTTTGGAATTTTTGTTTTGGTTTGGTTTGGTTTTTTTGGCCCAAAAGATAAATCTGTTGGATTCAGTCAGTATGAATGTTCAAAAAATGTTTCTCCTTAGGTGCTGTTATGTACTTGGGCCAGAAAGTAAGTATAACCTAAGCATACTTACTAAAGAGGTTTTACTTAGGCTATTTACTGTGCTATAGTTTAAAACGCTTTCCAAATTAAGTTCTCTGAAAATTGTCTGGTTCTCAAGAAACCTTCAGTTATTGAAGTGACGTAGTTGTTGGTTAGGAAAGAAGATGAAACAGACTTATGGAAAATACAGAAGTTGGTTATACTTGACTAGTTTGTAGGATGAGAAATAGAATCATTGAATTGTTCAGATTGGAAAAGACCTTAAAGATCATCAAGTCCGACCACAGCCCAACCATAGTGCCCTAACTCTAACAACGCCCGCTAAATCATGTCCCTGAGCACCACATCCAAGCGGTTTTTAAACACATCCAGGGATGGTGACTCAACCACCTCCCTGGGGAGCCTATTCCAGTGCTTAACAACCCTGTCTGTAAAGAAGTGTTTCCCGATATCCAACCTAAACCTCAAAAAAATTAACAAAACTACCTCTTAGTGGAAAAAGATCATGCACATTGATTTGGATCCCAATTCCTTGCTGGGGAGCAGCCCTCAGCTGAGGTCCCTTTGCTCTTGAATATGTTGAGCAGTACCACTATGGAGTGAAATACAGACGTGCTCTTGGCCCAGTGTCAGCCTACAGGCAGCAAAACTGGATCCAAAAGAAGGCTGCCAGTCCTACAGAACTCACCTTTGGAGTTCAGGGCCAGCGTGAGCACAGCTCCTCACGGCCAGGTGCACACCACAGGCGTTGGGAAGGGTTGGCACACTGTTCAGCTGCAAGCAGAAAGCTACTCCAAATCCATGCATGCAGCTGCTTGCAACCATTGGCATGGAAAAAAAATGAAAATTTCATTCCTCATTAACTATTGGTTATCTTCTCCACAATAATAGTATCACCACCTCAAGGTGCACTGAAACACTTTGGATCCTTACCTCAGACAGCGCTCGGCTGAGCTAGGGACCTGCCAGTGCTGCCTGATGCCCGTGCTGATGCTGGCAGAGAAATGTGTCAAGCTCTGTTGATGACAGGCTGTTCGATAGGTAATAGCTGCTAACAAAGCCATCCCACAAACAAGGCCAGGATGCTGGAAGACAATCTGTCAGCCTGTGACATGGACTGTGGGCATCCTTTGCAAATTGAGCTGGCAATGGTGGAGATAGGCAACAGCCAGAAAAGAAGTCGAAACTTTTTGCAACAACAACAAAAAAAGGTTTGCTTTATGAATTGTGCATAAGATCCCTTGGTACCGTGGTACTGAGTACATTATAAATGCATAAGAGATCCATTAAGATGGACTGGGGGAGGGGGAAACTGACGAATTAGTTTGTATAGCTGAAAGCCCTGCCTTGCAAGAGAGTATAAACATTTTATCCTTAGAGAAAGGTTACTACTTTTCCAGGAAGGAAAGGGCTGAAAAAAAAAAAAACGCCTGGAGGAAGAGAAATGCTAACAGCCAGGCCCAACCCAGGGCTGTGGCCAGGAGTAGGTTTCATGGAGCTGGGACAAGAGAGGGGCTCCTCAGCTGATCAGTTCTACCCCATGCACAGCAGCTGCTCTGCAGTATCACGCTCTGACTTTCCAAACCACAGCAGCTGCATCCCAGCTGCCTGCTGAGCCCAGCCCTCACCCACAGCAGCTCCAGCCCCACCTGGGAGTGCTGTCAGCATGGCCAACGTTCATTGTAATGTGCACTATTTAAAGACAATCCATGTAGGGTTCAAGAAATAAGCACACAATTAAATAGCAAGACTTTAGTGCTTTTCTGAAATTCATTGCTGGACAACAGGTGTCCTGTGGCTGTTCTGAGGAAAGAAAAAAAAAACAATTAAAAATGATAGCAACTGGGAGACTGCTGTACAACTGCATGGTAAAGTATTGCCCCAAAAAGTTCATGGCTGTCACTCAGCATTTCCCTGGAGAAGAGAGGTGCTGGTCATTGCATGGTGCTAGATAAGAATTTGCAGCTGGGTTAGTGTTGCCGTAATTCATTTTCAAATTCTTTCCCCCCGTTCCTTGCCGAATAACCTTAACAGGGTTATGCCACTAGCTCTGCCAGGACCTGTTGCAGATGCTGGCATGAATTAAGGAGATACAGGAGCCCCCTGGGCTACAACCCTCCTGGCCTGTTCTCCCAGCTTTAGGCCCTCAGCAGCACCACATGGCTCTAGGTGGGTTCCCCCTGCAGGCCTGCCACAGCTGCTCTCAGTTTAGGTTCCCCCATAAAGGCCTGCAGCCCTCTGCCAAACTGGGGCACCATGTGCCTATGGCTGTGGAGCGTGAGGGCCATGCCAGCCATCTTCCTGAGGATCACAGGGGTTTTAAGAGCCGTCTGTAGCATCCGGTCATACACTGTGGGTTGGCTTTCAGTTGTAGGTCCGTGTTAAAATTTACTACAGTCCCTGGGTGATCCCCAGTGCTCACAAGTGTGTCAGTATGTTGGCTCAGCCTCCAATGTCAAAGCTGAAATAAAATACCCCAAAGAGCACTCCGGTGAGGGGTTCCATGTTCGCTGTCTCTTCCTTTCTGGTTACAGTCACCGTTCCTTAAATTTCCAGAGATCTAGGATGGTTTCTGATATGTTAGTTACAGTTTGGATGTTTTTAGAATTTATGAGGCACTCAGCTTTGGATCGCAAAAAGGAAATAAGTCAGAACCAGTCACAAAGCTGTCACTTCACAGCTCATTCCGGCTCATCCATCTTTCACTTTTCATTTGTTTCTCTGCTTGTCATCTCTGCAGCAGGAATTCTTGGTCTGAGTTCTTAGCTCAGCTACAGCTCCTCTTTCACGGCACTGGGCTCACCCCAAACCCAAACCCAGTCGATGGCAGGGTGATGGGCTGGGGTACAACGCCGAGCTGACAGCTGCAGCTGGGAGCACCTCAGCACCCATGGGGAGAATGTAGTCCTCCGTGTCATCACAGCTTTGCACAGCCGTGCTGCTATTTCTGCCAAACAATCCGTGTGTCCTACAGCTCTGCCTATTGGCTTTTTACCAAAAAGCTATGCGAAAGGGCAGCTGTAACATACTTTAGAACTCAGTATTTTAGAAGATGATAGGTAGCAGGATGCAGCTAGCACTTCATCCAACATCGTTCTGTCATCAAAGCAGATCCAGCCCAGCTTAAAGCCTTCTGTTAGGCTTTCCTGCATGCACAGGAAGAACACCTTCCATGGCCAGAGCTGTCTGCCAGCCTCAGATGTTTTGTGCAGCCAGCCTGGGCTCTGCTTACCACAGCCCTCCCTCTGTGAGCAAGGGGCCAGGTGAAGGCCTCCCCTGCTCCCACCACCTCCTGCTATAGCAGGAGTGTTTGGTGGTGCCCCGATTCTGGATTTCCAGCCCCAGAAGAAAGCAAGGGTCCTCAGCAGGACTTGCAGGCCAGACAGGGCACCAGTCATGAAGCATGAGGAAGAGCCGAAAGCCCAGGCACAGGCAGGTGGGCAGCTTCAGACTCGTGCTGTGAAGTTTGTCTGGAGCTGAATGTCCGAGTTAACCTCTGGAGTCTCGCTTCACCATTAAAATAGTATTAAAAAACCATACTGAGTTGAGGAGGAGAAGACAACAAGAACATTGGGAGCGATAGCCATGAGTCAGCTATGGGTGCAAGGGTAGCAGTCAGAGCAGGTTGCTGTGAAGATGCACAATGCCCAGTTCACTGATACAGTTCTGGTGCTTACACCTCGTCTTTCCTGAGATCTGAGCTCTGCCAGGGCAGAGTTCCATTTGTCAAAGGAATTTCTGTCCCCTTCCATTCTTCTGCTGCGCATAGCTGGAAGCCCTCAGTGCAGGTCTGCCAGTGGACCACCCTGCTCAGCCTCACAAGCACCCCTAGGGGTCTAAACCTTTTCGTCCTTGCGGAGCTTGACCTTGTAAGTAGGATTAGACAAGATCTCCAAACACATGCTCTGGTAAGAGAGGAAATGTGTTTCCACCTAACTACACGACTGGTTCAAGTGCTCACTAGGGACAGTGTAAGTCTGGCCTCAGCTGTGGTACTCCCGGTTCCTTCAGCACAGAGTGTAAAGCTGTATGGGTTTTGCCTTCCCCACTCTGGAAAATGTGCTAATATGGAGTACAGCACGGCATCCTTCTCTGAGCCAGCCCATCCTACCATGCCAAAATGAAAGACTACCATGCCAAAATAAAACACTGCAGAGCAGGACAAGAGCTCCGCTGCGCGCTGCTCCAACACCTGGAGGGGGCATTCTCATTGAGCAAGTAGCAGGAAGCAAGACGTCCCTTCCCATATCATGGCCAATAGCTCCAAATACCAAATCTGGGTTAGAAGGAAAAGCCCTGCCTCCTTTCCCAGCACCTGCTGACGTGTTAGGGCACGGGGTTTTCAGGTTCAAGAAGCAACTTGCCCCTGTGTATAACAAATCCCATCCTGTGCGCAGGAAAACAGCGGTGAATGTTTACTTACCACCCTTCGTTCAGGAAACCACGCATGAATGCAAGCACAGGAAGCTGCGTTTTAAATGTCAAAGTATGCTGTAAAAAGCTTTGTGTCAATTGCTCTGCTTCAAAATAGAAAAATACCAACAGCTTTGAGAATAATACAACGCAAGAAGAAATTAAATTACTCGTGTTTTCTTGTTATGCTTTTTTTTTCCCCCCCTGCTTTGTTCTTCCTTTCATTAAGGACAGCCTCCTGAGGTCAAGCACCGAAGATCCGATACAGTAACATATTTTTCACCAGGGCATTTTGCACATCAGGGAGAGCTCGTGATTTAATTGTAAATTGGCATTTGCATATTCATTTAGTCAAATCCATTTCTGCTCGTGATTAAGAATGCTGTATGACTGATATTCTTCTTCCCTGTAGTTCAACACGGCGTTGACTCACAGCTTGGCTTCATGAGGATGCTCATGAATGCTAAGGCACAGCACATGCAGGAAAGCATACTGCATTCCCGTATGCTAGGCTGGAGGAAAATAGCTGTAATGCTCCATAACCTGGCTTTCTTCAGGTGATTGGATGCTGTCTTTGATCTGAGAGAGCAATAATCACAAGGAAATATCAAAGAAACTCTCTCCACTTGTAACTTTGTGAGTTTGAGTTGTGCTGAGGGAAATGAACTGATCTTACCTAAAATGTATCAATTTCTTATGATCATTACACCAACCCCGAAGACTGACTTAGGCTTTTTGCTGTTTTTTTTTCAGAAGTATTGAATCCACTTTAGGAAATAAGCCATACCTGTACGTAGTGAGCCGCTTCAAAAACGCATAACCATCCCTGTGGGTCTTTTTCCCAGGGGGAGCAAGAACTGAGCCCTGTGCTTCATCAAACATTTAGAGAGGCATCACATGCCCAGCCGCAATCTTCCTGCTTTTAAAACTTTCTTCCACCTAACCCAGACTTTCCAAACGTGTTCTAATTGAAAAGTCAGCCCCTGGCAAGTATGAAATTTTAATACTAAGCCACCTGAGATGTCCAGTGAAGAAGAAAATTTTTTAAAGAGACTGAACCTGAAAAAAGATAACCATGGAAGCAACCACTGGAGTAACCGAAAGCCTTAGCAAAAAGGATCTAAGTGTTCAACACAGGCTTGGACCTCGAGCACTGCTTTCGTGCTGTGATAGCATGCAGTGCATGCATCACTTGAGCTCCCTGAATGTTAGCTGTCCATGCTTCTCCACGTCTCAAGTTTCATTTCTTATGTTTCCAGTTCTACAACGATTCATAATACAAGGTAATGTCGTTATTTTACAAGACATTTTAATTTGCAAGTTCATTTCTTGCCAAGAGCAGGGCAGCAGAGTTCCTAATTCTAAATAAAATCTATTTTATGCCAAATATCCTTGCCAGAGCCCTCTAATGAGCTGGCACACGATGGCTTCACAGGAACATCCTACTGTTAGCAGTGCTTTCCAGGCATTTCTGATGCCTTATGACAACTCTATTTCTACCCCCCTGCCCATGTGGTTGTCATTTTGTTCTGCTGTTTTCCAAGTAGTAAGTAGGAGATTTTCCTCTCTCAGCCACCACACGCATTAAAAAAGCAGGTCACTGATGTACATCATACTTCAGCTCTGTCACGTCTGGAAATATTAAACACTACTATTAAATATTTATAGAGAAGTGGTTCTGCTGCTGATAGAGAAAGCGGTCAATGTTCGAGTCTGAGTCACAAATGTCAACAGTAGAGCTTTCATTCATACACAGAAAGTAGTAAAACAGTGTAGGATTCAACTGCATCCTACTCACATGAATTATTCCACAGATGTTGCTCAGCCCTAGCTTGCCCAAACAGTCTTTGCCCATGGAGAAGCTGAAGGCTTCACCCAGTGACATACTGAGGGCATGAGGATATTTGAAAGCCACTCTTGACAAGTAAGTGGGTTCCTTTCCAGAGCAACCAAAGAAACTAGATCAAAGTACTGCCTTCTCTTTCCTCATTTGTTCATTGTGAGCCAAGTTACAAGCTCATTTCTTACAAACTCCTATCAGAGGAATATTTCCTAAAGTAATAACTGAATAAACTCCAGAAAAAATTCCAGTATGTATCTCCCTTTTTTGCCCCATACACCATGTCCCTTCAGTAGCAAACCTTACTGACTGAAGCTTCCAACATTACGGAGCATCAAAATACCCCAGGGTGGTTTCACACACTGTTTAATACCTTCACACAGTAGGGTGTGAGCACACATAGGCACTGATAGGCAAGTACAGCCAGATAGTGAGAAAGCAAAGCAATGACCCTGAGGCCACACTTCCCTACTTACTGTAGAGCTTACAATGGAGACTGTGGCAGGCACTGAGATCTACTCCACAGCACTGCCAGCACCCACACAGACTGGTACAGGTGCACCTGCTGGACATCCTTGATGTCAGGGCTCATACAGAGGCTCTGAGCCAGGCCTTGGCTGGGGGTGACAGCCTTGTGCTCCATGGTATAAAGCCTGCAGCTGGGCACGGAGGGAGCGACAGATTCTGGACACAATTAAAGAAACTCATTGCTTCCTCTTTTTAATTGTGCCTTTCTTTCATCAGAATCAGAATCATAGAATTGCTAAGGTTGGAAAAGACTTCTATGATCATCTGGTCCAACCCAACCCATCCCCACCGTGCCCACTAACCATGTGCCTTAGAGGGAAGCCTTTCCATTTCCCACACTGAGGAATGATGGAGACTTGCTAGTCCAAAATGTGTTATCACAGTGACCAGTTTGACAGTATCAATGCACTGTGCTGTAGAGCATCCATTACTTGCACAGTTGCTGCAATTGATAGAGCTGGTGATCTTCCTCCTGGAGCCCCACCTCATTCCTCCATAGCTTCTCCAATCAACAAAGCCTTCTCTTCAGCTACTCTAATGAGCTAAATGAGCTCTAATGAACTGATGAAGTATGAATTTGGAAAACTTGAAGGCGATTTGCAAGACTATGAGGGGTAAGATTGTCTGCTCCAAGGACAGAGGAAGAAATTCTGAGCAGCTACAAAGACAGTCTGCAGAAGGCTGTGTGGCCTCAGATGAAAGCTGTCATGACAGGAAGGGACTATTTTTTTTGTTGTTATTAACGGTTTAAAATAAATTCCACCTCAGCTGTATCTGTGCTGTCTTCATACATACGAATGGCCGTTGAGAACTGTAAGACCTATTTTCTGAGTCTGTCAGCAAATACTGTTTGTCTTTCCTTAGTGAACTATAAGACAAATGAAGCAGTGTGACTGTTCTCTTACCTCTCAGGAGAAATTTTGCGCTCCTGTGATTCATTAAGCTCGTCGCTATGATTTTTTTTATGTTTTCTTCAATATTGCATGAACATTGCTATTAAATATCATGAATATTGCTGTGAAACTTAATTAATATTGTAAAATATGTGGTCTAAACAATTCATGGGATGCAACACATACAATTTCATGAAAAGTGGGCATGTATTTTCTTGGAGTCTTCCCAACTTACAATGTATTTGACTGAGATCTTAATTCATTTCTTTATCCACTGGCGTTTATATTTCATGAAAACTTCAGGGAGTCTTCTTGCTTTAGGTAGCTCATGAAAATTGCTGAGTATGAAAGTAGAACTTCTTTGGCTGAAAGCTACTCTTGAATAGAACTTCTTTCAATTATGCAGATACATTGCGAAACACTCCTTTTCAAAACTGCTTAGAAATAGAAGCCATTTTGCTGTAATAAACCACACCGGAGGGGAAAGTTTGAAAACATAAAAACTGTAAACCACTAAACCGTGGTGCTTATAGAAATTATTGCATGTCCAAGAGATCTCATGTTTCCAATTTTACAGTTTGCTGCATGCTTTGTTTCTGGTATGTTTGAGAACCAAGATCCCATGTGGGAGAGAGCCCTCAGCTGGTATCCTGTCTTAGTATGGCCTCCAAACCCAACCTTCAGTTCTTAACGCAATGTGCTACGACCTATGCAGAAAACAATCATCTGTGATAGGAAGGAGAAAAAAAAAAAGCCAAACCTTGTTGCTATCTTCTTTCCAGGGAAGACACTTTTGTCTCCTCTTTATCTGTGGGATAGAAGAAGAACCAAGAAGACCTGTCAGAATTTGTTCTTTCCATCATCGTAATGGGGATGGGAAGAAGTGCTGTTGGAGGGCCTTGACAGGAAAATACTTGGGAAAGCCATGAAAGAAATAGCATGCTTAGCATGAAGTAAGCTAATAACTGTGCAGCAGGTTCCATTGGCAGACTGAATCAAGTATTCCAAAGCACAGATGTGCTTGTTTCAGAGGGTAAATGGGAACTCAGCAAGACACAGACAGACTGATCCCTCACAAAATGCTGCTGGCGTGCGAGGGTGCAACTTCATGTGCTGGAGCAGATGAGAGGGGAGTGCTGCCTGGCAGTGTTACAGCTGTACCTTTTGTGTAACCTGCAGATATGTATAAAGTTCTCTTGCTGGGTATAATAACCCTCGTGGAGCTGGGCAATTAAATGCTCTATCACCATGACATAATTCTGTGAGTCATCTGCCGTAAGTAACATCTCAACAACCCAATGACAAAACTGAACAAATGCACCTTAACTGATGCCTTGCTTCCAGGCTGCTCCAGAAACTCATTTCATTGTAAGGTTTTATTACCCCAAAACCTGGCATGTGGCACACTGAAAATGCCACTGAGACAGAGGCAGGTTGGCTGCTGATTCCAGAATTCTCTTGACCTCTCTCTTGTCAGCCCTGTGACCCAGAAGCTGCCCTCACCTTTGAGGGCCTGGCTTTGTTATCAGCTCAGAGCGACTTCTGCTGGTTGCTCTCTGATGAAATTCCACCCAGCTTGTCAGTACATGGATATGATAAAAGACTGCAGGTGGTCTGGGTTTTGGCCAGTTTCCTAAGGAGATGGTGCATAACAACCCTTTGTGTGCCTGCATATATTCCTACTAACTTTTGAACACAGTGGCCTGTATAAATCTCATTTCACATCAAGATATAGATGGTAAAGATATTTGGTTCCCACAAGTATCATGAAATTATGCAGAGGAGATAGATGGACAGAGACATCCCACAGGCAAGCATCTCTGTTGAGTGAAGGGCTGAACAGGTGCGAATACATCCTGAATGACCTTACTAATGGAGAGTAAATCCATCCTTAAAAAGAGATTTCAAGGAGGAGGTTCAAATCCACAAGTAGCTTGATTTCTTTGGTTTTTGCTGCTCACAAAATAATGTTGATTTTATTTTGTTTGGGTTTTCAATGAGTTGCCTTTACTTCATCGTGTTAATAAAAGAATTGCTGGCTAGCCCAGATGTATCCCAGTTCAGTTTCCCTTCCAGAGAATATCTCTTGAGCCTCTCTATCTTGCCCAAAATCAAGGAGATCTCCTTGGCTAACACAGCACTAGAGTAGTACCACCGAATTCTGGGGTGATAATGCCAGGAATGTCAAGGGAATGCCCACGGTTTCATTCACAGCTGGATAATGGCTAAAGGCAAAAGGACATCTTGGTCCTCCTGTGAGGCAAAACTGAAGGACTGTCATACATTAAAGGCGTATTTTTGTCTGCACTGCATCAATAAGCAGTGAACTTCAAGCACCTTCAAAAGAGAGAGAGGAACAAACACCATCTTGGCACTCAGCGCACTCTAATTATTGCATTGTTATTGCAGCTGCTTTTGTGAGCAGAGCTAAGCTTAATGCAAAATAAATACTCCTGTGAAGAAGCTTTTTCAGATTTCAAATTGCCATCTCATCCAAGCACTGCAATAAAAATAGCTGTTTTAAGATGATAAATGACTGTTCTGAACATTTATTTGCTATGCCATACTCTTGATTTGTTTGGTAAAGCAATCTTCAAGACACCTTTGCGAAGCAGTTAATGGCACCCAGTGCAATGACTCCACGCGAACAAAATGGATACCCTCAAACACGGAATGGTCAGGAATTTTCCCAGAATGGGTAATGCAGCATGATGGTTTGAACATAGGTGAGCACAGAACAGCCCCAGTAGCCCGGTGGCAGCTCCCAGCCTCCCACCCACAGCGGGCTTTGCGCTTTTGTGTTGAGCACCTGCAAAGGAAGCAGGAAGCTGGAGCCTGCCAGCATTATTCCTTCCAGCATTATACCAACAAAAAAAAAGAAGGGGCTCGCAAAAGCTGAAGGTTGTTCTGTCTTGTCTAATGCTGTCCTCACCTTGCTCAGATGGGGATTTGGACAGGAGGCTTTCCTAGCCCTTAGTGTACAGTTCTCATCTCAGCTGTTCCAAAGTCCTGCTGCACAGTGAGAGGCTGTGGACTTCCTTCCTCTATGAACTGCTTCTCCTACTCTCCCCTGCTCTTCTCTCCTCAAATATCCTCCCTGATACTGATCCAGAACTTCACTTTTTCCCAAAATTTCCCTTTCTTTTCATTGCAGCTCCAGATTTTTCCTTCCCTAATTTTTCATCCTTTAGTCTTCGGCCCTGGCCAGGGCCGTACACTGCATTTCTTTTCTGAAATCAGCTGAACTGTAACCACAGAAACATAGAAATAAGTTTCCTTAACATTTTCAACAATCTTAGATGACCTGTGAGCTGCAGTGTTTCTCCTGCTGTTACATACTCACCTGAGAAGGCAGTAACATTGGAATAAAAGCTAGGAGCTTGTGAGTTTTTGTAGCTCAGTTAGAATCATAGAATTATAGAATGGCTTAGGTAGGAAGGCACCTCAAACCCACCCAGTTCCAATCTCCTGCCACGGGTAGGGCTGCTACCCACCAGGTCAGGCTGCCCAGGGCCCCATCTAACCTGGCTTTGAACAGGTTTCAAAGGGATTATTTCCAGGGATGGGGCATCTACAGCTTCTCTGGACATCCTGTTCCAGCACCTTACCACTCTCTGAGTAAAGAATTTCTTCTTCTAACTAACTTCTTCATCTAACCTAAGTTTCTCCTGTTTTAGTATAAAGCCATTCCCACTTGTCCTATCACTAGCAGACTGTGTAAAAAGTAAGTCAATCCCCATCCTGTTTGTAAGCACCACTTGAGTACTGGCAGGCTGCAATGAGATCTCCCTGAAGCCTTCTCTTCTCCGGGCTGAACAAGCTCAGCCCTCAGCCTGTCTTCATAAGAGAGCTACTCCAGCCCTTTGAGCATCTTTGAGGCTCTCCTCTGGAACCACGCCAAGTAACAGCACAAACAAAAGACCTCAGCCAGAAGAAAAAAATCAAATAAAGGGACATAACTCCCAGCACTTCCAGACCCCTTCCTGCTTCACTAACATACATTGCACTAATTTTGGACACATTTTACATCGCTTGCACACACAGTCACATTTCTGGCAGGAATATGGCAATTCCTCTCCATTGCAATGGCAAAATGGATGATATGGACCAAAGGGATATGTGCATTTCAAAGATGTCTTTTTGTAGGGCTGGCATAATGTATTGAGAGCAGTTCTGCATGACCTTGTAGTATTCTCTTTTTGTTTAAAGGCACAACAACTTAATACGTAGTGAAGTAAATAATTAGACTTTTCTGGAGTACACACCGCTATCTGTTAAAGCTGATAAGGAAAATTGCACAGCTATTAAGTCATCAATACCTTGGATTAAAATGCTTTTAGTAATTTTACAGGGCCAAAGCTGCTCCTGAACTCATTAGTCACAAGGAGTATCTCTGTCTCTCCCTGCCATGCCAAACTACTGGGATTTTGCTGTTCTCTTCTGTTTGTACTTTCTTTTTTCCCTATCATTTGCATCCTCCCATGACCCTTTAAGCAGACATTTTTCCTGTGAGGACTCAGCTGTACTTACCAGAGAGCTGGGCAGGCCTCATGCTATGGCCATGTACAGCACCCAGGCTGAGACACAGTGCTTGCACCAAAGAGGGAAGAAATACTGTATTAGTCATTAATATTCCTTTAAACGCCTCTTCTAAGTCATGAACATAATCAGTATTTCTAAATAATAATAGTAATAAAAATGGATTTCTGGAGTTTCTAACATCAGAATTGGAATGCTGTAGCACAGGAATTGGAAAGTAGGCCACCTCCTTATGAGACAGGCAATAGCTGAGCAAGTTGCATGGGGAGTTGGGTTGGGAGATCGTTTCTCCTTATATTGTTCATGGAGACAGAGCTGAGGGAATGAAAACATTTTTTAAAACCTTCAGATGAATGGTTTTAAAAGATGTGATCCCTCAGGTAAAACAACATCCTGATTGTTGGAGGAGTCCAGATCTACACCAAATCCCCCAAAACATTAAAGAGGAGATTAGTTGCAGAAATTCTGTTTTGCATAGGGCTTGATGTAATAAGAATACAGAATTATTGCTTAGAAATCTCTCTGTTAAGCTTATCTTTCTTATTTCTGCAGCGAGCTCCACTTTACAGTGCAGCCATTTCCCAGGTACCTACCTCAAAGAGAAGAAACTCCACAAATCCCAAGTGAACATGAGGAGAACATAAAAGATAGCAATCCTTCAGAGCCAGAAGGACTCTCCATCCTTGCAGAACAAGCCTGGATAATGTATGTGTGTGACATTGTCTGAGGAGGCAGGGCCTCTAAATGTAAGGTTCCATATAAAGTCTGTGGGGACACAACAGCAAATGCCAGCAAACCAGCTGTGTGGCACGCAGGTCACTTCTTGCACCCAGGGCCAGTTAGGGTTTCAGGCTGTGAGTTCTGCCATAGAGCATCCAAAGCCCAAGTGCCGCAGGTCTAATAAAATTCTCTTTTTTTCTTGAGCGGATTCACATACGGATTGTTTTAATTCTGCTTCCTGAAACATGCCTTATACATCAAGGTATGTTCAGTTATGGCAGGGTAACACTGTCTCACCGTGTTGTGCCGTTCTGTAAAGCATGACAAAGGGAACTATGCCAAAATTCGATTTAATCTCTGTGTCTTTTTTTTTTTTTTTTTTCCTTCTAATACGGGATTGCCACACAAACCAAAGTGGTGCAGTTACCGCAGTGAGGAGAACTATGCAGACAATGGTTTCTAAACTGTGCATAGAAGACAGCAGGAGATTTTTGAGGTCGAGATGAGACACATGAAAGAGGAGCCAGAGAAGGAACTGCACCTGGAGAGACTGGCAGTGTGAGAGCCCTCTGGAGCAGGGAGAGCACAGAGTGGTCACAGGTCCTCAGCCCTACAAAGAGCGGCTGTCCCTGCGTGGGATCCAAAGCAGGTACAGAGGGAGCTGGAGTAGCTGTCTGAATTACCTGCAGGGAGAAATTCACTAAGAAACTGAAAGGTTGACAGGAAAACTATGAAGGCGCTAAGTTTATTTGTATGGCCTTGAGAAGGCTGTTCTCTTCAAAATATTTATTTTCTAAAGTCGTAGAGGATTACTTCCAGGCTTTGCTGTGTTTTGATCATAGATAGTTAATGGCAGTTAAAACAACAAATGTGCAACTGCACTTGGAGGAAAATGAGTGGCTGAGGTGGTTCTACTACAAAGCACCAGCACCTCCCAGAGGATGCTGTCTGCTATCAGCTTTGTAGCACCCACACAGTGTTTTCTCTCACCAGGTAGTCACATTTTGGGGTCTCAACTTTAGATACACCTATGAGTTAAGATGCCAAGTAACTTGCAAATGCAGGATGAGCCCTCAGTTGAAGCGCTCTCAGCAGTTACAGTCACGCTGACGGGAAATAACATTCTGGTGAAAGATATTCCTACTCCAGGAACAAAACCTGACAGTTGCAGAAACCTGAGGGAATCAGCTCAATTTAGAATCAGGAATATGAAGTAGGACAGCTTCATTTTCCATATGGAAGTTTTGGTGTTTTTTTTTCTTAATTAAGTAGAACTCAGTATATGTAGACTTCAATGGCAGTACATACCTCCTGAAATCCTAGCACTTCACATTTAAAATAAATTCTCCATTTTGAATAGGGTGCTTAGTTAGTAGTAGTATCTACTGCCCAATTAAGGAGTAGGATCTGTATACTGAGGTTGCTGTGTTGGATTATAAAACATTTTAGCAGTGATCTCCATTCAAGGAATGGAAAGAACAGAGGAGTGTAGAGATGCATCTTCACCATGCAGAAACTCAGGGATGCTTTTGTTGGATCCACAAGCCCAAAGGATGGGATGCCATCCAGAAAGACCCAGACAGGCTCAAGCAGTGGGCCTAGAAGAACTTCATGAGTTTTGGCAAGGCCAAGTACAAGGTCTTGCATCTGAGTCACAGCAATCCCCACTATCAGTATAAGCTGGGGGATGAAAGGATTAAGCACAGGTCTGCTGAAAAGGATTTGAGGGTACTGGTGGATGGAAAGCTGGACATGAACCAGCAGTGTGTCCTCACAGCCCAGAAAGCCAACTGTATCCTGGGCTGCAGCAAAAGAAATGTGGCCAGCAGGTTGACGGAGGTGATCCTGCCCTCTACTCTGTGCTGGTGAGGCCTCACCTGGAGTACTGTGTCCGGATGTGGAGTCCTCTGTACAGGAGAGACATGGACCTGTTGGAGCACATCCAGAGGAGAGCCAGAAAATGATCCAAGGGATGGAACACCTCTCTTCTGTGAGAGAGAGGCTGAGAGAGCTGGGGCTGTTCAGCCTGGACAAGAGAAGGCTCTGGGGAGACCTGATAGCAGACTTTCATGATAGAAAGGGAACCTTTAAGAAAGAAGGGGACAGACTCTTCAGCAGGTCTTCTGTGATAGGATGAGGGGAAATGGTTTTAAACTAAAACAGGAGTTATTTAGTTTGGATATAAGAAAAACACGTTTTTTACAATGAGGGTAGTGAAGCACCTGAAATAGGTTGCCCAGAGAGGTGGTGGGTGCCCTGTCCCTGGAGACATTCAAGGCCTATGATTAATGAAATGACATATTTTACCTCACTGGAAAACAGGAAGCATTTCACTCCAGTTTCATGGAATGATTTAAGTGCCCAGAGTGGAAGTTAAATCAAAGACTTGCACTGAAATCTGGCATTGATGGTCAAAGCAAAGGTTCCAACATTTTCACAAGTGAAGAGATGTACAGGTTTGATCTTGTTATAAGACACTTAAACAATCACATGATTGGTGGTTAAAACATTCTCTATTTTGATTAGGCTGCTTAATTAGTACTAGTCTTGCCTCACAACCTACACTCTTTCTGGCCCAAAGGATATTTAAATATGTCATTTAGAAGTGGAGATATTTCAATGAGAAATTCCTACAGGGTTAAGAGTGCCCTTTCACTGAGCCAAAATTGTCTTCTTGAGGATGTAGGTCCTATGAGTACAAATTCTCATCAGGGAAAAGGATGATCTAAAACTGCTCCCCAGTACTCTATGTATGTGAGTAGCCCTGGATATAAAATACAACATTAGACATTTCTGAGAAGAAAAGTTTTTTACCAGAGCATTTCTTGGAATATTCCCAAACATATCAATTTCTTCCTCTCGGAGAAAAACCCTCCATTAAATAAATGTAAGGTTATACTTGTCAGTTCTCAGAATAGGTATTATTGTTGAAAAAACACTGAAGTCTTCAGAACTGAATAGATTAAAGATAAGTGTGTTTCATACAGAAACAATAAAGCTGCTTTAAAATAACAGCCATAACCTCCATTCCATCTAAACTGAGAAATGCAGCATGAAATCTCACGTCAATGCAGAAGTTCAACGTGAGAAGGTCCAGAGGACCTGAAAATAATTCAAGTGATGGCATGTCAAACAGACAAAGTAAAGTGTTGGCAAATGCAAGGTAATGCATAAAAGAGGGATCAATGCGTCAAATTTTTAACTAAAAGTAAGTGTAGCTCTTAACAAAGAAAATAAAGGTCTTAAAACTTGCAAATAAAAACACAATTACTGCACTATGACAGGTAGTCATGCAAACTGTGTTAGAAACCATAAAGATGATAGGAAAATATGAGAGTGTTTTTCAAGATTTTTTAAAAAATTACTGAAGAGTCCTCCTACAATACTATTCTGGACTCACTAAGTGAAAGTCACATAAAGAACAAGCATTTACACAGATAGTCAGGCAACTGATTAAAAAACAAAGTTGGGAGATGCATCTATAATTGAAGACAACAAATATTGTAATACTTCAATTCAGATGAGACTAAAAACAGTATAAAGAGACAGGAAGATGATGATAATGAAATGAAGAAGGAAAAACAAACACTTCTACTTGCTCTTGAAATACAAGAAATATTATATATTTTATATATTAGTATATATTCTGCAGGAATTCCAGTTCAATGTACTCTAAGTGCTTGATACTCTCTGACTTGCAGCAGTCATGAGAAGCCTCAGCTGAGTACTGAATGCCCCATCCTAAAGCAGTCCTGTTTCTCTTCCAGTATATAATCCCCCACAGAATTACAAAGAAAAGTTGACTTGGCCGTAAAATCCATACCGACAACATGACTTGAGTCATTGTTTCTGTAAACTACATACCTATTCTTTCTTTTTCAAGGTAGCTCTTGTGTTGATTCCAAGACTGGTGGAGAGTGGCTTCAAAACTGCTGTTCAGATCTGGGTATTTGCAAAGCAAATTCAAAGTTTCATTCATATTGGAGAATCTATTGAAGGCAGGCATTTAAACAGTCTTTAAATCTCTAATCCATTTGTAACTGGCCACAAAAAAGTACTTAAGAGTGCTATCCTGTACAGATTGTATTAAAGAGCCCTGATCACATCACCGGTTAGAAACCCCGTTTTTCTGGTTCAAATTGAGCTTAGTCAAATTAAAATGAGAAAGTTAATCTATGGTGTAAGTAAGGATTAAAGAATATCATTCCCGAGACACAAAAATATGGAATTGGTGAGGAAGAATCTGTTTTCTAGCTGTCGACATATAGTAAAGCTATATTAATCGTCACTATATATTCCTCCTTTAACTGTGCGTTTATCAAGTCCCGTGTCAGCATCTCTCATCTTGCCTTGGACCAATGTAGGAGAAGTCTTGTTTTCTTTACAGAATATTTCAGCTAATAAAGAAATTATGAGATGTTACGTAGACCTATAAAATTTGCTTGTCTTATAACCTCAAGCTATCACAACTACAGTGACACTATTACTAGAAAACACACTCTCAACAAAGGAAGGACAAAATAGAATAAATAAGAAGTGAAGAAATAAGGATTCAAAATACATCGTCATCTTTAGAGAGTATGAAGTCATAGAGTTAGAAATACGAAGGGAGTTTGGTCAAGCTGAAACGATGCCTTTAATATTTGGAAAGAAAAAGCCTGAATACAGAGAGTAAGAAATGCTTGAACTTGTCATGGGGGTGGCTGCAGGATGGAGAAGGCTGAGCTTTAGAACTGGTGCAACAGAAGATCATCTGCATCACAGAGTTGCACATTGCAACTGCAGATTTGTTGCAGTGAACAGGGAGACTGCTTCAAGGCAGTTTTTCACTGGAAAAAGAGAAGTGTCCATGTTCAGGAGCCAAGTATAAAGTCCACAATAAAATGTTTCTGGAACACATTCAGGGCAACTGATAAGAAGAGAGATTCGAGCGTTCTGAGCTAACCAAATCTGAGGTGTTATTTTCTCTAGTACAGTTCTTTTATACATTATTTTGTAAACAAATACAGACTTATCTGCTTATGCTTCTTCCATTGATGGTTATACCTAGTCACTAATTCCACGCTGAGATAAGCTGTTCTTTCCTGAAGAATAAGATGATGCAATAAAAAAGGTATCTCTTCCTCCAAGTTGCTTTTCTCTTTTTTCCAAACACAGATGAAGTAAGCAGTCTGAGTGGACATCCACTTGTATGGTATACAAACATCTGGAGAGGCCACATGTCCCACAGCAAATCTAAATTGTCATGACTGATGTTTGCATCTAATCAGCCCCACAGATGTGATGGGATAATTCTGCCTGAATTGTTTACTCTCAGCACTCTGAGTCATACCAGGTGTCAATTATACTGAAGTTAATAAGAAAATATTTAATTTCCTAACTGCAGGATCATACAATGGATCAGCCTCCAAGGAAATAAGATTAGTTTAAGCAAACAACGAACAATAATTGCCTGTAATTTTTTAGAAGGCCACTACAACAATATGAAATCAGGATCGGAATTGTTTTCCGCATGCAAGTCAGATTATTTAAATTCATGAATAATGGATATATCTCTTTCATGATGTCTTCTTGCTTTCTATAGTGAGGAAAGACAAGCATTATGCAAACATAACACCTTAAAAACAGTGTCTTGTCAAATAGGCATAGTTTTCTATTTCTCTGTTGTTAATATATAATCGACAAAATACTTGATAGTACTCATTATGCTTTTTCTTGTAGACCTCATATTGTACAAGTTTAAACAGCTGCTTTTTTTGCCTCTATGAATCTGTGATTTCGTTACAAAGTTGTACCCATACTGTGAAAGAGCAGTAGGCAAAGTCTTTGGCGTACTACCTACCAGCTGGTAAATGACGTTTGTTAGCAATAAAGAGATGATTCAATCAACACCAGTACATTTCTAAAAAAGCTAGAATGTTACTTTTATTCTCCTCTTCTCCTTCCCAAGTTGTTGCACCCACATGAAATGAACAGAGATTTAATTTGGTAATCTGAATGTGAATACTTTTGATTTATATGGAATCTCTTCATAGAATTGCAAACATCTGTCACTGTTAACCGCTCTATGTCTGACTCGGATACCTTGAGTCACTTCAGCTCTCTGCAAAATTTCCTTTAGGATCCAGGCAAATTCAAACCTAATGGTTCTAAGACTTGAGAAAAAGAAATTACAATTAAGGCTTAAGCCTTGCTCATTCTTATATTACACCATTTCTGCAAATGAAGCCTAACTTCTAAGGCAATAAAACAATTACAATAAAGCAGAAAATTCTGGCCAAATAATTTAGTTTGGAAACACCGTTTATAAAGTTATTTGCCACTAGAAGTACTTCAGCCCTTTCAAATATAAAACCAGAGTTACAGACACTGAATGAAATACCCTGTCCTGAAAGATGTCACTCGTAGTTCAGTGAGGTCTTGGGGATCAAGCCAATGGAAATCGCTTGCAGTTCAGTGAGGAGTGCCATGGTTAGCACCCAGGACAGAATGCTCAGATGCATTGAGACAGATGGAAACCAACTATCTGAAGAACAAACCTGCTGAAAAACTTCTTGGATTGTGGTGGTGGATCTCAACTTACATATAAATCAATAGCGTGCCCCTGTATAAAGAAAACCACCACACACATTAAAATGACTACAGCCAGTAAACTTCAGGATTTTACATTTTTTTCTTCTTGGCATCAGTAAAGCATACCTGGAACAGCGTATCTAGCTCTGTGCCTCCTAATTATAGTAGAAAATTAAGTAACTAGAGAGAGTATAGGAGAGGGCTCTCAAGGCAGAGGACTCCTGGCATACAAGTAGAGGAAAGCAGTCTTGTTGAGTTTGACAGAGGAGATGAAGGCTTAGCATAGAAGAACTCATTGAAGGGAAGTTACAAAAAATAACTGTGTTAAACTGTTCAGAAAAAAAAAAAAATCTCAACTTGTAGATTGTAAGGTTCATACCGGGCATTAGAAAAAACTTCTTCACCAGAAAGATACTGAGCACTGGGACAGGTTAGCCAGAAAGGTCATAGCATCTCCACCCTGGGAGATTTTCAGGGCCCAGCCAGAGGAAGCCATAGTTGGCATGATTTGGATTAGCAACAGTCCTACTACAAGTTAGAAGTTGGACCAGATGAAATAAAAAGATCCATTCCAACCAGTATTTCTACAACTCTGTCCGAAGAATAGAAAACAAGCATGTAGCTATAAAAGTGCTTATTCCTGGAGAAATAGAGTTCTTTTCTTTTCTTTTCTTTTCTTTTCTTTTCTTTTCTTTTCTTTTCTTTTCTTTTCTTTTCTTTTCTTTTCTTTTCTTTTCTTTTCTCTTCTCTTCTCTTCTCTTCTCTTCTCTTCTCTTCTCTTCTCTTCTCTTCTCTTCTCTTCTCTTCTCTTCTCTTCTCTTCTCTCCTCTCCTCTCCTCTCCTCTCCTCTCCTCTCCTCTCCTCTCCTCTCCTCTCCTCTCCTCTCCTCTCCTCTCCTCTCCTCTCCTCTCCTCTCCTCTCCTCTCCTCTCCTCTCCTCTCCTCTCCTCTCCTCTCCTCTCCTCTCCTCTCCTCTCCTCTCCTCTCCTCTCCTCTCCCCTCCTCTCCCCTCCCCTCCCCTCCCCTCTCCTCTCCTCTCCTCTCCTCTCCTCTCCTCTCCTCTCCTCTCCTCTGCTCTCCTCTCCTCTCCTCTCCTCTCCTCTCCTCTCCTCTCCTCTCCTCTCCTCTCCTCTCCTCTCCCCTCCCCTCCCCTCTCCTCCCCTCCCCTTCTCCTCTCCTCCCCTCTCCTCTCCTCTCCTCTCCTCTCCTCTCCTCTCCTCTCCTCTCCTCTCCTCTCCTCTCCTCTCCTCTCCTCTCCTCTCCTCTCCTCTCCTCTCCTCTCCTCTTCTTTTCTCTTCTCATTTCTTTCCCCTTTTCTGTTTTTAACTACAGAAAATGGACTATAGTTTGCCTTTCACAGCACAGTGTAAAAAAGCCAGCACCATTTTTAAGGTTACCTTTCAGTTCTTTCTAGGTACACTACAATGAAACTACTTCAGCAGAAAGAAAATTAAGACCTGAGAATCCCAATTGGAAGCAAGCACCTTTGAGAGTTGAAATTCAGACCTTATTTCTTTTCCTTATTTTTCTAACTTCTACGTATTTCTCTGCTCATCTTCGCAGCTTCTTTGAACTCACTTCTAAGGTGCTTCGTTTCCCCTGCTGTGTGTTAGACATCTGTGCTCTTAACAATAAGTGGTAAAGTTAAGGACCGAAACAACCAGACACTATCTGCCAACACAGCTTCTGAATCCATTCAGCACCTCTACTGAACAAGATGAGTTGTAGATGGAAGGGAGAATGCTACGTGTTTTTGCTTTTAGCTATTCTGTAAATTGGAATAGCCTGCACACTAAAGATTCACGGAACAGGTTTCATGCAAAAGATGCTGTAATTAGCTGCAAGACTTTCACTATTGTTAAAACATCATGGTTTGGATTCCTTTCCTTCTATGCAATTGTATACCATGCCTGGAAAAGCTTCTCAAATGCAATGTGTTGGAAAAACAGATTCTTCAAATCTGTCCTGGGAATGATCAAGAATACAAGTGCATAGTAGCTAAAGCAATGAAGTGGGGCACCTCACTGACAGAAAAACACAAATTTCTTGGCAAAGGCAGTTTCATTTAGCCCTCTTCTGTGAGCATTCAAAAATGCTTTGGCATTGGATTATTTTACGAAGAGAAAGAGTGAATGGAGGAGAAATAAAAGGATAATTTGATCACTTTTCCAAGAACTCAGCACTCACAGCATTTATCTTTGTATGAAATACACATCTATTTCAATAATAAAATCACAAGAAAGCATTTTTGTATCACTTTAAATGTTACATGTCAAGTGTTATGGCTTGGTCAATTACAATGAAAGGCAAATGACAAATTTAAAATCAAGGAGCACTTTCCATTTTCTGATGTCATAATTACTTTTAGAAAGCATATATCTCACAGTCATTGGTGTCAAACAGGATCTGCCACCACTGAACTACTGCTTGTGTCACAAGGACCAATGCTTGGCCATCATTTGCCTGTCATGTGAATTTTAAACTGCTCCTCCTCCTGGGTGTGAGGCTTTTTGCTTCACAACGAAAAAACACGCATTTGTCCATTTACATGTATAGATGGGTACATGTGCAAACTGCCCACTAAACTTTTTGCTCTGATTGAAGTTGCTAAAAAGCAACAAGGAAAGTCATAAAAATATCACTAAGGAAAATACAGTAGGGGGAAAATCACCTTCTGTGGCACTTTTTTTAAAGAAGATTTTAATTTTGAGTAACGTGGAGCTGGAAAATTCTCTACGGTCTCCTCCAACATAAAAATGTGGAACTTCACTTGAAAGGAAACTTAATTAGTTGGCATGACTCCTGGGTGAAATTTATTACCAGTGGAAAAACATGCTGATACTCCAGCTACACATTATATCTTTTTACTCCCATAGACAGCGGCAATTTCTCTCAATCATTAAATAAAATGCATCATCACCCTCAATCTTACTCCTCTCGGTAACGCAAATAAGAAGCAGCGGCAATACCCACACTGCGATTTCACTCTCAGCTGGTGGCTCCTGCACAGCCACCTCTGGTTGCACTGGGGTCTCCAGCCTGCTCTCTGCCCTCTCAGTGTCCTCTATCCTTCTCCTGTAGGAAGCCACAGCAAGAGACAAATAAATGCTAAATATCCTAGAAAAGATTATGACTAAAAAAGGATAAAGTAGACGGTAGACAAACTGTTAATATTCTTTAGGATCCAGCATTACTACACGAAGACTGAGCACAAGGAAATACTCTTTTTTTCACCATCTTTCATGTAAATCTGAGGAAATGCTGACAGCAGGAAATTAGCATTCTTTTACTTCTGGAATATGGAATGGCGCTAGTAAGGTCAAATACCTTATTGAGTAGACTGCCTATAGATCAAATCCAGAACTCCATCAGGAGAGGAAACCTGGCGTTTCAATACCTCAAGACTTACTTTGAAGATCTGGTTAAAGAAACACAAAAAATGCTCCAAAGCTGTTCAAGCTAAGAATCTAAATCACATACCTTTTCTATTTATTTCCCACTTACTGCTTAGGGACGCTGTACCATTGTAACTCAGCTTCCAAACAATTCATCTTGTCAAGTTAAACAAAAGCTTACTGAGTGATTACCAGTAATCACACCTCTTCATCTCATGTTGCCATCTTAAGCTGTTACTTCTTCCCACACCTGCATTTCTCTAACACTTTTTTGGTCCATCCGTTGTCCTCCTCTTCATGCATCTCTACATTTCAAAATATATTTACATAATTCTTGATGTTTCTACAAAATCTATGCTATTTTGTTATCTTTGCTGTGATTTACCTCCTTGAAGGTTCCTTGCTCTCTTCCAGTATCTGAAAGGAGCTTACGGTGAGAGCGGGGCTGGTCTCTTCTCACTGGTGACGGGTGACAGGACGAGGGGAAATGGCCTCAAGTTGTGCCAAGGTAAGTTTAGGTTGGACATTAGGAAACACTTCTTTACAGAAAGGGTAGTTAAACACTGGAATAGGCTCCCCCAGGGAGGTAGTTGAGTCATCATCCCTGGATGTGTTTAAAAACTATTTGGATGTAGTGCTCAGGGACATGATTTGGCGGAGGGTTGTTAGAGTTAGGGCACTATGGTTAGGCTGTGGTTGGACTTGATGATCATTGAGGTCTTTTCCAACCTGAGTAATTCTATGTAATTCTATGTAAAGGAACCATTAAGAAAACACTGCATAGTGTAGCTTGTCACCACACTTGAAATCTGTAGACTGTTATTTATATCTTTCATTTCAAATAACATAAATACTTACATTCCCTATTTTCTCACAAATGCAATTGCTATTCATATTCATGATTTATAAAGTAGTTTCGAAATAGTATTACAATAAATTTGGTCAAAATGTAATCTGTATTTAAAAGAAGTATCTTCTATCAAGTCCTGAATGGGAAGACACCCAATGAGACAATGAGAATTTATTTTGGCTCACTGATGAAGCTGCAGGATGTTCCATATAAAAAATTCATGGTCTATAAATTTCTCTTGTCAAAGGTAACAATTTAACTAATTAGTATTTGCTCCAATGAAAAGTTCACATCTGCTATTACCTCTATGGTCTGACAGCACAGAATCAGTGGCAGCAGGGGGACATGGAGGCAATCCTGAAGTTTGTCTATATGGGTTCCCTGAAAGGATCCCCATTATCTACAGAGCTCTACATAAATCTGACAAGATGATTGGCACTTTTTAGCATAGCCAAAAGTTTCACATTCTTTCATATTTCATGACAGTAAAATATGGAGGGAACAGTGGGAAGGGAACCTCTAAAATGGCTTATGCCAACACTGCTATTCCCTCCTCTGGGCGCATTTGAATAGCACCACTTCTCATTATTTGTTTACATTCACGAGTTCATATGTTCCGGTCTTATGAAAAAGAAAATCTCAGTTTAACCACGTAAGTGCTTAAATAAACACAATAAGACAAAGTACAGAGAAACAACCATCAGAAATGATCTTACGTTTGCATTTTGATTAGTTTTAAAACTCTTCTCTGTCTTATGTTTCAGCATTTGACAGTGTCGTGTAGTTACGTTCTATAGTAAAATATACATTTAAAAAATCTGTTCTGAGCCTTTCCTGCAGGCCTAGGAATTTTTACTGGTGACTCTAGACAAAGAGTGGCACTGCTCAATAACTACAATAGAAACCGCTTTTAATCAGTTTAATAACTTCAATACATTTGAGAAAAACAAACAAACAAACATATCTTTCTCATCAATTCAACTCAGTAAGAAGAACATCTGCTCCTAACCAGCAACCCAGTATATCAACATGGTAAGTATCACTAAAAAACAGTACTGTATTTCTAGCAAGATAACCACACTTGTGGCTATGTATAAAAAGATGTAATTTGGTTATCTGCCCACAGTTATTTCATCTGCAATGCCTTGCATGCACTGCATTTTGCAGATGAATTAACAAATCAGATGCATGTGCCTGTCTCCAAACTCCACCACGCTGAGCCCTTCTGTGCTTACCTGTCCATTCTTTCCCCTCCTGTATTTTTAATTAACATAAATGAATAAATAAAGTACAAAGGCAGCCAACACCTTAGGATAGGGTAAGGCTCCGTTTCATGTTCCATAAAAGCACTTTGTACTTCTGTATGTCCATAGAGATGCTTCTCAATAAAAATAAGAGAATATTCCAGAGGAAGAGAAAGAGGCCTCTGGGACATGTTTTCAGTCATTAAGAATGGACATACTATTGCCATTTGATGTTCCATCCAATTCCTTCTCTGTCTCTGCGACTGACATCCTCCTCAGGCAGGCAGTGCCATCCGGATATCTCGCTGGAGTACCATACACAAATGACTGAACTTCCTGGTGGAGAAGCTGTTCATTTGCATGCTGTTTCCTTAATGCTGTGCTGAAATGAAGCAGACTCTCAAATAATGAAACAATGTCAAAATAATTGTGGTAGAGAAAGCTCTAGGGACTAGAAACGGGTTACTTGAAAAAAATATGTAATTAAATCTTTGATGTGTTTAGAACAGTGACTTGTACGTAAATAATTTTAAATACGTAGCCGAGAATATAAACATTTATATACATAGAAAATGTTGATTACAGTACATGCAATGGAACTGCATGTTGACACAGCTGTAACTCTCTCTTTGACTGCTTCCCACTGACAGAACTGCTAAGGCAGCAGATATGGGGCCCAGTGCTGCTGCTGCAACCTGAACTCTGACTGCCGAGGAAACCGCAAGCTGAGAAAAAGGAATGAGAAGATCTGCAGAATAAAGCCAGGCAAGATGAGAAGGGCAAAACTGCAAGTAGAGAATTGCTGATACCTTAGAAGTTTGAGTTAAAAATCATCATAAAAATATTTAAAATCTTTCAGGAAAACAAAAAGAAAAATCGAAACAAACAAACAAGCAAGCAAGCAAAAAACTACAAGGAGTGAGAGGATGATAGTGCAGCACTATGAAGCATCTGTTCCCGCAAGGAGCAGAAGTTCTTTCTCCACTTGACTGATACCTTTCTTGGCCAGCAGATGTTCTTCAGGTGCCTTAGTGGGGTGGTGAGCCAAGTACCTCATTAATCCCAGTGATCTTTTGTATGGTTTAGCCTCGAAAAATGAAAGCTGCCTTCTGCATTTGACTTGGATGTGTTCTGTATGCACAGTGCTCTTTAGTAAAAGGTGCCTGAGCAAAGTGACTCCTCTGCAGTCACAGAGGGAAGGTGACTGTTACACAACAAAGGCTCTTAAAGTACAGCACACAGCCTACTAACAATAGGAAGAGGGATGTCTGCTTATACACAGCAGCGACATCTGAATTTAAAACAGTGAGGGGGTGTTCTCTGGAGGAACCAAAAAAAAAAAAAAAGAAAAAAGAAAAAAAGAAAGGAAAAGAATCAAGAAGTTTTACATTCAAAGAAAGAAAAATGAAATATACGTACATGCACATTTATGTGTATATTATGAATCCTGGAAAAAGTGACAACCAACAAAAAGGTTACGTGGTGTGAATAACTGCAATTGCGAGGATCCTAATTCAGTGACCCAAGTCTTCCCCTTTCAGTATCACGTTCATATTTTGGTCATACCTGGTCCTGTTTCATGGTCAAACAAACCAAAGCCCCAAACTTCACAAAACCAGTCTCAAAAGCTCAGTCAATATGAGAGAATTCAACATGACTTGAACAGTCTCGAGCACTGGTCTGCAGCTCTTCACGCAGCCTTACTTATTTAATTCCTAGCATATAACCCTACACTACGGTTTTGCTGTGTCCAGTACTGCTCTCCCAAGGGATGGGTGTGAGCAGGTATTTTTCCCGACAGACTACACGATATGGCCACAGTGTTTCATGCGGACAGCAAAGGGAAGGGTTGGTCATTCCACCACAAATCAGAATGTACTGCTTGTTATAGGAGACAGAGAGCAGGTTACAGTGTATTTTGTTTGTTTGCAGACAAAGAAAGCAGTGCGGTCTGGCCTAGCAGCAGGCAGGAGCTCAGCAGGCAACCTCCTAAGGACTGCATAAGAAATGTATCACACTTCACAGGGTGCATTTATAGAGATTCAGTATTTCCAGATTTCAATGAAGGCAATAGAGAGACGGGTTGTTCTCATATTAATTCATATTGAAGGGTCTGAGGTTTATTTTCTTCACATTTCCTTTTTACTTCTTTAAATTTACTAACAAGCATCAATTGGAAAAAAAAAAAAAGACACCACTATTCTGCCTGCCCCCCTTCTTCATTATGTTGCTGAGATAAAACATCTGTGTTTTCTCAGGTGTCCTCTGCCTGATAAGCCATAGGTCTAAGACATTAGTTTCTAAAATGTGTTTGCATCCACTGCAAATCAGATTAACTTTCCTGTAGGCAATCTTGGAGGTACTGGTGCAAAGCTTGTCAGGGTTGCAATGTTTTACTGGCTTTTTAAGAAGTAGTGCCTGATTTTCACACATGTTCATAACTCTTTTAAAATAAAGAAGTATTTCCCTACCACTTAATTCATAAATCAACTTATTCAATAGAAAGCAAGCTGCAAAGTATGGACCTACAGAGTTTTCTGTGTTTCAAGGAATTCCACCAGTTTATAGCAAATTATACAATCCCTTGTCTTGAACATTCACTTCAACTAACCTCCCTGCTTTGCTACCAAGAATTAGAACTATCTAATCAGTGACAAACTGCAGCAGCACCATCAGTCCCTCCCTGTCACCTACCCAGGCAACCTTTCCCTAGCCAAGCTGCCAAATTTTTAGCTCTGGCTGATAACAGTGCTGCTACAGTTAGTCATTTTCATCATAAAATCTACAAAATAACAAAAACGTCAAGTTCTATGGAACAGCACAAATGGATTCAAATTAAGCATAAAACAAACAATGAGGCCCCTGTAGATATTTTTCCACACTTAACTAAATCACCAGTCTCTGAATGGTCTGTTGCTGTGCATTTCTCCCACTGCAGCTGAAAACATCTGGAGTACTACAACATGACCGCTGGAAAAATATTACCAAGATCGCAAAGAATGTATCATCATGTCTGACAAGGTACACTGGTCCTCAAGTAAAATGCTAATGAATCACAGAATCACAGAATCACAGAATCATAGAATGGCCTGGGTTGAAAAGGACCACAACAATCATCCAGTGTCAACCTCCCCGCTATGTGCAGGGTTGCCAACCACCAGACCAGGCTGCCCAGAGCCACATCCAGCCTGGCCTTGAATGTCTCCAGGGATGGGGCACCCACAACCTCCTTGGGCAACCTGTTCCAATGTGTCACCACCCTCTGAGTGAAAACACCTTCGATGTGCTCTTTGTTCAGTGTGGCACCGCGTATGTTCCTGGCACCTATCTTAATCCAACACTTGTAAAAACTGAACAGTTGAAGCAAAGGCGTAAATTAATTTCTGTCATAGTTGATAAAGAAGAGAGAATCCCATGTTCAATTTCTTGTTTCCCATGGCCATTAAATGGAAAAATGTGTAAGCATCCTCTTTACAGAACACTGGGAAAACACCTTGGAGATACTCCCCCTCAATATGAGCAGCTTTGCTACACAGCCACAGAATTAAGCTTCCTTTTAAAAGCCATCATGGCTGATGAGACTTGCACTGAGCTCAGTGCACGCTAAGCAAGGAGCAATCTGTGCTGGCAAACGGATTTAGATTCAATTAGCCATTTAGACTGAATTCATTTGCTTTGCTTCCCATTATTAAATCACGACAGGTCTTACAGTGTATATAAATTACCGCTTTCCCAAATCTGGATGCCTCTCAGCATATTCTAGCAGCTGTTCCAAGGCATCAGAACTTGAAAATCAAAGGGGAGGAACAAAATAATTTGATTTAATTTGGCAATGCCAAAGAACAGACAACTGATCCACCTAAGTCTTGGCCTTCTCGCAGTCAGATACAAAAGGTGTCTGGGCAATTTGAATCTGCTCCAAGCCCTGAATTCAAAGGGATTGGGGCATTCTTCTTGGTTTGAAGACCCAGCACTCACTGGAGATACCACCAAGAAAGATGCGCTATTTGTAAGTTCAGCTTCAAGAGTGAGAATAGCACTGCCTTAAGTCCTGGGCCAATGGTGACCACAGCATCCAGGAGTAACAAGCTGTGGTCTGGACCTATTTTTCTTACTTGCAGCATACTTTTAGCAATGAAACAAGACATATTTGTGCCATAACAATAGAAAGAAGCCAGTGGTAAACCACAAGATCAAAACCTAAGTAATAGAGACGATTCACGTACAAATCCAGCTAAATTTTAACCATATGTTTTGCACAACACTATGTGAACTGCATTTTAATGTTGGTTTTGTTCTCCCCAAAAATGACACTTGTGTTTCTGCATTTTTCAGAAGAGTGTTATTTATAAATGTTTCTCAAATACAGGGAGGTAAACAAGAGCGTTTCTCTGGATTAACATTAAAACTACAGAATTCTCATCCATAATTTAGCTTCATTTCAACTGTTCATGATCTTGCCATAGTTTCTAGACAAAATGGTAGCCATGGCAACCACGTATCGTATATCAGATAGAAATCAGTATATAATCCATCCACCATACACAAAAATGTTAGTACTGAGCTGAGAAAAATAACAACAAATTTAAAAAATAATAAAAATAACAACTGAGGAGTATTTGTGTATTGAACTTGTCATGTTAGGAAGCTGAATTCATCCACATTACTTTGGCAGATTATGTTTTATGTATAAGGAACTGTTGCAACACGTTAGTCTGATGATCGAGATTCAGACCTGAGAACAACTCTCTACAACAAAGGATAACAGTCGAGTTGCACAGCTTCCTTTAATTAAAGAGAGCTGCAGGACGAAACAGCATCTGTCTCCACCAAGTGACCATTTTACTAAAAATTAATCTTACTTACATAAAAGCACTGTCAAATATACATAAAATAATACAAACGACATCTAAAAAATAATAAAAAACCACCGTAAAACTGTTCTTACCTAATTCTGTTCTGAATAAACAAGTGCTGCAATTTCAGTTTCGATGACATATGACTATCCTTAAGGCCTGCATAGTGGTTGATTTAGTTTTACTATAAACATTCAATTTTCTGAACAGAAACTCTCAAATATGAGAAGCATGAAAATGAGATTCACCTTAAACAGAACTGTTTCCAGGACTGTTCTCAAGGCACAAAAGAACAATATTTGTACCCAACTTTATAGAATGACTTGTTACCATTCTCTGGCATAAAAAAGCTGGTTCTTAAACCTTGCTAGCGTAACAGCCTGGCTGGGCTTTTTAGTAATTCTGTTCCTATGGGAGATCAGAACTACTCATTGTTCTGTTTTGTAGTATTGTTCGTTGCCTTTTTATGCAAAAGAGGATTACCAGGAGTATTAACAATTACTCAGTTTCTGAACTTTCATTTTAAGCAATCGATTAAGCAGCTTTTTGTCAAAGAGTGTGCTCAAAGAAATAAACTCTTTCATACAGCATTTTACTCCATTAGCCAGCTGTGCATAAACCTCCCGTGGAGCAGAACTCAGATCTCAAAAATTCGGAGATCTGATCTGTTAAAAGAACAGAAGAGGTTCACAGTCTTATTGCACCAATCACTATAAAACAACCAGAGGAGAAGCGTTACTGGACCCAGTGCTCACCAATGCAGAGGAGCTCAGCCTGGGCTGTTGTGACCGTGCCCTGTGTGAGTTCATGATCTTGAGGAATATGGACCTGGCAAAGAGCAGAGTCAGGACACTGAACTTCAGAAGAACAAAATTCCATGTTTAAGGAATTATTGGATGAGATCCCCTGGGAAACTGTTCTTAGGGACTAAGGAGTGGAGCAGAGCGGGCAGCTCTTTACGGATGCCTTTCTGAGTTCTCCATCCCCCAGTACAAGGAATCAAAGGAGAACAGACAGGAAGCTCGCATGGCTGAGTGAGGACCTGCTGGTCAAACTGAGGGATAAGAAGGAAATGCACAGGCATTGAAAGCAGGGATGGGTGGCCTGGCCAAGGCATAGGTGGAACTAAACTAGTTGAGGGTTGTGAAAAACAGCAAGAAGGAATTCTATAGGTACATCTGTCAGAAGAGTATGGCCAAGGATAGTGTACCCCCTCTGATAAATGAGAGGGGAGAACTGACTACAACAGATGTGGAGAAGGCTGAGGTACTCAGTGGGTTCTTTGCCTCAGTCTTCTCTCTCAGTCAGGCTTCCCACATCTCTCACATCCCTGAACCTCAAGGTGGGGACTGAGGAAGAAAACCCCTCCATCTGTAAGATGAGAACAAGTCAGAAACTGTCTTGTGAGGCTGAATGTGTAAAAGTCTATGGGTCCTGATGACACGAATCCCAGGGTCCTGAAAGAACTCAGTGATGTGGTTGCTAAGTCACACTCTATCATATTTGAAAATTTGTGACAGGAAGTCCCTGGTGACTGGAAAAAGGGGAACATCAAGTCTGATGATGATACCATGCTGAGTGGTGCAATTTACACAATAGAAGGCGGGGATACCATCCAGAGGGACCTGGACAGGCTTGAGAAGCGGATCTATGTGAACCAAATGATGTTCAACAAGGCCAAGTGCAAGGTGTTGCACGTGGGTCACAACAATCCCAGATATGTGTACAGACTGGGAATAAAACTCACTGAGAGGAGCCCCACGGAGAAGAACTTGGGGGTCCTGCTGGGACAAGAAGCTGGACATGGATCTTTTACGTCCCTTTCAACACAAGCCATTCCATGTTTCTATGATCCTGAGATTCTACTTGTTTAATCACAAAACGATGCTCTAACTGAGACTATGGACATGAAGCAAGTAGTCATGTTGATAAAGCAGCAGATTGTTGACTGAACATCTTAGTTTTTCTCATTGTTCTTTTTTGTGTGTGTTTTTAACCACCATCACACATGGATTTGCAACAAAATCCTATACAGTACACAGTAGTATACGGAAATTTCAAGCCATCTAGCAAATGAATGCAAAACAATCCAGTGCAGAAGTTCAAACATGGGTTTCAGGTAGCGTATCATTAATTTGAAGTCAGACAGAATTCTATCACATTGCCTTTGTTCTTATAATTAAGCATATTCTTCAGGTTTTTTTCTTGAAGTCTAATCATCCAGTTTGTTTAGCAAGACTCTTCAAAATCATATTCTCAATTCCTAGCCAGAAAGATTATTTCATTCCTTTAGCTTTATAGAGTGATTAATTACATTTCGTATGCTCCATCACCATTGACCATGTTGGTACCATAGAAATTGATGTTTTATCTGCCCGAAGATATGATATAATAGTGTAGATACTGCATAAAACTAATTTCTGGCAGAAAAGTTTTATCTTGTCATTTGAATGCCATATCTAAGGTTTGCTTGTAGAAACATTCCAAAAATCAATTATTTATGTAGTAAAAGAAGCGTAACCTTCAGTAAATCAGCCTGAGGTTTGCCTGAGGGATTTCCTACATTTTCATTTGCTCTGTTTCATATAGATGCAGCTCAAGTTTCTCACCTGCAAAAATCCTTATGATGTTACAGTGTTGTCCCATGCCAAGTAATTTGCATAGAATACAGAGCTAAAGGTCCTGTGACTACTTCTTAAAATACAAAAGAAGGTAGAATAAAATCTAATATTGATTAAGCTTCTGATACTTGAATGCATGATTTCCTTACTGATACTGAGATGCGCCAGGAGGTGTTGAAACTAACCCAGGTTAGTTATTTACTTTACTCTGTGAACTGGAAGAATATCTGGAACTGCTGCACTGAAGCACATTATCATATGCACACACATTCTGCTCAGTAGACCTGAGTCTTTGTACTTAGTGTTTTTAATTTTTACTTCAGTGACATTGTTACACCTACCTGTAACCCCTTTCTTTATCTCCTCAAAACCAAAACAGGATTTAGTCACGCTGTCAGAAACAAAAAACATTCCTGGTTCTTCTGGCTCAATTTACTCCCATTCTCATTCTACAAGTGTTCTTTAAAAGAATTCTAAACCATTTTCAATTTTAGAAAACCTTGTCTTCCACAGTGGGGGTTGGTAGAACGGTTGGGTATTTTTCTGGGCAGGTATTCATTGACATTATCCCAACTTCTCAGAGGATGGCCAACTCAAACTTCAGTGTCTCAATCATATCGGTACATACTGGGAGATCACTGGATCTTCCTATTGATTTCAAACCATAGGAATTTTTCCTTTGGTCCCTTTAAAGGCTGCATTCACTGTAAAATATGCACTGGTGTCTCTCCTCTGAAGGACAGCTGTTTTCAGAGAACTGCTTTGAAAGAGGGAAAGCTCTTGTTAATCAGGCAGATTACAGTGGATAAAATGGGGCTCAACATGCAGACACTGATGGTCAGCAGTCAGATAATTCAGTACAGTTCTTCACCAATTGCTACATTTTGCCTCCTTGATTTATTCCATGCAAGCTTTTTCACATTTGTCACAGTAGTATCTTGATGCCTTGCAGCAGTACACACAGCAGTGTGACTAACCTCTGCCACATGTTGTTGCTCCCTTACCTTCACCCTGGGGAGGGCTATATGTTCTGAGGAGCATTCTGCTTTAGCAAGGCTTGATCTTTTCTAACCAAGAATAGGAAGGACATGGAATCATAACTAAAAGTTGATCCAGAAATAAAGCTTTTCCTTCAGCATCCTATAGTATGAGTATAAAAATTCAAGAAACAAAAGCATGGGAGGTCCATCTCAGTTTCAGTATAAAAAGTGATTGATATAAGATATGCACGTGCTTAAACTAAAGCCTAATTTGTTGTGTTTTTTTAAACATAGCATAAGAAATCAAACAAATTCAAATGTCTCTGCCTTGCCATGGTATTTTGTTGTGTGTTTTTTTTTTAATCTGCAGTCCATATTTTGCCCTGATCAGTTATGATGTCACTGTTATGATTAAAGCACAGACACGAGAAGGATTCAGCCTGAGGCTTGAGTCTAAATGAACAGTGGCTCTTGGATTTTACTTTACAGCACTCCACACAAGAGCTCAGATGATAGGATGTGCCCTGTAAAACAAAGCATCAACTCAGACACAGCTTTCTCCATTCTGAAGCTAATGATTATTTTATACCTTTCTGGAGTGCAGATTGAGATTTTAAAGATGCCTCTGAAGTACACAGAAGACTCAAAAAGCACCACCAACACTTGTTAGCAGAGCCACCTCTAGTAAAAAACAATATATATCTGGCCAGCTTGTGCCAAGAAATATAGCAACATATTTCCAGTATGAAGAATATCTGTTACAACATTTTTGCTTAAAGTTTGACAACCCAGACCAATTCTGGTTGCTTTGTATCTTGTGTAATCCTACCGCTTCTAGCCACAACTCTTCAAGCAGTGATAGTATGCCCTGTGTGACTGTGCCACTATTGGTAAGTTTACATCAGTAATATCTCATTTCTTATATATGGTATCACTCAAAGTCTGTCTGCACCACAGATTTCTGCACACACACAGCTGCACACACAGCTCTTCAGGTAGTTCAAGTGCTAGAAGAAAGTAAGCTGTGCAATTCTGTGCTCAGTATAGTCTTGATACAGTAATATACTCAATGTCTGAGCTCCTGGCAAACTCAGGATTTTTCATGTTTTTTCCCAGTACTCAAACTAAGTAGCTTGAAAGTGGCTTTGACAGATATACACTGCACAACCGTGTTGACATACTTAACAGAAAAAGGGTTCAATTTAGATAGACAATTTTTAGGTACAAAAATGTAAATCTGCAAATATTTCTTTATCAAAAGATCATTTCCTTCCACTTCAAAATATCTTACACAATAATACATTTTGTACAAATATATGTAGGATTGTTTCAATTTTAGTAGTACTATTTGAAAGTGAGTTTAAGTATTGCTCTTCTATAATAAATACAGAAGAGTAGATACATGATTTCAAGGAATCAGTAATAGATAAATGAATAAAATCAAACATTCATAGAAGTCGAATGTTAGAACATAGAGTTCATATCACAATGACAGAGTTTGCAGGGTCCAGTTGGACAGCCTTATTAGCATCTTGTATTCCTTCTTTCCAGTATTCCAGGACAAATGAGGTAGAGCAACAAACGAAAGTATGGATATCTCTCTTATGATTATACACATTTCACAATGAAACCAGAGCATCTAATATAAATGGGATGTGTATGCAATACTCACGTTTTTACATTATCTTTACAGTATCTGAATACTCTGAAATTGTATGTATATTCTAGAAGCCTCAGCTGAGCTGACTACGTCACCTCATGTTATCCTCTCAAATCACAGAATCATGGCATCCCAGGAGTTGGAAGGGACCTCAAGAGACCATTGAGTCCAACCCCCTGCTAAAGCAGGCTCCCTGCACCAGGTCGCACAGGTAGGCATCCAAATGATCTTGAATATCTCCAGAGAAGAAGACTCCATACGTCAGACAATTATTCTTCCAAAAGGACTTTCTTCCTCACCTTTCTTTCTTGCTAGACACTCAGAGGAAAATTCCAGGTAGAGCTCAAGTAGTGTGTGTACTGAAGAACTGTCATTCTAGCCTTGCAGCCCAGAATTGTGAAATTACCAAGGGATGTTCTAAATTAAATGATATGAAAATAAGGTATTTTCCAGTAATTACATTCCAAAGAGACTGATATGAAGAATTTTTGTCTAAAAAAACTTAGGCATCTAATGATGGTTTGAGGTAAGCCTTTCTTAGTATTGATAAAATCTTTTTGTTTTAAAAGTGTAAATTGAATATCAGTGTCCACAACAGCCCTCAACAGGATCAAACATACTTGAATTAAATGCACAGAGATGATAACAGAAATTCTAAATTGCCATGGAAGGTGATATATCTGTGACCACAACACTTCAAAATGTCTAATGAGACTGATTTGTCAATTGCAAGCATGAATCAAAATACGTAGGAACTGTGGTCTACAAAGAGAAATATCCTGTTATAAGAAATAATAATAATAAATAAATTGTAAAAATAGACAAGAGATGGGCAGGTATTTTTCTTCTTAAAAGGAGGGTGGGAGAAAAATTCCTTGTTGCAGCATAGCGTATGTGAAGAGAAAGTAGTGAGCATAGTTCTAAAGGCCTGCTTTCAGAAATATCTGTGCTTCTGATATTACTCCACAACCAGATGTAGGATGAAGTTGAAACTTCACAACTATTCAAATGCAGTAAGCCATGACCTAGTTGAGAAGCCACCACAAATGGATGAAACATACACTTCATGGCTGAATAGGTGCAAATCTCTTGACAAACATCCCCAAAGGTTCAGTAAGTTAGTTCTGTTCGAAAGAGACAATAGTCTAAAAAGGAAAAATAATGAAAGAGAGAGAAAGCATAGAGTCTTGGATGAACGACAGCAATTACTAAAAAGGCCACATTATTACTGTAGAGAAAAGCAGATCTCTTTGGACAGGCACTGAAAATGGCTACAAACTGCTTACTCTTAGCTTGGTATAGTCCCAGAAATTGTGTTGTGGCCTAAAAGTACTGCAGAACAGTATTTGAAAGTGAAACGGTCAGTATACAGAACACTAACCTCCTTTAGAAAGAACGTTACATCACTCATTTGAAAGCTATCTTGCCTGCTCCTCAGGATATTAAAAATATCAGACTAAATCTGAAGTATTGCCAAGTGATGTTCTAAGACAATAAGATTTTATTATGCTATGTTGGAATTAAGTGGTACATAAAACAAAGGCAACATCTAACAGTATTTCTTCAATATTGTAATGGGCAGAATACTTTTATTGTATGATTTTGCTGAATTTACTTTGCAGGACTATTTTTTTTTTTTTATGAAAAAAAAGTCATAGATCTGAAGCATTTTCTATTATGTAAATTTGTACACATTAAAAGCCTAAAGACTGATAAAAATCCCTACAGCATTTCTTTGTCAGATTAACTGCTTTTCGTTTGTATCCTAAACCCATGCTTTAATTTCCCTGCAGGTCACCAGAGAAACAATATCTGGAAGTATCAATGAGAATTAATTACTAGTAAATAGGTACTGCAAAGTCAGTCAGCTACCCAAGCTGCCCAGCTATTCAATTCATGCTGTGCTCAGAGTATGTGGGCTAAGATCCCTCCTGGACCTAAACTATGCCACCATATGTGAATAAATGCCAAATAAAGTATTTGTATTACCTTATTTCCCTGCTTTTCCAACACCTTGACTATGGTAAATGTAAGAATAAGAAATAAAGAATAAATACATCCCCATAAGTATATTTTTGTCCCTGGAATCTCATACTTTACGTGTGCAGGTGCTGTTTGAAAAAATGTTGGTGTTTGGAGGACAGATGTGGAAACACAGCCAACTTGATATGCTCTCCAAAGAAAAAGAAACAAGGTCATGAATTATAAAGTTGTGATTTAAACAGAGGCATTACACTACATCCAGTATCGTTACACCAAATAAACACTGTCATTACAAATTTAATGATATTCTTGAGACATCCACATTAGCACCATTGGTCTTTTATTTATTTCAAATTACTCTTTTTATTTACCTCAGCAGGGTTCTACACGATCACTCCCCAGACTGCTCAGACTCCTATGGGGATGATTTATGTTGTCATTCCAATATAATGTTTCCCATAATTGTACTGTGTTTAAAAAACATTAGAACCCAAGGGGCTAGACAAGGAGTTATAACATTAACAGCTTGCTCATATAAATCAATTTACTCCCTCCGAGGGAAAAAAAAAAATGAAAAAAGAAGTTAATAAGATTACAGGAAAAAAAAAATTGCAAAGCCAATGCAAGGTCACCATTATCAGTATGTTTAATCAATGAGCATAAATGCATCACAGATAAATTCTGGAAATGTAAGCATAAATAGGGATCCATTTCTACGTTTGCGTTATTTGATGTTGTTGACTTTAATAGACATTAATCACAAAGTGGGAGAAATGGGATTTTATGGCAAGGACTCAATAATAGAAGGTGGTGAACACCCTAAGTGTTGTACAACATTTTACAAGAGCTCCCAGAACTGTGTAAGATAAACCTCATATTAACAGTGGAGATAATTTCCCAATTATATAATTCTAAAGGATCCAAGTATATCAGAGGGATCAAGGAGTAAGCTGTGATTTCAGGAATGCTGACCACTAAGGACAAAACCTAGTGATAAGGTTCTTTTGGATAGAAAAACAGGGAAACTCAGCCTTTCCTTACCATTATCTAACAAAATACCTTATAATAAGAATTTTAAAAACCTTCACAAGTCAACTTTTAATATGCTTAATGCAATGTGCAAACATAAGATAACCTAATATATTCAGAAGATGGATTATTTGTAGCTTAGTCTGATCTGAGCCTCCAAGTGTAGCATTGTTTGTTGCATTCACTGATCTAATTTTGCTGTGCTGTAATTACATTCTAAGATGCAGCAGTCACTTAGTTTAGAATAGATTTAGTGTGATAAAAAACTACAAGATAGCAGGGGGCAATGTGTATTAAAAATCACAGTTTTGATGTACTCCCTGATAAAAAATGTAGCAGTTCACTAAACCTACGATATTTGTCTCTCTACAAAAGAGTGGGATATTAAGCAATGCACACACCGTAAAATTCCTCTGCAGATGTACCTGAGGGATCGATGGAACTGCTGTTGCTCTAGTGAGCTCATCCAAAGCCTCTTTACGGCAACCCTGTTTTTGCAAGGCAACAGCGAGGTGACAGTAAGTTTCAAACAACTGAAACGTATGATTAGAATTACAAATCAGTTTTTGTAGTTTTAGTCTTGGTTAAATTCATTTTATTGTAGTGAAAATTAATTCTACTCTTTTTCCTGCGCAGCGATCCTATGAGGATGGATTCTTAGCAGTCTGCTGTACAAGACTTAATGGAAATATGCCACTTTGCAGGAGCTGAAGATCTAGCACTTCTTTGAACACTGGTTAGTGAACAAAAACACTTGCTGCCAATGTGAGAACTATGTAATTATTTCATATCACAGTGTCTTCAGTCCTTCTAATAAGCAAGGAGACGTTTCATAATGCTAAGTGCCACTAACTTATCACAATACTAAGCCACAAAGATAAGTCAATTACAGACTTGTAAAAAAATCATTATTTTGAATGCTAACAGAAAATAACATACAAACTTCAAACTGGACTGATTAGGTAACAAAGGTTATTATTACAGAGAAATTACAGCATCTAAGAAATAAGGACATTTGCAGCCAATCAGAAATTTTATTTAAAAAAAAAAAAAAATCAGCATTGGGTTGTTCAGTATGAAGTATTTCATTTAAGCAGCTAGAAAAAACAGGTCCTAGCTACAAAACTATGAAACCTGGGAATCCAGATAATGTATTGGAGGACAGATTACCTGAAGATTTTGTCCTGGAGCCAAAAAAATCCTACAAGTACACACACTTCAGCAATTGAAAAATGTGCTGGTGGCAGCTGCAATAGAGGCAGGATCTCTGGATGTTCAATATTAGATCTGCAACAAAATTATAAACCATAAACCTAACTAATTCCCTTCTGAACAGGAGGGCGTTGGCTATTGACTGTAATGCCTTTTAAAAACCTTTTAAAAGATGGGGCAATAGCAAAGGTTTCAAGGGAAAACTGAGAAGTAACATGAAAAGCCTTCGTGCTTTTTGAATTTACAGCTGGGCCTTTTATAATTTTCTGTAGTACACTGAGAAGTGTGTATACTAACTCTGGGGACAACAACACTGGCAATGGTGTTGGTCATACTGCGCCAAATTGACATTCATCATTCAGACTAAAGTTCTGCTTCTTTTCTTCTGGTGACCCACGCCACGCATTCTCCCAGACTTCCTAGCAGCTCTTCAGGACATTGTGAGTCAAACAAATAATTCAATTCCACAGCACTTGGCTAGCATGTCTTGTTCCCATGCTTAGGTACAAACAGATTGGCCTGAATAAAAATTTACAAGAAAACTGTTTCTTTCTCATTCACGCTTTACTCTCCAGTACAGAGTACAGCACATGGCACTCACTGTTTCTCTTTCTCTCTGTCTGTGGCATCTTGTACAATGTACGTTCCTGGCTTTTTACACTAAAACATCTTAAATGTGATGCAATGCTTTGTGGCTTGCAATCTGAAAGGGAAAGATTATTGTAAATTTTGCTGAGTTTTCATATTACTCTGATCTGTGCCTGTTTCAGAATAGATGCTGTCTCGTCTTTGAAAAAAAATTAGTACAAGATCAGTAAACAAGAAGGTTATGCATGTGTTGATCAGTTACTTTTTGTAAGTCAGTACATTGGCCATGTTAACTTTCCTCATGAAGAAAACAGGTTAACCAAGTTATTAAAGAAATATTAACCAAGTTATTAAAGAAATAGTACATTTATTTTAGTCTTTGACAATGCAGTGCATGGAGCCAGCTTCCAGAAAAACCTGAACCAGCTTGCTGAGGGATTGGGTAAGCATAAATCCATGAGAGACAACTGGAGAACAACTGGAAATCCAAAATCCTGTTCTCTCTGCGGAGTCTGTGTTCTTGAACTAACTTTAATCTGTCTGGGAAGCAGAGGCTAAAGCATCCTCCTAAGAGTGAACACTTACAAATGCATTACCAAGAACATATCGAGGCTTATTATTATTTTTTTAAATCCCAATGAGAGACATTTAGCATGAAAGCATGCCTGTACTATGTGGGAGAGCAGTACGGAAATCCCTTCAGATCATTAAGGTATTTAGACCACATCTAGCTACCTCTAAAACAGTACCCAGACCATCAGGTTCTATTAAGGGGCAGAAAAGGAGACCAGCAGCTGCAGTTTGTACTTTGCAGTGTCTAACGTTGCAGACCTTAATCACAAGAACATTTTTGATTGGCCAGACTAGAAAATATAAACCACAACAAGCCAGTTCTAAACTATTAGCTTGTTTAGGTTCAGAATAAAACCACTGAAATGGCAAAATAAGAGACCTCTCAAACCTGTGCTGTAGAATACATGAAAATCTAATTCATAATAAAATGTCATTGTATGAAAAACTACCTTCATCTTAGCTGTAATTTTCCTGCCCATAGGTACTAAAATTACCTGCAGAAGAGGTAGTTCAAACAGTGCTAATAAAATTGAACAGTTGTATACAGCATCTACTTTTAAAGATTAAAGTCATTTTGCCTGTATGACAGGCAGGATCTGCAGGACAGTCACCTTTCCCCAAATTGTAATGTAGGTCTTGAGAGAACAGAAGCAGGCTGCTCTAAAACATGGAAGTAATTTGCCTTGGAGTAAAAAACAGTAGTCAGTAATGACAGTCTATTTTGCATGCCAGTGACTGAAAAGGTGATAAAGGGTTAAAATATGATTAAACATTAAAAAGTGTTTTAATGGGATGAACAAAGACCTGAACAGAACTTCAGAAGACTGAAAAAAAAAACCCTATTGCTAGGTTAGAATCATAGAATCACAGAATCATAGAATCATAGAATCATAGGATCGTAGGATCATAGAATGGCTTGGCTTGGAAGGGACCCCTAGGATCATCAGGCTCCAACCCCACTGCCACATGCAGGGCTGCCAACCTCCATATCTAACACTAGACCAGGCTGTATAGGGCCCCATCCAACCTGGCCTTGAACAGCTCCAGGGATGGGACATCCACAACCCCTCTGGGCAGCCTGTTCCAGCACCTCACTACTCTCGTAGTAAAGAACTTCCCCCTGATATCCAACCTAAATCTTCCCTCCTTCAACTTAAAACCATTTCCCCTTGTCCTGCCATTATCTACCCTTGTAAAGAGTTGACTCCCCTCCTGTTTATAGGCTTCCTTTGGGTACTGGAAGGCTGCAATGAGGATCTTTGAATTATCCTTTCTCTAGTTCACAAGGGAAGCATGAAATGGGTCTCAGCTGCTGAACATATATCATCTGTGCTTCAAAACACAGTAATTCTCTTCTTCATGTGCTGTGCATTAAGTTCTTTATGACAAAGCCTGCTGGAATCAGTCTTTCTTGGGAATGGAAGCAGAGCAGTGCCTGATGTCTTGGTGCTGGCTGGGCTGAGATTGTTTATGCACAAAGCTTCAGCATCTGCATGGACCTGACTACCTCTTATGCACCCAGGTGCCGATGGCTTCCTCCAAAAACACATTATTGCATTTTGGTGCCTAAATTCTTCCTGAGCCTCACTTTCAAGACCTAGGTCCTCTATCTGATCTGACAGTTGGTGCTATAAAGACATACAGTCACACAAATTCACCACAGAAACTAAGCATAATTTTATGAAGCCAAGAGTTATTATTTATGCTTTTTTTAACTGTAATTGTTTTTATAAAAATCACAGAATGCTTTTACATACAAAATCAATCATTTGAAGTCCTACAGCTGATTCAGCATTTCAGCTGAAATCTGAGCATCCCTGGTTGTGTGCAACATCCCTCCCCTTCCTCCTGCAGCAGAGCAAGGCTAACCAGACCTCAGACACAGAATCCAGAGAACATAGAATCTACCAGAAAAAGTAAACTAATTCATATTCTGCCTGATAAACAGCACAGTACGGCCTTAGGTTTCTTTGTATGGATTGGCATGTTCTGCTATTAAATCTTAATCAACTGAATACTGGTTTGGTTATACAAAACGGGTTAAAAATTACAATTCATACCAGACATAGTAGTTATTTAAAAAAAAAAAAAATTGGAAAATAGTACTCACAAACATCATTTTGAATGTAAATTAGAGACGAGGAGTCTAATATTAGATAATCTAATATTCACCATTGTATGCCTTTGCTTTAAAAAATACAAACACTTTCTGCCCCTCAATGATTGGTTGTGCTTCCTTGTCAGCTTTCAAAACAGATTTGCATAGCATGTACCCCTGATTTGTAGAAGTCTGGTCAGGGTAAATAACATGCCTAGTCTATTTTCTGTATGACTGCAAGAGCAGGGTAAATGCTGTCAAAGTTCTCATCCAATGATACATAATAAACTTTCAATACTTTCACTTGCCTTACAAAAAATGAATAAATAAATAAATAAAATCAGAAGATTTTGCAGATTGCTGGTATCTGTATAAACATAGGAAACACTGCTATAGGCAAAAGCCATCTGTCCAAAGACCTTGTGCTTCCACACAGCTGCTCTGAACATACTTTCTTTACTTAGAGCACAAAAATGACACTGTTGGAGATTCTAGGTTCCTTTGCCTTGTAACAAAGGAATCACATAGAAGGACAGAGAAAATTTATCCCTCACCCCATAATCAAGTAACAAAAGGCTAATGCTGGTCTAACAGACCTTTCTCTCCACTATCAGTTGTCACTGGGTATTGGTATTTTGCTCTCCTCCTGTGTGAGGGAATACATGGGCATTATGCATCATAAAGTGCTGCTGTTGCATGCTCCTGGAAAAAAGAATCAGTGTGCTTGCTGTTCATTTTTCCACTGCTTCACTTTATTTTTCTAGGTAAGATACAACACAGTAAACAACGTATTACATAGCAGTATCTAATCTTAGGCTTAGGCACCAACATCCTCTTCCAAAAGAAATATTCCTAACATACTGGGTAGCAGGGACAGACAAATCCTACACTCAAATTGCTGTGGCTGGCCGACAGCAGCAAGCAAGATGCAGTTCTCCACAAACTCAAACTTAAAACACAGTTGGCAGTCACTCATCCTCAGAGTACAGATGTGTTACTTCCATGTCTTCCCACAGGTCTCCTCAGCCTCCCAACACTCCCACGGTATGAAGCACTGAACCAGCTTTTCCCAGCTATGTCCTGGTTAAAAGCAGATGATGGGTAAAGTGATGAACAGCAACCTAACAATATAACATTATATAATATTTTATGAAGAAAACATCAACTGCAGAGCTTTAGTACCGGCTATCTGCCTACCTCAATCTAAAATAGAAAAGTAACTCTTTCAGCCATGCATACAGCGGAGGCTACTGGAGTCTGGAAGTAATTCAGCACAGACCTCCAATGACATAAGGAGAAAATGTAGAAAACCATTGATGAGACTATTAATAGAATCTATGAATCTAGACAGCTGGGAAAGCAAACAAAGAAATATTACATTCTAAGCAAAAGGTCATTAAGAAGCATCAGGATAGCAATAGTTTGCAATTGTATTAATACTACAGTTCTTTCCTTTAAAGACAACTTCTAATATTTATACTGGAGATTTTCTCCACCTTCAAGAATGCAATATGAAGAAAGCATGCAACAAATTTCAAACCGATGGAATTCAATAATGTTAAATTGTAAAAAGCTCTCACCAATTCAAAGCATCAGATTTAGATCAGATAAAATTATTTCTACATTAGATTGCAAAGCATTAAATAGTCAAAGTTCAGATCAAGTGTAGCAATCTATGTGTCTATATTTTATGACTTTGGGTATGTATGGTTTCAGATAGCAATCACCTCACTGTGCTAGAGAAAAAATTTTAACTGACCAGCTATGAGTTCATGGTTCTCCTCTCCTTTCTTCCCAAATGCTCCTCCTGTGCCTTTCAATTTTGTATTAGGGAGGCTGCCACTTTTAATCACAAACCTCTCCTTCAGAGGATGAGTACAAATATCACAAAACAAAAATGTGAGTTAGCTAGGTTGTAACTCACAATTCAGTGTTGGCAAACTATAAATATGCAAAATTTCTTCAATTCCAACATACGGCATGGAATGCCTCTGCTTGTTTATAGCATATATAAATTCTGAAAGAAGATCTATGTACATAAAAAGATCAGTGCACAAGTCTTATTTTACAGAGATAATGCTGAGAAAAGGGTCAGAAGTTAATCATATGCCTCTACAGAAGATCAGTTTGTCTACCTGCAGAATGTAATCTCCATGCAGTTTTAATCCCTGGAGGTATAAATCACAAGAGAAGACGCAGCCTTTCGAGATGGTTGTTGTTTTATGATCTGGCACATGAAAAGAAAAATAAGCATTCAGCCATCACAAGTAGCAGCGATAAATATTCAGCATTCTGATACCGAATTCCTAAGCATTTATAATCTAAAACACTGCTTTTACCAACAGTCTGTTTTAACATAGTCCCAGTTTTTCCAATTTAAAATCAATCACCAGAAAAACAAACAATACACTGCTTCTGGTTTTACATCTTTGGCATCAACAAAAATAATTATTGCCCTTTACTGTGTATAAATGAATTTTCTAAATGATTACATGTTCAACAGGAGTGAGACCAAAATGTCTATGCATTCCTTTTCTTTTATTTTTACTTTTTATTATTCTCTGATAACCACAATTTAATTTCTGTCTTTGCAATCTTTCAATTAATAGCAGCTCCCAAATAGCCCCCAGTGGGCTCAAGCAAATTGAGGTCTTGAGAAGGCCGCTGCAGAAATGTTCCCCATGCAGTGCTTGCATGTTTCTTCCAAGGGGCCATTCTAATGAATGTTTTGTCAATAAAGCTAGATGAACCATAATGGAATTATTCAGCACATAATTACACATGAATTCCCACCTTGCTAAGAAGCACGTGGTGATCACAATGCACTTTGGTCACAACAACCCCATGCAGAGCTATAAGGTTGGGGATGAGTGGCTGGATGACTGTGAAGAGGAAAGGGACCTGGGGGTGCTGGTTGATGCTCGGCTGAACATGAGCCAACAGTGTGCCCAGGTTGCCAAAAGGGCCAGTGGCATCCTGGCCTGTATTAGAAATAGTGTGGCTAGCAAGAGCAGAGAGGTAATCATCTCCCTGTACTCAGCACTGGTGAGGCTGCATCTGGAGTACTGTGTTCAGCTTTGGGCCCCTCAACCCAAGAAAGACGTTGAGGCCCTGGAACGTGTCCAGAGAAGGGCAACAAAACTGATGAGGGGTCTGGAGCACAAGTCTTATGAGGAGCAGCTGAGGGAGTTGGGATTGTTTAGTCTGGAGAAGACAAGGCTCAGGGGAGACCTCACTGCACTCTGCAACTTCCTGAAGGGAGGTTGTGATGAGGAGGAGTTTGGCCTCTTCTCCAGACAACAAACAGGACCCAAGGAAATGGCCACAAGTTGCACCAGAGGAGATTTAGATTAGATATAAGGAAAAACTTTTTCTCTCAGAGAGTGGTCAGGCATTGGAATGGCCTGCCCAGGGAGGTGGTGGAGTCGCTGTCCCTGGCAGTGTTCAAGAGGCGTCTGGATGAGAAGATATGAGAGATGGTTTAGTGGCTTGTGCTAGCAATGGTAATGGGAGGACGGTCAGACTAGATGATCCTTTAGGTCCTTTCCAACCTTATGATTCTATGAATGCTTGTCATTCTCACACAAGTTTGCTTTTTCTTTGTGTAATTCCGTTAAACTGAAGTCACACGTATACCTGTAAGAGAGAAGACTGTCCATTGGGACTTCTATATTTCATTGCATACCTATTGTAAAGGAATCAGAGTACCATGGTTAGGGCAAAGTATTCTATTTATACAGGTGTGCATCCTGCAGGCCTGGTGTGTATATGCTGTCTCTGAATTCCAGGATTGGAAAACAGTAAGAGACAATCCACAGTTTTGTACTAGATGTTAAATCAGAAAGGATTGCATCTGCAAAAAAATGTTAATTTTACAAAACCACGAAGTACAAAAGAGATTCAAATCTATAGCAATCTAGGCAGCCAGGAAAAGAGATGACATCGGTGTCTCAGGAGGTACTGGACGGAAATGCCAATGACAATGGGGGACTTACAGTTCATAAAGGATTACAGAAAGGATTGGCACCAACTGTCGGTACTTTCCATGTGAATTTAAATGTAGAGTGAAAAAGAGAATGAGAGAATGAACAGATTTATGTACAAATATACGAAACAAAGGGAGAATTCACCAAAAAAAAAAAACAAAGAGACAACCAAGCAGGGAAAACGACATAAACTTCTTACATTTGGAACTGTATCTTTACACACAAGTAGGTAAAGAGAGATCTCAAAACTGAACACAGGAAAAGTAAGATGCAACAGACACATCAAACTACAGCAAGTTAGACATACTCTGTACTCTGACTTAATCTTAAAATTCGTCCAGAAACTAAACAATGTGATTTCTTCAGCACAGCACTTGTTCCAGTAGGATAAAACTCAAATAAACAAAATTAGACTCTCATGTTTCATCCTGGAACGGACTCTACTATATTCTGGTGAGACATGACAATCCTTTCCTCATGCCTGAGTGAGTTAATGCTTTACATATGGAAGTCAGGTGGTACCATTTTTCTATTGTTATGTCATGAAATAAGCAAAAACAAATTAAGTCACTTTTTTTTTTTTTTTTTCCCAGCAAATTCCCCCACTGTTGTGATTAATCCAGCTCTTTCTTACAAGATAACCTAGTCTCAGACATCAGTGTTTGAAACAGCAGTTATTCAAAGATGTTTGTGGATGGCTTTTTATATTAGATAGAACTTCAACAAACTGTTTCATAGAAAGGGAAATCCCAGAGGAGGCAATGCTGGAATGCTCTGGGATGCTGAAGGTCCCTAACTTCTGTGTCTGTGTCAGGGAGACAGAGGTCTATGAACAAAGGAGCACAGAAACGTAACAGTTATAACAGTACAAGAAAGATAGCAGTGTGACAGGAAGGAACCATAGCACAAGTGTTGCTATGTGTTCCAGAGGATGACAGCACATCAGTTGCAGCGCATCAGCACAGCCTACCAGAACTACAGCCCCAAATGCCTCTTCACAGATCACGGCACCTATGCACGGAGCTGCTTAAGAGAGGATGATCTGTCTGTTGCCCTTCAGACTCCTGGGTTGGGTGATCACACTGCAAGCAAACCTGCTACTCAGTGCGTAACCTCAACACTTCTGCCATTTAATCACCACCTAATTTCAGATAAACTTAGTCCCATATTTAATTTCTTACTATTTCCATTTCACTTATTGTTCCATTTCTTTTGGTTCATTCTTAAATCTTGAACGCTAGTTAAGTAAATCGCAAAACATGATTCTCCATGATTGTGTTTCTCCATTTACGTTGAGATCAGTGAGACTGAGATTTCACTCTCTGGATTTTTTGCATGTAAAGAAGGCATGTTAAGAGAACAATGATGTTTCATTATCAAGCATCTCAGCAAATTCTGCCTTCTCCTCCCCTGTGTTCCCACCTGGTCCACCAGACTCAGACTTTCCTGGACTTGATTGCTCTTTTCTTATCTCAAGAAGCTGACTCCCTCCCCTTCACTTTCAGTGACTAAGAAGCTGGAAAGGAAGGGAAGGTGCAGAGCAAAGTAATTTCTTGTTGCTCCCACACATTGCCTGTCATTACTGATGGGACACAGCAGGAACTCAACTTTGTATCTTGTTGTTAGAGTTAGAGTCTATCCTGAGTGGTTGCATGTTCTGGAGCACATCAAAGGATGACCAGGTTTTCGGGATGCTTGCGCCTTGAGGATGCTTTTTGTCCTTCTAATAATCTCCAGACAGGTTTGAGAAGAGAGACGAGAGGACCAAGCAACTCCACAGCCCCCATAGGAGTAAGGCTCGACAATGCTCAGTCTGTGCACTAGCCTTAGGCAGGAGGTGGATCTCAGTTTTCTCAGACTGAAAATATGTGGTAGCAGGAACTCAGGAACCTTTATAGGTAAATGTAGGTGCTTATGGGCTCTGATCAGACAGGCTTTGTTGTTTTGGTATCTTTTGGCTCTGAGTCCCAGTTTCTGCTGACATGTACAGACTGGAGCAGCATTGCACTGCATGAGTTGTTCTGGCCACAAATAGTGCTTGCTAGCAAATTTCAAGCACAACTCTAAGCTTCAGGATGCAAGATCTGATCAGAAGAAAATGCTGATGGAATACTTTTCAACTTATCAGAACATCTTTTCCTTTTGTCTCATTCTCAGAAACAGATGAAACTGAAGAGAACGGAGGTGAAGAGGGGAAAGGGAAAATCTGTTGTGAATCAGGTACTCACCAGGAATCTGAAGCTTGGTAAAACTATGTTAAAGTTTGGATTATTAACCTTAGAAGTACAATACAGTTGAATTCACTGGCGCTGCTACCTACCCTGCTTAATCTAGCACATCCTTCTCCCAGTACGAATTATAGTATTCCAAAATCATGTTTTGTTCAAAGAGATGCTACTTACTTAACAAAACAAAAAGCCACATAACAGTTTTATTCTTTCTCCCATGGAATTTCTCTCCCCCAGTATTACAGCAATCTGTGATATGAGATGGATAACATGCGGACCAAGCTAAGATCTAAGCTAAGCAATTTTACACCTTTTTAGACACTGTTGGAATAGTCAATGTCGTTTTAAGAAATATTTTCTATGAGAAAAATGCACTCTGTCTTTGCAATGGGCCCACAGTTTCTGCTGCATTTCACTGATCAGTATCACTAGTGTTTTCAGCAGTGGGGCTGTGTTTATACACCTGCTTTCACCAAATCACATTATTCTCATAAATCATTTAATCTCTTGCCAGGCTGCAACGTCATACTTGGGTTGCACAGCATAAAAGCAGATGGATGTTTTGCAGCCAGCAAGCAAGACTTTTAGAGCTCTATATGCTCTTTCATGAGCAGTTTACAAATGAAATCCTTTCATCATTTAAAAATGTTGCTTTTCTCTTTTTTGTCTATTTTAAAATGCACAAAGCTTAATGCATGAAGTCCCCCAAAATTAATTAAAATAATCAGATCCACAGGTAACATCATGTGTAAAGAAAAGTAAACCAGAAAATCATTTTAAGGAGCAGACAGAAATAGCATCTTTTGAAATATACGTATTTATGCAGCCCAATAAGAAACATGTTGGGAAAACTACAGGTTCCCATACAGATTTCCCATGCACGTATTTCTGAAGGGCATCCGGGCAGGACTCAGAGCTAGCTCTCACTGAACAAGTTTAATCATCCCAGAACAGAAAGCATTAACATCTCTATGAATTGTGTGGTGTAAAGACACCATACAAAGACACAGCACTAAAGACTAATTAGAAATTGTGCTCTCACACCAGGGTAGCTTTGTCAAAACCCGTGGCCTTTTACAGAACAAGGAAAAACATTTAGATAACAAGAATTTCAGAACAAATGCAATTAGCAAGGTTAGATGTACTGAACAAAGCTCAAAGCACACTGTGGGTTGTAAAAATTGTTGTTTTATTCTTTGCATTATTTTTGTCATTACGCGCACGATAATGACAAAAACTTGAAAATATGGCACTGCTGCCCTTAGTGGAAGACTGATATATCATATAAAAAACACCTTCTTCTTCAACAGAGGCACATTCAGTGGCAACATTATCAGCATTAGAAGGTCTTTACTAAAACAAGAATAACAATACTTAGCTTTAAATAAAATGAAATCCCATTAAGTATCTTAAAATGACCGTATGCAGTGGAAGCTATTTCAACAACTTTTACCATTCAGATAATGGAAAGTTTCTATAGTTGAAATGCAAATGCTACTAAGCTAAGGCTATAGTCTTCAGAATCTAATTTATATTTTTTTTTAACAGACTGTAATTACTTTGACTTAGCATAAAATATAAAAAGCAATAACTTTAAATCTTGTTTACTAAACACATTTCAGTGTGTGTGGCCAGAACAGCAGCGAGGGCAGCACTAAGCTCAGGTTCGGAGTGGATTCAGAATGTAGTTCCCACAGCGCAGTCAAAGTATTTAGAAAGGAAACAAAGGAAATTTCTCTGTCGTAGTTATGCAGCTTGGACAGTAAGAAGGAGAAAAATGTATCATAGTTAAAAGGCAAACTGAGCTCACAACAGCATATTTTAGTGTTTTCTAGGATCTCCCCAGAGAGCACACAGCATTATTCATGAAAATAGAATCATAGAATCATAGAATCATAGAATCATAAAATGGCCTTGGTTGAAAAAGACCACAGTGATCATCCAGTTTCAACCCCCCTGCCATGTACAGGGTCACCAACCACCAGACCAGGCTGAGGCTGCCCAGAGCCACATCCAGCCTGGCCTTGAATGTCTCCGGGGATGGGGCATCCACAACCTCCTTGGGCAACCTGTTCCAATGCGTCACCACTCTCTGTGTGAAAAACTTCCTCCTAATATCTAACCTGAACCTACCCTGTCTCAGTTTAAAACCATTCCCCCTTGTCCTATCACTATCCACCCTCATAAACAGCCGTTCCCCCTCCTGTTTATATGCTCCCTTCAAGTACTGGAAGGCCAGAACGAGGTTGCCCTGGAGCCTTCTTTTCTCCAAGCTAAACAAGCCCAGTTCCCTCAACCTTTCTTGAGGATCATGAGAGGACATGGATTATTTTGCTTTTGACCTGATGCTCAAGTCATTATCCTGTACATCCCGTAGCCACCTGTCCACAATGAACTCCCTTCGTACAAGTTTTAGTTGTAAAAATAAATGTTTTATCCTTTTTGCATTCACCAGTTAAACTTAGAATCATAGAATCATAGAATCACAAGGCAGGAAAGGACCTACAAGATCATCTAGTCCAACCGTCCTCCCAATACCATAGCTACTGAAAAACCACTTGCAGCAATAGTGTTTGTGCTATAGATGTACTGATCACTATACTCAATCAATCAGCTTATTTTTCATAAAATAGGAATTCAGTTATTTCCTACTTAGAAGAATATTAAGACACCACACTGATTCACCAAACATATAGCCCTTCTTTTTTGCCACCGTTTCAGTGCTTTGAGCATTTAGGAATGAATTCATTTGCTTTCTGACTAAAAAAATAAGTAAAACTGGCTCTATTAAGACTGCTTTTGTCCTGCATTAAGAACAGTATAACAATGACCCTGAGATAAAACATGTAGAATTCACAAATCTTGTGAATGGATTTTATTTAAAAAAAAAAAAAAAAACAGATCAAAATAAATTAAATTATTAAATGTTTTCATAAGTACTTGTGCATTCCAAAACCAATATAAATTTTTTGATTCTATCAGTACTTGTCACAAAACTGAGTTAACTACACGTGTTTGTTTTTCCTTTTAAGACTAGGTTTAGAAGCGTATACATGTGCATTGGTCTGCGCAAATAAAAGACGTAATATATTTAAAGGTCTACGTCAAGTAAACACACAAGATATTCTAAAGGACAAAATAAATAAATGAGATCCCAGGAACCCAGGAATGCTTTTCTTCCATTCAGACACGAGCAACTGTGTTAACATACTTCTAAAATGGCAAAGAAAGCAACGTGGTGCCTCATTACTGATTCTGATACAGAGTCAGGACCCTGATTCTGTTCTCATTTGGAGATAAAAGCCATTCTTGGGTAAATCATGCATAACTTTCCTGAAGTCAATAGATGTAAAACAGTCTAAAACTGGGGTGAGGGAGAAGTCTTACATCTCTCAGCCACATAGGAAAATCATTTCTGTGATATATTCTATAAATCTGTAGGAAGCCTATATAAAATTTTCCATTTAGGCAATTTCCTGTAGCATAGCTAATTACTGCCATCTAACTAAGGGGAAAAATGTAATTGCAATATGACTCACTAAATCATTAAAGTACTCAACAGAAGATATAGTTTGCATAAACAATCTCAGTGGCAAATTAATCTTTGAACAATACTGTTTGCTATTTAGTTCAATATTTTGCAAAGAGATATTTAAAAACAGAAATACTGCTTAATGGCTGTGGTTCAAGAGTATTTCTTAACGTTGCTGCAAAGTGGCTATATTAGGCACAAGATTAGAAGCACCAGGTTTTTTTTACAGTGATATCTCCTGGTTGCTTTAGTACTTGTCTCTGGGCAGGCAGGAGATGTGCCTGAATTTTGGTAGGGCTGAGAAGCTCTCGTCTTTTGGGGGCTCACAAACCAAGCATTTATTTGAGGGTCTCCACAGAGCGAGTTAATGAACATTCCTGACCACACCCGCCAAGTCAATACATGGTTAAAGATAAGAGATCTCGAGAGGCTGAACACACTCTTGGGAAGTAGAACACTGAGATCTACTCAGACTTTTTTCATATAAGGAATTTAAGTGCATTGCTCCAGAATAAAGTTATTCTCTGTGAAGGTGCAAAGTATAGGAGGGCAGGACCTTAAAACCTACTGACAGATGGTCAGTTTTCCTTAAAGGCTGATTTAGCAGAGGAGGCAGGAGACTGGCATGGCTGAGCAAGGATCTGCTGGTCAAAGTGAGGGATAAGAAGGAAATGCACAGGCTGTGGCTGAGCAAGGATGTGCAGAGATGGGATCAGGAAAGCCACTGCATAGATGGAACTAAACTTGACAAGAGCTGTGAAAAATAACAAACAGAAATTCTGTAGGTACATCCGTCAGAAGAGAAAGGCCAAGGAGAGTGTAACCCTTCTGATAAATGAGAGAGGAGAACTGGCTACGATAGACATGGAGAAGGCTGAGGTATTCAATGAGTTCTTTGCCTCAGCCTTCACGGGCAGTAAGGCTTCCCACACTTCTCACATCCCTGAACCTCTAGGTGAGGGTCAGGAGAGCAAAATCCCTCCTCCCTCTGGAAGAGCAGACCAAGACTGCTACATGAGGCTGAATACGTACAAGCCTATGGAGTCTGATGACATCCCAGGTTTCTGAAGGAACTGGCTAATGTTGTTACTAAGACACTCTCCATCGTATTTGAAAAGTTATGGCTGTCAGGCAAAGTCCCTGGTGACTAGAAAAAGGGAACTGTCACTCCCACTTTCAAGAAAGGATGAAAGGAAGACCTGGGGAACTACAGGCCAGTAAGCCTCATGTCTGTGCCTGAGAAGATCATGGAGCAGATCATCCTGGAAGATACAGTAAAGTACATGCAAGACAAGGAGGTGATTTGAGACAGCCAGCGTGGCTTCATGAAAGGCACATTGTGCCTGACCAATCTGGTAGCCTTCTATGATGGAGTGACAGCTTTGGAGCACTCAGGAAGGGCAACTGATGTCGTGTACCTGGACTTGTGTAAGGCCTTTCACATTGTGATGCACAACATCCTCATCTCTAAATTGGAAAGATACGGATTTGAAGGGTGGGACTATTCAGTGGATAAAGAATCAGTTGGATGGTCACAGCCAGAGGGTTGTGGTCAACTGCTCTCTGTCCAGGTGGAGACTGGTGCTCTACAACATCTTTGTCAATTACACAGACAGTGAGATTGAGTGTACCCTCTGCAGGTATGCTAATAACATCAAGATGAGTGGTGCAGTTCACATGGCAGAAGTAGGGGACCAGAAGGAACTTGACAGGCATGAAAAGTAAGCTGACATGAACCAAACAAGGTTCAACGAGACCAATTGCAAGGCGTTGCACTTGGCTTGGAGCAATTCCAGATATGTGTACAGACTGGGAAAAGAACTCATTAAGAGGAGTCTTGTGGAGAAGGACTTGGTGGTCCTGATGGCCGAAAAACTGGACATGAGCCAGCAGTGTGCTCTTGTAGCCTCGAAGGCCAACAGCAGGGGTTTGGAACTGGATAATCTTTAAGGTCCTTTTCAACCTAAGGCATTCTATGATTCTATGACAAGGCACTTCTCTCAATTCAAGTGACCTCAGACCAGCACACTGAGTTTTCTAACTTCAGTTGTGACACTCAGTTATTCAATCTATAGCAGATGTTATGCCTACAAATCCTGCCCATCTTACATGCCTAGGCTCCACAGCTTTAGTGGTGCTATTGCATTGGTGGTATGTGTGGAAAGCACAGGAGCACAAGTCAAATAAATGGAGTCTATAAGGTGGCAAAGCACTAAAAAATCAAATTAGGAGATAGTCAACTAGATGAGGTCAGAATATTGCTGAAATCTGCAGACCAAAATCCCCTTCCAGTGTTGGATGTTCTTGTCTATTAGAGCTCTTGAATTCATTTCAATGCAGTGCACAAACATGGAGAACTAAAAGCGTGAACACAGCTCTGTGACAATATGAAATTCAATAGTTACATATAATGTCATTTTGAATACAGAATTCTGCTTATTGTTGATTACCAAAAATCTTTTTGTTGTGGTATTGATTGGTTCTCAGTGCCAGAGAACTTGGCCTTATTAATTTTCCTACAATATTAGGTGGCTCCTTTATTAGTAGTTCTTATCTTCAGCCTCTTCCTGATGTTTGAAGATAAATTCCGTTTTCTCACTTTGATTTTTTGAACTGCCAATGTGCATATGGATCCTTATTTTCTGGATAAGGACCAGAAGCACCCAGCTTTGTCTCATGCTTTGTACTAACGCTCACATTCACAGTCACCGCGGTCCTCCCCCTCTTTTATTGCATAACTGGCAGAGTGAGAAAGGAAACATTCTCAAGGTGCTGCTTAAACATATGTTGCATGAGTCTTCCTGTGTAATGACATGACAGAGACATATTACTGGACAATTAAACTTCTATCTACAGCCCAGAAGAGCACAGGGCTCTGCTGTCCAACTTTGCTCTTCATCCACGCAAGTTCAGATAAGGCTGAGCTTGGGCTGCTCCAGCACTGCACCCACAAGCCATAGAGATGAGAGGTCTGCCCTGGGACACACCTGGGGCTGATTCCCATAGCTAGGACTTGCTTATGCACAGAATCCTTGTTTTGTTGCCCAAGTAACATTCAGATCTGTAGCTTCCAAAGTGTCACTTGGCTTCTGTTGGCTGACACTCAGAGGAAAAAGTTATTTGAATATTAATTTCATATTATAGTTGGAATTCAAAATATCTGTAACGCATAATTCCAGTAGCCCAGCAGACTGAGACATCTTTCTTTGTTTTTTCTTCTCTTTTTCTCCTGGTTAAAAAGATTTTTTTTGGTACTGATAACTGCTTCCCCTCCTACACCATGTTCATTATGTGCAAATTAGTGATTATGCGTTGTTCTCTAGGAATCCAAAAATATAGGAATCTTTAACCAGTTCCACAGACATACTTTGAAGCCACAACTAATTTTCATTAATTAAAAGCAGTAACAGAAAAAAAAAAAAAAAAAAGAAAAAAACAACAAAAAAACTAAATAAAGCAGCAGTTTCTCAAGCATTCCTACAATTTTATGGTGAAAATTAACACATCATATGATGCATCAGCATAGAAAATGAATTTTTACCTACAAATGGGAAGAAGAGTTTCTAATTCCACAGCAAGGGGAAGATATTTGTGAAAAAACATGTAACTCCAAACAGAAAAAAAATGTCAGTGTAACAACCATTACTCACTACTAAGTACATTTATCCTCTTCTCACACAGATCAGAGAAGAGTGGGGGATAGCAGCTGACTGTTATCTATGCATCTGCTAAAATGGCCATGAATTTTAATGAATTTCCTAATGGGATTAAACACTGTAGATCTCTGGCAGAAAATACCAGATTTCTATTTATTTTCTTGTCCTAAATATCCTTGTCCTTTGAATAGAGGAATATAAAGGGCGCTGGGAAATGAGCAGAGATCAGCTCCTAAGATTACTGACTGTGTCCAGTGAAATTCAGACGACAATTTGAAAGCTTCTGTTCCATTCTCCTTGTTTCCAAAAATGCAATTCAGTTGGACATTTTCCTGGGAAAGAATAGCAAAACTGAACCTCAAATATATATATATATATAAATATCTTTATTATAGGACCTTTCCTTCTCTTTACCTGATATGTATTTTACTTCTGCATTTCCCTTCTCTGCCTTGGAACTTCCTGAAATGACCTGTGTGCTGTGTAAAATAAAGTGAGCTCTGAATGGTAGCAGCCAACATCCCTTTTGTACTGGCAGAATTACTATATACGCAAGGGGGACAGTGACGAATATGCCTCATTTTATATTATATGCAATTAAGCCTTTCCCAAATTTTCTAAAATGAAAACAAACCCAACAAAGTCAAAAGACAGTGATATCTTCTGCTCTATTCAATTCTAGTCATTCCATAGGCACAGTGACCAATTTACTCCTACTACTTTTGCTTTGTTTCAGCACAACTTCAATAAATCAGCATATAAAAGAGGAATTGTACTGGAGATGATGGTGGTATACAGTGAATACAGACCATTATTTTATGTTTGATAAAATTTTATGTTTGATAGGTCATGTCCTTTTGGTTGCTTTGTGTCACTGTGATGACATATATCATCAGGGAATCCTACTTAATTGGGATCTGTGCGGGATTTATCCACAGATTTCTATGAAAGTGGAAGGCACACATTTCCGCCGATGCAGCATCTCTCATCTATTAATACCCTCAGGAGCTCCACAGAATTCTCCATGGCTGTTATGTGCAAACTGCACTCAAGGGAAGTGTTTGAGGAAGAACAGCTTTGGCCTGAGCTGTTACTATCATCTAATTGCCACTGGAGTCAGAGAATATATCAGAAAGGAAGTAAATCTGGTACTAAAGGACAGATTTTTTCTTAGAATATTTGTTAGGAAGTAGGAAGCGATAGAAAAAACATAATTTCCAGTAAACTGGGCCTTTGCATCCCAGCTGAGGTTGCTCAGGATGTTGGAGATGCACGACATTGGCAGACCCTTCAACCCATCAGCTTCAAAGTACCTCGCGTGGAAAGATAATAAAAATAGAAAACTGAATCAGCTATTTTCATTTGTTTGTTGTTTAAAATTTGAAAAGCATTCCTGGGCTTACAGTGATTGAGCTCCTCAGTTATTTCTACACAAAAATACATAGATGGAAAAACACTGTAAAGCAATAACCTGCAGCTAAGCTGTCCTTAATATACTCATTTTCTCTCTTTTGTAACAGTTCACATACTGTGACTGACTGAGTGTCCTATTCTCATACAGTTACACTTTATCATTTGTAGCCAATAAAGTTTAATACAGTTTTGGATAAAAATCTCATAATACCAAAATAGCAATTTCTAAAACATAGATTCAAAAAAGTAGAGTCAGTCTCAGCCTGCCTTATTTTTTTCTTTTTAATTTGATAACAGCACTTCATATCATTTCCAGAACTTTCAATATATGTCTCATTCACACTGATGTATAAAGCTTGATATTCCGAATCTTTAAAAATCTTTATGAAAGAATTTCTGGAAAAATATCAATAAAATGAAAGCCTGAAACTGCACTCCCAAGTGAGATTTTACGATGCTAAAATATTCACCACAGCACTGCATATATTTTTAACAGTCCCTAGATTTCAAAACAGAAGAAAAAGGGCAAAGGTTCAAGCTTCAGATGTGAAGAGAGATTTTATTTATATGATCAAAATATTTTTATTATGAAAACTTTCCCAAGAATCACATCAGAAGTGACTTGGAGTTCTTCCAGGACTTGAAGCCTTCAAAAATTATTTTTTGAAAGATGAGTGGCTGCACTGAGAAACAACTGCAAAGTTTGTTTCAAGTCAGCTCACACACCAAACTCTCTGCTTACCACAGTTTTCTTCTGAAGAGTGAATGATGTTGATATCCTAGATGAGGGCTGACATAAACCTGACAGCGCATAAAACAATGATGTGAACTGCAGCCAATTGCTCCTTCCCCCTGCTTTCATATGTCCACCCCAGTAACGCAGCCATATTCTTCCTTCCACATTTCTGTTGTGCCCACTTCCCTCTTAAACTGTTCTTCTCTCTACTTTCATAGCCCTCACCACACAAGGCATCTTAACAGAATGTGTCTGCTGATGGCAGTGATTCAGATTATTTGTACCTTCTCTTAGAAGCCATGAGGCTGGAGGTTTATGGGGTAACCCCAGAAACTTTCCTCCTTGCTGCTGCTGCAAGCAGCACTGGGCATTCAGCCCCCATTGTCCCTCACTCATCCACAGAACAAGGAGTGGGGTAGCCACGTCTGATTGAGCTCCTTGGTTTTGTGCGGTCCGAAGCCCTCGCACAACCAAGTGCTGCTTTCACAGGGCTGCATGAGATCTATTTTGTTGTATCCTGCAAACTAGGAGTGAACAAAGACTGAGAAGAATCTATAAAATAAAAAATCTAGAGCACAGCTAGCCAGTTATATAAGATCCAGGTGGAAGTCCAAGATCCAATTCAAGGCTTTGTAAGTATGCTGCATCATCCGTTATTTTTCGTGTATCTGCAAGCAATGGCAGCTAGGGAATAAGGTATTTCAGGCAGCCCAAAAATTCCCATGAACTAAAGGGAGAACAGATTCAGATTCAGTCCATGTCTGAACTGCCTGGGTAGATCTGCAGTTAGGTTTAGACATAAATGGATGAAATTTCTGAAGTCACCGTCAAACCTCTCATTATACCCACTGGAGGCAAATGTTAATTGAGGGAGGCAATATCCTCGGGTGAATATAATTTTTTACTGCCTCAGATGTGATGAAACAAACAAAACAAATTCTCAACACGTTTCTACAGAAAATTTGAGGCAATCCTGCACTCAGTATTTAAGCAAATGATATCTTCAATACTCATTCCTGTTTCAGCCTTGCATGATGGTTGGTGACCATCGTCTCACACGTCAGGGCACAGTACAGGAAAGTTTTGTGTTATTATCACTGGTATCGGCTGAGATTTGAGAAAACAAGCCAGCAAATCCAATGACTTAGATAGGTTAATTTCATCCTCTCTGTCTGAGGGTACAGGTAGTTTTCTTCATTTTCATGGTGAAATTAAGACCAGGAGAGCCATTAAATTGAGAAGAAATTAAAAAAAAAAAAAAAAGAATAGAAACTGTTAGGGAGCTATTTTCAGTACATGAACAGGTGAATCCATCTCATGTAATCATTAATTTAGGAAGCTGTAAGAAGCTGGTAAGAGATTTATAGAATTTTGAACCTTGAAATATAAGAAAATTGTTCCTATAACATGTTCAGCCTGCACTTCCCCATCATGTATTAAGTTCGGTCAGACTTCATTGTTAACACTTAGAATCTGACTCATGCTTACCAAGTAATCCTTCTGGCTAGCGTAAAACTGCCCCTCTTGGACAGAAGGATTTTTTAATAAAAATGAACTGTGATCATTTTTCATGAAAAAGTACATGTTAAGATTAAATGTTCTATCTGTACTGAACTCCATTTCTGGATTTTTTGCTACTGATCTGTAAGACTACAGGTATCTTGGAGGAGCAATAAATCATTGGGTTTTATTTATCATTTTGCATTTTTAGATGTGGGTGAATTTAATATCGTTTGCATGTGGGCATTTAGATACGCACATATGCATGCATATGTCTACGTGTAATGCAAAAAAGCCCCCAGCAAAATAATATTGAGGTTGCAAATTCAGGCATTTGGAAATTAGAAAATGCTAGAATGAAAGCTGATATCATTATTGGCACCCTTTCCCAGAAGGAAGAGTGTGGCAGATACATTTAACTAGCATTTCTGCAGCTTCTAAATCATCAAGATGCACTACACAGGTACGCACACACATAAATATTAATCCCACTCAGGCGTACAAACTATCAAGCTCTCAAAAAACACATGCACACACAAACACAAATTACATAGCTGTACCATAATTGTTACTGACCTACCTCTTAACTTTATCCTCCATTCCATGTTCATATTCTGAAGAATAGGGATTAAAATTTTCTGATTCAAAGGTAGTCATTTTGAATAAAGGAATTATTAGGAGTTTAAAACTGTTCCTTCATCATGTTTCTTTCTCATTTTCTACCTACCCTTTGATGCTTTCCCCGTCTTATAGGTCAGAGGTAAAATTCTTCTCTTGCAATAACGGTAGGGGTTACAAAGCATCACAGGTCTGAAGCAACGAGACTTTGTGGTTGGTTTTATAGAATTCTAACATAAGAAGTGCTCTGTCCTCAAATTATCTTGATTACTTTGATTTATTTTTCCTTCTTCAACTTAGTGAATTGCAACAAGATCCAGCTAGTAGTAATACGTTGTATGCCCTCATGCCTTGAATATTTTTTGTTGGGTTTATGATACCTAAGATCAACTGAATTTTAATTTTCTTTATTCTAGAAAAAAAATACAAACACAAAATAGCAAATAGCCCCTACTGCAATGACTCAATGCTAACTGAATTTGATTTGTTCTAAACAAAATATAAATACAAGATATCACATAACACCTACTGCAAAAAGTTGACACTAAAAATAGACACAGGAAAAGTAAGGACTATACCATTTGGGAGTCGGTCACTTGAGTAATTGCTTTACACAGGGAGGTACATTATCGTATCAGTTAAGTTAGAATGGAGAAAGCATAATTTATTCAGATTGCTGTTGCCATGCTTCTTTCTACAGAAAAGTACAGTCTTTCAGTACAGTGTGTGTGCTAAAGGGGTCCCTAAGACATCCCAACAAACCATCTAATCCCAGGATGCATTCAGCAAGACTGTGACCTACCTATCACTTGTCTCTGAAGCTATTAAACCTCAGAGTCTTCCAATCCTGGCAAACCACCTTTGGGCCACAGGATTTTGTGGTACAGGCAGAACCTACGAGTGTTGGATCAAACAAAAACCTGCCTGGTGATACATGTGGGAATGAATAATTTCAACAGATATGAACAGTTAAGATCATAGAATAACTTGGATTGGAAGTGACCTCGGGAAGTCTCTAGTCCACCCTTCTGCTCAAAGCAAAGTCATCTGTAAAATCAGATCAGGTTGCCCAGCTATATGTCCAATTGTTTCTTGATGACCTCAGTGGACAAGATGGAAGCCAAGCCATTCTAAGCAGCCCGTTCCCATACAGGACTGTCCTCAAGGAATGAAAATTTTCCTTATAACCAGTCAGAACCTTTCTAGTTTCAGACTGTGTCCGTTGGGTTTTTTTGCCCTCCTGACCCTTTCTTCAGCTTCTCAAGAGCTCCCTGGTGTCCCCCTGCTGAGCTTGCTTTCTCTTTATCAGAGTCCTTGTCCTGGAAGTCCCTGGATACAGAACCAAGATGTGATCCAATAAGCACTGATTATGTCTTCATTAGACTTTACAGAGAAATTACAAAATCAATGTTGCAATGGATGGGTTCTCAATCAAATCACACATGCTCATTAAATTACAAAATAAACTACAAACTGTGTAGGTATAACGCCAAGGCTTGGAACCGAGTTTGTCCAGAACTGTTAGATTTACAGTCGCTCTGTGGTAAGTAGTATCATAGACTGTGACGTTTATCTCTTCCACAACCAAATGCCTGATTCTAAACTAAGCTTAGCTAGCATGGATCCTGATAGAAATGTAGCCATTGCAATACAGCATTCAGCACAGGCTTGCCCTGTACCGTACCGCCTCGAGTGAACAGTACTACCTGAGATGGATGCTGCTACAATTGTCCTCAAGCCAGATCAGTTAAGACAATTGTGTGTATATATATTCCATTTCTGTGATAGGAAGCACTTGCAAATGAAATAGCTTTTTACCAGGAACAGTGAAAGGCAAATAAAGTTGAAGAGAAGTCCTGCTACTTCTGTATTTTAATAGTATTGTCTTAGCTGGAAATCTGCACAGAGAAAAAGTGGTTTGGTTGCTAATGTGGGCCTGTGTAATAGAAGCCTCTAAAATAATCTCTGTGTAAGTGATACTCAGTTTCTGAGGGTGAAGAATAACACCGCAAAATGAAAGACCTAAAATTAGGTGTAATATATAATGAATAATGGATTTTTGGAAAGTATTAGAGAGCATCTGCAGAATGCAGAACTTCTATTCCTTCTATTTAGGAACTTGAGATTTTATGTTACCCTTTGCTATTAGCACTGCATGTAAATTCTGATCTGGACTTCCCATTGTAATGTATACATAACAAGCATACCTGCCTGGTTAGATTCCTGCTCAGCAATAACCAACTGTTTATTGCAAAAAAAAAAAAAAAATTAAATCAGAGAAAGTTTATCTACATTTCTGATCACCCGTGTGAAAGGCTTATTTGTAGAATAGTACTGTACACCAGTTTCCGAACAACTACTGTATGCTATTATTTTTGGTAATTGGATTGAAGACAACAGCAACCAGGTCTTCTGGCAGAATCACTTTATCTAGGGAAAGGAAAGATGAACAGAGCTCTTAAACTAAACAGAACTGGCGATTGCCTACAAAGGTGCTAACTGTTTTCTGGTTTGATTCACCTGGCAGTGAATTCCAGTTTCAAAACTGTCCTGGTAGTATCAGGTCACATTAACTACATAGTATAGCTTAATCAACTAAGCATGAAAGGGAAAAAACAATGGTCTTTATATACAAATATGTATGTATAAAATCATATATATGATTTACATATATGTGAAATAAAGAAAGCCTGTTGTTTCTAGCATTTATTTATGTAAATTTTTAATTATTTAGCCAGCTGGGAACTTCACATATCTCAGTCCGCTGCAGATAATGAGCATGATTTTTGTGGAGAGAACAAGAATACAACTTGTTTATGATTGTTTGCTGTGCAGACAACTCTGGTGGCAGAAGTACAGCACAGGCAACGTGACCCATTAGCACAGTAGGACACATCGTTAGAGAATTTCCATTTCATCCTACTGATGACAGGGATGTACAAGCAAGTTCCTCATTCAACTGTTTTCAGTCACCATTCATCCTATCAACCACAAAGTTGATGGTAAATTTCAATAGAATGCGGTCTATGTATAGAAGACAGAAAGCAGGAAAATAAATACTGTGGTGATCTGGAAATGACAAATAAAAAGTGCAATTCAGACAAAAGGTCTAATTACTAGGCACAGGACAAGATATTTATCCAAAGTTGATCCAAAGTCAGTCCCTGGGTGGACAAGGGAGGATTAGGCAAGCAGGAGAAAGGAGATTGATACTGCCACAACTGAGTCCAAGAATTCAGGCAATAAAAGTTCTCATGTAAAAATACCAGACTGAACAACAAGGTTGACCGCAAGGTTTTTGGATGCAAAGCTAGCCACATTCTCCACAACTTCCCTGCTTTCAACACTGCTGTATAACAACAGTGTCTAACTCAGGGAGGAAGAGGCATATAAGAAGGGAAATAGTGCAGAGGCATGTACATCTGAAGAAATCTTGCAGAATCCAGGAATCCAAGATCACTTTGGCAGAAAGAGCAAGTATTGCAACTTCTTCTGTATTTGTGGGTACCTGTGCATTACACAGGCTGCTCAGACACCAGGCAGATAGATCAAGCAGAGAGATCAGATAACAAGAACATATTCCCCAAGGTCTAATGACTAAGGTCTGCCTGAGCACAGGTGAAGACAGATTTTGGTGTCATTATTACAATTCAAGATTGCTAACAACAGCACTGGGCAAAAATGGATTAAGGTTGTGTCCAGCTCTGATACTTCACCAGGAAACAAGATGTAAACCACTAGTTATAATTTGTAAGTTTTGATGTCTGCATAAAAATGGACCAGGAAATGAACAGAAAGTTCAGTATGACACTAACAAGAACATGATTTATTGTATAGCGACAATGAATAAATGAGGGACAAGCTTACTATCTAACAGCAGTTTCTTTAAACCAGGCATCTTGCAATCTCATTTCTTTCAAGATGATGGTCTGCTGACAACTCAATTCTTTGGGATTGAGAATTGCTAGTGAGGAAACAGACATGAGTTTCAGCACAAAGAGAGGCCCTGAATATCTTTGAAAATCGTGTTCATGACAGTTACCTCCATAAAATATGAACCTTATGTCCGATGTGCTGTGCAAGTAGCTTTGAAGGAAGAGGTATGGAATAAAGTCAGCAGTGATCGTCTGATGGTACTGCATTAGAAGGAGTAAAGAACTTTCAAATTCTTGTTCCTCCTCTGTTGTTAGCATCAGAGCATGTGCTTTGTCTCTGGCGTTCCATCCATCGATTATGCCAAGAGCAACAGAAAGTTCCGTAATTCTCTAATCTGTTGTTGTTAAATAATTGATAGTTTTGCTGCCACCATGAGGACACCTTCTTTAGAAATAAAGCCTCCACAGCAGTGAGATTTGGGCTACAGGAGATCTGTGACGCATGAAAATTAAAAGTACTAATTTAAAAAATATATTTTGTCACTTAAAGACAAATAAATGCATGATAGATTTGTTTCCTGAGCTCCTATGGTCTGAAATTACAGATGACAGTCCTTCGGCAGAGGGTAAGAGAATTCATTTAGATTAAATTATCCTTTCATTTCCTTTTCTAAAACATCAGAAAACCTCCCTAACTGACATTTTTGCCTTTGTGTCAGGGATAGCATTAAGAATAATTTTCTGTGATTGTCTCTTCGACAGGCAGAGAACTCATTTTAATCGATACATCGTAAGCTGTTATTACAGCTATTTTCTATCTTAATTCAGACTGCCCTTCATAATTATGTGGGTTTTTTCCTGTTTTTTAAAAGCTCTGGACTGTGGCAGATTTCCACCACCTAGTGGAAAATGTTTGTATTGTCTCCTGAAAAGCTTTGCTCAGATTTCTCTCTAGGGCCTGTATTCAACCTCGCTACTCCCTAACAGGAGCACCCGTTACCGAAGCAGTTTTCTTTTTCAAGTGCCCTGGCAAACGTGCCCAGGAGTGCACAGCTGTGCTTGAAGGTATGAGAACGTTACACTTTCCACAAGCTATATGTCTTAATGTACAGGAACTGTATGCTCATGTGTTTTTCTTAATTCGGTGATCTGTAATGTGAAAGGGAAATTGGGAAAGTTAAAAAACGATCAAGGTCTGCCAAGGAACATCACTGCTTCCCTGCAGCCACCTGCTTTTGTGTGAGCTCTGGCCCCACTTAGGCGTGCACTCCAACACAGACTATGACCAAAAAAAAAAAAAAAAAAACAACCACCCACCATATTTGTTCAGGCGATGTTTGTGTGAGTATCCTCTGCACTTTGGGTACGGAGATTGAAATGCTAAATGGAGCCAGAGGAAAAATGCCAGAAACAAGGTTAAACAAAGGCAAATGTAAGCAGCATCACCGTCACCTATTATTATTACTGCCAGGAAAGCCTCTACCTCTTGCATAGTGAAGGAGCATCCTCTCCCTTCCCACCTGTTTCAAAGACAACAAGATGCTCCTATGGCCTTTTAGAAAAGAGGAAACTATTTTTCAGATCTACCTCTGAATGTGAATTGCCAGAGATAAAAGCAACAGGCTCTTAAGAAGCTCTCTTCACATTGTCTAGGTGGAATAATCATTGTGAGGAAAGTTCTGCAGCTGTTGAACCCAGGAGGGTTTTTTTCTTTTTGTTTACCCTGTGGGGGAAAAAAAAAAAAGAAGAGAGAGAGAGAGAGAGAAAGAAAGAAAGGAAGGAAGGAAGGAAGGAAGGAAGGAAGGAAGGGAGGGAGGGAGGGAGGAAGGAAGGGAGGGAGGGAGGGAGGAAGGAAGGGAGGGAGGGAGGGAGGGAGGAAGGAAGGGAGGGAGGGAGGAAGGAAGGAAGGAAGGAAGGAAGGAAGGAAGGACGGAAGGAAGGAAGGAAGGAAGAAAGAAAGAAAGAAAGGAAGGAAGGAAGAAAAGAAAAAAAAAAAAGCCATTTTCTGGTTTTGATCACTAGGTGTCTCACACCATTTAATCTATCCCCACAGTGCCTCCTTGAACCAGCAAAATTCTGCTACCTCCACTTAGCACCCAGAAATGTATAGCTTCGGAACAATGAGGCCATCGACATGACAATCACCTCTGTGGAGAGTTACGGGGATTTGAGCGTCACAGATTCCCAGAGATCCCCATCTATTTGGTTGTCTTCCTAACCTCCTGGACCAGGTTCCAGCTTTAAGCATGCTGTTTCCAGTGATTTTCCAACTAACTGCCCCTTTATTCATCTGTGCTCAAAATTGAGAACTTCAGAACTCCATCTAATTTGCCATGTAACATTGGAAGCATCCAAACACAGCTTCACAGCAGAAAATTTCCCTGAGCATCTAAGTACCCTCTCCTGGCAATGCTGATCCATTATCATCTAGTTCACAGCTAAGATCTGCCAGGATTCAGAAATGAGCTGTTTGTAAGTCTCTTTCTCCTACAGTGCCCAATCTGCTCAGCTTTTCAGAGCACGTCTGATGAATCATGGTCTACACAAGATAAAAAATAGGCAATAGTAGTACTACTGTCCCCACTCCTGCTTTGTTCAGTAGTTCTGATGCAGCAGGCTTGAGAAGATTTCAGCTACTGCTTCCAGTTTCCCAGATGAGGACTACAGCTCTCAAATTACGGGTTTAAATGCAGCCCTCGGTGACACCTGCTTCAGTTGTATCAATTACATGAAGAAAATACATTAAAGAGAGGAAAGGTTTCAAGTAAATGTATCAGTAGCTCTTTCATATAAAGTTTATATTTTTGCAGGAGGAACAAAAAATTATAGTGCATGAATCACTAGAGAGAAATGAACAGGGGGTGAGAAGTACAGTCTGTGATAATCATTAAAAAATCCCCTAAGGAGACAAATGAATTAGGAATGAGAAGCCCTATCACTCCTTTAGATACTTAACAAGGAACTAGAACTAAGCTGTACAACACAAATTGCTGGAAACCACCATAAATGCCTTGTACTTCAACATGCTCATCAAGGACACCTTGAGTTGGAAAGGAGAACTTGGATGGAAAGTTTATGGAATGCCAGGTAATGGTGTTAGTGGTTGATATCCCTAAGCAAAGGGTACAAGACTAAATCAACTGGAAAAATGTGTTTTAGCCTGTGTAACAATTTTGTGGCAGTAGAAATATGAAAGCTGTAGTTCTGTAAATGGAATTCTGTGCTAAGATGCATAGAATTGTGTCTTAAGATGCACGAAGTTATGATGATATTTGTTAGAAACAATATGCTCCTCTTTCTGCCATGACAAATAGTTAAACTAGCTATAAACACCAAATTCCTTGTATGTCAGAATGACAACTTTAATAAAACAGACAAGAGTTTGTCTTGAAATGCGTTAAACTGCAACAGGTTATGATCACACAGAGTAAACAGACGACAGCTATCTTGAAACTACTGAACCTGAACCACAAAGAAGCTGGAATCTCTGTGAGGTCCGACCTGTCTGCTATAGACCCAGCTCACTCCAGCGTATTTGCTCCTAACAAGAGTAGAAAGAAGCAGATTTCTTATTCGAGGTGGCAGGTATTGGAAAATAACCTAATACTGGAAAAACTTATGCATCTATTTTAGCGAGAAATCCAAACTACAAATCCCAGATTGTTACAGAAAGGCAAATGTTGCTTTATAAAGCCTAACAGTTTCAACAACACAGTTTCCTGGAGGATCTTCATTGAAAGAAATGGCATAATCTTCACTAGCTCTCCAGGCTACTGGGAAGGGTTAAGTGAGATAAGAAATTCTCCATCTCAAAATGAGTGGATAGATCACTGATATAATTGTACTTTGCATTATAATCATTTTCAAGAGGATCTACATCTCCCACAAATCAATGGATATGCCTACCCCTTGTCAAAGTAATGACTTAAGTATGTGTGTCCATTTCAGTGGCTGCCTAGTTGGTTTGGGAGTGCATTTCCTATCAGTGTGCAAATTGCTGTTCTAATCAGTGGCAAAATGTCATTTTATCACATATCTGGAAAAAAAAAGGAAAAAGAAAAAAAGAAAGAAAGAAAAAAAAAAAAAAGATGCTGAATGGACCAGGGATAATTACCTTTCAGCAAGCACTCCTCCTTCAAGGCCCTTCCACGTAGCCTATACACAGCAGCGTGGCCCTGCAGGAAAGCAGCAACCCAAGGACAAGCCACATTTTAAATTCCTTTTTAGACTTGGCCATGAGCTGCTGTGTGTACTGCTGCTGGGTACAGCAGAGTTGCTTCATGGACCAAGGATAATGAAACCAGAAGTGACTGGGTTGAAAACAAAGGAAAAAAAAATGTATTTAATATATTCATGTCTCTCTTTTCAAGACAATGCTTTCGATCAGCTGAACTTTTGCCAAATCTCCTTGTTTTTTCTCCAAGCCAGGGGAAGTAGATGTCTCGACAATTTCAATGGAAATAGCAATAAGCACCTAAAATCTCATTAAGAAGACATTACTGCTGCCCTTGAGGGGGAAAAAACAGAAGTCACTGAAGAAAGCCAGGCTCAGCCTGACAGCAGGCTCTGGCCAGCCATCCCTTTTGGATGAGGCGCGTGGCAGCTTTTCATTTTCAGCACTCAACATTCTGGCAGGCTGCCCTGGTCTGGCCTCAGCCTGCTTTCGGATCATTCAGCTGCAAACCGCTCGTCCCTCGATGCCCCCTCTCCGGCCTGCACACAGCACCGCACTCCTAGACGAGCCTCAGCCGCAGGGCTCTACTGTAGCACGCGTTGCGGGGCACCACCCCGCCGCCATTTCCTCTCTGCAGCCTCAGCTCCTCCGGGCCGCGCCCGCCTCCCACCGCGCTTGGGCTGCAGCGCCCCCGCCGGCTCCGGGTGTGGCGGAGCTGCCGTGCTGCCGCCAGGGGTCGCCCTGGGCTGCTGCTGAACCGTTGGGTGCCCGCCAGCCCCGCTGAAGGGGATGGGCGGGCGGGAAAGCTGCTCACCCGTGCCTCTGAAGGGGCAAGTGAGTGGACGCGTTAAAGGAAGTGCTCAGAGAAGGCAGACTTAGGAGCGCGTTAGGAGAAGCTTTGAAAGTCGGGTGGCTGATTCTTATCAGCTTATCTTGAGGTCCTGCTGTCACCTCTCTTCCTCCCGGAAGAGACCCAAATGAGTCAGTCAGTGTCTGTTTTTAGCTGCTGAATCAGTTCGCTCGGTGTCGTCGTCTCCACACTCACCAGAGAGCTGAGTCACCCGCCGTGGGGGTATCCCCACCCCGCGGCCACCCCCCGCCTCGGCTGTGCGGAGGACAGCCCCAGAACAGCAGGGCTCGGGGCTTGCTTGTGTTCATTAAATCGCGTTCTCTCGTAATACTCCTGTCAGGCAAGAAGTGGGAGCCAAAATTGCACCAGATCAAAACAGCAGCTAGGGTAAACCCGTCAGACTAAAACCTTCTAGGTGAGCTTTGTAAGAAGCGCTCTTAAGAAAGCTTTCCTTCCATACCACGGTGATAGATCGGTTGATTTTGCACAAAACAAACAAACAAACCAAGTGACCAACCTAATTCATTAATTAATTAATCCACCCCCATCTAGAATTCTATTAAAAATAATATCATGAAGTTCTGTTTGTTGCCGTCAGTTAACAGGTAGGAAATGTAGTTACTTTAGCTTGCTCCAGGACACGAAGTCGCTGATGATACACAAGAAGGGCCAGCACTTTCTGCTGAAGGATAAGTTGAAAGTATCTTACGTAGCTGTATGATTTTGGGAAGCCAGAGGGAGGTCTTCTGGCAGAAATACTTCAGTGTTTCCTTCAGAAAAACTAGAGCATTCATTAGTTGTTGGAAGTTAATTAGCCACAAGCTTCCTGTGAGAAGTAAAGGGTGTCTATCAATTTCAGAACATCGTGTCGCTCTGTATGTAGACAAGCAGGGTTTTCTGCAGTCAGTTACATGGTGCAGAGGATATTAAATGAGCAGAGCAGAACTTGAAAAAACACACCCACTATTATTAATACATTCTCAAATTGGCAGGCAGTAGATTTTTAAATTGTTCTTTCACCTTCTGTGCAAGGCAATTTGCCTCACAGTGATGAATTAGCAGCAACGCTTTGCTGAGACTTTTTCCACTGGAAGGTTCTCATTACCATTCACGGGTTTTGCTGGCTCATCAGCACACCGTGGGCAGCATTTCAATTGCTGAAATGTGGCCCAGAACAAGAGGAAGGATAGAAAACAGTCTATAAAAACCTTTTCTTGGATTATAAGATTGATCTAATTCTCAGATAAGAGTAACTTCTTTGACCATGGTATTGCTAGTTCTTACATATCCCAGAGGAAGTGACATCCCCTGTCTTTGAATCTCAGTATTGTTGTTAATCAGTCAGGGAAAGAACAGTAACATGTAATGGACTGAATAAGCTTTTTTTCTCAATTGAAGAGAGCAGATCCCTTAATCCCAGTAGCACAAGGCTGCAATCTAAGGATTGGATTCAACTTTTATTATTCAACATCATCTTCTAGGATAAATTAAACCAGCAACCCATAAGCAGATCAAGTTAAACATCTCAGACAGATGATTTTCAGTTATGAGTTAAAACATAGATTCAGTTTGTAGTTGTTATTTGGCATTTGTTCTGTGCAGATGTTGCTTAATCGGAGTTCTAATTAGAACCAGTTGATAATAAACCAAAATACACATTTTCAAAATACTAAAGCTTTTGTTGCTCTGATGATATTTCCAAGAGGGGAAAATTCTGAACCTGAGTGCAGGAATTCATGTCAGATATAGTGAACTGAATAAGAAAACCTGGAATTTTTGCTCTGCAAATGGACATTTGTGGGCAATTTCGTGTATAACTTTACAATACTATGCTTTTGTGGAATGAAAATAAATACTAGTTTTTCACACAGAAGGTGGTGAAGCACTGGAACAGGTTGCCCAAGGAGGTTGTGGATGCCCCATCCCTGGAGGCATTCAAGGCCAGGCTGGATGTGGCTCTGGGCAGCCTGGTCTGGTGGTTGACAACCCTGCACATGGCAGGGGTGTTGAAACTGGATGATCATTGTGGTCCTTTTCAACCCAGGCCATTCTGTGATTCTATGATTCTGTGATTATATCTTCAGAATCTTCAAAAGAGCATGAAATAGGATTTTAGTTCTTCAGTTAATTTTCTGTTAGTTGTCCCTCTGCTTTGCTGAGCGTTGTTCCGTTCTGTTCATTTGGCAAATACCTTGACACGGCATTTAGTGTTCCTGAATAGTCTGAGCTCTGTGCAGTACAAAGCACATCACCTTCAAGAGCATGTGATCTAATAAAACTTGTGACAATCCTTTCACCACTCCTGGAATTTTCTCGTAGGTCTCCAGGTTCAGAGTACAGGCATCATTATTATTTTTTGCTCCTGTTTGGCTTTGTATTGTTACCAGTGAGAAAAGTGTGTGAAGCTTTCTATGTAAATCAGTAGTAATAGCGAACCAATTTGTCCTTTTCACTGAAACTTTGATAACTCACTTTTTCCAGAACAAAACTGAACACATACTAGAGTTTTAGAATAGACGTATTAAAATTCCAAGTATCTCAGAGGGATAAAAAGAAAGCAACAAACTATTTTTCGTGTTCACAAGCAATAGGCCAGGTAATAATAATTAGCTTAAATTTCAGCAGGCAAGATTTGAGTCAGACTGCAGCAAGTTTTCTAACCATGTCATTAGTTAAGCACCAGAACAGATTTGTGGAAGCTCCACCTCTTAAATATTTTATGATGTGAATGAACAAGTAACAGTCAGGAATGAGTTAAGTTTATCTGATGCTGCTGTCAGACAAAGGGATGAGTTTGATTGCCTCTCAAAATCCCCCCCTCCCCGCCCATTTCATCTGTTCATCTTCATCTCCTGAAGATGCTCACTGTCTGGATTTACCCAGTCTCTGACTGTTTCATAGACAGATCTCTCTAATTTTTTCCTTGGCTCTTGCATGGTGTTTGTACCTATTGAGCTCTATTTGCTTGTAGAGGAGCACAGGACTAAATCTAGCATTGCATTGGAAGCTGACCAAGTACAACCTGGTGTTCTCATGGTTGTTTTACCCCAGAGAGGCAAGCAAATGCCTGTGTTAGCTATCCCTCTGCTACCTATTACTGCATAGCATCTTCACACGTAGTTCCATCAGGTCAGATTCAGCAGTCCACACTTTTGTTAACAAAAAACATGGACTGTTCTGGACATCAGGAGCAAAGGAGGGAATTTCTCACAGCTAACCGGGGGAAAAGGAGACGACACAACATTTAGGTATGACACAACCAAGTCAGTGTTGCTGAGGTTTTGAAATTCCCTCTGGATAAATTAACTTCCTCACCAAAGATGTGAGGAAGTTTCTATTTCTGCTGACTGTTGATGTAGCACATATTTTATTTACACCATCTCCTGCCAGAAAAAAATCTACAGGCTACTGGTGTCAGTTTCTAGAGAAGCACAGACATCTCTGAGAGCTGCAGTTGCAATGAGGGAGGTGCCAAATCCAAGTGTTTGAGATGCACTGGATGCCAAATATTAGAATTGTTTCTTGGCTGGCAAGTACAGATGCATATCAGGGTGAGACAGTAGCTTGAAAGCAGTTACGGTAGCTGTAAGATGAGTGGGAGAGATGAGAACTTTTAATGCTGCCATTAAGAGCAGCTGACAGCTTGGTGAACAGAGAAGCAGCCCTGTGAGTTTCATGTTCTTCATCATACGACACTTCTGTCATCATTTAACAGCATTTACAGGAAGGTATTTATTCTGGTCTTTTAGGGTTTCTTTTCTTGCAACATATTCTATACTTTTATCATTCTCTTATCAGTATTAAAGTTATCTTTGTAACAAACACTTGTGATTCCCAGAGTAGATAATTAAGACTCCGGCTGAGAATTAACAGCAGGAGGAATAAGCTCTTACAACCAAATCTCACAGTTTCCATGTGACTGACTTGGCAGTAATACAGCAGGAAAAGAAAAGCACTGCTCAAGAAATAGGAAGAAGGTGATGCAAAACATAGATGTAAACCAAAATACTCCTCTTAGAAGGAATGGGATTTCTAGGAATCAGTGGGCAAATCCAAGTAGAGTCATGGCAAGAAAGATTCCCGGATCATCTAGTTCTTCACTATATTGTAGACAACAGAGTCACCACAGCAAGGACTATTGTTCATTCTGGGAAAGGAGTCTGCATTGCATGTTGTGGACCCAGGCGACTATTTTTGTGAACTTGTCCAGGAGAGATTAAAAAAGCTCTGATTGAAAAGAGAACTTGAAGTAAAAGAGAAGATGCTGAATGTCAACTGCCATTTCACTGCTGGGAGGGGTGTAACCAATTTGTTTACTGGTAATTGAGGTGGCTTCTTAACGTGCATACCATATCAGAATCTGAATACTAAAATGACAAAGCTACCCCCCACTTCCTTATATGATTGCACTTTTGGGTCTTGGTCTCCACAGCTGTGTGAAGTCAGATTGAGAAAGCACCAGCTGCTGCTTTTACTCTCTGTACCATTTTTAAGACAGGAACACTCAGTGCACATCTCCATCTGGCCCTGTGGCCTTTCTCTGGCAGTGGCCAACGGCATCCATAGGGGAGAGTACATGTACAGATATTATTTTCCCCACATCACTTTATAAAAACACTTGGTCTTCCCCCAGCAGCTGCTAACAAATACTGAGTAAAACGTGCTAGCAGGATTATGAGATAGCTGCTACCAGACCAAGTTCTCTGAGCCTACTTCCCATGTAAGACAGTATGAAACCCACTTTCAGTCCTTAGTAATTAGGGCTGAATATGATGTGTTATGAAAGGATTATTTTTTAGTCAAGTTTAGTTATTGTTTTTAGGATTTTCTTTTGTGTTTTTTTTTTCAGAAGTGTTAAGTCAATCTGTTCAGATGCACAGAAATACAGACCACCAAACTCCGTGGCAAAATTGAATTTATTTATAAGTGATGAAATCTGCAGCTATCCTTGAATACAAATAATACAGAAGCATAGACAGAAGTTGTTCCGAAGTCAACAAGGCCGTGCAGGAATCGCTTGAATAAAAATCACTATTTTGTCTGGTCACTTACACCTGAAGTAAAACTAAGCCCCTAGCCCTGTAATTTACAACACACAGAGAATCTGAAGCTGCTGAAAATTGTTGACCATTTACTGTTTATAGTGAATTATATGGGCTTAGTTTTCAAAATCTGTGTTCACGTCAAACAGAATCAAGTATTCTTTTCTAATATTTTTCATTCAGATATAGCCTTTTTAATGTTCCTGTGACCATATCAGAACGTTATAGTAGTCTGTATATTGTATGTGAAAACATCTGAATTCGTAAATAGCAATGCTGAATTCCACTCCAAAGTAGATCTATTCTCCAGAGACTTTCAGCTCTGGATGGGTGAAGAAGTAATCATGACGCTCCGGAGACTGCGTGAAGAGGTATCTTTCCTTTTCCATCATTCCTGATTGATTTAGATACTTTAATATCATATTGTTCATTTTCTTAAGCTCTTCTATGTTCTTCCTTTCAGATATGAGCCTGCTTGATATTTGGTCCATCTTGTTTCTAGTTTGAACTTGGAAAGGAAAATATATCACATTAAATTGACAACATTTAAGTTAAAAGCATCACTACCCTCTCTTGCATTCCCATGTGAGATTGTTGGTAATTATGACGGGTGAGAATATTAAACAGGAAAACAAAAGCAGAACCCAGTGGGAAAAAGTTAGGCATCTGATGGAGTAACCTGCTCATTGAATCTTGAAGTGTTTATTTTCATGTTTGTTTGGTTTTTTTAACTGCAGAGCAGCATAATTAATACAATCAAATACTCTGTCTCGGACAAATTTTACAGTCTTCAGGAGCGTATCCATTCCATTTGCATCCACAAGAAAAAGTCTTATTAAATGGCTCCACGTTGCTATTTCTGGACACTGCTCACCTGTATTTTCCTAAAAGTACACTTAGTAAAGCACAACAAAGGCTACAGCCACTTCATTTGCTTTCCTAAAGCATTCAGGTTAAAGGAGAATTCTTGTAAATACTGGCATTGAAAGGCAATGTTCCTCTGTAACACCAGTATGCGGTACCCATTATATACACTTCTGGAGCTATTTTTATTTATTTCATCCTTGTAAGGCTGACAAAATTTACCCATAGGTTTTGAAGCCGACAGAAGTTTAATTCTAGCAGTGCCAATGTAAAACAAGTCTGTGCCTATGGATTTAAGCATAATCTCAGACAAACACTAGCAGTAGTTAGCTTCTAAAAGCACGGCTCTGTACCATTCCGAACCCAAGTAAACTTCTTTAATCCCTCAAGTAACCTTTTCACTATTAGTGATTTTACAGTTTTTCTGCTTGAGGGTCACGTTATTCATTTATCTGCACACTTAGCAGCAGCCTGTTAAATGTATCTGAAACTCAAAGAGTAGATGGTTTAATTAGTGTTTTACAATCATGCCACTTAACGTTTTGTTTGTGTACTTGTCTTATGCTTTGTCTCGTGAGAGCTTGTGAGCAAGTTTGGTCAAGGTTTAGGATTTCCTTTTAAGAAGGAAAAAGGATTTTTGCTAAGAAGTTCCTGTGAATTCCCTACTATAGAGTAAAGGAAATCTTAATTTCACATGGATTACAATTATTTGAAGATGGACTTGTGCATTAAAATAGTGTACCTCACATGCTGTCCAGTGAAATTAGTACAGAAAAGCCCAAGACAACAAAGGCTTCATACACCTGTAGTGCTGAGCTTAGTAACATTAGCTGATCTATCTCAATCAGTCCGGCCCAAGTGGGATAGGAAATAATATATCTGCAGACTTGATGCTATGTGACAATTTTGATGTTTCTTATCTGATTTTTTGTTTATTTGAGGTTTTCTTAGTTCCAAACACTTTCCCATCAGTTCTTAGCTTGCAGTTTTCAGGTCTCTCTGAATAAAGGATAATATCTTAAAGGAGCCTGATTTAAGTGCTAGCCTTAGTGTAATTCCTGTTTCAGTGAAAAGTCACCAACACTGAATTTCCTCTGTGAATATACAAAAAGCTTACTCACTGCCATACAATTGCCTTAAAAATTTAATTTAATTCCCAGTCGGAGTTTTCAGGAACACCCTTTCACACTGTTGAGCTAAATTCTTGACAGCTGTTTAAGCTCAAAAACCTTTGCGCAAGGAACAAAGTTGTGCCTTGTAGCTCAGAGAGCAGAGGCCTGTGCTTCTGTACTCAGGCCCAAGACCACTGTCCACATTAGCTAAAGACTTTGGTCATGCATATTCAGCAGTAGGATGTTATAGGGTAGCATGACACCTTTCAACAGAGTTCTTCTCCATATTCCCAAATTTTTAAGAATCACTGTTTGCTTTACTTACTTATTAAGAATATTACAAAGGAAACAATTGCCAAACTGACAATCAAAGTAAGAATGAAGGCAATGAAGAAGTAGCACTGGTTTCTTGTTTTACTTCCTGTCACGTCCTCTGCAGTACCACCGGTGCTCTCAACTTCCTCATCTGTGAAGAGATGACAAGTCATTTGATGATAGTTTGTTCAGTTTCATTAGAATAAGCACAACATTAATTCTATGGTTCTATGAAATGTGGCAATAAGCCCTAATGATAATAGGTGAAGTCAAGTGAAGACCATGAGAAGGTTCGTGTGAATTTCATGAGATTTCAGAGATTTCATGGTAGAGATCTCTGACAGTTTTGCAACTGAGCCTGTAGTGATAAAGCTGAGGGAAAGATGCATGTGCCATAGTAGCACTTCAGTAGTGAACAAACCTGGGGCTGAGCAATTGGCTGAACTAGCAGATCTTTGGCAATATCTCAGTTTTTCATTATTGCATGTAACATGCTCCTGCCTCACGTAAGATTAAACTTTTTAATATTTGGGAGGGATTATGTTTTTTCCCTTCGCATTCATAACGAATGCATCATATACTATGCACCTGCACCAATATTGCTTTCTAATTAGAATGAAAAGGAAGGTGACATCCTGCTACTTCTGTCTCTCAAGAACAGTAAGCTATCAACAGTGCTCTCAGAAATATTCCGTGCTTGCTCTGACTGAGGAACACTATTACTGGCTGAGCTTGCCAGGCTACAGTGCTGAAAGGACTCACTGAAAACAGACTCTTGCCAAGCTGCAAAGAATGGGAAAACATTTTATCATTTAAAACATAAAGAAATTTTTGCATGGCTGCTACCAAGGCGATCCAAAGGTGTTTACATTTTAAATAGCTTTTAACGTGCTAATGTGTTTGATTGTGCCAGGTCATATTAAGCTACTGGATGAAAGGATTGCTGTACTACAACACTCCTGAAACATAATTTTTTAACTGAACTGGGCATCTGCTATACTACTAAATAGATCGCTCACAGAATGTAGTATTTACTGAACTGAAAAGTACGACACGGCTCTCACTGGTTTTCTGGCAAGAGAACAAGAATTTTATGCTGCTGACTAAGGCAAATTCATTTATTTATCTTACCTACAGAATTTCCAAGCTTTAAAAAATATTAAAAAACTGACAACACTGTGTGTTAAAAAGAACAGTCCTAGAAGAATACAAAGCACTTTACAAGTGGATGCATACAATATGTATTAGGCTACCTTTATTTACTGTTGAAATGTAGGGAAGAGCATCCACATGGCTGTTCAACAAAATTGTTTTTACTTGGAAAGTGAAGAACACTGGCTTAATGAAAGCAAGACAACCACACTGCTGAGTGGCACACTGCAAAACCAGTTTATCCTATTATCTCATTTTGTACTTGTAGAAATGAGAATATCAGGATAATCTACATACAAAAATTGAGTATTTTATATCGAACATATCTGTGTTAGATCTAGAAATTGACAGCACTCCAGTTACTTGCATCAGGAGCGGTCAGAGGATTCTGAAGCAGGAGTAGTGGAAAGTTATTTAAATCTGAAAAGGTATATTAAGCTTTTTAACTAGAAGGATTATTAACGTATGGCCCTTTGAATCCCAAACATTTTGTAGTTCCATATCTTCTCTTCAGTCAAATTTGCCATTACAACAAGTAAAAAAACTGATCTCTGGTCTCTGGTGACAGTGACAGAACCCAAGGGAGTGGCATGAAGATTGGATGCCAGGAAAAGGTTCTTCACCGGAGCGTGGTGGGCACTGGAACAGGATCCCCAGGGCTTCCTGGAGTACAAGAAGCATTCGAACAACACTCTCAGACATATGGTCTGAGTTTGGGGTGTTGCTATGTGGACCCAGGAATTAGGCTCAATGATCCCTTCCAACTGGGGATATTCTATGATTCCATGATTCGAAAAGCAGTAGAAGTGGGAGAGCTCATATCTGAAACTAAAGAGATTCTGTGAATCAAAATGCTTAAAAGCCTCATAAGTTGCTTCATGCTTGAGTCCTTAGGAGATATGTCTTAAAAGAATAAACAAAATTCACCGGCATTTCTATTGCCACAGGTGAATTTTAGTGCTTGGGAAGAGTCACAATGCTCTCCATGGAAGAAGTGTAGACTGGGCAGTACTAGAGAAATTATCCTGCCTGATGGACCCAAGTAGAAACAAGAGACAAATTCAGGCTTCACAATGAATCTTTGGTCAAATGTAGGGATTTCCTAGAACCTGACACCCGGAGTAGTCACCAGCAGTAGCTGAACCATTCATCTGGTGTAAATTATGCCTTTTATTTTCTTGGAAATTGGAATTGCATTGGAAATTCTTAATTTCCAATGCAGAGTTTGACATCATACATATTCATCTATTGGGCTGTTGACACCCATGCAATACAATGTTGTTAGTGTTTTCAATTCGTTTTATAGCCAATTTGTGTGCAAAGAATAAACACAAAACATCATTGTCATACGTACCCAGTGGACGCTGGAATTCATCTGGGCAAACATTTAATTTGTTTAGGTTGTTTAAGGAATCAACTACATAAAGCTTTCTTTCTTCATCAGCATTGGGGAGGTTGATTTCCAAAGAAGTTTTCTCCATTGTATCTCGAAGAAATAATAATTAAAAAGTTAAGTTAAAAGGACGTAAATTGACTGGAAATAGTAGGTGTCCTGATCTGAGAAGCAGATGTAGCAACCCCTAAAATGTAGGGATTTGAAGGACCAGCACATTTGAAGGCATGCGTAACCCAGTGTGTAGCATCTGTTACTTATTCTTATAAAGCTTCATTTCTACATCATATCTGTGTGCCTGTGAATGCACGTTTATGTACACTTGTACATATACATACATATAATTGCATATATATGTATGCATATATGTATGATGTGTGGAGAGAGAATATCTGTTTCATTAGTATTTATTTGGGCATTAGATATTCAATTGCAAAACTTTTTTAGATGAAGAGTGATGCCTGACTGCAGTGAAAGCCAAACCTTCACCAGCATCAACAGCAAGGATGTCACATAGATCCTGCGTTTCCAACACCAAACAATTCAGTGATGAGACACAGATAAAAAGCAGGTATGGACATAAGAGTTAAGAATAAGCAAGAATACAGGTCTGTTTATGCACCTTGTAATGTCACTGTGAATTTATTATTTGTGAATAATGGGGGGAGAAAAAAGCAATCATCTATGAATTAGCTGTACTTCACATAAATGTTAATTATGGACAAGTTAAAGTCTGATGACAAAACCTTTTCTTCAGACCATTACTCCTTGCCTTAAGAAGAGCGCTGATCGAGGCCCAGCAAGTGTGTCACTGCAGTCTGGGTGCACAAATTGTTTGAATGATTATATACACAAACACAACTATGAAGATTGTACAGAAAGAATAAGCACTACCTAAGCAGGCTCCTGTATGTGTTGAAGCACACAGTTCTAGCCATAAAGAGACGCAGTTGCTCTAACAAGGCATCTTAGATCACACTGGTCACTGAAAACTCCCACTGCAGTTATTGAAGAAAAATATGTTTCTCCAATAAAACTCTTTAAGTCTTCCCAGACCTTAGAATTGCAGTCTAAAGATACCTTTCCTTGCCAATGAATGTAAAGCTGGAGCTTGCAGTGGTTCGTTTAGCCCTAAAGTTGACCACATCTTACACATCATTGAATATTTTATAATCAAATCCCCCGAGTTCAGTCTTACCTGTCAAACACAACTCAGCACTTCAGGAGATGTAAACCTCACCCTGATGAAAGATGTTAAGAACCTACAGGTGATTTCTGAATCCTAGGCAGGTTGAATAGCCCCCTTGACACGCCACTTCCTCTGTCCCTCTCCAATAAATAAAAAACACTATAAATGGATTCCTAACTCAGCACTTCACCGGAAAATCTAACTAACTTAAACGTTTGAGGAATACAGGCATAAATGGCTGCAGAAAACACCTTTCCCTTACAAGAGAAGATTGCCACAATTCCCTCAGATTTGAGCACATTGCCAAGCATTCCCTGAGTTTTAAGCACTGAAGTGTAAAAGTGCTTAAATCACTCCTGACAATGGGAGTTCTAATAATGGAGACTGACAGGCCTACCCGTATACATTTATACTTAACAAAGCGTAAGAAAAGCTTGCAGCTTATTTTTTTCTCCCTTCAGAATTGTTGAAAAACACAAAAATAAGGTAGCAGTGGTGAACTGTACCTAGCACCTGACTTCCAGTTGTGCAGCAGCAGCTTCAGGCAGAAGGCTGTATGCACTTCCATTGCCTTGGAATGTCACGTGATGTGAGATCACGCTTCAGCCAGCCCCACTGCCACCTGCACTCTCACTGCTGTCTCCCCACAAGCACACCGATGGCCAGCTGCAGCCGTACAGAGCTGTGCGTTCCTACAACAGCATGCTCAAAGCTACCATCTCGTGCACAAACGCCTCTGGTTATTTTTAGCTTCCAGACAGCAGTTATTTCTCTAGGATATTCTGATTAGTACCTCCCTGCAGCTTCAGGGAAGACTCTCCTTAACAGCTTGAGCTGTAATAAATGTGAGTACCTTTCATGCATTACTATTACTGGAATTACACATTTCTAATTTCATTATTATTTAAAACCAACTTCCACACTGTGCATGCAACTGCAGTGAAGGAAACCCCTACGTTTTGTTTTCCAGTGATATTTCAAATAAGAAGTTTGAAAGGATACATCAGTGTCACTGGCCAAAGGTATCGATGAATCTTCCAGCAAACTGAGATAAACATTGGATTGGTTATGCTTTGCCAGTCTTCCCTGCACTTTAACACTCTTTAAAGAAAATTTCCTCATTTGATTTCTAAATTTCTCCTTAGATATTGTTGTAATAAAATTAGAACTTCTTTGTGTGAAGACACTGAAAATTCTTAGCAGGGAAAAAAAAAAACAAAAAACAAAAAATGAACCAAGTCTAAAAGGAATTGAAATAACAGGAGAATGAAATGTTACTTACAACATAGCCACGTTCAGGTAAAAGGCCAGTATGGAGGAACTCAGCCTGTGTCAAAGCCCCAGAGCAAAACTCGTGCTGCTGTTCCCCTCCACTTTTAGCCCCATAGGAGCCTGTCAGCCCCTGCAGGACCCATGAAGGCAGTCATGAAACAGACTGTCTCTTTCGATCTATATTTAGCGTTAATCTCAGCCAACCACACTGACTTCACCGTGTTGAGCTGTTTAAAAGGAAACCAGTATACGCACTGCGCTTTATTATATTGGAATCATTAAATATCCTATAATGGAAAAATAATGTTACTTAAGATCAATATTTCACTAAACCTTTGCTTTATGATTCCTTTTTAAAACTAGTTCGCTATGCAAAAACGTCATAGCAATATTACTGTAGTTATGAGTAATGAGTTTGCTATGCAGAAGTCATTTCTACAGTGCTACAGTTATATGTACTTTAAAGGCATTGAGTGGAAAAAGTTCCTCTCCTCCTCCAACACCTTACAAATTCAAGCGTATTACCACCTGGACCGATTTGTACAGCATCCAGAAAATCAACTCTGAGCAGATTGTGAGTACTGAGTTGTTCCTTCACGGAAAGATCTTTCAATTGCTGTTTTTTCTGTTGCTAACATTGCAGAACACAATGTTACAGCACACTACTGACAGGCAGCTGATGCTAACAGGGAGCATGGGTCAAAACAACAAATCCTTTCTCAAGCATTTCTCTACTTTCACAATATTGATCTTCTTTAAACTGACCAGGAATATACTTTTCAGAAAAGCTCACAAGGTGATGTACCTACTGACTCGGTTTCCATCCATAAGGTGACAACCTGTGCAGCTGCCCTATCTGTAGCTGTGCCAATAATGCAGCTTGTTCCCTTCCTGTCTGGTCCCCTAGAAGCCCTCCCTTCAAACAAGGACATGCAAAAAAAAAAAAATATATATATATATATATATCCATCCCTGAAATATTCCTGACACCATCCTAACTGTAAGACAAAGACCCAACCCTCTCCTGTTCTAAGCTTGAAAAAGTCTGAAACATCACCAGATCTCAAGCAGGCAGCAAAACAGCCCCTCTCCTCCCCTCCAACAGCCTTGGACACCATCCCAGCCTCCGCAGCTGGCACCTACAGCACTCTGGAGGAAAGGGGAACCACTTGCCCTGCCAGCTGCACACAGGCACTGGAGAAGATACTTTGCAAACCTCCGGAAGCTCTCAAAAGTGCTACTTTATGCTGCTGAAGTACACCAAAAGCGACCACCCACAGCCAGAGAGACTTCTAGGTCTATGGGATCAAACGAGCTCGAGGGGAAAAGTACAGCCTTAGGCCAGCCAAATAGTCAGTCTGCTTCATCTAGTTGAGATCAGGCTGAAACAAGCCCACGTAGTTGCAGATAGTCCAGCGCAGAAGCTGTGCCTGAGGTTTAAGACCTCACTGTCCCCGCACAAATCTGTTATTGGCACATTTCAGTCCTCTAGAGGGAAACCGGAGGTAGGGGGTAGCTTTCAATACAGAACAGAGCATTTAGAATGAGCCCTGTCAGGCAAGAGATATTTCAAAACCCCAAAACTAGGAAACATTTGACCTTTAGTCTGCAGATTGCTGACCATTACTAAACCGATGAGAAACCAATGACAGGCTACATACAACATTCAGCTTCCAAACAAAGCAGAATAGTTTCAGGTAACAGTGTTAAGACTAACTTGGCTGCATTTTGCAACAGGCAAGCAACAGCAGCTGTGGATAAAATAAACCCCTCTCAACACCTAGCTTATGCTAGCACTGCAACTTTTCAGCAGAGTAGTAATCACATTCAGACAAAGAACGCAGTGAGAAACATCTTTATTCCAAAAATTAAACGCCTGATTTCAAAACATATGAATCTTTATTTTACATTGAGGCAAGCTTCTTATTTACTACTCCCTTGTGAGCGAAGATAATTCAGCTCCACAGTTCCCTTCACGTAAATGCATATTACAGAGGAATTTCTTTGTTCATCTGCCAACTTAAAGAGTTTTAAAAGGTACTAAAATCATTTCACATGAACAAATTCATCCTTCCATATTAACATAATCTTACCAAAACACTCGGTCAATGAATTCATTTAATTTACCTTACTATAAAGTAAGTAATCAAATCTGACACACGGCAGCTGATTACATGTACGCACCCCATTTAACAGTTGAGTTACAATATGTTCAGGTTCGGATTAAGTTACACCTAATCCAAGTGTTACAGTGTACCCTGCACCCAGTCTTATATCAATCTATATACAGTGTATATGCAACTGAGCAACATGCATTGTATTTACAGAATTTGTACAATACCCCTGTGCACAAGTGCAAGCTGTGACTACGGAAATAAAAAAGTCATTCGAAGGTTACAAATTTATTTTAATTATTAAAGACTTAAAATTAAACTTCACAGAGATCTAAAAAAATTCCCCCACGTCCGCTCTTTTGTCACGGCATTTGCTTCTTGCTTTTGTCCGAGCCTTGAATGCTGCTGAGTTATACAAGTGCTATAAAATAAAGAGAGAAATTAAATGAATCGCATCCCTTAGAGATTCATTTTAATATGTAAACATTTCAAGGGAATTGTATAAGACATATGTACATGCTCATGTTTGCACAGCCAATATAACAAAGGCATTCATCCTCCCAGTATCTGTTTGGCTTTAGAGAGTTCTAGAAACTGTCTCTATAAAGACTCAGTTTGTGTTATTTCCTGAACATCCCCACCCAAAAAATCTAGTGCTTTCATAAGAGCTCACACATCACATGTATGGTAAATAAATCAGACACCAAATCAGCAAACTAATCAACCCTCACATCCACGCTTGGGAGGATGGCAGAAGAAGATGCCAATGTAAAAGCTGAAGAGCTCAAAGACACATACAAGCAAGACTTAGTTTCATTCAGAACCCTGTGGGGCTTGGTTTCAAGGTACAAGCTTAAAGTTTACATCTTCTGAAGTCTATGATTTGAACGCTATTTAATGCAGGAGAACTGGCACGATACGTAAATACACGAAGGTGCAATAACCTACCCTTTCAAATCGGGATATCTTCATTGTCTTAAGAGTTGCAGCATCTAGCATTACTGGTGGACCAAGCTCAAACACATTCCGGAGAAAGTCATTTGACTAAAGAAAAAACATATCACATAGCAAGTCTCCCTCCCAATGAAGGTGAAAGAAGGCTATTAATAAATACCAGTACCCCAGTAAGAAACCTCTGGCAATTAAGCCAGGGAACACTTCTTCCTCGTATCAGAATGAGGCCAAGAACTAAAACTGTCCTCCTGGGAAAAAAGCACAACCACCCCCCCATTGAGTTTCATTTGTCCCAGCAAGTAAGACACTGTTCTGCTACATCCTGTACACAAGACTAAGTAGCTGGACACAGATCTGTACGTTTCACAACAATCATTTGTTGTATCTGCTTGGAGAAGTTATATTTGAAAAACTTAGGACATCTGTTACGGGCCCACACCTCCCTTCCTTAGAAATGGAAACGGACACTGCTTTGTAGCGGCCACCTGACTACGCTGTTCTACTGAAACAGAATTCAAGATACTAAAACACATCTTCAAGATACTAAAACACAAGGCAAAGCAGGGCCCTTACTTTACCAAATTGAAATGAACAGTAAAGTGTTTGAAAACAAAGTGTTTTTTATTACTATTCTTAACTTCTGTCTTATAAAACTGGTGACATGAAAAACAAATCTAACTAGTTCCACCCATGATTTTGTGTCTGTTTCAATAACCAGACAGGGAATAGACAATCCCTAGACAGCAACAGTCTGAGCACGTATCAAACAGCAGCTCACCTGCAGATGATATTGCATCCCTGACCCCAGAATCTCCTTAAAGGTATCGTAAGTCTGTTTTTTAACCCAGCAGTCAATATACATGCGCTCAGGTCCAAATTTAACTGTCTCTGTAGGAAAGTCTCGCTCCTGTCCAAAATGAAAGGAAAAAGCACTTACAATTCCAATTTAAGATGTCTCCAGTACTTGATTTTCATTAGGACGCACATCAAAATTTCACAAGTAATGTAACATGCCTATCTGTAAGTCTTATCAATTCATAAGCCAAACATGCACCCGAAGTTCAATCTCATCTGAGACTTGAAGGTAACATTTTTCAAGTCAGAAAGCTTTTGAAGAATACATAACTGACTTTCACCTTGAAACTGACCTCAAGAATTGGACTCATCTCCAGAAAAAACAGTTCTGAGCACAAGTCACCTTTCACTCCATGTGTCTAATCTACATCCCACCTTGATGACCTTACATGCCTTACATGCCACCTGGTGACAGTGGGACTAAGAGGTGCCAGTGAGTGACTCAGATTCCTTTGCAAGTAGTCTCAAAGGTGAATTCAAATCATTTCAAAGCCTTCTCCCTGGCTTATGCGATGCACAAGAATTAGGACAACCACCCCCACCTACCAATACACGACCTCCGCTTTGGTTCTTGACATAGAAACACATCTCACTCCTACAGTGCTTTTTGTTCATTATGCACGTATCAATCCATTACAAGATTCTACAACACTTTTAATTAAGGGTGCTAACCTGAATGTACTGCAAAGTTTTGTATTAAAAAAGATCTGTTTGTGGTACAAAATAAAAGGGATGTAGTGTTTATAATACATTAGCCTCTTAACCAGAAAAAGCCCTCTTCAAAATGAAAGCCAAGAAAGTAAAATTTGGCTTTGATACATTCTTAAAAGCAGTTCTGTTTAACATCAACTAGCAGAATAATCTGAAATAGCGTTTAAAATAATTCTCTGCCCCTTTCACGGGAATTCTATTTCACCGCAGAAACATTTTGATCCAATTGTACACTACACAGTTACAATCAATGCACTCAAGTAAGACAGAAGAATTACCTCAACAGCTCGCAGAACATCTCTGAACACAGATCGCTGCTTTCTTTTATCTACTTTGGCTCTGTGCTTATTTCCATCAGTAGCTAAAGCCCGCAGTTTCTCCGTTAGAAGTTCCATATCTTCATAAAAGAAATCCTATTTCCCCACACACACACGCAAAAGCAAACAAAAATAAAAATAAGAAAACATTTTCAGGTTTCTGGCCTCGATATCTGTCCCTGCAAGGGACTGGTCTTTCCAAATTAAGGACACGGAGACCTCTACAAACTGATACTTTGTTATTTAAAGAGACAGGGATGTCACTAAAGACCTTCAAGCCAGTAAGAATGGAGTCACCTGTTTATCCAATTGGAAACTATCAACTCTGTGCTGGTTTTAGAGCCCCATGAAACAGTTCGGCTCCTTCACTGTGCATATAAACATATACCTGTCAAGCTGTTCTGCTCCACAATTCCAAGGGCCTCAAACTGCCTAACTGATCTGCTGAACCTGGCTGGCAGTCCTGCTGATAAGCTGAGGGCACTTTCAGGTCATTAGCACAGAATTCATGCCTCTGGAGATGGATCATGAGATGCTACTGGACTGACATTAAGGAAAATGTAGTCATAAATCTTGTATGCAGTAGAAAATGTGAAAATTATTAGGAATTTTTTAAAACGCATCACTCTTCAGCATGAGCTATTTTCTCCCCTCTATTAACTAGTTCAGTGTAGCTGAGCTGGATGAATAAACCACTTATGCAAAAATAAGCATCTCATCTAAACATGCCAACTGACTGGACTGAACCTACTGCTTGCTTTTTAAGTAAACTGATCAATGATAAAATATTTTTAATTTGTCTGGTTTTTTTAAGGATCCAAAGATCACTTGTAGTGATTAAGGGAGCTTTTCCTCAATGAAACAGAACAAGATTTGAGAAAGTACTGACTCATTAATTAATGAATGTATAGTTATTTGCAGTCAGCTTGACCAAGTAAAGGATCAAGTTTGGTCTTGCTTTCTTTTCTTTCCACATCTCAGACCCAACTCCCTACTGTTTGAAATCATACAGAAGCGCTGTGTGTTATACAACACTTGCTATTCCTCTCAAGTATACAAAAAAAATAATACTAGAAGTAAACATTAGTCTTACACAAGGATGGATTTTCAGTTAAGAAGAGAATGGGGCAGGTTAGGAGTCATTAGAACTCATTTCCAAACAGTAAACAACTAATGAATACTCCCACTATAGCAAACTGTGTTTCACATGGAAAACAAAACCTATTTCCAAGAATATTCCAGGGATATATTCTCCTCTTTAAAAAGCTGGTATTCAATTTAGATGCTAAAGCTTAACCAGAAATGCAGTATGTAATTACAGACCGCATTGCTCTCATTTGGCATTATTTTATTTTTAATCTAGTCCAGTTGTGCACCACAGAAGTCAATATAAAAATGACAGTCGACTTCCAGTGAAGTCTTGCTATACATCCAATTATATTGGGGTCATCCTGCTACCAAGAACACACCCAGGGAATTATACGACGCTCACTGATATCAGAGATGCTACAGAACACAGGTCAAAGCATTTGTCATCACTTCAACGCAACAAAACTGCAAATCAATACTTACAGCATCTGTTTCACGTGCCAGCTCAAACAGAAGAGCTAGTGTTTCTCCAGCAGCTATTCTCATGTTGACATCATCACAGGACAGCATACTTGGAAGTTTATGCAAGTGCCTAAAGAATTAGTCACATTTCATTAACACGTTGTTGACACTGCTTCACTGCATACAAAAAAAGATAATTACAAACGTAGTTTTCCAGAAAGATGCTCACATTTCAATTTTCTTCTTCACTTCATTCATTGGACAAATGGTCAACAGCAGTGTCCATGCCAAGAGCGCACTGATGTGCAGCACAGTGCTGGGTGTACTTGATACCCCGTTAGTGTCTCTGTCTCGTGGATAAGCTTTTGTGAAGACGCTTTCTAAGCATTCCATAGTAGAGTACAGTTCCTGAAGAGACAAAAACAGAACATGGAAGTTGCTGAAGACCTGCACTTTTTTTTTTTTAATTGGCAATATGAAGAAGTATTACTGATCCTCACCGTAATGTCATCGGTGACAATGAAACAGCAAATCCCTAAGCAGGTTGCACACTAGACAAAAAAAAAACAAAACAAACAACTGTCAGTATTTGATGGTGATGTCACTGTTGACAAAATGCTTAAATCTGACATTTGGAACTTAGCAGAAGTCTTTATTACCCCAGCTGTTAAGGCATTAATCTCAACAGTTTAACCCAGCTGCTTCATAATAGTTAGACCTAAGTTCCTTTCTTCCCTCAGGATAATTTCACAACATACACCCACTCAAGCTTTCACCTTTCACGTTGTATTCTTATAACATTCAAAGTCCTTCCAAAACAGTGTACATAGCACTCCTTTCACCCACTGGAATCCACTGGCAAAAACTATGCCTGTTACTACTGACCCACATTTACAGCTGTGGGAAATCTTTGCCTCTGTGCCCACTCTTACAGTTAAATGGTGTGAAAACACTGACTTCAACAGCCTGTCCAGAACAGTCCAGTTTTTTATTGCAAGGACCAACAAGTCTCCTCCCTACTGCCTGTATTATTATGCTTACAAAAAAAAAATGTTTTATTTTCAAAAGCAACATTTGCACTAACCAACCAACATCCTGAACTGAACTTAACGTTAAATGCTACAACAAGTTTTAATAACTTTGGTTTATGGAAGCAACTGCTATTGAACTAATACTACTGTACTTTATCTGCTAGCAGTGCCTATTTTAATTCAGCTAGAGTACACTAGGAAAAGTAATAATAAAGACAACGGTAAGTTAAGAGAAATCAGTTAAAACTGATGTTCTACAAGAGTTTACTGTCAAGAGCTTTAGACTACCTTCAGTTAATACTTTGGGTATACTGCTGATTTACAGTTAAGATGTCTGGATGAACAACCAAATACCAGAAGTATTCTGTGTATGAAGTATGCAATTTTAGACCTACTGCCAAGAACTTCTTCATACACATTTGCATAAATGATATTCTTCTATTGTTTAAATACAGAAAGGTACATCAGAACTGTAATAACAAGTCTGAAATATTATGAGTTGAGACACGTGAGAAAATATTAGATGCAACAGCTCTTGATTAAGTCCCTGGGTTGAAGGAGAATGACATTCAACCTTCAGGTAGGGCTTTTTAAGATAGTGAAACTGCTATGCTTCACTCAGAACTTAAGCCAACATTGCTGTTTACACTAGTATAGTACCCTTTAGTTCTGGATTACACAACAGTGAGATGGTCTAAATCTGCCCTCTGTCCCTGACTGGCAAGCAAAATGTATGAACTTCTTCAACACTTACAGCCTGCCTGGCTTGGACACTAGCTGTTCCATCAGAGACAATCTTCTTCAGAACTGGACCAAGGGTCTTAAAAATCTCTTCACTTTCAATTCCCGACCCCATCTGCACGCAGAGAAGACATGCCAGTCCAGCAGCTGCACACAGTTCCTCGCTCTTACCTAGACATTAAAATACTAAGATGAGTGATCTCCTTGTGTACTCCTTCCTTCCTTTAAAGATACCAGTTCAAAAATCTTTAAGTAGAAATCCAGAAACCCATAGACAGTACTATATCAGTTAATTTTCTAGGTCAGTTAAAATAAGACATCTAAAAAATATTAGTTAACAGAACTAATATTAAAGGGCTGTATATAATACTACAAAAGCCTTAAAGATAACTTCTTTAAAAACAAGCATTTCACCAGCATTGCTGCTTTCTAGCAGTAACCACATTAATTACCTTTCTTTATGCAGCGTTCAATGCTATCAGTTAGTGTCATTCTCCTTTCCATTACAAATTCATATAATATTTTAGAAGAAAAAGCACTTTTCAGACTTTCAAGAGCTGCTTGTCTTGTTTTGGCACTGTAGGAAGAAAAAAATCACCTCTGAAATCAAGACCAACTAAAGCTCAGCCTTTGACTTCAACGGTAGTCTCCACCCGCATGGTCCCCATTGAAGAGCAATCTACAGTCGTACTGTTAAGCACGAAGCATTACAAATTATCCCCTTCCCTCAAGGAAAGAAAAATTTGGCTTGGAAATGCATTTCACAACCGTAAACCAGGCTATTCTGAGCTATTAGGAAAGGAAAATGTGATTCTCACTTATTTAAGCACTCAGAGAGAGTTCTCTTCAGATCCTAAAGAAACACAAAACCTCCCCAGCATGAAATAATCATAATTTCAGTAAGCATGCAAAGAAGTGCCCTTATTCTATCAGTAAGCCAGCAATGCTGGAATTCATTTCTTCAAAGCACATCATACCTTTTGTCCAATGTAAGATCAATGAATCCCTTCAATTTGTATTCTAAGTCTTCTTGAGTGGCTTCTTCATCAACTTCAGGCCCTAAGCCATAACAAATAGTTTAGTCCTACTAATATACATTAGCAGAGTCACATCTACCACTAAATATCTAGAAATATCAAGAAGTATTAATAAAAAAGTAGTTCACCACAGACAACAGCAACAGAATTTTTCGGCATTACAACTATATCCAACAGCTCTCCTAGAAATATCTTCATGAAAAACGATCTGTTGATACATGTATGCTGTTTCTATACCTGTCTGTTACGTGCTCTATGAATGAACATACGAGCTAATTAGGTCTCAAATAGGTTTTGTACAACTGAAAAGTCAGTACACAATCAAGCCAGCAGTGAATTTTCATTCTGTCCACTCTACCTCTGGAGTACAGTGGAACATTCACTGTTGATGCACTGAGCTCATCAACAGCCTGTCTTCCTGGTATCGCTTCAGATATCTCTGCAACAGTGGCTCAGGTAGGACGTGTACAAGGCTCCCAACCTCATTCTACTGCAGCAACAGCAGGCCTTCAAGCCCTCCCCTCCCAACAAAGTGTTATTAGTAAGATACCAGAAAGAGATGGCTGATAAGACAAGTTACTGCTTCCATAGGCAAGTCTTTTACAGCACAAATCTTCAAAACACAAGGCAATTCACACCATGTCAAACTCTTCTGCAACTCCTACCACCTCAACTACGTTATAAAAATTCACTGTCCTGCAATACACCTTAGAACTGTGTTTCTTCTCCCCCCCTCTAAAAATTGTAATTTGTAATTCCAACAGAAAGAAGCCTACCAATTTTACAGAAGGCTCATGAAATGTGGAGCATAGTGGTAACTTTCTCCACTAGATGAACAATCATACAGTGTTTAACAGAATGTCATTATGTGGCTACTGTTACTTACAGTCTAATACCAATACTAGAGCAACAGACAAAAATTAAATAATATACCATCCTCTGTGAAGCTAGCGGGATCACTGAAGCCACTGCAGTGGCTCATAGTTTCAATTGAAGCATCTTCATCACTAAAAGGCTGCACGTTTCTGGGCTGACCACCTTAAAGAAAGATGAACACATGTTATTTTCACATGGAAAAAGACCTGAACACTGAAGTAGAATCCCTGAGCACATCTGCATACAAAAAGCATGTCCTTCCCCTTGCTAATTTCCTTACTCCCACCATTCCCAAAGACTTGATTGGCTTTGTTCTAGAAAAAACAAGTTTAATTGGTAAAGAACTCACCTCATTTTCAAAGCACTGGTGGAATTCCTAACTCAATAATTAGTATCTTCCTACAATCAATGTCAAGTTTATGCAACTTCCTGTGACTGTGCTTTAAAAATAGCATTTTATTATGTGTTGGTTTGCCCTAAAATCTTCTCCAATTTTGAGGGACTTCAAGCAGATCTAAGATACACATGCAAGCAAACATACGTTACCCAGTTCACTACTGGATTTACTGGATTAAGTGCAGTATGTGCATCAGCAGCAACACTTGACCCTAGGCTCCCATCAACCCTTCCAGCTGTTAAGATTCTAAGCAGAGCTGTAGTTTTTGTTCACTTTTAGTACTGATAAGCTAAAACATCAGGAGATTCAACTGGAGGGAACCCTTGCAATAAGGCCTCCTTTTTCTAACGTCAGTCTCCTCAAAGAAAGCAACGCTGTTTTGCCAGGAGCTGATCTCTGCAGCTTTCCATACACATACCCTATTTTTAGAGCAGCAAGAGTTGGGGTTTGAGCTGATAATACACTCCTATTGCTGTCTTATCCTAGCTCTTAGTGCTTGCTACAGTTGATTAACAAAATCATAGTTTTACCAATGTTTCTTCAACAGCTCTCAGATGCCTTTCGCAAAACTCAGAATTCTAATCTTCCACTTCATTCCGGATCATTCACAATGTAAAAAACTATGCCAGAAGCCAATACACAACGCTCGCCTGAGCCAGGCAGGCTTCTTCAGTGGGAGAAGCAGCAAGAAGCATCACCAGCCATCCTCAAGCTGGGATGAGGGCATCTGCACAAGGACCCGGCGAACTGACTGCTACATCTGAGTCAGACAGACGCTATGACAGCCCCAAGTGAGATTCCTCACCACCCAACAAAGCCCCCACGCTCCCCAGACACCAACACCTCGTCTACCTCCTTTCCAAAAGAACCCGGACCGGTACCAAGACTGTTCTGGAACCCTCCTTTACGATAAGAGGCCTCCAGCGCACAGGCAGTGTCATGCAGCCGCCGCCGACACCGGGACTGACAACAGCAGCCGCCCTGCCCGCCCCCGGGAGGGTCCGCAGTGCCGGCGGCACAGAGCCCAGACACAGCCGTGCGTGCCCGGGACGCGCCGCAGCGCTGTTACCGCGGCCCCTGCGGGCCCCCAGCGGCGCCGGGCGGTGCCACCCGCGGGGCGCTGCCGGCGGCACCAGGCACGTCCGTTGCCCTCCCCCCTACTTCGGCGCGGCGCAACCGGGCGCATGCGCGCTAACGGCATGAGGTGGCGGTTGCGGGGCCGGCTCCCGTCAGCCCGCGCCCGGCTCCGGCCCGGCGCTCTGCGGCCACGCCCCGGTGAGGAGGCCCGGCCGGCCGAGGCAGCGCGGCCCAAGGCCCCACGAGGCCGCATGCGCGGAGCCCTTACCCGCCCGCCTGCCCCGCTCACCGGCCCCCCGCTGGTGGTTGCTCCCCCGCTTCTTTGACTTGGGCATGGTCGCAGCGGCGCTCGGTTGGGCTCGGCTCGGCTCCTCGGTCCCTCTCTGGGGCTCGGTCTCTCTGCTCCCCCCCGCCCGGGAATCAGCGACAATCAGCCGATGGAAGAGCAGGATCGCTTTTTATTCCAACGCCTTTGCGAGGCCGACTTCTCGGGCCGGGGCAGCGGAGGTGATTGGCGGAGGCAAGCGAAGGACGAACTGGCGGCGATGGCAGAAATCCCCGTGAAGGCCCGCGAGCGGAGTCGATGCATCTTTCTCCTCTCAGACACCCGGGGCTAAAAGCGCGGAGCGGGCGCCGGCGCCGCTTTTATAGCGCCGAACTGCGGGGGCGGGGCCTCGCCGCGCGCCGCCGCCGCGACCAATGACGGAGCGTTGCGACAGCGCGCAGGTGACTCAGCCGCGCGAGTCCATGACGCGCACAGCGCTGCCACGCGCTCGGGGGGCGTGGCGTCATGGCGCCTCGCGGTGCAGGCTGGGGGCGGCGCGGCGCGGCCGGAGCCGAGTGGCGCCGAGGGGCTGAGTGGGGGGAGCTGGCGGGTGGCGGCCTCGCGGAGCGCGGAAGCTCTCCGCGGCGAGGCCTCCTGAGGGCGCCTAAAAATAGGCCTCCGCCCCCCTGTAGGCACGGCCGAGAGCCGGAGCGAAGAGAGGCGGAGAGCGAGGGAGGGGCAGCGGACGGGGTCGTGTGAGGCCGCTCGGGCGGAGCCCGGCCCGACAGACAAAGGAGCCGCGCGCGGCCGCGTGAGGCGCGATTTTCCCTACAGCGCTCTTCTCTGCCCTGTTCGCAGGCGTGGCTTCCGAGTTGCGTGCAGCGCAGCGGATCTCTCGCACAAAACGACAAGTAGATATATACGTACATCGTCAGAAGCCGGACTTCTGAAAATCAGGGAACGAAACCCTTGTTGGCCATTGCAGAAAAGAATTCTCCATTTTCTGCGTGCTTCCCACTCGGGAATCCGTGCCATGTGTCACAAACACGATTGTATGCTGTAGTTTAGATTCGCGCTGTGAGCCCGTGTGGTTTTACGTCCTGCCCGCGTTCTGTTTGCTGGACAGTGACTGCAACAGCACGGCAGCACCTGAGGAGGAGAAGGTGGCTTTGCAGAACGTGGTGAAGAGCTGCATAAGATGCAGTGGTGATTGCATTATTTGAATACCATTGCATACAGAGAGCTTACACCGCAGCTTCTGGAAGGATAACTTTCATCACGATTCTCCATAGGTGTTACATGAAAAATAAAGGAAATGGGGCTTAGCGAGCTGTTTACTTTTGAGTGAGCACATGGTAACAAACGGCTCATTTCTGGAAAATGGTTACTGCTAGCTGTGATGTTTGTGGGTGCTGCACAGCATGAGCCCGAGCTCAACAGTTCCTTCTGGGGCATGGGAGGACACACTGCTGCAAGGCCTGCTCGCCCCTCTGCTTTTCAGATCCTATGGAAAAAGAGGGGGGGAAGAAAAGACACAATGTTACAATGTTCTGCCTGTGTGGAGGACGGCAGTAAAGTATCTCAGAGGCTCCGATTTTTCTCCTTCAAGACGGTTCCTGTGAAATGTGAGGGAAAATGACAGCCTTTCAGGTAAATAGGTGGAGGAGGTTTAATTAAATCCGGAAGGCGTAGCTCCACCTGTGGGTACACAATGCCCTGTATTAGAATAAGCTGAATAAGCAACAGTTCCTGATAGCAGCCAAGGAAACTTGAATGGTGGGTGTATTTTGGATGCAAGATGCCAATACCATTTCAGTAAGGTCAGCCATGCCCTGACAGCTTCCTCTGTGCTTGACCTCTGATTTGTAGGTTATTCTCGCAAGTACAGGATGACCTTTCAACCTGGACTGAAGTGAAACGGTCACCTTTGTGCTGGTGCCTTGGTCCCACACAATGCTGTCTTCAGCTGCCAGCAAGGATGAGGCTGAGCACTGAGTTCCTTGCAGATGCGATGGAGTCTGAGCTTTAATGCAGAGCAGCACCACGTGCAGCTGGGAGTCCAGGTGTCCTGTAGGCGGCAGCTACAACAGTAACAGCAGTAACAAGCAAGGAGTGGTAAGTTTGAAGGTGGTCTGACTAGAACAGAGGAGATAAAGCCCCTGGGGCAGGAGAGAAGGTCCTAGCTCAGGTGGGAAAAGCCACTGCTGAGGTACTAGGTGTTAATGCTCTCAGACAACCAAAAGGAGTTAGTAAAGGAAAAACAAACAAACAAAAACAAACAAACAAACAAAAAAACCCACCTCCACGGCTATGGATTTGTAACCACTTTGCATCTGACTTTTGCTTGTGACTGTGTATTCTGATACCCACTGTCTCCAGGTTACTGAGATTCCCTGGATATCTGACCAAGAGTTTAGTGAGATCTCACAATAGGGATTGCATATCACTGCTTATTTGTGCACAGTTTCACTATGACAGAGCAGACTCTTTGTCTTGATTGTTGACTTCTTGCCCACTACCCTGATTTATCATTTTGGCAGGAGCTCTAGGCGCCAGTGGGCCTAAAGCCCACAAACATCTTTGGATAATAAGAGTCACATGTTGCCAGAGATCTGTATACCTATTGTCTGGCTTATGCTGGAGCAGGTGGTAATGAGGGACACACTGTAATAGTGACACCAACAGCATCAGCATTAAGTGAGAGCATCCTGTGGAGAGAAGAGTTCCATGAGGCAGCAGGGGCAGGCAGGCCTGGAAGGCGAGGTAAGCTGGGAGCCAAAGATGGCATCAGAGAGTGGTTGTGACCTTGTTGCTGGGGAGGTGAAGTCCCACAGACCCCAGACAAGAACAAAGCAGATCCATGGTTGTCAGAGGTGTCAGCCAGGAGTACAGGCTGACAGGTTGTCCCAGGTCCCAGTGACCACAGTGACAGTCTGGTCTGAGGTCAGGCTGGAAAGGGAAGCCAGCAATTGAAGATCAGAATTGGGTTCAATGACAATAACCAGGACCAGCCACCAGTGTGGTCATCATCAGACACTGTAATGAGGAGGATTGAGATCAGCCTTGCTGGGCTAGGCTCTGGACCAGCAGGCATATGGCCAGGCAGAGCCATGTCTGTAACATAGCTCAGGCAAGCACTTCAGTGTAGGTGCAGCTCTCAAGAGAAAGGAAGAAGACCCTGCTTTGTAAAGTTCTTTCCCACACAGCTGTCTGATCCAAGGCCACTCAGCAGCACCATGGCAGAGTACAGGCAGCTTAACTCTGACAGTGGGCTTCAGAAAAGGTGTAACGAAGAACTTAAGCCAGGCTGAGGGGCATACATGTGTGACTGAGAAAGTGTTTGGGGCTTAGAATTTGATTGCCAGAGTTTATTCTGGACGCACACAGGTCATCGTCATATAACAAACTATTAGAGACGTAGCCAGACACACTCTGTTTACACCAGTAAATGCTGTAAAGAAGTCAGAAATGAAAGAAAGGAGATAAGAATTTGAGGGATTGCATGGAACCCTGATTCATGTAGGGGTGGGTTTTTTCCTTCCTTTTTGCTGTTCTTTTGAAGATGTCTCTCTTAAGAAACAAAAAAAATAGTTCCAGATTTGTACTGGTTTTCATGCATTGCATAATCAACTTAATTGCAATCATAAAAATCTCAGAACCAAGAAAAGCACAAAGCTGGAACACAGGTCATGCTGAAGGCATCCCTGGCCAAATACTCCAACTATCTGATTTGTTTAACTGTATTTCTAGCGACTATGTACTGAAAGAGTGTGAACCTATTAGCAGTGCCACAGTCCTCACCCTGGAACACTTAATGCTCCAAATTAATGCTCTCGAGATTGATGTGCAGCCTCACTGCCCAAAATAAATCTACCCATAACAAATTATAACCACAAACTCCCTCTGTTCTGGCCACAGTTGCTGCAGCGGTGTACTTGTTTGTGACTTACTTGACTCTATAAGCAAAGGCCTAAGTCATTCTTTCCCTCTGTATATCTAGGGCACCTGAGCTTGTGTCTGGGAAAAAAGGCTAAGATTTGGAAGGGAAAGTTCTTGTCACTGCACCTATACAGTGCACTGATATCTGTGCTCAGATACACACATCTGCTTCCAGACATGCATACAATATGTGGCCAATCGGTTGTTACAGGGTGACTGATGAAATTATGAAATTTCTGAGCTAGTGATTGTAAGTAGCATGCGTTTGTTATGTGCAATAGCGGGATACAAACTTCAATCAAAAATATAGAGAGGAAAAGGCAAGAGCTTCCCTTTGAATGCTGGAATGCATGTTCAAGGGCTAAACAGTTCCTGCTGTAGTATTTCAGGGGTATTACATTACAGCAAAGGCTATACAGTATCCAGGTTGGAGGTCCTTTCGATCCTTTCATTTACCTCCCACCTTCTTATTTATATTTTGGAAGCCTGTGCTCAAACATCTAAGAACTCTAAGTCCAGAATAAAATTACATGTGACGGCAGGATAACTACTGGAGCAGCTATTATTAGAGCCTGAGGGAGTTTTGGCCATAGCTGAAGAACTGCATGCACTGAAGGTTCCTGGTGGCTGCAGCTGGCTGAAGTCCAGTACTATAAAGTAACATGAAAGCACTCCACGGTCTTTCCCTAATTCCAGCGGCACTGTGTATGTGGACATGCAGAAAACATTTGGAAGGGAAAAGAAAGCAATCAGGAAGGAAATTCAGTTATATATGGTGAGTGGCTGGATTTAGCAAGTCTGCCTGCTTAGAAGCATGGTCATGCAAGTCAGGTAGGAGCCTAAAGGACACAGGTAGCATGCTCTCACAGCCCTGGTGGTGTTATTGTTGTATGTAACAGTGCTGGAGGTGTACATTGGACTTCGTACATAAGAGAGAGATGGATCATGCATTTTCGAATTTATAATCATGAAGTTAACAATTTGTACGGTATGATATATATGCACTTTACCGAACATTGTATGTTGTACAAAGTTGAGCACATCTTCAGTTACGCAGTACCCTGACTTTCCAAGGCAAGGGGATTCAGATGAATTTCTGGTCCAAAACTTTTGTCTGATTTTACCCATTTTTTACTGATACTTACATCTTTATTTTGAGGCAGATCCTTCACTGTGACTTATTCATGCAAAACTTTCTTGAACCTCATTAAGAATTTTTCCTGGTAAGTAATGAAGAAACAATGCATCCTTAACCTGTCTGGTACATATGCCATTATTAATTTCACATCTAAATTTATCCTTCTGAACTTGGAACGTCACTGTCAGTAGCAACTGACCACAGACATTAGTCCTAACCGTGCCAGCATTACAGAGCAACTGTCCTCCTGTGGTAAGACTCCTTGTCAAACTTACAGCTCTTGCAAACGTTTTGCTATAATAAAAGTGAACACATGAAAAAATAAAAATAAAAATAAAAATAAAATTAAAAATAAAAAAGTACAAACAACTGCAATGGGATGCTGGATTTGTCTCTAGAATACTGTTCCTTGTGATGCTTAAGTGAAACAACAATTTGGGCTGTTGTAAAACTGTTGTAGAAGCAAGTATTTCATGCTTCTTAAGGCCTTATGTGTTGTCAGTTTGCATCTTACTTCACTTGGTTTCTCAGCCTGTTTTGCAAAATACTGTGTTTCCTAATATCAGCTGCTGCTCAGTACTGCTGAGAAATTATTTTTCAGATCCGTATTCACGTTCAACCCTAAAATTCCTAATGACTTCCAACCCCCAAAACTGCTTTCAAATTATCAGAATTGGAAAGAACTAGAGGACTGTGACACAGCCTTTCCCTTATCATGCAGCACACCAATCAGGAGTAAACATCTTGTTCCCCTTAGCAAACATGTTTTCATTAGGTTACAACCCCGCTGACCCAAGCAGTTAGCCAATACTCTGTGGTATTTGCAGAGAAATCAAATATTTTTTCATTTCTGCCCCATTATTTTCATGCAGTGTGCACATAGGCTCGTTCCATTGAAAATTATTGAGGATTAAATAGCAGGAGACAATACTCCAAATTTAGTTTCTGCCAGCTCTTGGGCCAAACCCCTCCATGCTCACAGTCTCATGTCACTTTCTAGCTGTTTGCCAGGTACTTGGCTGTGCTCTGCTGCCTTGTTTAGAGACATACACCTGCAATCAATAATCCTTGTTTTTTTCTGCAGGCAAACTTCTAACTGCTTGTGCAGCTACTTCAGGCTTGCGTGTGGGGCTGGTCCGGAAGCAATTATTTTCCATTACTGCAACAGGCATGAAGTGAAATGATTCTGGCCTGGCCCAGGCTGGACATCAGCTGCCTACACCACTGCATCTGCTGCGTATGCAAGTGACTACTGGAAGCGTGAATATGGCGTTTCGGTTCCTTCTGAAAAATATCCTGCAATGCGCTTGCCTCTTGCTTAGGAGAGTGGCCCTCCCTTGCCTCAGACAGCAAAAGCATTTCACAAAGTTTGCAGGAATATGCTGTCTAACTACTACAGAAGAGTAGCTCAGAAACTCATTCCAATAGCTGTTCTTGGTTGTTGTACTATTGAGCAATTCGGATCCCAGGAAACAGATTTTGCTGTCCTTCCTCTTGTCTCTGTGTGGCGCAGGTGAACAGTGACAAAGCAGTGCACCTTCCATTAGTTGTTTGTCAAAATACATATGGTTTTGTAAGACATCGCTTTTAATGCAACAATAAAGGATTGGTCCTGTTTGTTTTCAGTGATAGAAACTCAGATAAAACAACATAGTGCAAAGATTGGAAGGGATTTTTTTTTCTACCTGCCTGTCCAAATGTTTGCTCCTCCAGGTTAAGTCTGGACAAGTTTCTAATTCCCCCATCAACCTCTGGGAGGCTGTTTCCAAACATTAGCCTTCTCTTTACCGAACAGTTCACACAGAGTATTTATCAATTTGTTCTGATGATAAACTTGACCTTCACCTGCTCTATGGTGTGTACTCTTCTGAGAGCAGCTGGTTGCTTTCACAACCTTTGTTTTTGTGGGCACTGTGTAAATTCCCTAGGGAATTTTCCATGTATCTTAACGTATTTGAATAAAACCTCTAATTTAGGAGCCTAGTTAGAACTTAGGTAGGCTGAACCATCATGGATGCATTGACTGCAGGGCTTCCAGGTGACTGTGCTTTTAACCAGCATATCTCTGTGAAGTTCCTGAAGTTGGGGAGAATGAGACAAGGCTTTAATGCTGTTGTTCTCAGTCTCCTGACTCGTCTTGAGGTCTCTGCATTGGTCCTTATGGGAATTTATCTTTCTTGATAAAGGGAAGGAGACCGACTCTTTACACAGGTAGATAATGATAGCACAAAGGGGAATGGTTTTAAACCAAAAGAGAAGAGATTTAGCTTACATATTAGGAGGAAATTCTTTACCCTGAGGGTGTTGAGGCACTGGCACAGACTGCTCAGAGAAGCTGTGGATACCCCATCCCTGGAAGCCTTCCAGGCCAGGTTGGATGGGGCTCTGGGCAGCCTGAGCTGGTGGGTGGCAACCTTGCCCATGCCGGGGGGGTTGGAACTAGATAGCCTTTCAGATTCCTTCCAACCCAAGCCATTCTATGATTCTATGATTCTGTGATTCTATGATGAAGACACTGTTGGCCAGTATTGCAGATTATGTCTCATTGCTGTCATCAATAGCTTTCCTACTTCTCTGTCAATTAGAAATGCCCTGTCTGAAATAGTTTGTCAGCATGTTAACTTTTAACAGGTCTCGACCGTGTCCTCTTTCCCTCCTCCCCATGTTTTACAGTTCATTAACTCTAGTTTAGACCTGAAATTCAGGATAATCCTGAAGTCTGTGATGTTTCACTTCAAATTATTAAGTAGATGATTAAAGTTCACTTTATTTCTGTCAGGCTAGACCTCATGTTCAGTTCTTCCTGGGCAATGTTTTGGATCTGTAAATACACCCTCTATAAAGACATTCCCCCAAAACCACATGGTGGTTTTTAAATTCACCATCGTGTTTCTTGTGTCCTGGCCATCAGTGACAGTGTTAGTCTGCTTGCTCTCAAGAGCAAGAGATAAAGAGATTCCTGTCAGAAGCCCTTTTTCTGTGTTGAGTAGTCCTCCACTTGTTGCCTATGCTTTTTTCAGGCTACCCAAACAGTGACTGTTGAAAGGTATCATTTCTTAATAGGGGGAAATGTAACGATAAAACTGCTATCAGCTATTAGGTAATTGCAGCTCTATTTCCGCTCAGTGAGTGGAAAATTATTCTTGTTTGAAGGAAGATTATTTGATTGCTGCTTATTTGAGAGGTGTTTTCTTGCTGCAGATTGCACTGAAGCTGCTTAGGACCTGCCAAAGCCCATGCTCTGCAGTCTCAATAATATTCAAACTTCACACGTCTCTTTACACCAAAAAGTGAAAATATGAAGAGTGGTTAAATGTTGGAGCGGAAAGATTGTTTCAGCTGCTGGCTTGCAGAGTTATGGTTGAGCAAGATAAGGAAAGGAGTGACGTTTCCACAGAAGGAAGAGCTGGTTGTTTTTTTTTTGTTATTTGGTTTTTTTTGTGGTACGAGAGGGCTTGTACGTGGCTTTTACTCTACCTAAGTCAAAACAAGGGAATATCTGGTCACATAACTTGTGGTACCTCGAAGTCAAAGTCTTGTCACATCCCAGATACTTTGGCATCCCTGCATTCCTATTCCACACAGGATGACTGCATTCTTCCTTCCCTTCTCTATTCAAAGGATCTAACTTTTCCAGTTCTTGCTTTTGCCGGGGCTTTTGCATTGCCCTGCATCTGGGTACAATTTCTCATCCAAGGGATTCTCTGTCCTCCATTTCATTTTCTCTCTGCCATGGCCAGCAGAATTCCCTTCTCTCATCTTTCTCCCCTTGTCCAACACAGACTGAATTAAACACTTTGGATTTACACTCAGAAGAGCTGAGATCTTCAGGCTGCTGGAAGATTTTATCAACCTGTATTTTGAGAGGTAGGCATGCCAATTATTGTTAGAAGTGCTGGGCATGTTAAATAGAAGTTCCAACCATCACTTTCTGGTTGATTGTCCTCAATCAGGCAGTTTCTGCCCAGGGGTATCTGTAACTCTAATATTCTGGAAATGACTAAATGTAGTATAATAAAGTTGTCACAATACAGTCAAGCATGAACAAACATGGTATGAAGGTCTGTGTAGGCTCTGCCTTCAAGGTCCAAAGGTGAAGACTCACTCCTGGATGCAAAAGCTGCTTTACCATTTCAGGTACTGATGAATAAAATATTTTAAAAATTCAAATCACTGGTGCTAAGTTATCAGCATTTAAACAGTAAGGAACTACCCAGAGGGACTTCTGCACCCAGGGGAGAAATGCCCATGTCCTACAGGAGCCAGGGGGCCCTTTCTGGCAGAACAAGAATTCTGTCAGATGAAAACAGAAGAGCAGGTGCAAATGGAGCAGAAAAAGGATGCAACCCTCACAGAAATCTCCCGTGCAATGTACTGGGCGCAGGGCATACACAGAGCAATAAAGTTTAGGATTTCCAGGTGCTGTCATTGACAGCCAAGAATAATGACTCATTCAAGTACGTGTAAGTGATGCACTTTGAAAATAAGAATGTGGGCAGACAGGTATGGGCATGGAAATGCACACACCAGTTTGTTTAAACAGTGTCTTTTCCAACCAGCTGCTCAGTAACAGGCCGTAGTACTGCTCCACACCTGCAACCTACATCTCCTATTGCAGTGCCACAAAACCCTGCTCAGCTCCCACGCGTGCCTCCTTAACTTGCAGAGTGCCCAGCACAACAGCCTTAAGAAAGAAAGAGGAAGAAGAAATTAAAAGAAAACAGAAGAAGGGAGGAAAATACGTGGCATGCATTGGTTTAATACTGATCAAGAGTCCTTGCTGGAGATCCCCCGGACCAGCAGTTCCCTTCCTCACATCAGGCCTGGCCCACTGAAAGTGCTGCCTGAGTGACTATCAAAATGACATCTGCCTGCCTGCAGCTGGCTCCCTTTGAGGTCCCCACACCATTGCCTTGGACAGCTACAGCAGCAGCAGGAGTGGAAATGTCCCCACATTCCTAGGAAGGCTCAGGTGCCCTTAAGTGCGTGTTTAATGGAAGCTGCCGTGAAGGTTGTTGGAGAGACACGTGGAAATAGCAACCAGCATGGTGCCCTATGAGCTGGCTCATTGGAGGCACTAATAACGATGTGCAGCATTCCTCTGCCTTGAGATCAGCATCCCAGAGTAGTCAGGCTGATGCCAGCACTGTGCCACACCTTCCAACGCTGTCATTAAAAGCCAAATCTTCACCTCAGAGAAGTCAGTGCCAAAACCCCATTCTGCTGCCTTTTGGCCATCTTCTGCCAGCCCCATGCATCGGGCACAGATGAGGGGATGGTGACATGGGTGAATGGGATCCAGGATTAGGCCTGGTATGTAGCCTCCTGATGCCCAGCGGCTCTGCTCCTCTGGTCTTCTTGCTATTCTTGCTTCTGAGGCAATATACTCAGGACAGAAAACGGCACAAACAATGTGGAAATAGAAAAGATAAGATTCAGTAAGATATCATACGATACAATGAAGTATTGTATGAGATATGACTACTACTGTTAGAAAATCTACTGGTTGGTCAAATGATAAGGAAGGACAAAATAAGTCTTTTGGGGCTTATAATTTGTTCATTTGTGTGTTTTTAAGGATTAAAGTTTTCTTTTCAGGGGGAAGATGAGGGGAAGTTGGTTTCCTTTGTTTCAGATCCCACTTCTAAATATAAAGTTCCCTTTCGTCTCTCAGTGTTGGCGGGAGCTAATCGCTACTGTAATCTGAATAATACATCTGCCTAAACATCCAGACTTTTCAGAGGGCACCTGATTTTTAGAGGAGGCTCCCAGGAAAGGTGTATGCGGAAGGCACCCAGCACCCCACCTGCGCAGGGGGAGAGGTGGAGCTCAGAAGGCCTCAGGGACCCTTCCCTCCAACTGCAGGGCAAAGTCTGTGGAGTGAAAACACAGAGCAGGCTTCCTCTTGAAGCTGCAGCCTGGGACCTCTGTGCTTCTCTGTAGTAACACATCACAGCACCAGGGTTAAGAAAATGTCCTCAGAGAACAACCAGACACTGTTTTCCTCTTTCTGTATCACAGAATTTGTCCATAATTGTACCTAGGGCAGTTAGAATCTCTTTAACTCTTTTCAGTATATTTATGTGTTATATAAATAGGGCTATAGGGACAAGGCATACCCTACAGGCTAACAATGACCCATTAGCTTTGCATGTACCATCTCTTCCTTTTTTGATTTGAAGGCATCTCCTGAACAGTGGAGTAGCATGCTGAAGGTGTAATTCTGGCTGCCTTTTGATGCAGTCGAGTAGCTAGAAATAAGGAAGGAAAGCAGATTTGCATGTTAGACTATTACAGACTCAAATAGGATGAGTAGTCACTGTAGTTTGCAACAACATTTTTGACACAATTTGTAATAGCATGTAATGGCAATTGAGGTGCTTAAGAGAAGGCACGTCTCCTACAGTTTAACCACAGGAACAATTAAAGGTGCAAAAGTCCATTTTCCTCATGTGCTGTCAGGCAGAATACATTAACCTATGAACAAACCCAGAGGTTGCAATCTTTTGTTCTGAGAATTAGCTAACCTCATAATTACAGGTTTTTGTATAACCAAAGGAGGCTTCTTTTGATCTGTTCTTGTTTTACATTGAGCTGGCTTACATCAAAATAATCACTGGCGTGGTTTGCCCAAGGAATGTTTCCGAGCAGCATGACTGAGATTTTCTTCCAATAGAACTCACTACACCTTGATGGTTTTCAGAGAGCTTTCAGGAGGGCTTTCAGAAAGAGAAATTACCCAAAGCTATCTGCCATGATAGAAATGGAGTCTAACTACAAAAGCTGTCTATGCTTCCTAGAAATACTAGCCTTTCTAAGTCAGGACAGCGTCATAGACCTCATGACATCGTTTGTTTCCATTAGTCACAACGCATTTCTCACTAATATGAAGAGTGCAATCCAGGACAGATTCACTTCCATGAACATGATTTACTTTGTTATCTCACGAAAACAAGCGATTAGCCCAAACGTCAGGTGTTACTGACTTCTCTGTAAGTTGATGACGACAGCAGATGTTTCTTCAGGATGGCAGCTCCTGTTCGCTCACTAAGAAGACAGGTTGACTTACATCCCCAAATCCAGCAACAATTGGGACAAAGGGCTGTGTCATTTTCCAGCATTCAAATTTCCTTTCACCTTTCACGGGGACACGTGCCCAGGGTTTGCTGTGGAAGTATCAGAGCATCTGTGCCAGCTGGGCTGCCTTGGTGCTCAGCACCAGGGCCTGCCTCGATGGCAGCTTCTCTGCTCCTCCCGCTTGGTGTCACGCAAGCGCAAAGCAGTACCCCCGTTTTCCATGTGCTTTTCCTTTATTCAGGGTGCTTATTCTAGGAGAAAAAAAGCTTGTAACTGAAGGCACTTAAAGACACTTCTGCATTTATCAAACTTAGCATGATAAATCCTGGCTGTTATGCAAGACCTCGTGGCAGTAAGTTTAACAGCTGTAGTGCCCTAAAGACTGCTCCACATTTAGAAGGGTAAACAAAGCCCTTTTTCCTTGGTGGTTGCTGACAAAGCTCATAACAGGTCTAATAATGCTTTCGTCCTGTGGGAAATATGTATGTTAATTTGGTCGTGTAAACACTCCTTCCTCCTAAGGAAATGCTCTGCTTGGCCCTACGTGTCCCTTCACATGTTTTATAGAAACAGTTATATAAACAGTTGACTCCCATGCCTCTTCTCACCTCATCATTAACATCGGTCAAAATATAACAGCCCCAAAACACTTTTCAATATTTGTGATTTCTGTGCAGAATCTTCCCAGCCCTCTTCCCCTCCAAAGTTAAATGCCTCCGTTGCATCAGATGAATTCAGGCTACTTTGGACTTGTCAGTCATGGTAGCCAAGGAGAATCGTCCTTGTAAAGAGCTTTACAGACATCTCTAGCCCTGATCTTTGCAACTTAGGCGTTAAAAAAAACAACCTTGGGAACAGAGCACATTGTTCTTTCCACACTTCGCATCTTTTTTTAACATCTCCCAGTGCCTACAGTTGTGAAGGCAGCTGCTTTTAGAACAATTTTGCTGTTTTTAAAAACAGTTTTTAAACATGGTCGCATGATACCGTCACATCCCTGATTGCTGCTCAGCGTGAGCCGTAGTTTTGAATGGAGGGCGCAAAAGGAGTTTGCGCTGCTGCCATCTCCTGGCCCAGCTAATGAAATCCTCAGAGCAATAACAAAAGCACGTTAACAACGAAGAGAAATTAAACTAAAATAGCGTATTAATCTTCCTAAAGGCAGCAGTTATATGCTAGGAAAGCATGCTGGAGGCAAGGCACACCAGAAGGACCATTGCCAACTGGAAATTGCAATGCCCTCTGCAACTGTCTTGCTCATTGTTTTCCCACCAGTCTAACACTGATGCTGACAATAGGACTCATAAGAAAAGACGTGTCTCTCTGTGTTTTGGAAGGCATTTGATATAGTGGATCTGCGGCCAATTTTGTGGTTTTGTTGAAATGATTTCCCTGCTGTTTGTACAATCCTTTCAAAGCGTGGAAAAAGGGAAAGGAAAATGTTTTTTGCTTTTAAGTAGTTAAATGGGAAGCAATGGAAATGACCTAGGGAAGTTCAAGGAGAGGTGCAGGGTCAGATATTGTATCTATACAAAACAGATATTGATAATGTAAGTACAAAATATGTTAAATTTCTGTCCTTATTTTGTGAACAAAAGTACAGTATTTTGTTTTTACTCCATTCACACATGCAGAATTTCAGACTCTGTAGTCTTTCATTGCACCAGCTCGCTCACAAGACCTTTGCACGTATCAAAATTATTTTTAACGATTAAGAACCCAAAAAGAGCACAACACTCCCTGATATCACACCTTTGTACTCTGACTGCAGTCTTCACCACTCCTCAGCAATTCATTCTCCTGCCATTCCCCAGGACGATGGAGTAGGATTGAGCTCTTTGCTCCTTTCCACAGCCACCGCTGCATTCATCACCCAGCCAGCTGGCTGCACCAGTTCCCTTTGGATTCTCTTTCCCTGACTAAGCAGTGCTGCCATAAAACTGCATTGTATCTGCGCGCTCTGCCCTTCCTCCACAGATGTTACGGTTTCAATGGGCATACACAGTCCCTCAGCAAAGCTAAAATAATGCTGTGCCAAGTTCCTCTTGGCCAAGATACTTCCTGATGCTGATTTTTTTTAGAGCCGGTGCCAGCAGCGTACCTTTCCCACCCCAAGGACAGTGTGTCTTTGCTTCATGCCGCCTGGCAGCCCGCCCGCATGGCATCCAGATTCCTTGGGATCAGCATGGTTTCCATATGATCAGGTTACATTATTTTGGGATAATAAATGACTTAGGAGCACACAGCACTCTCTAGAGCATGGTCATTTACACTCGACAAACATTTTGCATACACAAATGTATGCAAAAAACAGAAACATAAAACCTACTCTTAGGAAGAGCTATTTTTCTCACGTGGTGCAGTACAGCAATAGCGCTGAATGAGGCATTCTGCATGAGCCTCTACCCCATGCAATGAGGTAAGTAATTGTCATCTGTCATTGTCTATTGTTTAATCTCACTACCAATGATTTTAGGGAGACACCGCCGCCCTAATGGGATGACTCATAAGAACTTAGTTAGGTAGTTGTTATCACTGCTGTACAGTGTACGCTAACGAAAGTTGCACTTCTCTGCTGCTTTTATGGCTCTCTGAGTTCACATGTCACCTTAGTGGGATGCTTTATAAAGGTGTGTAAAAGAGAAGGGATTGGTCCTTGTTAGAGACCCGTGCAGCGTGCAGCAGGGCACACCCCTCACTGCTTTCCTACACAATAGGAGAACAAAGGAGCGCAGAGGACAATATAAAACATTTGCCATGTGTTTATTTTGTCAGAACTGCTCTGTGTGGCTGGCATGCCTATAAGAAAAGTCCCCTTATCTTTGTCAGGAGAAAATGCCTGCGTGCATTTGTGAGTGAACTGCAGTGTGAGTGAAATCCTTCGGCTGGCTTCGGCTGCCACATAGCAGCAGTGAGCTGGAGGCAGTGTGCACAGCCCCACAGGTACAGCTCAGAGCAATTTCCAAAACGCTCTTGCTGCTTTTATACCACATGGAAGTTTTGTCATGGATCCTGGGAGAGAGATGGGAGCTTGGTGAGTGGCAAGCTTGCCTTTCCCCAAGGATATTTCATACCATGGGGACAAATGCTGACTTGCTGCTGACTCTGCCCCATCTCCAGATGACTCCGAGGCCTCAGTGGCCACACTTCTTTTTAGCCCCGTGGCTTTCATGTGCATACAGATACATCCTGTACATACAAGTAGCTGATCTGTGAGCAGAGCCTGGTTCCCCATGGGTCACTGCACACATCCTGCCCCCACAGTAGCCACCGTCCCTTCCTCTCCACCTCTGTACCCACTGGAATGCAGCGCCAGAAGGCTCTCCCCCTTTTCCCTCATTCCCTCCTCCCATTCCTTCAGCTGCATGTCATGTCATCACCAATTCCTCACTGCAGTGCTCCATCTTCCTTTGTCGTTTGGCAGCTCAGGAGCAGCATATGCTTCACTGGGCCTGCAGCAGCCATGTGCCAACTGGAGTGCCAGCACCCAGTGCTGTGCTAGGTTAAGCATGGCCTCTCGCAGTGCAGCGGGCCCGACTGCCTTCCTCTCTCCTCAGGACATGCTGCCCTGCCCTGTCACTGCATTCTATGACTCCTCCAGGAGCCAAATAGCTTTGAAACTTTTCGTTCTTGGGTATGTGTGTGACCTTCGGGGGCTGAGAGGAAGGTGACAGTGCAGCTGCTGTAATTGCACAGCTCCAGCTCCTTAGGAGTCAGGCAAAATATGAATTATATTGGAAAATAGATGCTGAGGAGCTGGGCTCAGTACCAATACCACCTCGTTCTTTCTCCACCATTCATCCATCTACCAGTTTTCTTCTCTTATACTGAATTTTGATTGCAAGGTCCGTCGAGCAAGAAATTTATTTTTACTCTCTGTTGTGCCCATTTCAGTCATAAAAAAAGTAATAACATAGAAATATACAGGGCTCAACTAGGTTCATTCTCTACAGCAACCTCTTCTCACAGAACTGATTGAAAAGCCTGGCACACAGAGCTGTGAACTCAAACCTCATGATGATTGAAGATGCTAAAAACTGCTCCTTGACCTCTTCCCCATCTGCTCTCTTCCCCATCTAATAAATTTTGTGCCACTGTGACCTCCTGACATAAAGTACACCGGGTCACCACTCCAAATCTGTTGTCATGGAGTTTTTGTGGCAAGAGCCCTTGGGAGACAGCACACACCTCTTGGTCATATGAGTGACAAGTTCTGAGCTGCCCATGGCTGGGCCCAGCAAGGCCTGGTGTGGCGAGTGACATGGCTGGAGCCCTGCACAGCGTGTGTAACACAGCAAAACAGATTCTGAATTAGCACCACCAGGGCATTCCTCACAGACATACCACATAATTGCAGAAGGTGATCTGCTGGCTGGCTGTGCTGCCACGGCAGTGCGGGTTGCAAAGGTATAATAAAGCAAGGAAAGTTGTGTTCATCATGAGGTAATAACATCCCTGGGGTGGTCTGAAGCAGGACGGAGGGATCGAAACCCTGCCTTAATGCTCGGTGCTAGGAATGGGGGCTGAGAAACACCTTAAAATAATGAATCAGCTTAATGTGGTTAAACTGTTGATTTGAACAGCAGGAAAAATGAGTGATATTGTTGCTTGCCACAAGGGGAATGGAGTTATGGAGGAGGTTAGCTCACACAGGAGGAAAAGGCAGTATCTAACTAAGATGAATAAATGAAAAACACTAGAAACAGAAAGGAGTGAGACTGTTCTCAGAGGTTTTGAGTGGGGCGGTATTTGGGGTCACAGTCCTGTAGGATGGACATTAAATTCCCCTGCTGATGGAGCTATTCAAATTAAATTTTCTGTTTCTCAGATGCAGTGAGCAAGAGATGCAGTGCCAGATCCCCATTACCACTCTTGGGAATACTGTGGTCCTGTGTTGATGGTTTTGCACATTAAAGCAATCCTGAAGTCCATACAACCATGGTTTGGCCCTGCCTGTAGTCAGCACCAAGACGATGGAGATTATTGCTGAGATTTAACATCTGCTGGAGCAGAAGCCAGTCGGAGCTAGGGAACTTCACAGCAGCTCTGATTCTGATTTTACAGAATTCGTTTTCACAGCACACACATTGGTTACCTGCTGTTACCCTTAGTTTGAACCCAATAAATGCTACGTTTGGCAGAGGACAGGAATAGATAACAGACAATAACTGTCAGCCATCTAACTGCAGCATTAACTGGCTTTGCCTGTGTAAAGTTATCTTCAAAACAGGAAGACTTTGATGGCAAAAGCTGCACCATGCTCAGCAGGAGCCTGTGAGGAAAGCCCCATGCCATCTCCTCCTACTAATGGCTCTGGTGGGGTGGCAGAGGCCTAGAGCTGGCTGGGGATGAGCAGACGCGGAAAATCAGATTTGGCTGTAAATCACAGAGGGTGGGGAGAGCTGTCTCACCATGTGCCGAAACAACCAGTCTATCAGTGAGTGCTTTTGGGGGAAATGGGCTGGACAGGGAGGCCTGGTACCCCCACACTCCTCTTGGTGTGCCCCGCTGCCTGCTTGCTCTCTGTGCAACGCCAGTCCTGTGTGGCACCCAGCAGAGCTCAGTAAAAGCTGTTTCTGTTGGTGGGCTGTTGGGGTGCATTGTTCCTGGGGCTGCAGCTTGAACCATTTCCCTGCATTGCTGTGGTGCCCTCTGGTCCCGGCCATGCAAGGAAATCTGCCCTAGGCTGCTCCACCTTGCACCAATTGTGCTTCCCCTATCTGCAGATACAAACGAGCTGTTGCCGAAGGCTGTGCTGACATCTGTGCCTGCCTTGTTGCGATGCAAGCTTTCTTTGTGCATAGCTTTTAATGCTCCCGAGCGACACGCTGCCACCAAGTGCATCCAGCCAGGGCTGGGATCTGTGCTTGGCTCTCACCTCTGCCTCTCATCCGGGGCAGTAGTGGTTCTCCCTTTTGCTATGTGACAAATGGCTGAGGGGATCAAGCCATTTCCTGTTGGGAACTACACACCAGCAATGGAGGAAATGAAAACAAGGGAGTGCTGGGGCTTCTCACAGAAATCAGTCACTGAACATCACATTCTCTGCAGTGTGGCATCTGCCTTCACACGCAGTGCTAAGCTCTGTCAGCCTTCAGGGAACAGCAGGGCACAGGCACCAACTGGCACAGAGCCCTCCTGTAAGCAGGGTTCAACTCTCCTAAGCTATTTGGCATGAAACCACTTTGCACCCACAGGTGTGGGGAGAAGCAGCAAGATCTGCTGTGGGAGAGGGTCTATATCAGTGGGAGTTCTGCCTGTGGCACAGCACCTAGAGAAAACCTAGGCCCAAAGGATGTCCCCGGGCACTGGTGACAATTGTAGGGACCAGCATTCAATGATGGGAGTTGTGCATGCATGCAGGAAGGAAAGAGGCACAGCATGGTTAAGACAGAAAGCCATGGAAACTGGTGGTGTGTATCTAAGTTAAAATCAGGTTTGGAGCTGTGAGCAAAGAAAATGTCAGGAAAAGGACTGGGTTATCGATGAGGAGGCTGAGAGGAGCTCTTGAACCCCGATTAAGCACCTTTGTTCCTCAAATGCGCAACTTAAATGCTTTACAACGTAGCTGTGGGAAAAGCTGATAAAGAATACCAGGAAACTCTTAATTAGGCGTTAATGGCAATTTTTGTCCTCGCATCCCACCCCACACCATCCCAACACATGCCTCCTTTTTATGCAGCAGTCCATCTTTGTCTCCTGCATCAACTCAGGGACAGCAGATCACCCCCAGCCATGCCTGCGTGTGTCATTTGGGCATTTGGATGCTGAGCTGTACAGACCGTGCTGCACTGTAGTTTAAATTCCAACTGAGTAATGAGACAGATAGTCACTGAAACGTGTGTCTTAAAGAGAATAAAATACCAGACCTATCCCCAGCTCCCTTTTGATATTACTACAATGCATCAGACTTAAAGTAGCACTGTCAGCTACTAAAAGACTGCAGTTTCTCCAGCTCAACATCCTAAAAGCCATTCCCTTATGGTGCTAGTCCAGAAGCAACTACAGCTGGCTGCTTGTCCTTGACATTCATTTTTACCCTACGTAGCCTCAGGGAGCTGCGTTAGGACCTGGGGCTGATGATGACAATGGGCAAAGGCTCCTCATTCAGGCCAAGGCTAATTAAAACAAAAGGCAAGGCGGGACCAGGACCTCTGACAGCCCTCTGTAGGTGGGGAGTGCGGGGGGGGGAGGAGGGGGGAGGGACAGTGTGGGAGCAAGTAAGGATCGAATGGCCGCTCATTAATCCCTGTAATGACTGTGAGGTCCCCACCCAGTAGGTGATGAGTACAGATAACTGGTGGGACTGGGGTTGGGAAAGAGCTGTTAAGAGGAGTTGTTAAAACCAACACACCTTAGTTACAGTCTTGTGTAATCACTGAGTCAGCAGCTCCAATGGGATGAGTTTATTTTTACAGACTTGATGGGCAAAGATGAGTAGTATGCTTCATTCCCTGACTGAGTTATACAGTAGTCTTAATGGATGGTCATATACCAACCATCATCAGAAGGAGGGCTGGCGGGGCTTCTCTGCAGCCAGGTACTCTAGCTGAGGATCTGCCTCTGGCTGTCTCTGCCTGATTTGTTTTATGAGAGCTATGTCCTCTCTGATTCTGCCACACACGTCCCACCGTCACTTCGACCCTGTATGCCAGCCCCAAGGCGCTGCCACTTGTCCTATTCCCTCCCAGAGACGCTCTGCTGGGAGAGCCGCCTGATGTTGTCCCTTTGGGGCACAGTGAGCTCATTGCCATGTACTCAGGGCAATCAGACTGAAAACGACAAGTTTCATTGCCTTCACTGGAATTAGAGTTTCGGAATCCAGTTCCCAAAATCTTGTTCAGATTCTTCTGTACTTCTCTTTTATATACACCTGGACAAGGACTGTCACTCCTCTGACTCGCTCATTTGTGATGATTTGAAACGCTCCTCTTTGCCTCCGTAACCCCGACACAGCCCTTGCTTCCCGCTCCTTGCTCGCACCTTGCTTTTCCTGCAGCTCCCGCCCACAGACCAGGCAGGGAGGGCAATTCAGCCTCGCCTGCTTTCTGAAGGCAGCTTTTTCTTTTCGCCCTCGCAGGTCGCGCTCTCTGCAAGAAACGCGAATTTCTTTCTCTTTCTTTCCCACCTTTCTCCGCATGGCATTTTGTGGCTGTTTGTCTGCGAAAAGAAAAAAGAAAAAAATAAATAATAATAATAAAAAAAAGCCGTGATGTGAAATAAGCGGCGTTGCGTTGCGCTGTGAAAGCGCTGGGATTCGGCGATGCCGCAGACCAACAGGGTGCAGTACCACACTGCGCACTGCTTCCTGCAGGCGCGATCAGCCTCTACCCATGGGCAAAAAGTAATATTCCAATCCCAAAACATGACGTTGTCCCCAGTTTAATATCTTCTTCTCAAGCACATGTTGCCATTCTTTTCTAAATGAATTTGGATTGCACTTAAGTAAGAGTGGGCAGGTGGAAAAAGGGATTTTTTGTAGAGCCACTTAAACTCAACACTCTTTACGTGTTCAGTTGGAGCCCTCACCGTAACAATTACCCACAGCGTGTTTTCATGGCTGCAAAGCCTCAACAAGCAGCCGGGAGCCTCCAGACAAATTGTACGCGTGCCGGCTACAAAACGGATTTAAAGTAATCTCTTATAAATAGTTAATACAGTGTAAATGGAGTATAAAAAGTAAGAATTGCTGAGCATGAAAGAGAATATTGTCTTACCTCTGCACACCACTGCAGTCAGCCCGAACGTTTTCCCATTTCAATCTTGCAGTTTGACTAATAAGGCTGTCTGAAAATTAGAGGAGCTACCAGCCCATGTTATTTCCATTACAGCGTGCTATGGACTGGGGACTCTGGCTGCTGTGCAATGGCCCAGGTCCACTGCAAAGCACACAGGAGCTGTAGGCAACAGTATTCTGAGAGCTTCTCACCCAGCTGTAGGATGGGGCTTGGCTACAAAGGCTTCTGGCTTTGAAGCAAGAAGAGATCGTTCTGCGTGTTTTTACCACTGTTTGTGGGCTGTGCACAGGTTGCGCTGTAGACCAGCCCTGCCCTTGTTCAGCCCATTCCTCACACCTGTAGAGGGGCCTGGGGAGCCCGGGCTGCTGCTGGGGTGCTCCTGTGCAGACACCACAGCCATCAAGGCAAGCTGCAGTAGCAGTGTTGAACAAACAGGATTTGGTCCCAGGTCTACAGCTTTAGTGCTGGATTAGGTAGTAGCTACAATCATGGAATCTTCTGAGTTGGAAGGGATCCTTAAAGTGCATGTAGCACAACTCTTCTGCCATGAACAGCTCGATGAGGTTGCTCAGAGCCTTGTCCAGCCTGACCTTGAGTGTCTCCAAGGATGGGGAACCCACCATATCTCTGGGCAACCTGTTCCACTGCCTCACTTTCCTTACCGTAAAAAAATTTCCTCCTCACATCCAATCTAAATCTCCCCTCTTTAAGTTTGAAACCATTTCCCCTTGTTCGGTCGATTTCCCCTTTTCCTATCAATGCATCTCCTTTGTGTGGGGTCAGTCCTGGTTAAATGTGTGCTTGTAGATACAGATGCAGCTGTTGCTATTTTAAAACAGCCACAAGGTACCCAACTGTACACAAATATTGACTTAATTATTAGGTTATGCAAATAAGATACTATTAAAGACCTCTTACCAGAGAAGACTAATGGGGATACCTAATAGTGATTTATTTGCAAATAACATTATCCCTCCAAAACTGTTTTACTCAGTTTCCTTCCTGTGTTGTTTTTGACAATATTTCCTATCACGCAGAAGACAAGCGCAAGGAAGTGAGATTTCGGTTCTTCAGACAGGAGATCATTCCCAAGGAGAAACTGCCTTTATTTTTGCAATCTGGCTTCCTTTTCTCCACCAGCTTATCTCCAGCTGCCTGTTTGTCCAGTTGCTGTGCACAGCCTGAAGCAGAAAGAAGCCTTATGGAAGAGGTACCGCTGCCTTTCTCCATATCTCACGGGGCTCGCAGAGCTTTTCTACCATTTCTTTCCTATTGCACAGTACAGACTACAATCAGGGGAAAAACAAAACAAAACTACACTAAACAAAAACAACCCACCCCAAATCTCACTGTAGGACTAAAAGAGGGAAACAAAAGGATTTCATATAAGAAAATACTAGGCGCTGCAGTGCTTTTATTGTTAGGGAGTTTGTTCATTGAAGTTGACTGTGGGTAGTGCAGGTTGAAATAGGAGCAGTGGTGAGAAACAGCAGTGAGCATCAGCCAGACAGCAACCAGGGCAAAGGAGTGGGGGGGGCTGAAATCTGTAGGAAACATCACCTATGTGCTATTCTGACACCCAAAACAAAACAAAGCAGGAGAACAAAGCCGAGCAAAGCTCATGTCTCACACATCTTTCTACCTGCTGAGAAAACCACCCAGACTGAGCAGAGAAACCAGCCCAAAGTGTGGGCAAAGCTGCTGTGGTTCTGAGACCTGAACTGCTGTGGGATCTCAGGGCATTTTTGATTCCCAAAAAACACGTATAAATTCACCCTTCAAAAATAGCAAGGCTGGTATTTTATTGTTGTTATTATTATTTAAGCAGAAAGAGCTGCAGCATTCAGCAATGAGAAATAGGATAACTGAATGAAAATCATCCTCACAGAACACCCTGATTTGGAAGGAACCCATGAGGATCGCTGAGTCCAACTTCTGGTTCCACACAGGAGCACCCAAAAGTCAGACCATGTGTCTGAGAACGTTGTCCAAACCCTTCCTGAACTGCAGGCATTACAGCTCACAAGTCTGCACCCCTTGCCTTTGCCACAGTGCTGAAGCATGCATGCCTTCACGTAGGCCATGTTCTGGGTTAGCTGGAGTGGCCAGGAGCCAGCAGCAAGGCTCGCTGAACACCTGGTGCTCCTTTCTGCACTTTGGCTGTCAATACCCATGTGTATCCCCAGACGGAAGCCTGTGCACTGCAGCTTACTCGAATCATATTCCATGTACAGCGCTCAGCCTCTGGCTGCAGCCCAGCGGCCCTGCAGGGAGCTGCTGCATTGACTCCTGCACGAGCAGTGCCTGCAGCACTGAGATCTCCAGGCTTGAGATCTCCTCTTGAAAGCTATTTACATTGGAAGCAAAACCCACAAAACCAAAATGAGTTACCACAATAGAAGGATGGGTTTCCTGTGTGATTCACTTCTGGCATGTGTGCTCTTCTGGAGATGACCTGGCTGAGCAGGTCTGAATTCTGCTCCGTGCTCCCATCAGCACTATGACTCGTGCAGCAATGCTGGTTCAGGTGACGGGGGTTTAAAAGGAGAGTTGGATATTTTCATTCTCTTTAAGGTTTCTCCAGCAGGCTGCCCTACTCTGTGTAATGTTTGCATCAGCAGAGAAACAGAGAGGTTGTCATCTCTCGGTTGGTTCTGCGAGCACTGCTCACAGCTGTGAAATGGTGCTGCAGGTGGGGTCAACGATCTGACCACAGGAGAAGGAGGCATTTTAACTATGCCTCATTTGTGCAAAGGAATCAGAGTGCCGAGAAGGGCAGGGCAGCCTGGAGACGGATAGAAGGACACTGCAGCTGACAATTTTTTCACGAGTTCACTGAAAGGGAGAACTATTTGAAACAGCCTCCAAAGACAGCCAGTCATGTGCCACACCAGGCAGCAGCACACTGCCTATGGAATCCAGCACCAAAGCTCTGAGATGGGAACCCACCTCTCCCTGCCACAGCCTGAGAGAAATACACCTCAACACAGAGTATCTGAGACCCTGGCATAGCAATGTGCTTCTATTAGGATGTGAGCAGTCGTGACCCTCGCAGAGCCAAACTGAAGGCTGATATTTATGTCTTTTCAGTCTACCTAGTTTTGAAAGTGGGGCTTTTTGCTTACCCTGACCCTGCAGAGCACAGCTGCCTGGGCTCCTGGGGCACTGCCTCTGTGGTGGCCATGGAAGCACACCGTCTAACCTCATCCCTGCAGAGCTTTCCTGTCCTCTGGAGGAATTCTGAGCTGTATGCAGATCAGTAGTTGACTCTCCTATCCATCTTGCAGCATTAACCAGAGAACCCTTGACAGGTTTTCGCTCCACCAGAGCCACCCCCTCACTGTTTCACAGAGCTTCTCACAAACTCTATAGCACTCAGCTTCTCTGCTGAAACTACTGACTAGCCCAGGCCCAGAGGTCCTACAGAGACAAGTCTGCCTTGACACCAACTTAATTTTCCATAGGATATTTCATCTTTTTCTTGTGAAGTCCCTTTCTTTCCTTAATAGTAGTGTATTTCGGTGATTAGAACAGTTCCTGGCTCCTAGCTGGAATGCTAACTGGCCCATGAATGGCTTCTTCAGCATTTTCTTTAATGGGCAGCAAGTGAAGTTTTCAACTGTCAGTTTTTTCTTTACTGTCATTTATTCAATTCCAACTTTAAGCCAATCAGTGGAAAGCAAAATGTGTCTGACCGACCCCAACAAATTTTTGAAATCTTTCATTTTGCTTCGTGCAAGCAAAGCAATTTCTCTATCATTGCTTTTGCCACAAATGGGAACTGCCATCTCGCACCTAGTCCTTGTGCTGTGTTGGTGAGGAGATGCATGCAGGGAATAACACGCAAGCTCACTACAAGCTATTCTATAAAATACAGTATGATAAAATGAGCATGATTGTATCCGCCTCTTGAGCTCTCTGAAAATAACCTGTTCTGAGCTGCAGTTTTGCTGCAGTGATGCAGATGTCTCTGGGATTACCGGGCTCCCCAAGGGTGGGTTAGGGGAGTTAAGTGATGAGTGTAAGCACTGGCAAGGCAGATGCTCAGCTATTGGATGATATTTCCCTTAGGTTCTCGGTGCTTGATTCCCATCTGAAGGTCTAAAAATTCCCTGATTCACATGGAGTTTACACCACACCTGGGAACAGATAAGGGGTCTGTCAGCAGATGGCTGTGGCACATTGGGAAGCTCTCCCAGGAGAGCTGACTGCTGGGAGATGGGGTGCATGGCACTTGCAGGATCTTCCTGTGCAGCTTTTAACTTCTGTAAACATGCTACAAGACGCACATTCACCCCAAGAATGTGCACCTGTCTCCTCTTGAAGGCACGTGGTCTTATTTACACATCCTGGTGCCACAACCCTCCAAATGGAGCATGGAAGTCACACAAAAAAAAGGGTCATTATTGTTCCAGAAAATAATGTTCCTACCTCTGACTCTAATGCAGGCCGTTGATTGCACCTTAAAAGCACAGGAAGGTCTGTTATCTGAAACACAACTGGGCAAAGATAGGCTGTGAACTATAGCTCTACATCGCCACACCAGCAGCCACGCTTCTCAACCGATCGATATTTTAGATTCAAGCTTCTGTAGCTACCTGCAGAGAACCTAATTTAGATCTATGTCTTTCAGCCAGCTCAGCAAGGGTTTCAGTGGTTTGTTAGGCACTATCAAGCTGGGATCCTATTACTTTAAGTTTTCTTCAGAAAAAAAAAGCCTCTCCATTTTTTTTTTAAGGAAATTATGTTCCAATTGCTACATATGTTTCCGAGTAATTTCCTTCTCCCACAAAAGCAGGTGATGCCCTAATAATACCTCTAACACTCAGAGAAATTGGAAGCTGGCAAACCCACTGCTGCCAGCAGTGACTTGGGCTGCTGAGGCTTGAATATGCGGGGAGCCCTAAGGAAAGGGAGCCAGAGGCCAGGACTCTGGGTGCTGGAGCTTTTTTCTGATGCTCCCATGGCTCTGCTTCCCTGTGAAGCAAGAACACAGTGTTCAAAGGAAAGAAACCTTCAAAAGAGGCAGAGGTAGTCAGTGGACCCAAACCTGAAAGGAAAACATCACAGAAAAGGAAAAGCTGGCACAGAGCCTGTTTCCAACAGAATGATTTCACAAAGAGGCATCCAGACTGCCCCTTGCCTCACTTGTTTTCTCAGCTTTCTTCTGGGCTTGTACAGCCTGATTTGCAAAAGAGCAGTGTGCAAAAGTCTGTGTGGTGCACCTAACTTGCATGCCCCATCTCTGGAAATGCCAAATTTTCAGGGTACTCACAGTAATTAAGCATTTAATTGAGTCCTACTGACTCTGACTTTCTAGTGCAGCCCTGGGCAGATGTCAAAGTATTTTTTTGCATCTGTGTATTAAAGGCCATGCCTCCAACCACAGCAAGATGGTCACTGGGACCAGTGTGTGAGTGAGTTTTAGCAAGGACTTGGCAAGTTAAATCGTAACTTCTGCCTCCTTGCCGGTAGGTAGTGAAAGCAGAGGGCCTGTTTCAGAAAGGCACTTGGCATGTTGGCATACAGAGTACAGAAATTTCAAGCGAGGGTGTTTCATTGGCACAGATTGTAGCAGACCTTGTCTTGTCCTCCCACCTGACATGGCAATCTCTCCAACTGCCAACCCAACAAGAATATGTGAGGTCTTTGAAATATTCAGACCAAAGGGAAAAATGGGCACAGCTTGAGGACTGCCTACAGTGCACAGTGCTGTAGCATGAAGCTCTTACTTAGGGGTAGCTCGGGGCTTCTCTGCAGAACTGCCTGTGCCAGAGCCATGTACCCTCATTAGTTTTCAGTCTGAAAGGTTTCCAATTTAAACTCAAACGAGACCTGGGGCGAGTCAGAGAAAATGTTTGTCTAAAAAGAGCCAAAAATACAGCCATGTTTTCACAGCTCCTCTAGCAGAATTCATTCAGTTACTGGAAAGTAGCAAAGACTCTCTACACAGATGATTAGAGTTATGTATATGACCCCGTGAGTTTCACTGAAGTCAAAATTGCATAGAGATGATAAGAAATGTTTCTTCATTCCTACTGGGTAACTATGGGTTGCATTCAAATTCCTTTGCTCCTGTTGAGCAATGTCTCTGTTTGGAAAAGTAAGATATTAATCAGCATCCAGTTAGTAACAAAGGCAGCATAAGGTCCCACGTGAATGCAAATGAATGCACGTTGGAGATAGGGAAAGGTTTTCAGTATAATATCCTAAAACCATTTTCTGCAATCAGATACATAACAAGCAAAACCAGCATGCAGGTTCCACACGATCCTGCCAGGTTCACCCAAGAAGCAAGGCTTAGATTCTTGTCGGCTGGTGCACAGTATGCTGCTCAAACTTAGTTACCATGTGCATATGGCATATATTGCTTTACTGCCACCGTAATTGATCGTTTTAGCATGTTTAACTCAAAGACCTAAAAAATGCTGAAAAACGCTTCTCATCTTCACACAGTTAACACAGCAGGTCTCAGCTCAGGTTCATCCAGGTGTTTGTGCAGGAAATTTTGGGGAAAATAGTGCCAATCTATCTCCTTATTTTATTAACAGGATTAGCATGTACCTAAATGACTTCCAGGCAGTTCTGAAGAACAACTTTCCTCACAAGGGCATAGCTTTGCACTACATTTTTTTACCAGTTTTAAGGCTCTGGTGTGTAACAGCTGGGCCTTCTCATTACAATTATACTATCCTTCAACTTCATGCTCTAGGTGAGTCCAACAACTTCTGTAAACGTAATAGCACAGAATTGGTCTATCCTGGAAAGCATGAGAAAACATTAATGAAAGACATTAGAAAGGTAAAGATGTGGTTTAAGAGAAAATTAAGCATGTATCATTTAAGTAATTCAGAGGATGTGATTTAGCATGTCGTAGAGCTTGCAAGTTGCACTCCCGCAGCAGTAAGCAAAAGCGAATTGTAATTGCCTGAAGCTGTAAATTTTGACAATTCATAAAATTACTATTAAAGAAATGAATTTAACTATTAAGGAAATGGATTAAGGACAGTGTGACTCTCAGACTTCAAAAGTGCCTGCAACTCCTTCTTTGATCCCTTCAATGACCAGAAAGCTCGAACTTTTCCTTATCTTGGAAGAGATGTGCTGATGGGATTAATAATACAATTTCACATAGGCCACACATGCCAGCTGGAAGAGTGTGTAGAATAGATAAATAGTTGAGCCTAATTATAAATTAATGATAACTGAGCATGAAGTATGAGAGAATGCACTTACCCTGTGCTCGAAAGAAGGAGCTGGGAACTAATATTATCCTTCATTTTTTATATTATGCCAGAACCTAAGTCAAGTCAGAAAAGGTACTCGTGATAATTTGGCACTCCGCAAATACAAATGGATATATTCCTGATTCTCAGGACATAAACAGGATAAAGACATGACAGGAAGAGCAGAGGGAAGCAGTAGTAAGACTGCAATAACGCTGTCTGTATTGGCTAATGCAACATCAAGACTTCCAAATATTTTTTAATGAGAATCTACTGAATCATTAAACAGTCTGCCTGCCTAGCCAAAGAAAATAACCTATAAAACAAGGACTTAGGAATCAACTGCAAATGGGGGTTCCACCTAGTTTGTAAATTCTCCACCTGCCTTGTATCTTCCTGCAGCCACAATGGGAAATGGGTTCAGTTGCTGGTCACACATGCGTGGAACTTCTGGGTGCTGGGCTCCACAGAGCCTGTCCCTTCCTTAAAGACACGACCTCCTTGACAGAATCCTACAGCACATCAGGAGCAAAGAACACTGATGTGGAGTCATGGGATGCTTGCAAAAGAGGGGAAAAAAGAGTGGGAAGTTAATACACAGCTAATATGCAGACGTATGTAGAATGTAGTCTTTCCCCCAGTACTTCTTTCTTCATAAATAGCCTTATAAACAAATTCAGCTTTTTCACCTTCAAGTTTAAGAAAAAAAAAGGCTACCAATAATTTCTTTTCCATCACCTGAGATACATTCATTGAGAAGAAGGAGTTTTTCTCACTTAGAGAAGAACTTCTCGTATCTTTATGTTTCTTGGTTAATTTATCCCTTAATATAAAAGTTATATATATGTCAAGTTGTACATATGAAAAACCTGGTTTGGATGGGATTTGAATTCAAAGAGACATCCGAACACCATTTATACAAGAAGACTTTTAGGAAAAATACCAATAAAGATACGGTACTTTTTGAGTACCAAAAAAACTTGCTCTGCAAGAGCACACCTTCATCAGGAAGGAAGGAAAATCCTATTGCCGGATGGAGACATTGCCCTGAACCAGGGTCTCCAGCTTAGCATTATTCCATAAATCAGCGCGCAAAGACATCAGTGCTACTCTATAACATTGTTAAACTGCTTTTGCCTTTCTTCCAGCAGTGTTACTCAAGGTGACTACAGGCATGCTCTCTTTTTTTTTTCCACCAATTCATTCACACAAAAAACTCAAGTGCTAACATGGTAGTTAACGGTGGCAAGCTTTGGAGGCTGGGATCAACCACTTTTCTAATGAAAATGCACAAATGTTGTAACAAAAATTTCAATTCCCTTATCTTTAAGGAGCCTTACAAGTGTGAGGTAGAACAGAAATGCAGCTGCTCTGCCTTGTATGCTCTTCTTAGATCGCATGACCCGCATTGAATTGCATTACAGTAAAGTTGCAGAGACATTAGATTGGATGTCTTGCATCCTCACAAAAACACGATGAGCACTTCATGGGGCTTTTGAAGGAAGAACTACCAGAAGTTAAAAGCATGTGTACTTGACTTACATAAAGAAAAAATACAAGCATTTGTTAAAAGCCCCCTTAAAACCTCAAACTAACATATCGAATATTGGAAAAGAGACAGTGTCAGAGAGGTGATAATTTATTCCCTTAAAAATTATTCCTGAATACAAACACAGCCAACATGCCATGTGTGATCAGCTGGGGCAGGATGGCACTGGGAGGGGCAGTGGGAGCGCTGAGGAGTGCAGAGACGATGCGTTATGGAGTGACTGCAGCCCCCATTGCCCTGTGCCACTCTGTTGGAGGGGGTGGAAGAGGGTGGGGGTGGGAAAGGTGTTTCTAGTTTGTTTGAGTTTCTCACTGCTCCAGCCTGTTAGCAGTCAGCAACAAATTACAGTCATTTCCCTGTGCTGAGTCTGTTTTGCCCACCATGTCCCTCTCTTGAGCCCTTTTCCACTGTATGTCCTCCCTGTGTTTCAAGGAGAGGAGCGATGGAGTGGCGTGCTGAGTTCAGCTGTGTCAGAGTGCAACCACCATGTGGACAGAGGGATAGTTCTGTATTTCTGTACTTCTCAGGTTGCCACATTTTGGTCTTTCCCTGTCAGTGATAGCATTTTTGTCTGCCATCACAGCTGGAACTATATTTACTTTCTTTTTTGCGAAGGACACATTCATTTTGACTCTCCCTAAAGATCAGTGAGAATGAATTTGTGAAATGATTTGACGTTTGGAGAGAGCAGGCCGCCGTTTGTAGCTATTCTACTGACTCCAGCATATTAAGTGGATAATTTCAGGAGTCTGGTGTGCTAAGCAACGTGTGCTGCCAAAGCTTCACCTCTGATATCTTTGTGGGAGCTGTGTGGCACAGCGTGTTGAATAAGCAGTTGTTTCTACGTTTCTCCACGTGTGCTAAATGAGAGTAATGGACGCAGAGCCTGAAGCAGTCAGCTTCCAAATGAAAGGCAGTTTGCAATCTGTCACAAGAGACAAAACCAATTTCAAACAGGAACAGAAACACTGTGTAGGAAAAGACAGGAGTGACTTCTGCAGTTTGTTAATCGAAGAATGGCAGTTGTTACGGTGTGTGTGCCTTTTAGTTTCCTAGCAGTTCCCTGCAGGGCTCTGGGGAGTTAGGCAGCACCAACATGCGGGTGCTGCTGCCCGCACCAGGCCTGGGCCCTGCCCCAGCTCACTCCAATGGTCACTGCGGGCGCAGTAGGCTCTCCGCCAGCTCCAAGCACAGCTGGGGACTGCCGGTGCTTTAGAGGCCTCTGCAGGCAGCTCAGGTACAGCGTGCCTGCGTGAGTGCAGGCTGCAGATGTGTCTACTAGGTGAGGCATGGAGCCCACAGGAGGCTGGCTTCTTCTAGTTCTAAACTACAGAACGATATTCTCCGTTTTCTTTCATGCTGTGAGCAGAATTGCCATTGGAAGGCCCAGCTGGTGTGACTGCACAGGGAGTGGGGATCTGATCCGCTGTCTTCCTGAGCCTAAAATGGCTTCGAGTTGTATTTGTAGCCTGTGCTAGCTTTTGCCCTCAAGGGAAAGAATGGATTAAGGACTGCAGGCCTTGTCAGTGTGCCATCTACCTGCAATCCCCGCTGCGATCTGCTGAGGCAGGGACAAAGGCTCGTGTTCAGCTGCAAAGTGGAGGAGGGTGGATATAAAGAAATGCTCATGTAAGGAGCCAGGAGGTTGTCTCACCGTGGGAGCCCTCCTTAGACAATAGGGAGGCTGTAACCTCCAAGCTCTGTGGGGACAGGACAGGCAGCCACCAGTTGGCTGCAGAGGAGCTCGAGGGCTGGTGAAGCGGTTGCAGTGCTGCTGAAGAATGGGGTGGGAGGGAACTGATGCCCTTCCCTTTCTCACTGCCTTTGCAAGCCCTTATGGTTGCTCTGTAGCATAAAAATCAGTGCTGCTCACCAGAAAGATGAAGTACAACATGACTTACTGCTGTACTGGTTGCTGCAGTCAGCAACAGGAGAATGCTACGAGGCATGGTTTAGTATGGTTTAGGCGCTACGAGTTATGGTTTAGTAGCTTAGAGGGTAGTAATGGTGATAGCGGTTGGACTAGGTGATCCTGTAGGTCCTTTCCAACCCTGTGATTCTATGATTCTATGATTCTAATTTGGTGGTTGCATTGGTGAGCTGCCCGTTCTGGCAACTCCCATTGAGATCAGAGAGACCCTGGCAACCTATAGGAAGTTTGAGACATCAGGACTCAGTTGCGGGTTGGGGCAGAAGGGAAGTCTCTTGGAAAGATTCATTAGGCAGTGAAGTTCTACCTTTGTTGTTCTATTTCTTGGAGTTTGAGTGTAATCAAGTTACATCTCCTTTGTAAATATGCCTTGTAATAATTCCTGTGGGCTGAGTATTCGCAGTATGGCTCCCATTCCTGACACATTAAGATTAATAACAGGAAATAAATTTAAAAATGCATTTATTGTAAGGATTTCTGATTATTCTGTGGAAGAGGCGTGTATTTACACACCTTTGACATTTTAGGAAATCCTGCATCTCAAGCTGCACGACCATTACACGCTTTCAGCTTCCTGACTCTAAGCCTCTGGAAAATACATATTTTTTTTCATATTAAAAAAAAAGAAAAAGGCAAAACTAAAGTAAATTTTAAAACATTAATAAAGCAAGGTAATGGAATAAAAGGACCTAAAAATGAGATTTATTGGATCACTGCTTAAACGGATGGCTGCCTCATCATGAGTCTATGCTCAGACTGATTCAATTGCTACCTAAATTCAGGAGGGGCAAGGAGTTAAATGTGTTATAAAATAGAAAGGCAGACTGTGACCTCTCTAAACATGTGGGCAAAAAGATGACAGCTTTTGGATGAGTTATAGCCTTTTCACAGGTAGACGTGGGAACACTGTACTTAAAAAGAAGAAATATTAATTGGTTCCTTGGAAACAGAAACAAAATCCAGATTTCCTTTACTGTTCCATAGCCACCTGACATCAGCTCACAGCTTGCACAACAGATGACACCAGTCATCTGCTTACATTGTGTTTGAATGCTGCCATGTCCAACAGATGAGAACATAAATTATCAGTATTGATTTACAAAAGCCACTTTGCAAGATCCCATAACAACTGCATTTTACTTGGATCATCCCACATGCATACAGAAAATGTGTTCTTGCTTTTTCCTTCATGACCAGCGTACACAGACCATGTGTGACAGGACTTACAAGCTTCCACTGCCTTTGCTAAGTCCTAAATCTGCTGGGAGATATCCTGCACGAGTGCTGATCTCTATTAAATCCTTAAATAATGGGTGAAATAATCTTTGGTCTGGCTTTGAGATGCTCTCCTGGTGCTGTAGTCAGTTATGGGGCTTCACTGGCAACTGCTGCTGCCTCTTAGATGGCAGATTGATGTTCTCGGCTTTCTCAGCTCCTTTTTTGGCCAGTGTTGCCCTGGTATTTTCAGCTTGATATTTTTATTCTCACAGAAGATGCTTGGCAGTATTCATACTGTCTTTCTTAATTTTTTTTTTCCTTCTAGCCAGTGCTGTCACTCTGGAGGTCAGTGCAAGTTTCCACTTTGTGGTCCGAGAGAGCCCCAGTGCCTCCTGTGATTTCTCCACAGCTTATTATCCAATTGTATTTTTCATTTTAGGCTTATTTTTAAGGTAGCACCTGGGGCATAATTTTTATGGATTCCAATCTCTTAGACCCACAGCCCTCTGTTTTTTTTCAGGTCAGCTTTCAGCAGCTGCTACCATCTTATTGAGCTTCGCCATCCCATGGGAGGAGGACCAGAGCCAGAGCATTCCCTGCACTTGCCAGGTAGAGCTGGGTGAGGGGCAGGAGGTGGGGGGGTGGGAAATGGGAGGGGTGGTGGCAAGGGGAGAGATGGGGGTGGAACGCTGGGAACAAAGACGTCAGAGTGTTTGCCTGTACTATTTGTAATCAGCACAAAGCCAGAAAGAAATCTAAGGGACAAGCACTGCCGAACGCTAAGGAATCTTTTTTTTTTCAAATGGAAAAAAAACAGAATAGCAGGAGATTCTTCCTCTGTAAGGTGTCAGCATTCATCTTAGACATTGATCTGAATCCTATCTGACTGATTTTAAAACAGTCTTCAGAGGGCAATTAATCATTTTCCCGGTAGCACCAGAATCCAGTAGGAAGCAGCAGGAATCCCACCTCTTTCATATTTAAAGGTTGCAAGTCACTGAGAAGACAGTGGAGTGGCACCTGTGGGGCAGCGATCCCTGCTGCTCCCCTGCAGCAGACCCCAGCCTCCTGCTGAAGGCTTGATGGTTGCTGTCACATACCCCTGTGTGCCCAGACCACACTTAAGGGTAACTGAGGGACTGCCCCAAGGCAACTGTGGGACTGCCTTGGGTGTAAGCACTCATCTCGCTTAAATGTCCAGCAATTTCGAGGGCCCTTTTATTAATCTTTTTTTTTTTTGCTGGATTCCCATTGTTTTACATTAAAAAACAAAAAGAAATCAAGGATCTGACATTAAGATTCATTAAGATTTTTTTCATACCCTATGTCTACAGAAACAGTATGATATAAGTGATATATGATATATAGTATGATATATATAAGTGATCCGTGATTTCACAGCTCGCTTACCCAAAATGTGGCCCATTTGTCTGACTGGCTCAGAGCGAGTGAGAAGGCTCAAGCATCTGACCAAGAAAAGAATACAGATGAAGGCATTATTATAGTACATTTGAGATAGATATCCATTATCAGCTATAATGAAGAGATAAGGCTTCCTCTTACTTAGAAACTTTCCTACCCAGAAGCAAAGGTAAGGTACATAAAGTACCATGAGCTTAAGGGAATCCTTAGAAATCTTTTTTAAATACCTCAAATGCATACACTTTATAATGAGAATATAAAACCTGTGCTTGGAAAATTCTCAGGGAGCTATGACTTCAAATGGACACTGTTTGCAAAGCGAAGTAACAATTAAGTGAACGAAAGGATTCACAACGTTTATAACTTCATTGTTTCTTTTAACTTCAGGAAATCCACAGGTTTATATATTTGAAGACTTGGAGGAGGCTCTCATGAGCGTCTTCTCTAAACCAGTGTGGAACATGGCCATTCTACGTTCTCGACAGCTTTCTTTCCTTACTGGTTTTTGTGTGCAGCTGAATGCTTGGAAGATCTACAATGTGAAGCTCAGAGGGTCATCTTCAGAATGTTATTTCTCTACTTATAAACCTCAAGCAATGGCAAGTTAGACAAATTCTTAAAACTTATGGGAATGTCCCCCGAAAGTGAAGTTTCTTAGTGAATGAATATCCTTTCTGATGGCAACCTAGTCACCTGATAAGCAAAATATTTTAAATACCACAACCTGACCAATACGTATTAGCTGCATGCATACATTATAGTCCTGTCTGATACGTGGCATTTTTGTCTGGTATCTATTATTGCACAACCATCATCTTGCTGGTTAGGAAACTGAGAAGAAACGTTTCTTCTCAGTCTTCTCAGTCTTCTCAGTCTTCTTAGGGAAGAAACATTTGTCAAGGGATGCATGGAAAGTTGTTGACCGTAGGCATACACAAGGCCAACATTTCCACATGCTCACGAGCCTTCTTTGCAAAGCTAAGCCCTGCTTGTGATTCTTTGTTCTTTATTTCACCTAGACTCATACCAAAATGCCATGCAGCATAAGCAGCTATCAAAGGGACCAAGTATCTGTGAAGACTCACAGCACTGTATCTGTACGTGGTACTCAGACAGATGTGCATCAGAAAGTAGCAAACCAGGCACAATGCAACTGGAAGGTTAAAGCTAAACCACTTCAAGGTTAAAGCAACCCCCAACTCTGCAAATATGTAGCAGGCAATTCACAAAGATAGCCCTTCTAATGAGGAATCAGTAGTTCCTGCATTATTTATTTCTCCATTGTTCTAATATTTCCAGAGAGCATGGCAATGAGAAACAAGTCTCCTGACATTCAATGGAGCCATGGCTTAAGGTGATGCCAGAAATCTGCCTGTAATTGTTCAGATGGATTTCATTACATCCTGTTGTGGCACAATACAAAAACGCATTGCACAGCTGCCTCAAAGTCTAAAATTTTGAAGAATTTTTTTAACCTAAAGAAACACATGTGCAGTTTACCCATGTTCAGGTGCTCAGCATAGCACCAAAGAGCTGCCTCTGTTGCTTTCCAGGCACCTCGTGGTGCCAGAAGGGCGGGTGGTTCAGGCATCTCTCGTGTGCTTAACTATAATGGCATGGGTACCTGCAGGTGAGAGGTTGCAGGAGTGCTAAGAGTGGAACATCAAGTGCAGATAAAGAACAGTATCTTTTTACTTCCTTTGATGGCCCTTGCACTTTCTTTGCAATATAGTCAGAGAAACTATTTGTAAAAACAACTACTAGGCCATAGATTTAAAAATAATAGAAATGACTAATATCTGGCATAGGTTTCACACCTAGCAGCAGATCCTGCAATGTGAATTCACACCTAAGTAAGTCCTTGTGGTGTTCTGTCTTCCTGTTTGATGCTGATGCTGAAGCTACAAGCTGCCAGCCCAAGGGTCGCACCTCACTGGGGTCTTTTCAAGCTCGGTTTTTTGCAGAGCTACAAGCTCTATCCTTTGCAAAGGCACCAGAGAGGAAATGTGCCATTTAAAGTGTTATCTATTGCATTCTTCTGTGATGAGTTGGTACAAAGACTGCTGTAATTTATATTGAGAGTCAGGTTAAATTAATCACCATAAACCATAGGTTTCTTCTTTTTTTTTTTTTTTTTGGAATGTCATTACAATATCATTGCACTGTAATAGTGTCTGCTGGCCTCAGTCTGGTTGAGCTCTGCATGCTAAGTGCTGGAAAAGAGGGACAGAATGACAAAGATGTTACAACCTACCTGCGGAAAGTACCTTTTCCAGCTACTTGACTACCCCCGTTTAGTAGATGTCTCCTCAACAGAGGACTGTAATTGAAACTCCTCAGATCAGGAGATCACTTATAGAATGCAGACATTGTGATGCTTCTGCTCTTTCAGTTGTCCTCCTGTCCCCAAAACCTTTGTGAGAACAGAGCTGAAATGACTAATTTCAGACACATGTCCAGTGTGGCTATCAGAGTATTCCTTTCCAGAAGGCAAATCATCCGATCCATGTAGGGGTCCACCTCCATGGTGAACACTGAAATAGTAGGATAGGATTCAGCTCTGAATTAATGTAACTAAATGCAGAAGTCCAGATGTCAGATGTTACCTTGGTGCCTAAGTTTCCATTATAGTTAATACAGTCTAAAAGAGATACTTAGCTAGCGGCCAAAGGTGCTGGATTTAGCTGCCCAGACATTGGCATGGCTCAGTGCCATCTGAAATGCTCATATGCAGTTGACGGAGCTGGCACAACCCTTTGCGAGATCAGCAACCTTTAGGAGCAGCAGCTGGGGAGCAGGATATCTTCAAGTATCTCAGATGACTCCTAAGATGTCTGTCTGAGGAATGGAATAAAGTTTCAGGTGTTTACCGTAGAGTGAGCTGAATGACTCTCTAGGATCCATAGGCTACACTGATTTTTTTCTAACAGAAGTTTAGACATTAGGTTTGTATATAATCTACACGCTGCAGCTTCTTCATCCCTGGATGGTAAACCAGGTGGAGAACTGTGTTCCAAAGAACATTTGTAGCAAGAAGATGCTTTTGTTCTATCTATCTAAATTAATACAGAAAAGATTGATATATTTTTGGTTGTAAGTATCCTAAATTTCCCCATTCTTCATATAGAGAGAGTAAATTGATTGTGGATTCCAAATATCAAATGTAATTACAACTAATGGGTAACCTGGCAATTTGTAACCTATTATCTGTATCTTCATGAGCAAGAGTTAGAGAAAAGAAGCTGTAAACTCATGTTTGAGGCAGCTAAAAATTTCTCTGAACAACATAATCTCACTCACCAGTACTGATCTCTCCAGGATTCAGAGGCAGTGATGGAACTGAGAGATGACAGCAGCAGAGAGGCGTTGCGGAGTTTCACACATGGCTTACCGGTGAGGCAGCCGGGAGCAGCCACCGACAGTTCTTTCAGAGCATGCCAGACAAATGTAACACAAGAACTGAAAACACTCAGTGTCTTAAATGAAAGTCAGTGACCATTGACTCATTAAGAAAAATCAAGTCTGCACAGAACTGTCAGAATAAATTGTGTGTGGAAGAGTAACAGAGACATAATTAAGGTGATTGTAAAGTGAGCAGGAAAAGTTACTGGTCACCACGACACAAACCTGTTTCCTCCTCTTCTGAACAAGATAAAGCAAAGAGATATGCATATGGAGTGAAGATCTAAGCAAAGAGTGTTATTGTGTTAAGAAATGTGCGCTGGAATTAAACTCGTGTAGCTTTTTCTCATACCAGTCAGCACCACCCATTCTTCAAATCTGACTGTATAAAGCCCAGTTCCCAACCCCAACTTGGTTCATCCCACAGCTTATGGCGGAACTGTTCTTTTAGTGCTTCTGTCGCTGAAATCCAGGAATGAAACTTGTTGAGCTGAAGGACAGGTTAGATTTCCAAAAATACATTTGTGTTAAAAGTATGTATTTATTCATGTAATAGCTGAGTATCACTGTCTCCAATCTTACTGTGTGCTCTATCTAGTGGCAAGATTACTCCAGATTTAAAACAGACGCTGATTTGGGTGTTGTTTTAGATAGAAGACAAGTGTCTTCTGGGAAAATTGTGGTCATCATACAAAGACTGCACCCTCTAGCAAAACCGCATTAGAAGCATCATCATGCCAAGTGAAGATGCTGAATTTTTACTCTAGAAACTGTACCCTGACTTTCTGAACTTACTAAATTCCCTTGTTGCCCACCGTGCATACTTGAAATAACAAGGTCAGCTTTAAGCTGATTCCTCATGTTCCCTGTTCCATGTTTTCAGTGAGACTACACACTGCTGCTCATTTTTTCATACGTACCTTTTCTTCTCTACTCAAAGTCAACCAACGCATGTTATTTATAAAATATCTCTTGACATCCTGTCTTAATACTACCCTGAAAAATCACAAAAATCAGATTTCTGTTAGAAGCAGGAAAAGTAGCAATTTCATATTGCTAGCAGTCTTGATTTCACTTTGTAGGAACTGGAGTGACTCAGCATGACATTTCTCTTAATTAGGAAACATTTTGCAATTTCACTTTATGATATATCAATAAAATTTTATCTTTCCCTTAATGTGCCCTTCTGAGATGGACGTGCCATAAAACACATCTATGGGCTTCTGATTTACCTGCAGTTTACCTCACCGATTTTTAACACTGCTCAACACTCCTATCGTTAATGTGAACCCTACCAACTCTTTCTTCCACCTCAGCTGAGGATCTGACTGAAAAAACTGAAATCAATTTCTAATTTAGGAAGAACTGTAGCTGCTTTGGAAGAAAACTATTCAAAAGAAAAAAAAAAAACAAAAAAAAACCCAACAGCAACAGCCAATTACTACCTGACATTAATATAATTACCAGAAGTACAAACTACAGCTTATTTAAGACAGTCAGATGTTCCAGCTAAACCACCAGCCAACCAAACAAAAAAAAAACCCTCCAAAATTGTTGAACCTGTTTAATCAAAGCCAATGCAGATATGTGACTACAGCTGCTCCCTTCCTTTGTCTGTACTCTCAGCACCTGCTGATCCACTTCTATCTCATTTTGTCTTGACAGAGTGAGAAATCGCTTCCATGCCTGCTTGACTGTGCAGTTAGGAGGCTGCTCTGACTTTCTCGATACATTTTCAGCATCTTGTTGCTATAATTTACCTTTGGAGCACCTGGGCCTAAGAGCAAATAAGAAAGGAGAGGCAAAAAGAAGTGCCAGTGGGTGATGAGCAATGCCAGGAGAATGCAAGTTCAATACAAGTTAAAAGAAACTGATCCAAATATATTGCAGGGTGAATTAGGCTAGATGTGGAAGCTTACCAGAACATGCATAAAGATTTGAGCTTTAGCTCCTGCTCCTTGGGACTGCTATCTAATTCTCAATCAATCACCATATAACGACAAATAATAACTCTTATTGACAGCAATCTATTTCAGGTAAAGGGAAGTGTGCAAAGGTAAAGCTATGGCTTTGAATCTTCTCAGGCAGGGAAGGGTACTGAGCTGAGACTCACACACATTGGACTAATGAAGAAACAGGAATGTGCTACCAGTTTTGAAAACAGTTATGTATTTTACAGGAAGCCAAACCTGAACTCTGGAGCTACTTTAAATAAAATTTCAGAGAGAATCACAGAATCATAGAATGTCCTTAGTTGAAAAGGACCCCAATGGTCATCCAGTTTCAATCACCCTGCCATGTGCAGGGTCACCAACCACCAGACCAGGCTGCCCAGAGCCACATCCAGCCTGGCCTTGAATGCCTCCAGGGGTGGGGCATCCACAACCTCCTTGGGCAACCTGTTCCAGTGCGGAACCACCCTCTGTGTGAAAAACTTCCTCCTAATATCTAACCTAAACCTCCCCGGTCTCAGTTTAAATCCATTCCCCTTTGTCCTATCAAAATTTGAAGAGGAAAAATGGGAGGCAGAAATACTTAGGTTTTGATCATCCTATGCTGTGAGCTATGCTATGAGCTACTTTGCCCTATCAACACTGGCGTGCTCTTGAACATGCTGAAGACCTTTTGTAATTTGGGGAACTTTTAAGTTCCATCTTAAAGTAAATACAGGCACTTTAATGGATAGCTAAATAAAGATTTTGAGGATTTAATTTGGATTTATGTGTCTACAATCTCCTAAGATACTGGTATCTCAGCTCGTGACCATACAAGAAGTCTACTTTAAAGTCCGCGGATTTTTGATACAACCAAGACTGAAATTTTCCAATATATTTTTAGGCTTCAGACTGGCAGCATTCCATGCAGTCAGATATCCGTGAGCCAGAGAGAGCTTTACTGATATTTCGGAGCCAGTTTTCAGAACAGGAGCTACGTGTCTTATATATTAATAATGAATAATAGAGCTACACAGATCCATATTCACTTTTAAGAGGTCTAAGTTTAAAAACAAAATATGCTTTACGCAGCAGAGAGAGTTAAAACTGATTGGCTCATGTATGATGACATATTGTCTCAGTTGCTCATGCCTTTTACAAAACGGCCTTGAAGTAGAACTCTGATTCTGACAGATTCAGAAAGAAGAAAAATCCTATTTGTGAATACCATGAGTGCTCTAAGAACCAACCAGAAAATCCAGCAGTTAATTTTAAAACAAAGCTGTAAGTTAGAGGAGGATCAACCAAAAGAGTTCACATGTAAATTTTATTTGGTATTCCCATACATGTAATATTAGCCCAGAGATAACATATATACCATATTCCAATGTTAGTGAAAGAAAATGTATTTTTTGTATTCCAGGAGAAACACCCAAAGATCATTCAAGGTCAACTTTTATCATGGCTGCTGTTCTCTTCACACAGTAGCTGGTTTAAAATGCTGCTCTGTTTGAGAGCTTTTAGACTGGATATATCTTCACTTACAACAGGGACATCTTCACTTTGATCCTCAGGTATCTGATCTTCACTGTCTGACAGTGTACAGAGGAGTGTATCATTTTCATAGGTAGGAAAATAATACCTGGAAGCAACAAGGTGTGACAGAATATTACTAGATAGTCACATATTCTGGTTCAAGTAGGCTGGACTTACTGTATAAGATTAAATAAAAAAAAAAAAAAAAGAAATATGAGAAAGTCTGGTTGTCTGCAACGAGTAGGCAGCATGCTCAAAAAATCAGGTGACACGTGCACCTCAGAAGTTATACAGAAGAGACAGCAACAGACAAGCCTTTTCCCTATTTTTTCCCCGCACAGTCACGACTGAAGCCACAGATCCAGATCTGTCCCACACCAAACACTGAATTGAGATTTTTTAAGTAAGTGAGAAGTCCCTGTGGCATCATCCCCTAGGCTTGTGAAGTCTGCTTACGATCTGAATCAGTGGTATGTTACACTCTCTCTCCACTTGCTATGGAGAAAACCACAGGTAAGGAGCTACCTTGTTTTGATGTTTTGAAGTTAGGTAGATACTATACATACATCTACATTAGATGTGCAAAACAAGGGGTTTGATTTGTTTCTAGAACTGTGTATCCACAGCATATCTATCTCTACTATCAGTGACATACACGCCAGACACAGCAAACACACATAAAAGACTTCTTCACAGCAAGGAGCTTCTCTTGCACGCTAACTCGACAGTGCAGACACAACTTACGGTGACACTAAATCCAGCATGCAACTAAAAGAGCAGGACCCCATGTTCATTTTAGCTTCGGACAGAACAGAGATTTCTAATTCCGAACAGTTTTGAGACTGGCTATCTGGGCTCTGAGCAGTGTAGCACTGGTAAAAAACAGAACTTTCAGCTTACTGCTTTACAGACATTATCAAGCAGCGGTATAAATGCTGGAAGAAAGATGTTTGCCCTTACTGTGGTTGGTCCCAGGTAGACCTGGCTGGCAGGAATGTAATGTGTTTTGTCTCTTCCATATGACTTATCAGTCCTCCTTTAGACTGAAATTTCTCCTGGCAGTTGTAACAGCGACGATGATGGATTTCTCTCCTTACAAAGTTCACTAGCTTCACTTGCTGATAAAAGTTTAGACCTAAGAGAAAGGGCAGCAAATGAGTACTTAAGGAATATAAAATTTAATTTACAAATGCTTTCTTGGTTTAAGCATAAAGGTTGGTAAGGGTTACTGAAGACCAGCACTGCAAACTAACTGAATAAATGTTTCTTCTTAGATGAAGGGAAACCAGTTCTTATTTTACTGTAAAATTACAGCTTGCCTCTTCTTAGTCTACAGCAGAATGCAAACATTGGCCAAACAAAGCTTAGACCCCCGTCTCCTGAGCCGCAAGCAAGTCTTAACAGGCATAATAATAATCTTAATAGTAATGGTTATTCCAAGGCTGCAGCAGCCGGCTATGAGACTTACAGAGCAGCTATTTGTAGGGGCTACTCTGAAAGAATCCAATGGTTCTACGGAAAATTGCACACATACTTGGCACTAACAACAGTTCCAGAAAAACAGTGGTTTTGGTTGTCTTTTGTAAGCCAGCTGAAATAGTATCTGTAATGGAAAAGTTCGATGCCCAAACAGAAATCAAATTGATACAGTTGCTTTCCAGTATTCTTATAATGTGGTTTTCTCCAGACTAGCAGCAAATGCTGACAAGTACAGCATTTCTTACTCACCAAGCTCTGATTTTATTTTAAGAAAGTCAAATCCATGTGATTTCTGGAGAGAAAAAAAAAAAAAGAAAAAGAAAAAAAATCTAATTTCTGCTATTTCAAGTAGTCCATATTAAACAGTTTTTCCTAGACTGACACGGACATATGCAAACATTAATGCATGGTATAACCCCCCAAAAGTTTTCTTCCATCAGAAACTTTCATATTGTGTTAAACAGCAATGCTCCTGGTAGATGGTATATTACAATTGAAACACAGATGCTAACTATCAAATGTATTAAATCATTAAGCCACTTCAATATTAAAAATGCCACCTTTTAACTGTCTGTATCAGACTATATAGTTAAAAGTACCAGCTATTCATAGTCTCAGTGAAAAACTGAATACTGTAGATGTAGATGCTGCAGATGCAATGCCTTAGTTCTGCACTAAAGAAAGCATTCCAGTTAAGCAGCTAAACTGATCTTAACAAAGACGCTACAATCCTACTTTTGAATTCCAAAGTGATGAAAGAACTGATATTTAAGAGTATTTGGTTTATGTGGAGGAGACCACAGAAACAATATAGACTGAGTGTGGCCCCCATTCCCCTGTGCAACTCGGGAGGAGGAGCAGAAGAGGATGTAGGGGTGCGGAAGGTGTTTTTAGTTTGTTCACTGCTTCAGCCTGTTAGTAACAAGCAATAATATTCATCTCCCTATGCTGAGGTTGTTTTGCCCATGATGATAATTGGCGAGTGATCTCCGTATTCTTATCTTGAGCCCTTTTCCACTGCATTTCCCTTCCCTGTGTTTCTGAAGAGGGGGAAATGAGAGAGTGGTGTGGTGGAGCTCAGCTGCCCATCAGTATGAAACCATCACCACAAGTCTTACCTTCATGTGAAGATGCAGCTTTTCTGTGGTGTCTGCTTGTTGTTCACAGAACAGGCAAACCGCACGCACAGGGTGCTCTTCCCAGTCAGACCAGTCTCTTAAGATTCAGAATTAAAAAGAAAATCATTTAATTATGGAAAAGAGTCATTTTGTGAAAAAGCATTACAGATTCTGCTTTCACAGCACAAGAAATAAATCCAGAGAAACAAAATACTTTGAAGGAGTGGAAAAGTATGGATTTACAGCTGAATATGTGATTAGAAACTGGTTTTCTGTCTAAAAAATACCTGGAAATTTGAGAACGCAACAGTTATTGCTGGGTACCTCCTGCGCAGGCAGGCAGTACGAAACCATCGCTTGTGCTCAAACTTCCCTTCACTACTATCAGGGTCTTAACTTCAGTTTCTAATCAGCTTGACAAGTTACAAAAAATTGCTTTCAGGGTTTATTTTTACAGGGTCTTTCAAACTTTTCTAGTCTTTCAGTATGCCAGCCATAGATATAAGCATCACACACATTTTAATCAGCCTGATATTTATTCATCAAATATTATTTCTGAAAAAGACAATCATTTATGCCACGTTTAGATATGTGCGCAGAGAATAAATGCTGGCACTCATCTGTTTAGATTCACAATACTGCTTAGAGGTGAAAATATGATTGTACCCAGTTCTTAATCAACAGAATTAATCTTAAGGAAGGTCAGGGAACTGAGTGCCCACTCCTTGTTTATCCCAATCTCTGCGGTCAAGGAAGACACCTTTGTAGTGATCAGAGGGCCTGGAGCCAAGAGGAGCACAGAGGAGAGGCAGATTTTGTGCTCAGTCAGCACCACTGACAAATTTACTTCAAACTTACTTACTTTTAATTTTAAATCTGAGAAAATCCAGTTCACTTTTGAGTATAAAATAAAAGGTTTTGCCTACATCACTGTAAAACCTAAAAGGTATTGGTTGAACTATATGTAAATTAACAAATAGGCTTGTAGTTGAAGTACAAAATTCACTGCCCTCATCATGGAGAAATGCCTTTGATGAAAACAATTTGGTGTTGATTACACTGGCTTAAATGAATCTTAACTGCGCACTAACTATGCACAGCATTTTTCCTGTAACTGCTTTCAAAAGTAATGCTCTTATGGTTCTTTATAAGGGCACATAATTAGCTCTTACTCCTCAAGGTTATCTAGCAATTCCCGATCATCCTCTGACTGCACTTCCTCCCATGACTTCCCAAATTCCTGGGGAAAAAGAAAAAGAGAAAAAATAAAACATTTCTTGACTCACATCACATTTTACGTATCAAATGAATGAACGTTTGGGAGGGCACGGTATTTCTGTGAGTTAAAGGCAGTCATACAGCACTGCCTTAGTAATAACTTTTAAAATAAGAATTTGCATTATCTTTTAGTGGGACATTCCCCACACTACATCTGGGAAGAAGGTGATTTAGCACAGAGCTCCCAGGAAGAGCATCCAAGCAGTGTGTAAAGCCAGTGTTGCAACACTACTAGTTAGTTCCCAAGGAGGGTATGCTAACGCTGTTTTGTTTGCCATCACGCTCGCTCAGTGTAAGCATACCTACTCACAATGTTCTGTTCTTCCTTTCACCCTCTACACCGTTTATTTAGACTTAAAAGATCTTCAGCACGGAGCGCATTGCCATACTTTCACGCAGCTATAGCACAATGGCAGGCCCTCTCAGCATGACTGCGATATAAATAACAGACAGTAAAGAGCTGAAGTACCAGCAGTGATCTTTAGCTAGTGTTTTTCTTTCCGCTGACAGGTTCTTCCTGCCTTTGAAAGCAAACCAGAGCCAACTAACCAGCACTGAAATAGTACTTCTGAATTTGTGCATTTCATGGCTGTGAGGTGCTCACAAAGATCACAGTAGATGGTCTCTTCTCCAGCAAGGAAAGGTGGCAAATAAAAAGGTCATTCTTCCATTTATTTCATTCCAGTAACCTCTCTAATAAATATATGTAATAAAATCCTTAGTAACAATTGTTATTAGCGTCTTTATGGTTGTTTGGAGAAACAATGAAAAGATATCCATCATTTAACAACTTAATGAGAATTTTCAAAGCTGTTACTGTCTATCAGATAAATGATACACAAATGTCTCTAGACAGCTCTAAACATAATGCCATTATAGATTACAGAATGAAAATTCAGTAATTAATTCAGGGATGCTACATGGTAGTGTGCAAACTCTCTGAGTTACGAGGGAGACTCATTAATGTCACCATTACTGTGAGATAACATGAAGCCATTAACACATCTCACCACATGTTCTCACAGCTGCACGCTAGCTTCCCATGGCTTCTAATGTTAACACCTTAATGAGAGGATACCGGCTCACAACCACTGCAAAAGGAAGAATACTCGCAGTTGTTCCCTTAGCAGCTTGGAGTATATGTTCACAAAAGAGCATATTCAAAACAGAAGCCAATATTAAGCTTCAACTTTTAATTAAAGGTGAAAGGGGGAAAGAACTAGGCACAAGCTTTGTTACTGTTGCTGTTTCTTTATGGTACTGCTGCAAAGAAGGACCTTGTAAGAAGTCTGTTTCCCTTATCTACTTGTATTCAGAGGAGAGAAAAAGGAAAAAGCTATTCAGAACTTGCATCAATGGAAAATTCCAAGGTAAATGGATAACTAGGGACACGATGATGAAAGTATCAAAATACAGAAGCTGAGCAATTGGATGGGAAACAGTTCTTCGAAAGATTTTTAAAGCTTTCAACATTTTTTTTTTTAAAGCATTACAGCTTGATAAGCATTTGGGACCAAGGGTGGCTTTGTTATATATTCAAGTTCCCTTGCTCTTTCATCTGAGATGCAAGAGCTCTCAGTAACATCTCTAGAGATTCCTAAGAAATTTTTAACAAAACCAGAACAAAAAAAAAACCTAGACTTGACATTTTTATAGTTTAAACAGTAGAAAACGCATGACTAAAAGAACTAAAGGCCTGGCTATATATCCAAGTAAAACCAGCTATTTCCTGAATACTTACTGCATACCTTATAGTGATGAGGGCCATACAGATGAATGAGGAGAGCATGCAAATGGGTGTGGTTTGAGAATTTCCTCATCTAAAATGAAGTCTAAATGTACAGAGATTAATTGCCTCTCCAGCACTTTATCTCCTCAACTTGAGCAGAGCTTCAAGGGTTCTCCAGGAAGACAGCCTTCATGCTTCACTGAGGTAACACACCCCACACGAGCAGCGTTGAGATGGAAGAAATCAGACAGGTAGCTGCTATCTGAAGCATTTTCCCCCAAACAGCAATTACTGAACTACATGCAAATAGACCTCTAGGCCAGTGAAACTCAAAAAATCCAAACATCTGCTGCTTTCCCTGCAAACTTCCTCATACCATTTTTCTCACCTGCCTTATTATGATCACCTGATTTGCTTTATATTGCTGGAGAATTTAGTGATGCTTTCTCACATGAAAAGGCTTACCCCATCATTAGTTAATAGACAATGGATTAATTTTAACATGAAGTGTTTCCTCCTTGGCGACTGCCAAGAGAAATGAACATGCAGATTTTCTTAAGACTTGAACTATCACCAACTGAAGGAGGTTTTCCATCTACTATTTTACAGAACGTGCACTACTTAAGTCAGAACAGGCTAAATATAGATAGTAACCCCCATAACGCTTCCTCTCCCCCTTTAGCAACAGCTAATAATGACGACTCAGGGCTTGGCAATAAGAAAATATCAAAGATGAAAAGTAAAGCCTTTTTGAAAACCAGTTTTCTAGTAGGTGATAGGTAGCATTTTCAGCTGTCTAACTTAGTCACATGCACATTTGTTATGGTGAAGTTACATTACTACAGATAAGTGCCATTAGACGATTTGAAAATAAACATCACTTACTACAACAGATACTCTACGCTTAAAGTGCTGATAGTGACCATCTCTCAAACACACGAAGGCAGGCCCTCTCAGTTTAGGTCAGCCTCAGTTTTCTGGACTGAAACAGGAGAGTTTTACTACCGCCTTGTTCTTTTCTGACTCCCAGGAGGTATCACAGGCTCCAGAGTTCTTCCCTCCCTATTTTTAGTTGATCTTTGGTGCAAGATGACTCATGGGGACACAGGCTAAAAAAGGCACAGAGACAAAACTACAGTGGAAGTTTTTTTTGGAGAAGAGAAAAATAAAGTAACCTAAACATATCTCTGAGATGCACTGCTGCTCAGTTCTTCAGCTGACTTTCCCTCTCCCCCCCCCCCCCAACTTATAATTCAAGAGTTTTGGAATAGGACTGATATCCTATTTATTTCATACTTAAGCAATACTGAAAAAAGACCTCCAAATCCACTGTGGAAGTGACACCAGTGCCTTTTGAGTCATTTGCATCATTGCAAAGCTCCCATTCTAATTCAGTAAGTAGCTAGTAATAAACTTCTGATACTTATTTATGAAATAAATCAATTACACACGCACGTGATGAAAAACCCCTTCAATTCTTACTAACCGTAAGATCTAATACTGTATCTTTACACTAACCTATGAGCAAAAGAATGTATGGATAATATGGGGGTAGATAAATCAAAGCGGTTTGTGGGTCATGACAGAAGTCATAAAAAAATCTAAGAATACCATAATATTTACAAAAGAATTTGCAGTATCATTCATTGCAATACCAAATAGAAAATTTTGGGGAACGAATTTCTGACAAACAAAAAATGTAACCTATGTTATGAAAACATATCCTCATAGCTTTACTAAAACCTCAAGTAAAAACAAAAGTTGAGTGGATGGACAGAAAGAAAGAAGGCAAGGCCTACTGCTCTAAAAGAAGTCAATGGGAGTTTTGCCATCAACTTAAAAATATCTGGAAAGAACTGTCCAGAAGATCATAAGGCAATGCCATGGGCATTCTCAGATCATCTGAACAAAAAGGTTTTAAAATCCCTCAGTACAAAATAAAGGAAATTGCCAGTTCTAGCTTAAAAAGACTATTTTACACAGTGCTTGGTGAAGATAATATATAATGGAGAAAAAAACCTGACACTAACATATATACAACTTTGCTTTAAAAGGTGTCTGTAAGATGCTTGCACTAAATAATTACCTATCTAAATTGCTTAAGATTCAGTTGCTGATAAAAAAGCTTTATGGAACACATCCTAAAAGTAAAGTGGATAAGATCGGTGTTTTCCATAAGAGACCTACTTAGTCTTAGAGTGTCTTTATGATGAAAACAAACTGGACCAGACAGGCATAGGGGAAGATCTTTATTACATTCCCAAATTCAAACCTTTCTGTGGAAACACAGAAAAAATAAATAAATTGTAAGCTTAAATCTTTTGGTCAAGATTAAATTTTTAATAAATACTGAAAGTATATCTGTCAACTCAAATAAAATATTCAATCTGCGTCTGTAGGTGTGAAATTGCATAATTCCCCTGCACATTTGGGGCAATGGGAAGAATAGATCCTGAAGACTTCTTGAGAGGTCAGTAAGGCTGGATAGTATTCATCAGAAAAGAAAATCCTGTAGTAAAATGCAAGGAGCTCAGGGAGAGGAAGTAAAATGACTTCAAGTCATTAGAAAACATACCTTGCACTACATCCAGAATTCAATGAACTTTAATTCAGATTGAAAAAAGTCTCATCACATTAATTTAGTCTACTGTAGACTACATATGTGCAGGAGATAATAACGGTATTTCTCCTTACGTATAAGGCCAATCTACTGAACCCTCAGTGAACAAATTAAAGTTCTTCCATTAATTTCTTTTCCTACGTTGTGCAAAAATAAAGTGTTTACCAAAAGCTATTTTGAGAACGCATGCTTTATACAACATAGGACAATTCTAATATTTTCACGCTAATGAAATATTTGATCCCATTTGCAAATACACACTGTATAGTGAGCTATTCTGTTCTATTTAAGGCAGAGTTTTCAACTGTTTTATTTTAAAAAATCCCTTACTTTGAAGAAGAAATGCCAGAAATTCTGATATGGAGACACTATGAAGGATCAGAAACAGAGCAGAAACAGTCAGCTGGGTAGAATGCAGTGAAAGACAAAATGTGTGCAAGAAAAAAAAAATGGCAGTTTACAAAGTCAGAGAAGAAACTGTGATCATTGAAAGTGTGTCCCAGAAGCTGCACTAGAAGCTCACCCTCAGAAACCTTGCACATACATTCTCCTGCTCATTTTAAACATCTTGGTGGTTTGACATTTTCTATTAGAATGACATTTGCTATCTTCTCTCTGTAATATCAAAGATGTGAAAAATATGTCTCTAAGTTATGCCAATAAGTGGCCAGTATCTGAATTGGTTCTGGCTGGTTTAAGAAGACACTCTGCAAAGTCCTGCTCAGAGTCCCAACAATAACCACAAAGGTCCAGGGCACTGGCTTGAGCCCTGTCCAGTGACTGCCCATGCTGTTTAACAGTTTGAATGCTCAGTGGGCACGCCAAAAGCACTATTCAAGAGAATACTGTGACATGGTTCAGGAAGTGTATAGGTCATCCCCAGTAGACAGCACGGACAAGGTCACTTGCTTTGGAGCAAATGGGAAGAAGGGGAAAAGAGGTTAGATATACAAATGTTAACTTTGTTGTTACATTTACTCTGATTATGAACTTGAGCCCACTGTGTCCTCTGTGATGTTATGACCTCCCTGCATGTCTGTAAAATTTCTGAATGCGTATCACACAGTTCTCTGTGCTTCTGGTTCAATTTCCTGATCAAAGGTGGGACAAATGCAGAGCTGAACTGAAATGCAAATTTGAGATGGAAGGGAATTTAAAGAGAATGCTGCATTCTGAAAACATAAGACTACAAAACTAATGGAGAAGAATAAAGCTATTACAATCACTTAAAACAATTAAAACATAAAATTTGAGTCCGTTAACTTTCAAGGAAGAAGTGACTACTATGTTCTGTTGAGAAGCCGAGAACATCCAACACGCAGAACTTCATAACTTTTTCACCACTATGCAGCAAATACAGATCAGTTTTTAAAGCAAGTTTAAAGTTTTTAAAGTTTCCTTTCACATTTCTAGAAAGGAAAATTAAAGTTTCAGATCACTGATCTTTGGAAGGAAGATATGCGGGATCACGAAGGGAATTCACTCCACCCAGGGTAGGAGGGACTCGGCAGCACTTTAAATATCCAACTTCTTGATTGGAGTAAAACCCAAGGAGAGATTAAACAGGAAGAGTAGGTAAAACAGTCAAAGGTGCCTGAAAAATTCATTTATAACCTGAATATTAATACATGCAGGTGGCACACAGACTAGTTCAGGTGAAATATAGCTATTTCTGGGAGAGTGCAGAAACTTTTGAAGCATCTCTTATATTCAAGAGCTGAAGACAGCAAGTGAAAATTTGTTACTCACACGCATACACACTCTCACAGATGTGAGATAAAAAATAGTAATACCTAAAAGCATACACCTACCTGGAGGCTAAGAGCAAACACTTACCTTTTCTTTCATCTCTATATCTTTCATTTTCCTCCTCTCTGCATATAATTTATACCCTGAAGAGCACTTCCAGACTAAGGTTTGTAGAAAACAAGCTCAAAGCCAATAGCATTCAAGTTAGATCCCCATTTATTTCATTACTCATCTCATTTTCCCTTCTGATACTTAAAGCAAAGACTGAGCACTAATGACATGATGATTAACATCTCTTCAAGCTGCATTCTTGGATCTCTCAGAATCAATTCTCAACAACAAATGTTTACCATTCCTTAGTTTAACAATTATCCAGATTATCATACCACAAATGAGCATATTTCTTAAGAGTCCTTCACTTGATTTTTGACCTTTTTACTAACTGCCGAAATGTAATTACTCACTTTTAACAAGACATTGTCTGCAGCTCTTTAGTTGATTTATAGAACCTCTTACCAAGTAATTAATGATATAAAATCTGTCATATTCTTTGTTTTTTGCATTGATTCGGCGATGTTGCTTCTTTCTCATGTGATCCTTAAGTGTGTTTTTGTCTCTGAAGACTTTTTCACAGTACAAACACTGCAAACTAAAATAAAAAGATAAACAGGTCAACACATTTAAACAAAAATACTAAAAGATAACATCCTTAAATAAGACAGTAAGACTAATTCTGAGAGCAAGCTAAATGAAAAGGATAATTAATTTATTTGCAAAAAACCCTCATCTTAGGTCACAGAAGAGTCATTATACATGCAGGTAACACAGCACCTACCAAAAACAACAGAAAATGAAAGTACAGATACTAAAAAAAAGTTCACTGTTTTCTCCAGAAGTAAAATGAGAAAAAAGGCTGCTTGACCAAAATCACCCCATCAGAACATGGGAAGGCTACTGATTGGTTAAAAAACGAACTCTCAGCTTGGCATCCATTTACACTAGAATCCAACCCATGAGTAATTGTCCCGTTGGAATTTAGAATGAAAAAAAAGAACCCGGAACGTGCTACATATCTTTAAAAACAATTTTAGTATGAGAGTGGTGAGGTGCTGGCACAGGCTGCCCAGAGAGGTTGTGGATGCCCCATCCCTGGAGGTGTCCAAGGCCAGGTTGGATGGGGTCCTGGGCAGCCTGGTCTAGTATTAAACGTGGAGGTCGGTGGCTGTGCCTGCGGCAGTGGGGTTGGAGCTTGGTGGTCCTTGGGGTCCCTTCCAACCCAAGCCATTCTATGATTCCATGATTTAAACTAGCTAAACAGAGCTTTATACTTCTAACCCAAGAAGGTGGCTCAATAAAAGTTTGCCAGGGTGATCAGTGGGTTTTGTAATCCTGACAAAGCAAATTTATTAAAACTATTCACACTGTATATATCTGTATTTATATTTTTATTTATATACTTATATTTATACATTTATATGTTACTCAAGAATCTGAAAATATTCATTAACAAATGGGGATTTTACTACAGTATTTCCTCCAGAGCAAACACAAGAGAAGTATATCCATGGTCTTAAACTCTCTATTGCAAGCGGGGTAATATAAAAGAGTTGTTCTCTCCACTATAGTATCAACTGGTACCTGAAGTTTAGTCTAGAACTCTATATTAAGTGATTAAAGAGATGTTTAACAAAAAGATGGTTACAGTGGTAATGAAGATCATTGACTCTAGTAGTTAGGAGAAAAAGGTGTATTTTACTCTTGACTGTCAGTGGAAACTGCAATACATAATAACAAAAGCACTGCCTGTAACTATTATTGCAGCCAACATGTACTACAAAGTATATTATGAATTAACTTTTGATAAATCAAAGTGTTCTAAGATAACCATGCAAAAGTTACATTCTCTCTTAGTTCCCTCTTGACTAACCATGAATACTGAATTAATTTAAACCCAACTTAATTCCAAGGTTAAATGAAATATCACTCAAGTCCATTTAAATACAATAACAACAAAAAACCAACCTACTTGTCAAGCTTCTCCTGCAATACAGCCAAGAACTCATAGCAATTCACAATGTTATCTGGCAGCCCAATGTTAAAAGCATGCTCTCTTGCCATATGATTGAGAAGGACAGATCTACAAAAGGCATTCAAAAAGAACATTATGTATTTACGAATATACATGAGAGTTATGCAGTTAGTGATTCAAAATATGCCAACTGCTCTAAAAAAGCAAAGTCAACTTTAAATAAACAATAATAGTGTTGCTGTCACAGCCAGAAAAAAAACCAAATAAGCAGTATCCAATTTCAGATCTACTATATGTTCAGTGACATTTCAACTGGCTAATCTGCATGCATACCATATAATCCTTTGAATGAAAATTATAACACAGTTTTATTTTGACCCTCACTTAGCAAACCTCATTTATTAATTTGAATAAGCAAATCACATGTTTTAAACAATGGTCTTAAGAAACATTCTAAAAAGCCATTTGTTAGTTTTCTCTATGCTGGCTAACAAAACAGTTTCTTGGGTGATATTCTTCTATAGCAATATTGCTTCATGCTGCAGTAGCAACACAAAGAGCACTCAAAAATGTTCATAAACTAAGACAATGAATATTAAAGTAAGATATTCTTCTAATAGAAGTGCACTGGTTAATTACTTTGGTGTCTGACATCTCTATTCATCAGCTTCTGCTTTCTGCTTTCTGTTAGAGAAAAATCCAAGCACAGACACTGATGAACCTTCCTCTCATCACAGTCCAAGTGCAATTTTCAAACCACATATTCTGTCAGACCCAAGAGTAAGCAGAAAGCAATGTTCTTGGGTGCTGAATTCACTAAATCTTCCAGTAAAGAGAATAGGACTTCCCAATTCCCCAAATTGGGAAGATCCGTAGGGACATGACCACAGATTCTTCTATCTCTTCAGACTACCAGAGCTACCCATGCAAGCAGATATTCAGGGACAATACTCATCTCCTCCAGCTGAAACTGTGTATAAAACTGTGTATAAAAAAGTAAACACAGCTTCTGCTTGTACTTGACCAGTGCTGCAAACCACTCCATTCTCACTCTATTTTTACTTTTCTCTTTTTCATTCTAGCTTTAAACATCATCAGACCCGTGTGATTTAAACAGGAAAATGTGTTACTAGATAAACGTATTTTTTTACCATCCATACTGGCTTAAACAGCTCTCCTGGACACCAAAACAACTGCTGAAGAACTCCCTCTTTAGAATGGTTTTGTTCTCAACTCCAGCTTACCATATAATTAGACAAAGTTGTACTGGAATAATTAAAGGACTGAGAAGTGGGAAGAGTCCACTTAAAATAGCAGTTGAAAGAAATACTGAAACAATAATCCCAAAAGAATTCTAGCCTATGACTCTTATCATTAGGCACTAACTGGCTTGACAACGTTAAAATCATAAACAAAGAAGCTGAGCAGATGTGAAAAAATAAACTAAAAGCAAACAGATCGAGAAACAAACCTATTTCCTGTGAATTCTTGATCACAGAACATACACATGCTATGAAAACTTGTGTCACATCTCTCTCGTTGTTGCTGTTCCAGAATTTCTCTCTATGAAAAAAAAAAAAGATACAATTATTCAGATAAAAAGTAACAATCATTTAGCACATAAGTATTATACCTCCTTATTCTTACTGGTACCAGTGACCATACAAAATGAAAATTTGCTGACAGAAACCTGAGGTTAGTATTGGAGGAGGGGGAATTTCCTCACAAAATAAACAGTAGTTTTTCCAAATGCAATGTGTGCTCCAGTGAAGTTCCAGTAAAATTCTCCTAGTATTATGCAAGTTCTGTGGAAGGAAATACAACTCACAGAGATATTTTATGCAGCTGTTTAAATGATTATTTACATAACATAACACTTCATTGTCTTTTCTTAGGTTCAGATTTATCCTTGCTATCAGTGAGCAAGTTTCTGGGTAACCACATAAGTCCCGGTGTAACGATAATGTTCCTTTTACATATCTAATCACAGACAGACTAGTAGACCTCTTCCTGACAAAGAATGATGACAAAAGATGGTGGTTTCTGCAAGGAGCTGTGGCATGCAATAAACTCATAGGAAAGGAGAAGCTGATTAATCACCTTTACCACTAGCCTTGTTTAACTTAGAGCCATTGGCTAGACACTTGACCTGACCAACAACACCTGACCACAATTTTCCTAACAACAACAAAATCACACAGCAAATGATATGTTTCTACTGAGGAGTTGCCATACACTTCAGATGAAAGGCCTCGAGCATCTGGAACATGAGGGAGTCAGTGTTTGGATTATTTCAGCCTAACAGTATGCTGTCTTGTGCTTGTGTTTTAAGAACTGACAACTAAAGTGTTTATTTCCTGTGCTATGCAGACACGCTACTGTCTGCTCTCCAATGTTTGGGATCCTGACTGAATTTTTTAGGAGATTTTCTTCAATCTCTTTATCTCCTTAAAGTCCGCAATAGTGAGGCTTTGTGTTTCTGACCTACCTCTTCAGTACTGTTTTTGTGTGGGATTAAAACCCAAACTGGCCTACAGTTTGTGTGTAAATTCGCATTGAGCTATGCCCAGCAGGTAAACTCCATAAGCAGATACAAAAACAAAAAAAAACAAAGAAGAGTAAAAGAAGAAAGCTTGAACCATTGGAACTGAAGGCCCAAGTATGTGCTGAAACACAAGAGGGGCTGGAAGTTGCCTGGTTGTGCAAGCCAGCTTACCATGCCACTGAGGGATTTCAGGAGGCTGATGCTGGGCAAATGAATTATAGAATCATAGAATCACCAAGGCTGGAAAAGGCCTCCAAGATCATCTAATCCAACTGTCCACATATCAACAATATTTTCCCACTAAATCATGTCCCTCAGTACAACATCCAAATGTTTCTTAACACCTTCAGGAACAGTGACCCCACCACCTTCCTGGGCAGCTTGTTCCAGCACTTGACCATCCTTTGGGAGAAAAATTTTTTCCTAACATTCAACCTGAATCTGCCCTGGTGCAACTTGAGGCCATTCCCTCTGGTTCTATTGCTATTTAAGTGGTAGAAGAGGCCAACCCCCACCTCACCACAACTCCTTGTACATATTTGTAGAGAGCTATAAGGTCTCTCCAGACTAAACAATCCCAGCTCCCTCAGCTGTTCCTCATAAGACTTGCGCTCTAGACCCCTCACCAGTTTCATTGCCCTTCTCTGAACACGCTCCAGGGCCTCAATGTCTTCCTTGTAGTCAAGGGCCCAAAATTGAACACAGTAATCAAGGTATGGCCTCACCAGGGCTGCCTACAGAGGGACAATCACTTTCCTGCTCCTGCTGGCAACACTATTTCTGACACAAGCCAGAATACCATTGACCTTCTTGCCCACCTGGGCACACTGCTGGCTCGTGATCAGCCAAGTTGACCAAAATGTGACAACTGTTTTTTGTTTTTTTTTTTTTTTTTGCAAGTGCAGAAGGCTGCATTGAGCAAAGGACAGTGGGATTAAAGTAACATGTGCTGGAGAGCAAAGTATCATATCACACCTGAGTTTTGTTGGTCCTCAAGCTCACAACAAATGTGAGGGAAGAATGCACCACATCTTAGACCATTTTACAGCCTGTATTCAACCAAAATTCAGGTGTTTTAGCTACTGCACATCAGCTAAGATTCTGTCAACCCTCCAAATGCAAATTCTGGAGCTTTTTTGTTCATTTTGCACAACAAGACATGCCTTTTTTGTTGGAGTCATGTTCAGCAGTACCTACTCAAATTCCAGACCATATCCTCAGATATCCTGCCATGTTAAGCAAAATGTCAACAAATACACAACAAAATGATAAAATAAAAAAACGACTGCTGGAAAAGATAAGTGGAGCATAACGTGTCTTATGAGAGTCTTTCAGCAGAGATGCAATTAAGTAGGAATATCTGTGCTCCACATGGGCAGTAAGCATCCCATAGCACAGCAGAGAGAACTGGAGGTTTTGCTGGTACTCTGGGCTGTTACCTTTCTCCCCTTAGCAGGATGTCTCACACAGTTTTGCTAACCTCGAATTCAAAGGCATCGGCATGTAGTTTACATAACTTGCCAAACATACTAGAAACAGTCTATAAGGAAATCAAAAGACACCACATACAAGTTGAGTGTTAGGACAGCACCTTGCTCACCCATTAATGTCATTTTATCACAGCTTACTAATTGTACTCCACTGTGAGAGAAGAAGCGTTCTACAATACTTGACACTTGGCTGCATGACTGCAGATTCCCACTTCCTACGAACTGCTCACCGGAGCCCTGGGGAGCTGCGATTCACAGCTATGCCTGAGGGGGAATGAGCAGAGCACTGCATCCTTCAGTCAGATGCTGCTCCTCTTACTCTGCTGTTCCCCCTACATGAACGTGCCTGGCAGCTAAGAGGCTTTGTCTAACACAGCACTACTGCTTTACAAATTTTCCTGGTGGAATTTAAAAACTATTTTCCAATGTAGACACTCCTTTTATCATTTGTTCATATCATTCATTGCTAGCGGGTACTTTCTAAGACAGAAATAAATTCTGGCACTTGCAGAGGTTAGAAATTGAAAGCAGTGGCTCAAATCAAGTACAGTACTCTTCCCTAATGACACTTCCAAACACCCTTAAACTCCATTGCTGGTACTTTGACGGGATATAGCAATTAGAGTTTTGCATAAAACTTCTATGGTCTTTCTAAGCAAAGATGCTCAGCTTCAAAATTTAAACCAAATTTAAACTCAAATTGTGAGGCAAGAAATGAACAATTTACTTTATTATCTACACCAGTTTCCAAATTGTTAGAACTGTTAGCGTTAATTCTTTGTTATATTAGGGAAAAAAAAACAAAACCAAAAACATTTCAGCCATGAGGATTTTCCAAAAGTTTTTGGGACACTGTTTCATATCAAAATGTCAAGAGAATAAGAGGACAAAGTTACTCAAGGAAGAGGCAAACAGATAACAAACTGAACATTTGTTAATTTTATTTTCCCACAATGAATAAGAGCTGAGTACAGGCAGAGAAGATACTCCATAACATTAGAACAGTAAGTGACTCAAATGCCAGAGTCTGATTTCAGGCAATTAGTGTACAATATCGATACTGTTTGATGAATAATTCCTGATGCCCATTTCTTTTTATCTTTCCTCAGCAGTTCTGTCAGCTATTCATTTTTCAATCTTCTCATCATACTGTGTGATACGCTAAAAAAAAAATGCATTACTTCAATGAAGACTGTCAAACTACTTGTGAAACAGCCATTAATCTAATTCCCTTTTTTCTCTGTGGGCACAAATTCTTCTGCAGCTCGCAGTCATATAGTTTTCAGTATATGGCTGATCTACCATAAAGAACCAATCCAGACAAATTATAAGATCATATCTCTGCTGTGTTTTAACTAAAAAAAAACAAGCAAAAAGAATGTGGTAAGGATGTACAAGTGTTTATAGCAGGACAATCATCTTTAAATATATCACCACTCTAAGCTGTTAATACAAAATAAATTTGATCACTTGCATGAAAATTTGTAACCTGGAGTCTAAAAAATGTCACACACATTCTGATGCTCAGTCTGAGGTTATGAGGAGTTCAGTCTTGCTCCTGGGAGGTGACAATTTAAAATGTTCCTGAAAAATGTGCCCATTTCTCTCACTGGAAGCAATATTTTGGATGAAATTAGCATTCTTCCAGAAGTGCTTAAGCACTACGCATCAGCAAGAATTTACATTGATAGCCAGAGATGAAAAATGCATAGTTAAGCGAGTAAGCACTTTTCCCTAAACAATTATTTTGTTTCTTGCCTGTATTTCAAAATACATTCAAGATGTACCTTCACAAAGTAAGACTGGAACAAGCTCGACTGGAACCAAAAGCCAGGGACTTTAGTTAGTTTCAAGACACATAAGACTCTTCTGATCCTGCTACCCCTCTCTCCGTCTTATACTGCAACTGAGGTGCTAAACTGTCTTACTTTACTGCTTGCAGACCACTAACAAACAATTTACCTTTCAAATGCATAGCTCTGGTCTATTACAGAGAACAACTATTCACAATAAGCACTCTGCACAAGCTTTGCTGCTTGTGTGCAACCTTAAGAAACTGGTGGTTTGCCTGTTTCTTCCAAGTACATCAGTTGGTCTGACAAAAAACATTACTTCTTTCTCTACAATCCTGTGTCTTTAACAAACACAGCACTTCTGAGAGGTAAGAAATTAAGGCAGGAAGTACTTCTCTAGCTGTAAGCTAGAGATAGATTACATCGCAGTTTGGGACAAGATCACGCAGTGAATTGCAGCTGCAATGAGATGAGAACTTATTGTCCCTCAGTCCAGGAACCACTTGTGAAGTGGAAGACTGGAATCTGAAGTTCAGCCTGTAAAATGAAGCCAGCAGCAGTATTTTTTTTCCATTTTTAGGATGTTCTGGACAAAAAAAAATTTACTGCTCTGAACCCGGACAATCTAAAGACTCTAGTCCAAAGAATGAAGCACACACAGCTTTATGCAAGTATTTCAGTACTGGGTTGGACTAGGGAAAAACAGTTCTGAAGTATCAGGATTCTCGTTGGCATCTGTCTTGCCAGTTCTGGTCCTCTGCTCTTAAACTCTCTAGGCAAGAGACTAGAAAGATAGTACGTTACACAAATGAACATTTTACAGAAATCCCAATTAAAGCTTTTTATAAGCTGTGCATCCCCTGGAGAGGTAGTTTGTCTGAAGATGCTTCTTTGAAGAGGAAACTTCCCAATGGTTTGAATGTGAAGCACTCAAACATCAGCAGAGTCCTGCTGCACTGAACATGCTGCCACACCCCCTGCTCCAAAGAGTGCAAAATTACGAGCCACACTCTCTGCTGTTACGATAACTGACTCATTAACGCTACTGAAATCAGACTGTCTGCGTGGGAAATAGGATACTGCGAGAGGCAGCAAGTGGGTGTGAATTTGGATCTGAGTAACAACAGAGACAATAAGAATACATATTTTATCAAGCCCTCCTAGGTGATCTCTCAAATACACAGTGTGAGTCTTTAGTTCTAGTTTCTTCCAATTTAAGTAAGAGTTACACTTCCCTGCTGTGTGTTCAGAGAAATTAGCTATTGCTGTAGGCAAAGGAACTGAGAGAAACAGATTCTGGTTTAAAAAAAAACTAACACAACAAAATAAAAGAATCATGCTGACATATCACAAGAAGCTGCTTATATACTTCACTGCCAATGAAAAAAACAACCCACGAAACCAGCAGTACAGCACTCAGTAACAAATACTGGGACTGGTGAGACCTGAGACTCTAAGCACTTGCCAAGTTTGACAATAATATATACCTTCAGGATAAACTATCTTTAGAGTAAGAGAATTAAATTTGTTTTTGTGCCTACAGTTTCCTCAAAGATTGGCTGATGAGTTCCAGGTTGTGCTTGTGGCTGCTAAGTTAAAAAAAATAATAATAATAATAAAAATAAAATTATAAAGAGCTATGGTCTCAGAAACTTTACACTTGTATAAAGATATGCAATCATAGCTGTCTATCAACAACCTGCATCTTAACTTCTATATTTATCTTCTCTCCTTACTGACCTCCGAGTTTGATTCTGCCACCTCAAACATTACTCTCTTGTCTCCTGAGTACAGAATAAAATGTTCTGTAACCACTACTGCATCCTCTTCAATGCCATCTCAGGCAAGGCGCCTTTTCCTTAACGTCATCAGATGCACCAGTCGGATAAGTGCTTCAGGAAGGAGCTTAAGGTACAAGGAAATACAATGTATTTGTCAGGATAGGACCTCCAGCCCAGAGAACATTCAACACCTTTGAAACCAGCTGTCATACCAACCACATGACTACTTCGCATGCTTTCCCTTATAATGGAGTGAATTTGAAAATTCATACATAGTCCTGGAGCTCCATAAACGGAGCCCTGCTGGCTGGACAGACAGAACTGCATATCAAAGATTAAGAAATGAAGGCTGATGTCATGGAAATCTGCTTCTGGGAAAGAGATAAAACAGCGGGGCACTGATCTACCATCATCTAAGAGAGGCTGTCCCCCTGGTGTAGAAATTAAGAGTATTCTAGTTTATCTGGTACAGGCAGAACACTCAAGTTGGTATTTATGATTTTACTTTAGTACTGTCAGAATGTTACCACAAAACTCTGCAAAGGAGAACAAAGTAGAAAAGGAAATGAGCAGCATCTTCCTGGAACTTTTTGGCTGAGTTCAAGGCAGAGGTGTATGACAGCAACATGTATGTATGTATAGCAGCATGTTCTGGAGAGGAATGAATAGCTGTAAAAACAGTAACAAAATAGGGAGCTTTTAAGACTATCATCATATGGCTAGGGAAACACAGACCTCTAGTCAAAAAAGGGAAGGAGCATATTAGGACACCAGCTTGTCAACTAAGTGGGGGGATTTTTAGACTAGGTCTGAAAGGACAGCAACAAAAACCCAGAAAGAAGTAAGAGTTGTGATCTACTAGGAAAACAGGACGTTGGGAAAAAATGGTGGTGGTGGGGAAAGAATGTAAGGAAAACAGGTTGGATAATGCCAGATCCTAAGCAAATGAAAAGAAAAATAGTACACAGTCTGAACTATAACTTAATTGGCATAATTACTGGTGAGTCTCAGGGCTGTAATATGGATGTTACAAATTTGTAGTGAAATCTCTGAGGCACATTCTCCTGACTTGCTTTATATGGCAAGTTGCCTCTCAGAAATAGGCAAAATGTCTTTTTAATTCCTTACACCCTAGATTCCAGCCTTGACTGCAGAGCTCAGGTTCTAAATAACCAGTGGCAAAGACTAATTGGAATAGCTGTAAGGGACTGCTTCCTTAGCTGCTCCACTTGTTCTCAGATGGGTCCTGTTGTCTCTTCCTGAGTTGAGTTAGATGCTGATAGTCTCTCTAGATAGAGACTAGAACCTATGCTTCAAGAGGCTACAATCTGTGATAGGACAGATTACTCAGGTCATTTTGAAGGGTACCGTGACACTGATGCGGAAGACATTCTTACTGCTTGTTCAAGAAGCTGACTCAATTTGAAAAGAGAGTAAGATTTTCGTGATATGATAAAAACTAAAAAACCATGCAAAGATGATGGAAAGAAAAAAGAAGGGTGAATTGCAGTAGATGCAAGAAAGGTTAATTACATCAAGACTATTAACAAAATGCATTTAGAACAAAAGAGGGAGATAAACAAAACCAAAAAAAGGGTTTAACACTCGATGTTGTATATATTCAAATCCTATGGAATTTACTAAAGAGTCATTATGGAATTAGATAAAACGATTTCTGACTTAGTTCTTCAAAAGCCCGTGGAGGATGGACAAAGTTCCAGAGCACCTGAGAAAAGTCATTAAATACAGAACTTCAAACAGGGAAAGAGGACCTACTGAATTTCAATTATGTAGGTACTGACATGCTATCACTATCGTTAACTGCTCTGTAAGCTCTTCAGATGGTGCAATAGGCCATATCAGACTAGCATCTCAATCTCTTTCAGTACACACCTTCAGCTTCTTGAAACTTACCCCAGCTTAAGCTAGTGAAAAATTGGAGATAATAGAAGCAACTCATCCTAGGAAACTGGTACAGCTCTGTATTTTAAACGTCTCTTTGTCCCTCCTCCACTTCTTGTGAAGATTGCTATTCAGGGTGGAACTGCAGCCTCTTCACCTAAAACTACCAGTCACATGACAGGAGAGTGGATATAAACATGACAGCAACACAAGGTCGGCGTTGTGGTAGGAAGCGTAAATTTTAAAAAAATAGGTTTGGGGTTTTTACTTTTTAAAAGAAAAATCTTAAAGAGAAGCCCAAGAACCTATAATGAAACTGCCTTTCCTACTATCTTGAGTTTTGTCTCCAAGACTGCCTTGCCTGTTTCCACTACTGATCTTCACAACCATTAATTCTTTGTCAAAACTGTGTTTTTGCAAAAGACCATATCTGCTTTTTATTACATAGCCTTGTCAGCTATTTTAGTGAGCTGCTCTCTAACCTAGATAGACTCATTCCTTGGTCTCTCTCAATACATCACAGTCACCATAATGTCTCGGCATGACATCCACCTTGGCTAGCTCCCCTGCTGCAACACAGCCGAAAATACTCCTATGCTGGTGCTTTAGCTAGCACATTTTAAAGATAGCATTTGTTCTTGTTTGAGCCTACTGTTGGAGACAGCAGTTAGGGTTCAAAGACTGCAGAAAAATCACCAGCAATTTTGTGGTTCTGGTCTTTATTCTGCGCAACTCACAAGCCCACTTGCCAGCTCACTCTTCATTGCTAGACTTGTCTAGAGGTAAAAGGCTTTGCAAAGCAAAATAAGTATTTAACTTGCAAGTCAACACTCAGACTGCAGCAAAGGAAATAAAAAACTGAACAGACTTTAATGCTTTAACTAAACCTGTGAATCCTTTAGCTGCAGTTATAGCAGCAGCTTGATTTCACAAAAACTTTCTGTAAAAACTCAAGATACAATCCCGATACTTAAAGCAGTGTTTATAGCAAAGGCTATTTCACACCGCAGTAAGAATGCATAACTCTTTCTTTTATAACTTAATTATGTGGTAAACAAAAGCAGCAGTTGTATTGTGCTAAAGCCTTGCACTCTTTGGAATTTGAGGAAACATCACAGGCTCACAGAATTGAAGGGGTTGGAAGGGACCTCAAGACATCATCGAGTCCAACACCCTGTGAAAGCAGAGTCCCTGCAGCAGGTCACACAGGTAGGCATCCAGGTGGGTCTTGAATATATTCAGATAAGGAGACTCCACAACCTCTACGGGCAGCCTGTTCCAATGCTCTGTCACTCTGACAGCAAAGAAGTTCTTACTTGCATTACTGCAGAACTTCCTGTGTTCCCATTTCTGCCTGTTGCCCCTTGTTTTATTGTTGCTTGCCGCTGAAACAAGTGTGTCCCCATTGACTTGACTCACACACTTGAGATATTTATAAACAGTTACGAGATTCCCTCTCAGCCTTCCCTTTTCCAGACTGAAGAATCCCAGGCTGAAGAGTCCCATGTATAGGAGATGCTCCAGGTCCTCATTCATCTTTGTCACCCTCCGCTGGACTCGCTCTAGAAGATCCCTGTCTTTTTTTTAACTTGGGAGCCCAGAAATTGACACAGTATTCCAGACGTGGCCTCACTAGTGCAGAGTAGATGGAGAGGATCACCTCTCTCAACTTCCTGGCCATGTATTTTTTAATGCACTCTAGGATACTATTGGCCTTCTTAGCCACAAGGGCACACTGCTGGCTCATGGCCAACCTAACACCTCAGTCCTTCTCTGTAGAGCTCCTCTCCAGCAGGTCATCCCCTATGGTGTACTGATGCATACAGTTATTTCTCCCCAGGTGCAGGACTACACATTTGCTCTTATTAAACCTCACCAGTTTCCTCTCTGGACAAACTGGACTGTTGGGCAGGTCTTGCTGAATAGCACCACAGTCTTCTGGTTTTGTCAGTCACTCTTCCCAGCTTTGTTTCATCAGCAAACTTGCTGAGGGTTCATTCTATCTTTTCATCCAGGTCATTGATGAAGATGTTCAACAAGACTGGACCAAGTACTGACCCCTGGGGAACACCGCTAGTTACAGGCTGCCAACTAGACTCTGCCCCACTGAATATAACCCTTGAGCCCTGCCAGTCAGACAGTTCTCAGTCCACTTACTGTTCACTCATCTATCTCACACTTTCTAAGCTTCATTACAAGGATGCTGTGTGAGACAGCACCAAACACCTTGCTGAAGTCAAGGTACACAACATCCACTTCTCACTCCGCATCTACTCAGCTGGTCCCGGAGGCCCTGACAACATTCCTGTATTTTTCCCAAGTGGAAAGACCCTTTTTCCACACTTAGTGAACCTTCTTCTTACCTTTGAGTTTAGCCATGAGCTCCCTGCTCATCCATGCATCACAGAAGATTTGTTTTAAATTAGAGTAAGGAGCAAAACAGACTACATAAGTGTGTTTCAAACAAGACGACAAAACAAAACAGAACAGTGATCAGCAACCTGGACTCATGGAAGCTGAAGTCAGTGAAAGCCTAAATCAAAGGATCACCCAATCAAAACTGATAACTCCTAAGATATGAGAGATGAGAGATCTGTCCAAAGAACTAGGTTGTCATCACCAGGCAAGAATTCCAGAGGGTTTCATGAGGACTCAATAGCTGTCAGAAATGATCCTGGCCAGTCTTCCTCCAATTATGCATCTTGGTGCATGGGTGTATGTGAATGTGAATAAAAGCAATTTGAGTCAAAGCATTTGAATGCACAAAAACAACTTGCTTTAATATTTCACCTTCCCATTTCACAATATTACACACTGAGTTTTATTTTGCTAACTTCCCTAGATGTAAATGAATACACAACAGATAGTGTGTCAGTGCGCTGCAGATTTATTCAAGAAGTAGAACATTCAGCACACTTAGCCTTTTCTTGTGCTCTGGGCATATTTTCCACTCCTGTGGAACACCGACACACAACCTGTAAATTTATTCCATGGAAAAAATCTATAAACAAGGAGTTTCTGTGCTCTTCTGTAGCAGCTAAGGAAATGAACTAAGAAAAAAAAAAAAAAAAGGTCATTTTGCAGTTTAACAAAAAAATGCTTTAACTTTAAAACACCCTCTGCATTCCCATATATTATACAAAGGAACTGTTTACCTTAAAAATGAAGTAAGTGTAATTTCTTACCAGTCTCTTTTGCTGAAGCTGTTCTCTAAGTAATCTGTCTTCTGGTAAGACATCACAAAGAAGAAAATAATTGTCCTGTTCTTCTGTTAAGAGATCAGGAAGTGTGGGTAAGGCATGGGAGGTTGCTGCGGTTTTGATCGTTTGTGGTATATAACCAACTGAATCTCGGATGCTTTTTAATGACTTTTCAAATCCACAAAAGTCAGCTATTTTAATTACATAACTTAATGAAACACGCTTAAATATTCGTACACAGCTACTCAAAAAAACCTTGTATCAGCCATTACATATATGCGCCTGATCTTAAACTGAATTGAATTTACACCATTTATATCACAGTATAAAGACAAATGTCTTGCATAGGTTTTCCACACTGCCACCTTTATTCTCTTTTATGTTGGTTCTTCTGGAGACATAAAGTAATTTTAATCACTGATATTAGTCACGGTATAAAGTCAGCATAAAAGAAAAATGAAATGACTTTTAACTCCATTTTTCATGTGGGATTTTTCACTTATTTTCCAAATAATTACCAATTTGCAGTGGTTATCATTTGGTATACTCTGCCCTGTCAACATCACCTTTTATGGTCAGATCACATTCCATCTGCAAGTATATATCACAACTGTTTAATACCATATACTGACATTCTAAAATACATGTTTTATGTTTAAATACGTACAGTTTATGTTCACTAAACATTTTAGTATGTCCATACTGATTTTAATATTAAAATAAATCTTATTTGAACAAATTACCTTAAAACTACTTAGCACATAAGAATTACATAAACATTTACAAAAATATTTTGCATATGAAAGTTACTAATTTATTAATCAAAGAGTTACGTGGTTAGTGGGCTGAACCATTAATAAGCCTTTCATCATTTAAAACTTGGTAGATTTCAGACCCTCCCCATTTTTTTACACAGAGCCCCATATGAAATAAGACAAAACTCCCGATTCCTGAGACATTACATCTCAAGGAGCTCATCATTAAAATTAACAAAATATTCCTATTATTCTCTGGAAGGGCTACTGTTGGATTACAACTGTGGCAAGGCCTGGCCTTCAGGTGCTTGATCCACAATTTTCAAATTGAGTGGTAGGTGTTAAAATTTCAGCAGCAAAGTTGACCTCGTATGTGAGATAAAGGTAATTACAGTCTTCCAAGTGATTTCCACATTTTCCAGGACCGTTTTCTTAAAATGCATTTCAATTAAAACACTTTATTTAAACCCATTTCTGGCACTGGCTGCGTGCATTTTCCTCTCTTATGAGCTCTCCATAGAGCACTGGAACAGCCTGCCCAAGGAGGTGGTGGAGTCGCTGTCCCTGGCAGCATTCAAGAGGCATCTGGATGAGGAGCTACGAGGTATGGTTTAGTGGCTTGTGGTAGCAATGGTAATGGGAGGACGGTTGGACTAGATGATCTTGTAGGTCCTTTCCAACCTTATGATTCTATGATTAAAGATGCAGACAAGCCCTAATGTTCTATCTGCTTTTAGGTAAATTATGTATTTCTGTTACAAAATGGGAAGCCAAAGAAACACATTTACCTAGAACAGAAGGTGTGAAGTTCACAACAGGAAGTTTATTCCCACATTTAATAAGTTTTGGTCTACTTCTGAGAAAAACTTCTTTTGTACAGTCAGCCTGTCCTCACCCATGGATTGTCAAACAGGGCCAGAGCTGTATAGTCCTGGTCTTGTGTCAGAGTGCAGAAGATTGCAGGCCTTGCACCCTTACGTGAAAGGATTTTCTCCTAATGTTTCCAGGGGAAAAGCAAATGTGACTGTGGACCCGCTGCCTAGGAGAAGCCAGTAGCACAAGCCAATAGTGGTGAGCAGGCTGAATTGGGGAAGACATTTCCCTGTGAACATTTCTCCACGTTTCCAGGACAGTCAGAGATTATTTTTACAGTAGGTTCCATGGCCTCCCTAGCCATGATGAGGAACAGCACTGCTCCTAGGCCGTGATGTGCAACTGGCCCCAGTTTGTCAGTGTTTAAAGCCTGGAGTTGAGTTAATCCTTAATTAGCACAGCATTGAAGCACGTTGCAATCCTTCAAATGGTACAGTTAAATATGCAGTTGATTTCAGCGGTATTCTGACCTAATGTCAGGATACTTCACATCTGACTGTATCAAAGCATGTCATTATCATGTGGTCAAAAGTAAACAAGCAGTATACTTACCTAAGGGAGCTTCTGAATTTGTTCTTATCACACTACAAAAGTCTGTGACAGGCTGTTCTGCAAACCTCTTCTTCCAATATAAGATATACCTTTACAAACAAGGGGGAGGTGATTAGTGAAGAAATAAGAATGAAAGAGGTTTAATAAACAGAAACAGCTGATCTGGTCTCGTGTCTTTCATTCCCTAAATTCTTAGAGATCTTGGTGGAGGTTTTTGTTTTGTTTTTGTTTTTTGCCTTTTTTCCCCTTTAAATCCTCTCAGTACTTTCCTCCTTTAATCTGGTTTTCCAATTCATTAAATTTACTCAGCTTCATTAAACTTGGGTTCAACTACCCCATCAAAATGAAAGACTTACATTTAGCTTTACATAAACACTGTGACCTATTCATATCGTCAGACAGATATGCCATTCAGGTGCATCTTTACTGAAAAGATATACCACAGAGTACTCTCAAATTCCCAAAATATTGAGGCTGGTGTTCTGTAAGATGCAGGCAAGTATCTGAAACTCAGTAAAAACACCAGCTTGTCAAAAGTGATGTCTTGGCAGGTCTCCCATGGAGTTAGTGAAAGCTGTAGCTTGGCAGACAACTAGGAAGACAGAAAAACGAAGTCCCCAAGCAGCAGGGGGTGGGGTAGCAGACAGAATAAGGAAGGCTTTAAACACATCTTGAAAGTTTAACCCATCAACAGTTGTTTAAAAGCATGCCTGCACTATCAGAGTTTGTTACAACACCATTAACAGACCCCATCAGAGATTAGGCTCCCATTGAAATAGAAGCTACTGCCTTAACAAAAAAAAAAACCCACACTCAGTCTTATGATGAAAGGACTAAAGCAGCCCTCATGCTTTTATTCAGAATTTTATAATAATAATGAATTGGGAAATGCTTAAGTGCATGTTCACATTTATGTTTATGTCTGGTGCATGACAGTAATCATGACAGCATTTGTCAAGTAAAGGCTAGCTATTCAATGGCTGTTTCCTACTGACATGTCATCATAAAGACTCCTGGAATTTGTAAGACTTAAATGTGCAAACGAAAGGATTTCAAGATGTCACCTAGTCTGTCCCCTGTAGTGAAATAAGTGAACACCATTTAGACAGATTCATCACACCATAATTTCTGTGCCATGAAGCTTACTCTTAAGTGACTTGCTATCATAAGACTGCAACTTAACGAATCAATGCTCAGATAAAGCCAATACCTTGTCACACTTCCAGGTAAAGAGAATAAGTGGTCAGTGACCTCTACATCATGCATGTGTTGAAAGCTTACTCTCCTCATTTCTATCCCTTTTCCTATTGCCAACTTATGGTAATTTTTCCAAGAAAAAAAAGTTGCACATTAGCACTGCTCTTCTTAGGACCCTTCAGCTCTTGTTGTTCTGTCAATAAATGCATAAGTAAGAGTGGTTGTAACTCACTGCTGAATATATTATGTATACATAATATTATGCATTTGTACTCCTTTCCCTTAATTTCCACACTTCACTTAAACACCTTAGAATATACTTGCCTTTTTGTTCACAGTATCAGACTTATTTGCTAATAATTGGTGCAGCAAAGAGAAGACATACTTCAGAGTAACAACTCCATGACTTCACACCTTGGGGCCATTTTCTATAACATTTGGATACCTTCCAATTGCATTAACAGCCAAAATAAATAAATAAATAAAATAAAAAATCTAAATTGACATTTTCTTGAAGAGATGGTTTTAAAATACATTTTTAGTAACCCAGAATAATCCCCCAAGTGCACTTAAGCTGGCATTCCATTACTGAGCAGTTCCAATCCCTTTATTTATTTGAGGAAAACACCATTATCTCTGAAGAACACTGAATTCTTGTTCTGCTGCTTTCAGCACAAAACCAAACAAAAACAAGCATCAGTCTTCAATTTTAAGCAATGTTAAACTCATACGTCAGAATAAGGATTTATATGGCTTTTATCTTCCCAAATTTCATCCTAATATTTAATTTTTTTTTGCATCTTGAAGGTTAGACACAAATCACTGCCTTTGGCTGAGTAACTTGTCACAGAAGACCTACCAGAAAACTCGTTCTAGTTAAGAAATCAGCCACCTAACATCTAAATACTGCAACAGAGCTAGCTACAAATTGGTAGGTACTGCCTAGCTTACTGACAGGACCATACATCCTTGTGTGTGGAAGCAAAATGCCAAACAAGTGCCCAGTCTCTGAAATCACAAGCCAGCTGGGGCTGTGCCAGCTACTGCAGGATATTAAAATAAAGCAAGCCAAATGTCATCTTGCTGAGGTGATCAGTGACACAGCTGTAGGAGTCACAGTTACACGTCGATCACAAACCTGTGAAGTACATTAAGGATCAAATGTGATTTCTGTGGGGAAATACTGGCATCCCTAAGATAGGGCAAATGAATTTCACCACAGAACGTGGAAGCTCATGTGCTGAGAAGCACAATACAGCTTTAGGACACCATATAGTGGTACAAATAATCCTTTCCTATAAAAATAAGACAAAAAAAATGGAGGAGTTGATTGTCTAGAGTGCGCTTTATGAAATAAACAGCTCTCTAGCTTGCTGGTTGGTAACATGAGCTGAGAAGTCCCTAGGATATAACAAAGAATTTCTAACAGAGGAATTGCCCTGTGTTGTAACCATACAACAGTCCACTGTAAAACAAATATTTTAGAAAGACAATCTCTTGTTTTCTGAAGCTTTATATACTATCACATACACATCCAGTATAAGCAATACATCCCATACCTTTTAAAATCTGCAACCAGTTTCACATCTGCAATGACAAGCTTGTGTTCAATTATCATGTGCTTCAGGAGCTGGTTTTGTTCTGCTAAGACATAGCATTCTTCACAGAAAATGCAAGGCACAGAGGGAGAACTTTCTACAGCAGCGACACCATCGGGACTTACTGGACTTTCTGGTAGAGACAGAGGCTCCAAAATACACTCTGTATTTAAGACAAATTAAAAAAAAAATTAAATTAGTTTCGACTAAGTGACAAATTTTCAGTTGCAGTGTGTGCCGGCTGCTGCCTGATGGGGACAGAGGTAAGCAGGAGCTGCTGGGAGCCACAAGGGGAAGAGGGTACAAAAACATAGGAAAAACAGTTTCTTCAGTTTCTGTGCTGCTTTTGTGGAACACAAAATCTGCCCTGCACAACTGTTAAGGCTTCTATTTACACCATATGAAAATATAAAACACTCTGGCAAGGCAGTGTGTTGGCAGAAGGCTGCTGGGTGTGATACATTGAATTCCGTTTACCTGGTAAAACTGCACAGCACAGAGTGATGGTACTGCACAGCACACAGTTACCTGCAGCAATACAGCTTCTCCTGACATTCCTTCTCTGCTAGCTTTACCTGCACTTCAGCCTATTCACTTTCCCCCAGATGTTTTTTTATTACACCGGGATCGTATAAATTGTTCCAATTTTTCCTATTTTAAGAACAGCAGCTGCTACTCTGAATGATACAGCAATCCTATCAAAGGGTCAGCACTTCTAAGCAGAACTTTTTAGCTGCACGATCCTAGTTTTTGCATTCTTACAGTATTGGTTTATAGCCTGAAGCATCATTAAACTGTGTTTACAGTGAAAAGTAGAGCAACATAATTTCTCTTGCATTTGCTGACTCTTAATGACGCCAAGAGAACTAAGCAGATACTCTGTCAGCCAGTTCAGCTCTGCCCAGTAAGCACCTAGAGTGCTTTCTGCTCATTTTTGGTGTAGATCTCTTGCAGTGACCTATTTGAACATTCAGAAGTCCAAATAAACAAAAGCCTGTCTGCCTCATCAAATTGACTTTTGAGAGACAGGTGTGTAAGACAGGAATTTCTGTGAGACACAGACAAGGAGCTGATGCAGTTACTCAGCATTAGTACTAGCAAGAAGCAACTGTTTAGACCTGAGGAATTAGACTTGGAGGACAGATCTGTTAATCCTTTGGTGCAGAGGTGAGTGACAGCAGGAATAAACCGGGGTGAAGTATTGATGCCCAAAGTGTGTGGCTAATACTAAAAGAGAATTACTTAAATATTGACTGCTGGACCGGTGTGGCAACTGAAGAAGCTTACACAATTTATTTCAAAGCTTACGCAATTTATTTCAAAGGCACTTACAGGAGGAGGCGAAGTAAAAAAGAATGCATGAAAATACCTTTGGGTTCATCTGCTGCAAGAGAACACTGAACAAGAGGATAAATGCACAGAGCAGAACAAAGGCCATAGCCTTTAGCACAGAAGTTAATGGATTAGCACATAACATGAACATCAAAATAGAACATGTAAATCCACTCGTATTATCAAAATTCCTGTAAAAGCAGCTAATTTTGATGCTAAGTTTCGAGCTGAATGGCCACAGGTACTGGAGAAAAGCTGCTGAACTCTGAAGAACAGATGAGGGCTTAGCAGGGAGGGAGGGCACTGGGATGCACTTCTCACATGCAGTCACGGGAAAATGAGAGAAAAGCTGCAAGCTTCTCACAGAATCTACTGCCTACTGCCATGACATCGACTTCACAGGGTTAGATTAAGCATCTATCCAGTGCCAGTACCCTGTCTGACAGTAGCGGGAAGCAAACGCCTTGGGAAAACAGGGCAAAACAACAGTGATCACACAGATAGCAGAATCTTACAGAAATATGAGGGTGAGGAGTTTAAGCTATGTCTGTGCCTCAGTCTAACAGCACTTAGTAGATTGTTCTTTCACAGATTTGTTTCAGCACTTTTGGAATGCGTCTTTCTGTTAGCACCTATCCAAACCTGAAGCAGCACTTCACATTCTCCTCACGGTCATTCACTCCTTGCTGCCCTTGTTCAGCTCTTTGCCTGTTCTACTCTATTCTCTTCATCTGGGGGGAAGAGTGAGAAAACAAGAATGGAAGAACACAGATTTCTGAATCAGCACAGCTTTTGCTCAGTCTCTTTTCTGTTTCTTTTCTTTTCCAAGCATGTTGCTTGCTTTTAGGATCATTCTTAACCATTCAATTCTCAGAAAGTTTCAGAAAAGCAAATCATGTATTAACATACATGACAGAGGACATGCCCTTTGTATTCACTCCCAAGTGTATGATTCCTCATTTGTTAACACTGAAGAGAATTTTCGTTGTTTAGTTCATTCAAATACCAGGAGATTCCTCTGCAGAGCTTCAGTTGGCCCTGCTGCTTATAACTTGAAAAACAAAATAACAGCAAAACGCATCACATAATTCCCTCCTTATTTGTGCCTGTGGTGAACAGCACAGTACACAGTTTCCTGTAAAATCCCTCCATCAAGTTTCTGCCAAATCATCCCTTCACCTCTGAGTTTACCTCCTCTACCTAATGCAAAAACAGCATGTCCGTTATGTAAGTATGTCTGAAGACTTCACTCCAAGTCCACCTTACTCAGGAGCTGAGAAAACCCCTCTCTCATTTACAGAATTGGCAGCTGACAGCTGACATCATGTAGTTCAACCTTTAACAATGACAGATAAAATTGCAGTCTTTTACAGCTAATTCTGAGCTAAAAATGTAAATCACTAGAAATAAAAGACTACAGGAATATATTCTCTGAAAACAAAGACAAAAAGGTATACCCTATTCTTCAGGGAAAAATAAAATGAATACTTTAAAGACATTTGACAATGAGCCAGTATAGAAAAGGATTGGGATTTCACAAATTACTTTCAAAACTGGAAGAGGCCCTACTTTTTGTTACAGGTATGCATATGATACTAGTACGACATAATCCTGCACACTGCACACTCTATCAATCACTTTAACAGCGATAAAGGAAAATGAAAGAAGGCTGCCCATTAGAGAAATTATATGGCTTTATTTTAAGTGTTGTTAAATACAGACTAGTTAACCTTCACAGCTAATGAAGCAACAAGCTTCAATGGATTCATTTTCCTTACTGGAACATTTTTAGTTTTAAATATGTTTGTTCCCAACTCAAAACTAATGTTAGTTTGCACATTAAGTAAACGTTATGCCCACAAAAGCATAATAAAGACTTTTGCAATACAGGCAACGTACTCTATCTGCACAATCACATGCAATTATCACAAAGCAATATGCCGTGCAATTTTATAGCCAATACAATAGATCTGAATAGCAGAAAGAAAAGCAAGGAAAGATTTGTGCATTTAAAGGTCACTTGTGAGAGATGTTTCTAGGAGGTGGTTTAACCACCGAGGAACGGGATGCCCTGCTATCCCATCTTCCCACACCTGATCCTGCCACCGCTAACCACCAGGTCTGTCCCATTGCTTGTGCTGGCTCCTACGCTTGCCAAGTCCCTTGCTGAGCTGACTCATCTCTCTAACCAGACAGAACCACTCACTTCTTTATTTTCGCACAGTAACATTGAAAATGCTCAGAGAAGAGTCCAGTAAGTACGTGAGCAAGCAGCTGGAAGCACTGGGTTAAATCAGGACTTTCCTGCTCTTATGGTGGCAAGCTACTTAACAGCCTTAACTGTTCTATGTAACGGTACCATAAGCATGCCCTATAAAGTTTACGAGATTCCTTGAAAAGCATTACACACAAAGGAAAAGAAAGTACTACAATTTTATGGCTGTGCTTCCTAACAGTAACATTTGGCATGGGATGCAGCATCTACTGCTCTCGGTGCAGGTGCACCTGAGTCACCAAATGCACTAACATCTGTCCTGATCTGTTCTTTTTGGTCGCACATCAGAGCTAGGCATCTTAACTGCATGTGGGGAAAAGTTCAATGCTGCTGCATAAAACACATTCTCCAGCTAGACAGTGTTCAGATCAACAACAAAGCTCCACTGTTCCCATGGCTTGAACCTGGGCTGGATTCGAGTGCCAGATCCCAGGGAGCAGCAGATACCTGCAGGAGGCACTCAGCAAGCCCAGGGAGGAGCTCCCAAATGAGACCACAGGGAATGCTGAACTCAGACCCCTCCTTGGGAAGCTTTGCCACTGGAAAAAGAGGAATGAAGATTATGGGACTAGAAGGCAAGTGTAACTAGGAAAGCAGAAGTCAAACTTCTTTTATGAAGATTAAGCACATTTTTTTATTAGATGAAGAATAGAGTGAAAATTCAAGACTGTGAGTATTCTAAGAAATTAACGATGACAGAGGAATTTGTGCCAATTGACTTAGAGATTTTGAAGTTTCAGGTAATTTTTTGCAATTTATGGCACAACAACAAGGCTTCAAGTTGAAGAGCATATTATGTAAATACAATCATGTACAGTATATATTTATAAGCCCGCTGTGGGTAACACAAGGACAATGAAACAAAATAAGAACATCTGCTGGAATGTTAAGTGTCTTTCTAATTAAATCCAGTAGCTGAATGAATCAAGACATTACCAACAAGTCTGGTTTATTATCTCATTAATACTGCTGGTTAATATTAGGTGGAGATTAGCAGGAGAACTTTAAATGATCTTAAACCAAAAATGAATGTAACAAAGATACAGAGGCACATAAATGAATCTAAACAACTAGTAAAAAACAAGGTTTCAGACACGTAAAGAACAAAGGGGAGCAAAAATGACAGGAAAACAAAAGGCACAGAGCAAACCTGGCACACTGTAACAACAGCACAGCAGATGCCTACTGGAAGACAGAAAGGCTGAGCACCCTCCCCCAAGCTTACACTGATTAAAAAAAAAAAACAAAAAACTATTGGCAAAACTATTCAGCTCCCAAAGTAATCAGCCCCCCCCACATTAGGGAGCTGAGCCGTATTCTTCAATTCAATTCTGCACAAAACAGTGCAGCATTTAAAATTCTTCTAGAAAGAGTAGGTACAAAGCTTTGTCTGGTATTCAAGCTTTCTTGAGCTATGATAGGAAAGAGTATTAAGAAGCACTGGCTTGCCACTTGAAATAGACACATGACAGCCTCCCTGTTCTGCAACCTTGGCACCGCAAGATGTATTTGCTGGCACCACGGCATTCCCTAATTTGTGGTTGTATTCTTGGAAGCGATTTTTTACTGACTACAGGATTTTTCCATTGTTTCGAGAAGTATGAAAGCTGGATGACTAATGACTTGCCAAATAAACAGTATTCAAAAACAAAACTCAGAATAAAGGAAATAAACCACCCTGTCATCATCCTCACGAATGCTACATGCAAATATGTGCCTTAGTGAATGAAGAATCAATACACATAACAATTTCCTCGCTTCATGTATTGAAGCACTCAAGTACTTCTATTAAGTTCAATAATCATTCAGTCTGAGTTCATGAGGAATTATTTAGCTATTACTTCTGCTTGTTAACACACTATTGATGATATTTAGTTAGTTAAAATGCCCATGTGCTGTAGGAGACAACGCATCCCGTGGCTTCCCCCAAGATCAGTCAGCCTCAGCTCTGTGCGTTTTTTCATTGAATGCAAATGAGCACTTCAAAAGCATACTTAATCATACAGCTAAATCTTGCCAGTTTTACAAAAACTGTATAGATTCTGTAGCATTCGCTGTCTAGGAATATGAGATTTTTACTCTAGTAGAATGATAGCTCTATGAAAAAGCTGTAAGTTACCAAATCCCAGTATCACAGGATTGAGTTTCTATAGAGCAGGTGTCTGCTGGGAGCTGGAACTAACAGAAATACAACTGTGCTAAATAGCCATATTTAACAGGGCTGCTCTGTCGGGGAGCTTAGGATGTTGCAGTTTCATTAGCATTAACAAGTGTTGCTATGGGTACCGGCGTAGAGGCATCGGAATACAAGTGAATAGAAGAAGTGGGAAAGTGATTAATAAAAATGTGAAGTGTTGGAATTTTAATAAAACAGAACCAATCTGCCTGCCAGTGAGATCATGTTTAAATAATAGACTACATGATTGCCTGGTTCACCAACAGGTATATGCCAGTGCTGGTCATCTCTCTGCTTAAGCCCAGCAAGACAAAACCTTGCATGAATAACAAAAAACCACCAGAGCAAAAGCACTCCACTCACACTGAGAGGGACGCACATACGTGCGCACAGACACAGATGAAAGTGACCCTAGTAAGTATTCATAACAATATTTAAGCGCCAATGTTAATATGCCATTTATAAATATTTAACACATTACAGACAAATTCTGTGCAAGCTCAGAGCCACATAATGCCTCATTTCTGGGCAAACAGCACGGTCTGAGTTTGGTTTAACTAAGCGTTTGATACCTTTGTCACAAACATGAAATAACATTTATATTTGATTCAGAAAGAATTTTTGAACGTTTCTCTTATACCCTTTAGAGCTACTCTGATTTGTTACCACTGTTGTTTAGCAGAATTAGTACCATTTCTGTTTGCAGAATACCTATAGGGTGAAATGGTAGCACCACTTCAGCATTTGCTAGACAAATAAAATGTAAAGCCACTTCTTACTCAAAGCAAAACAAGGAAAAAATTAGCAAAAGAATGTAAGTTTACCTAATTTTTCCACCTGTCCTGTACTGCAGCTGCAATAATTCTTACAAGTGACAACCCGCATGATGATTACTAACAGAACTTCTTCGCTGATGAAACAGCAAAGCAGGTTGTTTTCTGGACTCCTCCTACTGAAACCAATGAGATGTCTTCTGTAACACCTTCAGAGCATCTCCCAAGTCCTAACACATCTACTCCTCCTGCCATTCAGTAAGTTCTTCTCAACTCCTTTGGAGATGCTTTAGGTTTTAGTCTCAACTATGGGTGCTGCTGTAGGCTTGCAGAACAGGTCACGGCTATTATGAGCTGCACTGCAAAGGGAACACTTTTTCATTACTCTCACTGCTAAAATGCCTTCTAGAACTTCAGCACGCCTGCCTTCTGTACCTACTGCTGTAGCTTTCTTTCTAACCCACTCTGCCTACTCTCTCCTGGATTGCTCTTACCAAAGTCTTCCTTCTCTGCAGCCCTAACACCTTCAGCACTCAAGTCTGTGCAGGGCTGTGACATAAACTGGGAAATCAAGTTCAGTTTAATTCCCTCATGCAATTTTCCACAAACCATAATTCTCATTTACTCCCTCCCCACCCTCTAGCTTCTTATCCATAACTCACAAGCGCAGACGCAGCACCTGCATGAGTTGCACCACCAGCCATCATCCTCCAGCTCTCTCCTTCCAAGAATATTTGTTTATTTTTATCCTTGTCACATGATCTCCTCAAAGCTTTTCCTTTCCTGAATATTGGCCTTGGATGCAGTTTGCAGTGAGAACTCTGTGGTTAGTTCTACAAACGTTTATCTCTGCAAACGCTGTACTCACGTGAAGGATCTCATTCAGTGGGCTATTGTTATTCACCTCAACGCACTGGCAAGATGAGAAATGCAGATCTTAAATACACAGTGACTGTTGTAACATCTACACAGATCAGTATGTCTGTGCTTCTTTTTTTTTTTTTCATTTTTCTTAATAAGAAAAGCAATAAAGGAAATCAGGATGACTAAGGTGATAATCAATACCCAGTGATCTCCCCTGACATATCCTCTCTACTTAAATGTTAAACTTCAAAAATTGATATAAAAATTGATATTTATTAATCACTTCAATTTATATGAATTGTTATACTGATTTCAGGTTGTAGACAACAGTAAGATACTTCAACAAAGAAAGTATTTTTGAAGTAAATTAAGTAAATTATACTGACCTAAAGCATATTGATTTGAAGTAAATTATATTGATTACATTGTTTAGTGTGATAAGGTAGATACAGAGAGTTGAGATCCAAGTTAGATATCAGGGATTAAGAAGCAATGATTAAAACTCACCTTACTATCTCGAAAGGTTACCAAGGTAATTACGCAGCCTGAGACTCTGAATGTAAAGCTCCTAGGAAGAGAAGGACAATACCCAACACAAGAATTTGAAATGGAAGGACAGAAGTGATCATTCTGGTTTTTGTTTTGCATTCATCATCTAACTAATAAGAAGTACCAGATTTCTTTTTTTCTGTTTAGCTTGCTATTAATTATATCAAGAAATATCAAAAGCATTATAATCAATTATTAAACACTGTTTTAGAGTTGAGATATAAAGACTAAATTTCTTTTTTTTTTTTCCACATGAAAAATTTAGTGCCTGCAAATCTCACTACTGCCATTTTTCCACAGTCTTCTATGAAAATGTTAGCAAGTTTAAAATTAGGCCCATTTTAGTTTCTCTTTAATGCAATTGTGACCTTAGCTCTTAGGAAAAGAGGGAGTCTTAACAGTATGTTTTATAGATTGCTATAACTGATTTTCACCATGCCTTTAACAACTGCCGTACTGAGACTAGTATTTTTTTTTTTTATGTCAGCATTGCTATAGATGAGGTGTTAACTACTCTACTTTGTACTATTTTGTTCCTGTTATTTAGTAGAGATCAATAAATGTTCATTACAAGAATTTTCCTCATCTTTTCTCCTTTCAGTTGTCTCATTCTTTGAACAGGATTCAATTTCCAAGAACATGTTTATCATACGCAGATTCAGGTTTTTTTTTCTTTTTTTTTCCTTCTGGTGTTAGAAGGGCTTCCTAGTGATCTTTGTAAATTATTGCTTTCCTTTCTGGAGATAAAGGCAAGGCTGTGTGATTTTCCTTTTAAAATCTAAAACCTCTTTTCAACATTCCTATGAGATACTGCCAAGTGATTATGATAGGAACTTCTACCCTGCTCCTGTTGTTTGCACTGCAGAGTTTCTAACTCTTTTCCAACAGTAGACATTCCTTGGGAAATGCAGCTATTTATTAAAAAAGTATATATTTTTTAAAGTTACATTTCTTTACTTGAAGAACTAATAGAACTTAATTCTAATCTCAAAGTGCATCTCAAGAAACCCCATTTCTGGAATCCTGACATTTGTAGGTTTCATACTGCAGGTGGAGATCAGCTATTCTGACGCTTTCCCAATACTCAGAAAGACTTCAAGGCTGACTTCACTGTTCTTTGTATTTAATGAGGAATCAGTACAATGAAGAAGCACTGTGCGTTAGCAACTCTGTGCACTGTTGCTACTTTCTCAGTGAACTGGAGCACTTCCAGATGGAGAGTTGCAAAAGAATTTGTTTCTACTTTTAGAATCAAACCTCCATAAATTGGTATTCAAACTGGAAAAAACAATGGCTGAAAAGGACAGCTCATTATAATGTGCAGTGATGTGGATCAATATAGTTCAGCCTAATTGATAGCTTAGCTCAGGAAAACAAAGCCTTGACTGTATTTCAAATAATCCTCTATTTACACATTTTTAAAATAAATCTTTGAAAACCAATTTCAGAAGAAAGCATTTTCAAGTCAGAGCTCCAATGCCTTGTAGATCTTAGTGATATCACACAGCATGCCATATCAAATTTGAACATACTCTGTGTCCCAGAATTTGAAATAAACTTTTCATGATGTTATATTTATTTATCTTTTCCTTCAAGCAGTTATTAAACATATGACACAGATCTTAACTTCTTAAGTGTCGTGTGGACCTACTGACTGTTTCTGTTATTGTAGCTCATAGATAGGGATGATAAAATAATTGAAGTTAATTTCCTCAAGAAACAGAATTAGAATGTTAGAATTAGTGATACAAATTGTTTACGTTTTTCAGGCAGCATTTTGTTAACTGTATAAGTACATGCAGACTCCTCAACATTAAATTAGCACAGTAATAACACAGACTGCATATTTTCATCCCATAGAAGACAAAATCAAATTAAAAAATCCTAGCAGGATGTTTTCTGTTACATGCCATCCTTCAGAGAAAAAGCTCTATCTCATTTATTCGTGCATTACTGAGTCATAATAAAATTCTGTGCTGGCACACTGGCCAAGACAAATGCTAGCAAGATGCTTCAGTGACAGCAACATTACTTATTACTGCAAACGTTTGCTTCATAACCATTGCTGTTTCCGTATGATGAGTCTTGTGCAATCCCACATTGGGAATGCAAAGCCGCTGGGGCACATGCAGACCCATGGCTGAGCACCGTGCTGTGCTCCCTGTGTCCCCTCAGCAGCCCCTTCCCTCTTCTCACATCTCTTAGAGCAGATCCGACCCACACAGGAGACACAGAATCACAGAGGGGACCCACAAGGATCATAATAGAACTATTTGAGTTGGAAGGAATCCTTTATGCTCATCTAGCCCAACTCCCCTGCAATAAACAGATATACCTACAGCTAGATCAGGTTGCTCAGAGCCCCATCCAGCCTGCCCTTCAACACCTCCAAGTTCCAGGTATCTACCACCTCCCTAGCAACCTGTTCCAGTGACTCACCACTCTTACTGCAAAGAAAGTTTTCCTTTTAATATTGTACAGCTGTAATTATACAAGGCATAGTACATGGATAGCCAGAGGTTATATAGGAATAACTCACCAATATTGAGGCTCACTACAAAAAACCCCCACACAGGAGCAATCTCCAGAAAGAAACACTGCCTTAGTGGTGGTCAGTCCTTAAATGGGATCTAGGAGAGGTGGAGTCAAGCTCCACCCCTTCTGGGAGCACAGCTGAATTACCTTCACCTGTGCTCCAGCAGCTGACCCTCACTTGCCTCAGATGGTTAATCAGAGGTTCAGGCTGTGATTAACAGTTTCCCATACAATCTCAACCTCCTCTCTTTTAGTCTGAAACCATTTCCCTTTGTCCTATCACAACAAATCCTGCCCAAGTCTGTCCCCATCCTTCTTATAGCTCCCTTTCAGATACTGAAGGGATTGAGACCAACTCTGAGCTCCACACAGGACCACTGAAAATTCAAACCTTATGTCTGAGACCCATGCCCCAGTGCTTCTTGAACTCCAGCAGCCTGGTGCTGTGCCCACTGCCCTCTGAAGTCGAACTGTTCCCTGACGTCCAGCTGCCCCTCCCCTGACACAGCTCCATGCCGTTCCCTCTGTCACTGTCACACAGAGCAGAGCTCAGCGGAGGGGCAGCGCTCCCTGTGAAGAGCTGCAGTCGCCATGAGGCCTCCCCTCGGCTCCTCTGCTCTGGACTGAGCAAATCCAGGGACGTCAGCCGCTCCTCTCATGTCTTGCCCTCCAGACCCTCCATCACCTCCAGACTTCCTTTGGATGCTCTGTAGCAGCTTTAAGTCCTTCCAGTACAGGAGTTGAGGCCACACAGCACAGAGCAGAGAGGACAGTCCCTTCCCTCGCCTGGTGGCCATGCTGGGCCTGGTGCACCCCAGGATGCAGTTGGCCCTTCAGGATGCCAGGGCACACCACTGGCTCATATTCAAGTAGCCATCAACCAGAACTCCCAAATCCATCTCTGCCAAGCTGCTCTCCAGCCACTTATCTTCCCTGACATCTCTGATCATCTTCCAGATGCTCTGCAGATTGATTTGGTTTAGGAGAAGTTTTGGTGCATCCTAACTAGATTTATTTGGAGTCCAGCTATGTGCAAAATGCACATCAACTCCTAGCAGAGGCACTTGGGTCTAAAACAAGGAGCACTGTCTCAGACATCTTTGAAACACGTGTTGAGGATGCTTAGTGTGGGAATGCTGACTGTATGTAATCCAAAGTAAAAACACCAAACCATGGAATACAGTTGTGGAGACCGCAGCATCAATTGCTTTCATCTACCATGCCACTGATATTGTGCCAAATTATCTGTCAATGTACAACAGCCACAGTGTACCTGCTTGTGAGGTTGAAACAGATGGCACATACAATTATAACGATTCTACACCAAGCAGATGAAGAGAAGACTTTTAACCTGCAGCTACTATACAGGGCAAGAGAGGGGAACAGCCACTCCTCAGGGACCAAACAACCAATGACAAATAGGAGAGTGACACCTAAACGAGCCAGAATGAACCAGAAGCTGAGCCATTTCACAATGGTCACTGTCCATCATTCATAAAAATCAGAGAAATATAAAAGAATGTGGAAAAAAAACCCCATCATTTTGAAGAGACTGTCCAGAGAAAACAAGAAGCAAAAAAATCAAATGGAAAGTTTAAGAAAGCCAGCTGAAATATATGACTAAGAACAGATGGCGTCTGTCTGAGTTTTGGACTAATGAAGCCACTGACAAAACATCTACCACAATTTCTCATTTACAGGTTTACTATATCAAAACACAAGTGGAAAACAAGCAGTGAAGACTGAGACATGGAATTACAGGCTGGGAAACTCAGCCTCGATATCAACGACCAGATAATAGGATGGCAAGCATGCCATTTCCTATACTTCAGAAATTTTAAAAGTTCATAGTTCTTGCCGTACACTGATTATCTATAATCCTTTCTAATTAAAGAGAAAACTCAAGTAAAACACAATATTATTTACATTTACTTCATAATTACAATTTGGCTGCCATAACATGTAAAATTAATGAAGCATTCAGTTTAGCACTCCTGGCTCCACACCATAATCAAAACATCAAATATGGGTACTATTTCTTTAGGAAGTAGTTTGAGCACTTTGCATTTGTACAGTAAAAAAGGTGTTATTGCTTATATCTCTGGGCACAAAACTACTGCCCTACCAGGTAGGGCAGAGTTGTTCCCTAACATGATACAGTATTGCTTAAATAGCCATATGCATTATGTTTGTATTCTTATGCAATATCTGACATATACTTAAGGTATACTGTGTGTACATCCTTCAAACTACCTAATCTTTCTATTTTTCATCTTTCAAGAGTTTACACACTATCAAAGCCTAGGCAATACAGTTCCATTCTGGCTATGTAGTTTTAAAAGTACTGACAATATACTATTTAATTCAACAACTATCAAGTCACAGGACACTAGTTTTATTCATTTCAAGTAATTATTGATGACTTGAGACAACACTTCTGCAAATAACCTGCATCTTCACATATGCATTCCACTGACTTGAGTGAGCTGCATGTCACAATTACATGCCCAGCTCTTGCATGGTCTTGCTTTAAAGCTGTACTAAACTTCCATTTTTCCTTCTCTCCAGTTCTTCAGTGCCATAGTTCTTCCCACACCGTGCGATTCTTTTATTCATATACTGATGCAACATTCAAAGCTACTTTAAAATATCCACAGAAAGACATTCAAATGCTTTTAAGCTTTTCTCTTGGCTTCAGTCAGCTGGGTGTTCATGGATGAGAATGTGAAGGAGAGGTCCCAGAAACAATCTGAGAGCAACTGACATATTTGCACTGAGAATACACAGGCACAGAGTTCTAGCAGGATCTGCAAGACAGACATGATGGAAGGAAGCATGCAGGGTTGAGAAAGTTTATGAGGACTGTCCGGACAGACAAATCAAGAATTCACCTATAATGAAGTTAAAATACTTAAAGTCTGCAACTGTGTTTCATGGGGCAGAGGAAATTATTTTAGCATCTATGCTATACTCAGAATACTCAAAAACTTGTAACACCTCTACATCTTTATATGGTATTTGCATGTCTATTATTTGTTCTAGTAATGAGAAACTTTTCAGGTAATACTGAGATAGCTTAAAGGACTTCATCAGCTTGCAGACCTAGTTAGTAATCATCGCTCACCATAGCTCAGCAACTACTCCACCACAGGTAATAGAATGCTTGAGCAGATATTTCAGACAACTTAAAAGCATTAGCAAGTAAACAAGCGATCACATTTAAGCTGTTCTGCAGTCCACACACACATGCTTAGATAGTTTGAAGCAGCTTACCTCTCTGAGAGCTCTAGTCAGTGTATAGACTATCTGATACTTGTTAGCATGCTCATAAGTCAAAGCCTTTATGTGAAATTGAGCAGGTAAGAACTGGCTCAGATTACTAGATTTAATTGCAGCTGTACCTCCACTAGTAGGCATTTAAGGGATTCTATCAAACGAAAACAAAAGCCATCTATTTTCTTCTTCACCTAAGCTATGAAAGTTTTCTGCATTTGGAGAAAACCAACCTGCATGCCTTTATTGGGTGTTTCTAGAGAATTCAACATATTCTTTGTCTTGTGCTAATGTGAGTTACGTATTCATGGTAAGATGTGAAGACATCCTATGTCTTCAGATAAAACACACTGCACATTTTAACGTAACTATTTGTAAAGTTATGTCAGGATAGCGGGCAGTTCAGATAGCACTATCAAGCAATACAATCCTTTTTTTTTTTTTTTTTTTTAAATTAATCCATTATTACCTATTTAAGAAGATACTTATTTTCACTAGTATATTCACCTGTCATCAGGTGTTCAGTATTTTTAACAAATATCCTGTGGAAGGCTAAAAACCACTACAGTTTTCTTGCAGGTTACATGAAAAGATTCTGCCTTTTTACTGTTCAAACACAGAAGCACATACAAGGTTATTTAACCAGTAGTGACTTAACAATTTCCAGTCCTCCATGTGACCTACATCCTTATTTTCATTTCAAATTACATTTTTAATTAAACATCATAACAAATATGCTCTTAAAACATTTTCAGATAATGCTCATTTAGAAGGTTCATTCCGGTAATCACATTACAATAAACTGTGTTGCACTCACAGAATTTAATAGTGAACCTACCCTCCAGGTGTAATTGCTAGTTGTTCTGTTCACAGTGATTAACTTGCATCAAGTCAAGATTCTCTAAAGAGCTCATAATGCCTCCTGGCAGAAGCACTCCCTTCTCCCTAAAATCTATGGCATACAGCTTGGAATCTTGAATTGAATGCACAGGTTTAAATCAGGAAACACAGAGTTGGTGGTACTCTGAATGGGAGGAAGCCCCCTATTGGGAACAAACGAGGACGCAAACAAGTACACAAACATTTGGAATTGGCTGGGGTTTTAAAGAAGAGAACTGAGAAGGATGCCAGACTCTAAACCCAACAAGCAGACACAGGCAAGCATGGGTGAGCTGGGTGACCACCCTCAGCAAGTCTGCTGATGATACGAAGTTGGGAGGATTGGCTGACACGCCTGAAGGCTGTGCTGCCATTCAGCAAGACCTGGACAGGCTGGAGAGCTGGGCAGTAAGAAACCAGATGAGGTTTAACAAAAGCAAGTATAGAGTCTTGCACCTAGGAAGAAATAATTGCATGCACCAGTATAGGCTGGGGGAAGACCTGCTGGAGAGGAGCTCTGCAGAGAGGGACCTGGGTGTCCTGGTGGATGACAGGTTGGCCATGAGCCAGCAATGTGCCCTCATGGCCAAAAAGGCCAATGGCATACTGGGGTGTATAAAAAAGAGTGTTGCCAGCAGGTCAAGGGAGGTGATCCTCCCCCTCTACTCTGCCCTGGTAAGGCCTCATCTGGAGTACTGTGTCCAGTTCTGGGCTCCCTGCTACAAAAAAGACAGGGATCTCTTGGAAAGAGTCCAGCGGAGGGCCACAAAGACGGTGAAGGGCCTGGAGCATCTCCCCTGTGAGGAACGACTGAGTGAACTGGGTCTGTTTAGCCTTGAGAAAAGAAGGCTGAGAGGGGATTTGATCCAGGTTTATAAATACCTGAGGTGTGGGGGCCATAGTGGTGAGGCTGGACTCTTTTCAGTAGTGCGTGGGGACAGGACAAGGGGAAATGGGATGAAGCTAGGGCATAGGAAGTTCCGCATGAATGTGCGCAAGAACTTCTTTATGCTGAGGGTGACGGAGCACTGGAACAGGCTGCCCAGGGGGGTTGTGGAGTCTCCATCTCTGGAGATATTCAAGACCCGCCTGGACGCCAACCTGTGTGACCTGGTGTAGGGAACTTGCTTTAGCAGGGGGGTTGGACTCGATGATCTCTGGAGGTTCCTTCCGACCCCTACAATTCTGTGATTCTGTGATTCCGTGATTCTGTGACCTACCTCTCACAAGCTAATGTCTGAGGAACTCTGGTGAATAAACCAAGTAACAGCCACAAGTCTGGGTAGCAACTGCTCTGTCACCTTGCTGGGGTTTTAACGCATGACAGTAAAATAGCCATCATCTCCCAGCTCACAAACACACATGGCTAGGATGGGTAGCATAAGGGTATGTTGGATGGAAAAGCATTAGGCTCATTAATTTATTTGGTTAAGAACTATTCTATATAAAATTTGTAATTAACAACATGGAATGTGATAGATTACACATGCAGACACACCAATCTTAATGAGCAGGTGATGACAGAGAATAATGAAGACCAGAAGTCTTTGGTCACTACAGGAACAAATGCCATTAAGGAACTACTCAGATATAGCATTGAAGAGATTCAACCTGAACTCTGTCACTGCTAAGAAAAGGGGTGTATGATTACTGTAAATATTATGGAATATTTGAGGGTGCTTGCAGAACTGTGTGAAACAGTGCAACGTGGATTGATGTTAATCTTACTATGGGAAATTTAGATAGGGGCCAATGGCACAGAAACGAAGAGATCAGGGAGGAATGAACATATGGAAACACAGGCAATGGGAATAAAAAGGACAACTGCACTTAAACAGGCCACCAGCAGGTATGCTTCTCCGACCAAACCTCGTACCTGATCACAATAGGTGACACTTCTTCATGGTTTTCTTAACTATTTTTTGTATAACTCATCCCCTATCCTATTGGTGATACTGTTCCGAAGTCCACATGGAAGCGACTGTGCAAGAGGCTGCAGGTCACTGGTCCAGGTATACGCAACTACAGGGATCATGGCATATTTGTATTTTCCTAGTGAACTGAATTCTGTGTGCATGTGTAATTTGCTAGTAAGTTAAAACTGGGGACAGCCAGCAAGTAACCACTGAATATAAAGACACCTGTACCCAGGAAGACTGAAGGTTTGAGTCAGTGGCTGGGCAAGGGGTCCAAGGTTCCAGCACAGCCAGAGCTGCTGCCTGGCAACGCACGCCAAGAAGCAGACATTGAGACTGCTAATATCTGAGGGAGCCATGACTGTGTGGTAAGAGTGAGAGAAGTGTCAATGCATGTCTCCATTCTGCCAGCAAACACCAGGATGGATTAGCTGCCTAGTAGGAAGGATAGGAAGGCCTCAGCATAGGTATTAGGTTCAAAAACCATGGTTGTGCACAAGGGATCCACAAATGCGGGCATGCTTCTGGATATGAGAGTCAGGGTGTACGCTTTCACTAGTGGACTTCAACACTGATCTTTGCCACCCAAATGGGACACAAAGGTACCATACTCCTTAATCCTCCACATCTTGAGACTTGGCTTTAGGGAAGAGCACAGACATTAGTGATATTAATGTTTCTCTCTCTGCCTGGGTCTCCCGGAGCAAAGAGACCAGACAGCGAGATAGAGAGGCAGTTTCCTTTTCTGAAGATCCCTGTGTGGCATGGAGCTACTGATGAGGAACCCTTTTAATCGTTTCTCCAGTAGGGCCACCATGATACATACATAAGCTTTATCTAAGGTGCTCTGCAGCACCATACCCTTAACATAGCTTGGAGCAGTGAACATGGAGGAAAAGGTTATTACAATGCTACTATCAGAAGTTAGCAATAACCTAGGGACACAACTTAAGAGAAACACTCATCCACGCCCCTCCTCACCTCCCAGCTTCCAGGACAGAAGGGAAGCAGCAACAAGGAGGCCAAATCCCATCTTTAATTTAGCATATGGGAGCCAAGAAGTGCTTCACTTTCCCACTCCCATAAATATTTGAGTTCACTTGAAGCAACTAAGCTCAGTAGGCAAGTGAGCTACAGAGAAAACTGAGGAATGGCTGGATTTCAGATAATGAAGAGGGGAGTTATGTGAGAGATGGCCAGGCTTCACACAGAACTGGGGGGAGGATACTGGGATCTTCTGGAGAGTAAAATCCTGCAAGGCCAGCAGAGCTAACTGAAACAGTGAGGCCACAGGCCATGCAACCCAGGAAAAAGCATCAGAAAGAACAAATATGGTTATGTATATAGCTGACCTAGAACAAATGGGGAATCAATAACTAGGGGCAGACATGTGGGAGGAGACAAGGGCGGAGAAATGGAGAAATAAAGACAGATAGGGGAGAAGAACAAGCATGGGAAAATAGAGAAGATGGGCATAAAAACAGCCACTTGCATCTAAGTACATTCCTGAGCCCTGCACATGATCACTGCAGTCTATCTACCTTGTTACTAAACTATATTCTTAACTTATGCATGCTCTTCCTCTGCCACATAGATAAGAATGCTGCAAGGTCTAAATGTAAAGAACTGGAGAGCGCATTGCAGGCCACTGGGCCTGCAGCTCCAGATGCCAGCAATTGGAGAGCCCAAAATGCAAGAGGTTGAAATGGCAGCAAATGGAGGAACCACAGCTTGTAAAGCTTGTAGGTCTAGATGCCAGCAACTGGAAAGGCCAGAGCATACATGTGAAAGATCTAAACAGAAGTAACAGGAGGGGCCTGGGTGTATTTACATTTCCACAGCATCTCGTGTCTGCATGTGTAATCAAACTGGAACAATGAGCAGAAGATTATATTTCAAAATACTGTGTCTGAGCCAGTGGCTGCATAATTGGCCCAAAGTCCAGGGATGGTATTAAACAAATGTATAGCCCATGCTCAAATTTAAGAGGTATGTAGACATGGTGGGTCCCAAAAATCTAGAGAGGAATTGTGTTTTCTCTAGTGAATGTCAGTCCTGATCAACTGGAAAGGAAGAACAAGACTGGGCTATCTGTATTGCTGTTTACGTCAGTGCTACTGGTATTTATAAGAGTACGATAAACGCATCACTCTGTAGCTGTTTGCATAGCTAACCATTATATTTCCCTGTTTTGGCATGCCTCTCTTGAATACATACTCAGCCTTGCCACTGGCCAGACAGGAACAGCAGCAGACACATCCATGAACCAGAACAGTGAAATCTCTCAGGTCTGAAAATACTGGGCTTCACTAACCAGGAAAGAGAACTCCCTGGACCCAGTGGATTGAGCAGTTCTCATAACATCCTTCACAAAGGGAACTTATAATTGAGCTAAATAAGTGATACTTACAGTATTAGGAAAACAAAAAGAAGAACAAAAAAAAAAAAAAAGCAACAACAACTTTCCCTGAAGTATCCTCTAGGTAGTTACAAGAAAGAGTGGATTTTGCAAGTCTGGTGAAACTTTAATCTTCTATAGTAAGTCAGATCCCCTTAAAAATGGGACACGAGATAGATGCAGAAGGAATAACGTGCTCTGGCACAGAATGCTCCAGCAGAATGGTATTGCACTGAAAAGAATCTGTGCACATTAAAACCCTACATAGGAAACTGTAACTTACAGACTGCCTCTGAAGCTACAGAAGACACACTTCCAGAAAAGAAAAATTCAAAATACTTAAAAATCCATTGTCAGATGCTTTAAGAAATGCTGCTACGTAGCATAATTAATGTAGACTGAATAACTTGCACTGTGGACAGTGATATGTTTATTATAAGCCACTCAGTGACAGCTGCTGGAGGGAATTAACCAGAAAGCAACACAGCCCTGGATTAGCATATACAAGCCCAGGCTTTCCCATACACAGGAAATGGCAGGGAAGGAAAAAATGTTATATTTTCTTCTCCTACATTCTGTCTGCAAAGAAATGACACAACTTCTGAGGTGCACATCAAGAAAAACATGTGAATAGCTTTGCAGAAAGAACAAGAATTTTGCTCTGAAATAGGAAAATGATAAATATCAGGGTGACATATTTTTTTTTGTCTACAAAGTGATTTATATGATAAGATCTGATCATCCTAAGTGACTGGGCCCTAAGTGAATAATTCTGAAAAGGAATTTCAGCTACTGGCTAGCTTTGTCTTTGTTCAAGGCAAGAAGAAAGATGGGCTCCGAGCCCAGCGCAAACATGTTGAAGTCAGTCATGGTTAGCATGACAGACAGCAGACATGCTGTCTGAATTCAGGCAGAATTTTATGACTGCCAGCCAACATGTTGGCAGCCCTCTCTTAGGGAGAAGATAGGTTGGACATACATGGAGGCCTGTAGACTGGGACCGAAGTTAATTCAGCCTGACATCTACTATTTTGATTTTCAATAGTGACTTTTACACATATTATCACATTAAGACTCCAAAGGATCTACTACAATATGTAAACCAATGTTGGGGATCTTAATCAAAGCTATCAAAAGTTCACCAATCCTTTCAATGAGTTTTTGAATATGCTAACAAGAAAACACCGTAGGCCAGATCTCTAAATTCCAGTAAGAAAGTAAACTTTCTTCATACAAGCCCCAGTGTCTCTATGAAACTTACCTCATTGCCTCAGACACCCCACAGTCCTACATGCAGTTTCACACAGAAGATGAGAACAGATGAAAGCTGTGACCTTTTAAATAGTTAAACCAACACAGCTTTGCCTCTGGATGCAATTACACAAGTGTGAAAGTGCCCTAGAAGGGTCTGGCTTTTCATGTAGGCAAAGTTCATGCCAACACAACGCTACAGAAAGAAATTAAGAGAACTGCTTTAACTACCAGCACAAAAAAAAGTGATTTTACTTTCATGTACAGAAGCAAAGTACATACTAGTGAAAAAACAAGAAGGGCACTCAAGTTACTCACTACCTAACTTTGATGCAGAGGAAGACAGACATGGGTCAAGTGCACTTAACGGCAGGCTGGAAGCTGCACATCTGCACATGACTTTTCCTTCTAGTGTCCTTCACAGTACTGGTGACTTCAAAATCCAATGTAGCTTGACAGTAAAGGCTAAAAGACAACCTGAAGTAAAAAAAAGAAACCTTCACTCGCTTTCCTCACTTAAACGTGAGAACATTAAAAATAAATTTTTTGTTGAGCTCAAACAGAATCATCCCAGTTCAGAATAATGATTTGACTGGAGAACTTTTTTTTTTTTTTTTTTAAGATATTATTAATCTTGTACAAGGTTATTATTAATCTTCTGTACAAGGTGACTTGCACGGCAGAGCAGCATCATATCACTGGATTTCTCTCCCCTTTTTCCCATGTGTTCCTTTCCACATGGCCAGGGCATACAACACAGGCTCCTTTTTCTGCTTCACAACACTCAGGTTTCCCTTGCAATGATTAGTTCAGGCTTGGGACTTCGTTTGAGTTACCTATGGGGACCTTCTGCTCAGATGCTTCTATAGAAGTACAGACACCTCAGTTTTCTTTAGTTTTTCTCTAGTCTCCTTCTCTGGAGATATTTAAAACCCTCCTTCAAAACTCCTTCCTCTGTAACCTACTGTAGGGAACCAGCTTTAGCAGGGGGTTGGACTCAATGGACACTGGAGGTCCCTTCCAAGCCCTACAATTCCTTGAATCTGTGGTTCTGATATATAGGCCTCTCATCCCGGATGCAGACCTTGCCTTTGTGCTGCTGGCAGTGCCTACCCTGTCCCTGGCTGTCCCCCAGATGTTCCACTTGTGCTCCTCACTGTGCACCATCTGCTTCCTTTTATCTCTGCATACATGCCTGTAAAGACGCGGATTTATTTGGGAAACCAGAAAGAACCCAGTCTGTCAACTGAATCCTCCTTCCCTCAATGACCTGTACCAAACTCAGGGGTTCTACAGTGCCTCATTCAGGTCAGGGTAGTACCAGTAGAACCAGAAAAATGACCTGAACCGTCTCCACCTGAATGCCTGCCCCGAACCCACGGCTCTTCTCATATCTGGGTATCTCAGATGTGACAATTAACAGACATTGGCCCGACCCAGCACAGCTGTGCCTCAGCTCGGACCACCCGGGGCAGCCGTGCTGTGACCCACGCCCTGCGAGTGCTGGTGGGATAGAGAGTTTGGGCTCCCTGTCGGGGAGTTGTGGCGTTACCCGCACGGGCCCTTCACGCCAGGCTGTCCCCTAACGCCGCTTCTCGCCTCACGCTCCTTTAGGAAAGTTAAAGCCACGCGCGTCCCTCGGCTGCGGACACGGCTCCTACAGACAGACGCCCACTCCCAGCCCCGCAAGCTCGGGGCCATCAGACGGGCACCCCCCCGCCGCTCCAAACCCCGGCTCACCTCCCCGCGCGGCCGGGCCCCCTTCCCCGCGGGCCGCTGCCATGCCGCCGCGCCGCGCCGCTCCTCCCCGCCTCCTTCCGCCCTCCCGTCCCGCACCGCCCCGTGACGCGATCCACGCCCCGCCGGGAGCGCGGGGCCAGCCGGGGTTCGTAGTCCCCGCCGGCCGCTGTCGACAAGGGGCGCGGCCGTGCCGAGGCACTGCGCTACGTTGCGCGGCGTGCAGCGGGACGAGCGTATAAGGGGGTGGCGGCGAGCGCGGCGCAGCCAGTCCGTCCGCCTGCCCGTCCGTCAGAACAATGCCTTCACCGCCGGAGCCGGGCAGCCGCGGCTGAGGGGCGGCGGAGCAGCCGGGCGGGACGCGCTCCTCGAGCAGCGCCGCTCCGAGCGGGGGAGCCGCCGCCGCCAGCATGTGGATCCCCACGGAGCACGAGAAGTACGGCGTGGGTGAGTGAGTGAGGGAGAGAGACGGGTGGGGGGCTGCAGCCCGGCGCCCCACCTGCCCGCAAAGGCGCCCGCCCGGGCCGGGAGGGGTCCGCGTTCCGCCGGGCATTGTTCGCACTGCGCGGACTGACGAAGTGCCGCCGGCGGAGCCGCGTATTATTTCAACTTTGCCCGGGGCAGGGCTGTGGAGCCCGCGGGACCGCTGTGTGGAGCGCACGGGGGATCGCTGCGACTGCTTTGTGCGTTCTTCTTGACGCGCAGTATGAAAAGCGCTGATCGCGGTGCGCTCGTCCCGGACAATGGCCCCGCAGCCAAACGCGGTGTGCGGACCTTCGGCGGAGTTGGTCGCTCCCCGTGTGTGTGCGCTGTGTTTGGGCGCGGAGGGTGCGTGGGGAGGGGGGGACGCGAAGTGGGGGGCGGCGCGGAGCTCTCTTTGTTTTTGTGTGTGTGTGTATGCGTGAGAGCTCCGCGAGCAGCCAGCCCGGCTCCGTCCCGCTTGGAGTTGATCCCAGATGTTGCCATCCTCTAAATGCTAAATTATAGGCTTCCTCGGTGGCGTTTGTATCCTCGGCTGCTTCACCGGCCGGGTCACAGCTGGGCTGCGGCCGTCGATCAGCCTCGCCATGGGCAGGGGCTTCCAGACCGCTCTGGGACGCCCTGGAGCGGCACGCGGGGCGGCACGGCCGATTGCTGAGCGCTCTCGGGCTCTGCTGCTTCCTTCCCATTTTATTTTCCCGATTATTATTTTTTTTCACAACTGCAGCATTTTTTTTTTTCTGATTGCGAGATGAAAAAGATGCTCAGTAGTCATTGTTAACGCTGACGGCAAGCGGCTAAACAGCCTTCCCCCTATCGGAATAACCACCTCCTGGGCTGCTGAACAATGAGCTGATGCCCTGCCATACGTTTTTCATAGCTAGCCCTATAGGCACCTGGGCACGGGTCATTGTCCAGCAGCTCCGCGCGTAGGGATGCTCGTCTGGCTGCAGATCTTTGCTTGCCGGAGCGGTGCCGCTGTGATTTCCTGGGGAGGGGGTGCATCCATTGGGTCAACGAGGAAATGTCATCGCTAAAAGAGTCCTGCGTAAACATAATATAGTCTCAGATGCTTATTATTTAAACGCGTTCTGTGGTTTTCTGTGATTTGCCTCCCAGAGGCTATTCAGGATGGTAACAAAAAGCCACTGTTCCATTCGGGCCATCCACACCCCTGGGACGCGGGTGTATCGTGGCTCTTACAACCATTGCAAAGCAATGAAATGCTGATCCAAAGTCGTCGTATTTTTTTTTTTTTTTTTTTTTTTTTGCAAGGACTGTGTTTTTTGCTGTGTGCTCACCCACCTGCACAGAGTGCTATCTGCAAAATCTTCACACCCAGTTACAGTGTCAGCTATTGTGCTGTGTGCTGGGGGAGGCTGGAGAAGGAGTTGGATCTTTCACAATTCTTCTATAACCTTCAACTTTAATTATGAAGCCTCCTTGACACAAACTTGCATTGTGCAGTAGAAGCCTGCTTTTATGTATTCTTTTTAGTGCCCTGCTATTTCTGTTCCCAAGCCATTTTTATTAACAATGTATTTATCTGCCTTGCTAAATGGGTGCATTAGGAAGCCCTTAGAGGCTCCGGATGAGTCCTACCAGACATATGTATATCCTTTGTACCAGAGCTTAGGGCTTACATCAACATCAGTCCTCATCTGCGTTTTCAGTCTGAGTTGTGCAGCGTTTCTGCTGTGATGTGCCAAAATGGATGGACACCCAGACAGCAGCCACCTGGCTGCATGGAGGGGCTGCTGGTAGCCGAGGGGCTGTGGGATGCTTGCACTGCCTGATGGATCCTCCCTCTGAGGAGCAGTTGATGCGAGAGAAGGAGCATCTCTTCTTTATTTTAAACTTCTGCTTGCAGGCCACCAATAATATTGAGTCATTTTTGTCTTGAGTGAACTACTTTACTTTGAGTTCATTTGCTTGAAGATAGGCATACTACCATAGTCTGTAGTGGGTGCTAGCACAATTAGACGTGACATGTTGTAGGGCAGTTTTGTCATGTTTATTTCTAAGGCTGTTCATCTTATCAGCTACGTATTATCCTTCAGGATGCCGATGGTGAAATAAGCATTGCAATGCTTTTTTATTTTTATTTATTTATTTATTTTCTCTCTCTCTCTGAGAAAGTTTCCTTTGTCTGGGTTTTGGTAACTCTGTTTCCTGAGCAGAAGCTTAGACTTTGGTATCTAGCATTGATAGTTCATTTGTGTTATGTTGTACCTTTGGCTGATGTGACAGTCTGGTGGTGGCATCACACAGAGCACCCGCTGACCCATTCTGTAGAGTGCATGGCACAAAGTCTGCTGCTGGAAGGGCAGGAGAAGGGATATCTGTAGGTTTGTTGTGTGGCTGCTAACAGCACCTAAAACAGATAGGTGTCAAGTGGAGTTGGCTCAAGAAAATTGTGGTGTTGTGTAGAACATAACAGCACAACATTGTTTAGAACAATAACCAAACCCTTCATTACATGAGTCCTTTGAGGCTGTATAGGTGTGGATGCCCTGCAGACAGCAGACCAGTGAATGCAGCTTTCAAAGGTGATTGGTGCTGCCTGGTGCAAAAGCGAATCTTCTCGCTGCAGTAAAAATTAAAAAGCTACAGGAGCAAGTGATTGTTTTGTAAATGTTGTCTGGAGTTGTGATAGCAGTTCCGTTAGATGGTCTGAATGTCAAGGACTGTCAGATCCACACACTGCTTTACCATCTGTGTGCTTTGGTTTCCCTGATCTGTGCAGGATATGGTTTGGCTCTCTGGAATGGAAATGACTTACCTCTGTCTGCTGAGCACATCACTTGCCAACGTTTCTTGGAAAGATACTTTTCAGATGAATAGGAAGATTAGAGAATAATTAAACAGTTACTGAATGCCTCATCCACTTTATCAGCAGCGTATTATTCCAAGTCCTGAAGTCATTCCATATAGCATAATCTGCCAGTTTAACTCAGGCAAGTTTAAATAGTGCTTGGTATTTTTAGTGTGCTTAAGCTATAAATCTGGCTTCCCAAAGGGATATGGAGTGTGGCTATCTCCCATTTTTGTAGAGGAAAACGGAAGGATTAAGTGACTTCGTGCTATAAGCTGAGGTTTATGGGTGGAATAAGCCAGGAGTATATTAGTTGATCACAGGAGCAGTATTGACTGGCACACAGGCAAAGGCTGAAGTGATGGGCTTTGCCCCATTCTCCGAGCTGCAGCTGGACATGTCTCATGAGCAATCCTGATGAAAGCTATCTTTATCTTCAAGCTGCAAGTACTTTTTTGACTGCAAAGTAACATTACTGTAAGTGAGCTTGGTTTGTGTAGCTTGTATACAATCATTTGGTAACTGTCACAGTGTGTCTTTATCATAAGCATGCTAGACTTCTAATTGAAGGTGCTCTGTTTAAAAACAGCCTTGTCCATCCTGCCCCAGACATTAAAAATAGAAACAATGTTCTTATTTCCTCCCTTCTCCAGTATTAAAATCTCACAATTTTAAGTGGAATTTGGTTTATATTTTTTTTTTCATACACTTATAAGACCTCTAATAATGAACTTGTGTCAAGCTGTCTAAATAATTGCTTAGAGGCAAGGCTGGGAAGGTGCATACTGCTCTTCAAACCTCATGAGCCCTGTTTGGTTGATGAACAGGTGGGAGTGGTCTTTGTCTCATTACAGCTTGTGACTGCCGAGGGCCAGTGCCTGCCAAGAGCTGGATGTGAGGTGGATGAGGCAGGGAGGCTGAAGCTGGAGGAGTGCCCACACTTCTGGCACACTACTAGGGCAAGGGGAGCTATTCGCATTTCATGAAATACTCCCAGAGTTTCCACTCTGAGTTACAAGATTTGTGGGTCTTCACACTGCTGTGAAGGCTTTCGCACCACTTTAGGATGTCACTTAAATGAAGATTGTATTTTACTGGTCTTCTACATTAGTAATAACTTTTAGTGTCCTTCAGAAGTGATGTAGTCTCAACCTTCAGCTTTTGGACTTAAAAATAACTAATTGCATTCTGTTGGAGAGTAGATCATAGAATTGTAGAATGGCTTGAATTGCAAGGGATCTTAAAGACCATCTCATTCCAACCCCCAGCTGTGGGCAGGGTTGCCAACCACTAAATCAAGCAGTAGATCAGGTTGTCCAGAGCCCCCATCCAGCCTGGTCTTGCACACCTCCAGGGATGGACCAACCACAGCTTCTCTGGGCAGTCTGTGCCAATTCCTCACCATCCTCTGAATGAAGATTTTCCTCTTGACATCTAATCTCAATCTCTCATCTTTTAGTTTCAAACCATTCTGCCTTGTCCAATCATTATCAAAACATGTAAGAAGTCTTTCTCTCTCCTGCTTATAAACTCATTCTAAGTACTGGAAGGTCACTATGAGGTCTTCCCAGAGCCTTCTCTTCTCTGGTCTGAAACAAACAAACAATCAAAACAGCTCCCTCAACCTTTTTTCACAGGAGAGGTATTCCAGCCCACTCATCTTTGTGGTCTCTGGAACCACCCCAACATTTTTAAAGTTCAAAGAATATCCTTAACTTCTACAGTGATTGGCAAATCAGTGAAATTGCATTAAAATAAAACTAACACAAGATTTAAAAAAAAAAAAAAAAAAAAAGGTTTGTATTAACTGCTTCTATATGTCTAGAGTCTTTAATATGGATATGGCTTGAATGTCATCCTCTCCAGAGGGTATCCCAGAGCTGGCTGGTTCATTAGCACCTTCCTACCCAGAGCTCTTCAGAGTTCTCATCATTACTATTCATTGAGTGTATGGAGGTGCTAGTGGAAGACTTAAGGTTGATGCTATTACACTGCCTTTTTCTTCCTATTCTATTGTATTCAGTATTTTGCCACTATTTGCCTTTTTTTTTTTTTTTTTTTTTTTTTTTTCAGTGTTGGATTTGTGTAGCTCCCAAGTGGATAAGATTCATCCAAAAGATGAAGTGATGGGGAATTAAATGCGCTGAAGGCCAGGGCTGCCTTTAGACACACCTCTTTCCATCCATAGCCTGAAGCTGAGAAACAAAACTTCAGCAGGAAACAGTTTCACATTTCCAGACTAGTTCAAGGTGAACATGTTATCTACCACCTTCCATAGTTTCCAGTTCATTTGAGTGTAATTCACTGTGCAGGTCTTGGTCTATAAAGTTCTCCCTAATTTGAGCTTTGAGATTAGAGAAGATTCCAAGGAGAGCATTTTGAAGTCTTGGATCATTTGGGATATTTGAATGTATGCAGCAACTGAGAGCTCGCTTCCAGCAGGCAGCTCTTGCCCCATGCAAGAAGCACTGCTTTGTTTCTTTATGTTGGAATGATTGGTGTCTGTGTAGAATTGTACTATTTATTTAATTTGCTACTCCGTTGGTGTTTAATTCTGAGAATATACAGAAAAATAATCTGTATAACTTCTCTAAGTCCTGTTGAGCCTATCTGTGGTTTTGCAAAAAGGGTTACTGTTTATTTCTGCTCCTCCTTTTGTGAGGAATTGGACAGAATGCCTCTGAGGCATTTTGTACAATTTGCAGTGATTTGGAAGGCAGAGATTAACCCAGAGGGAGATGTCCCTTTCTTTCTTTTTCTTTCCTTTTTTTTTTTTTTTTTCTTCAGTTGCATGCATTTCATTGGTGGTAGGAAGGCCACCACACCACACCAATGAAGTACCCAGGTTTAGCTGTGCTTGAGGAATGATCAATACAAACATAAGAAAATTCTCTAGAAGAGGTTTTGAGACTTAGTCTGTGCTACATTCTCAATGCTGAATCAACTTTATCTGTTCTGAAGGAACACTTGCTAGCACGTTTTTCAAAATTCTTCTAATGGAGCATCTGCACTTGTATAGCCCAGTGCTTAGCAATCCTAATACCAGAAAGATTTTTAGCATTGGAGTATGGTTTTCCTCTTGCATATATCATTACGTGTACATGAAGGCCTGCTGAGACTTCTTTTCTTTGGATGGAGTGGCTCCAATTATTTCATCCTTTTCCTGTAAATCATGTCATTCATATCCTTGACCTTGACCTGTGTCAAAAACTGGATCAAAAAGTGTATTTTTTTAGGCAGTGTGTTCGCTGGTCAGTCCCAGCATGGTGTCTGTGCCTTTTGCTGTAGCATTGCACTGCCCCATTCAGGTGGAAGCCCCAAATAGTCCTTCAGATCACTCTTCTGGAAGTTGTTGAAACAGTCATTCTCCCACCCATTGCTTGTCAGCTGATTATTTCTGCTTGTATGGCACTTTACATTTGTTCTTAATGATTGGCACCTTTTCCATACTGCTTCTCCAGCTTTTCAACCCCACCAACTGCCAAATTTCCTTTCTCACATCAGCCTGTTGGAAACACCTTGCATGACAGCTTTGTTGTGAGATGCAATTTAAGATCTGTGCTTGTTGACAGAAGCAGAGTTTGATGAGCATCTGAAAGACACCTGGATGCCGTGAGGATTTGCCATTAGTTTAGATTTTTATGTGTAAAGGAATGTGTTTTTTTTTCTTCTTCTTTTTTTTTTTTTCTTTTCAGATTTTTACTATGACAGGAGTTGGAGGTGAAAGCTACTTTTTGTTTATCTTCATAATGCATGTTTCTCATTGCTTAGGATGCATGCTGCATTTGTGTAGGTTAACTATGATGTGGTAACTTGTCAACTTTGCTTTCTTGGGCATCTGATTTTATTTTATTAATAATGCTGACCTAATGTCCAGATGCTCTATGGTGGTATATATGAGAGTTGCAAATGCTGCAGCTCTGTAGGTCACCTGTGCTGCGGTTGAAGATAGAAGGTTGGATTTTGCACACTGTAGTACACTGTGCTTGCTGGCTTCTGTTTTCCTGAGTAAGAAAGCAGGAGAAAATCAAGTGTTTTGCAGGATTTAAAATAACAACAAAAATTGTTCCTGTTATATTGCCAAAAAAAAAAGTGCTCTTGAAAGAGTGCTAATTCAATGAAAACCTTGCTGATACTGATTGCATGTTTCATCTCTCCCCAATTAAGGAACTATGTCAATTTAAATTCTCAGATTCACATGCAGTATGTATCTTCTTTAATAACAACATCTGGAGTTGTTATAACTGGAAGTGGGAAAGTCTGCTTACTCAGCTCTCTGGTACATCAGGTTTTGTGGTCTTGATAGTTTTCGTGTAGAAAAACAAAATAATAGTAGAAAAGGGAATAAAAGTTGGGGTTGTTAGTTGGCAGATCTCAGAATCGGGTATTTCAGTTTTGTTTCTGTGTTACTGGATTTTGTTTGCATCCTTGCAGGGCTGTGGGAGGGCTGTGGCTGATCCCATGCAGTCAGGAGGTAACTGATGAGCTTGTTCTGTGTTTCTGTCAGCAGAGGAGAAACGGGCTGCCCTTTCTGACTCACTGCTTGCTTGGTTGATTTTTGTCATTGTTTGCGCTGAATTTAAGACTCGAGTCTTTTTTAGAAATGTAAAATGAGTTATTAATATCATGTGTGTACTGACACCTTTTCATGAGTAATTTGTATCGAATGAATGCAAATCTGTATAGACTGTGGATAAGAGGTGGCCACCAACTCCAGAGTAGGGGGTGTTCTGTGATGTGCAGATTTGTTCTGAGCTTTTTTTAAAAATCTTTTTTTTTTGTATCAGAACTCACTAACTCTTTAATGGGATAATGTTTCATGTTCTGGAATTATTTGAAATTACAGATTGCTGTGCAAAAAACCAACTGCGCTGCACAAAGTCTCACAAAGTTTTAACTTCTCTGCCCAGCAATATAATGAGCAAAAAATGCATGAGATGCCTTGTGAGGAAAGGAGTTCCATTTCTAATGCTATGTTTCTTATATAAATTAAATACAAGTTAGCTGCAAGAACTGTATTGCTTTGCAGTTTTATTATGCAAATAGCAATTGGGCATGGCTTGATTACCAGTGGTGTGGTAGCCTATGCAATTATAAACAGTTGTTTTTGTAATAGAGTGCCTTTAATGTTTTTTCTGGGTAATGATATCTGTTAAGAAACATGTTCCTGAGGAAAAATTCTTCATAAAGATGATTATTTTTAAGTGAATTGTCTCTTTTTTTAATTTTTTTTTCCTGGAAGGCTGGGGGTTAAGTAGTCCGGGTAAGAAACTTATATGTCATCAGTAGTTCATAAAGGCAGCTCTGATTCAGTGTGCGCAACTGAGAGATGCTGCCTGAACTGAAATGGGAGAGGACTGGCTCATCAGTTCTAAGTGTCTACCTTTGGGAAGTGATGGTGGTAGCTTTCATAAAGAACAAAGTTAGCTAGTATCATGTGACCTGAAAGAGTGCGTGCTGCTGCTTTCTCCTCTTTTGTTGGTGCTATGAGAAGGAGCTTGACTTGCAGCTTCTGCCCATGCATGGGGATTAGAATTGTTCCTTGTTGGTGTTCATGTTATCCTCCTCAGAAGAAATCTGAGTATGTATTTCTGAATCAATTTACTGGATAAGAGCTTGCAGAGCTGCAATGTTATTCATGGTTAGTCATGGAAGGAAACTTCTTGAACCTTTGTAGCTTATCTGTCTCTTCCCTATTCTTTCACCTTCCCCTTCTTCCTCAACTTCCTTCCTTTTTTCGTCTGTGAGGCTTTGGACAAAAAAAAAAAAAAAAGAGGAAATCCTAAGGTGGAAAACAACAGAAGATTACTGCTCTTCTATTTTGGTGTGAGAGCACGTGGCAGTGCTGGACAGAGTTCATTCCTTCAGCCGTACTTGCTTCTCTACTTCCACCCACCCATACTGGAGTAAAATTGAATAGCTAATTATAACTTGGGCCAGAATGCTATGACTTCATGATATCCTTTCTTCTGCTTGGAATAACAAATACCCAGAAGCTAAATCTCCCTTCTCTTTGGGCCAGCTGTAGTTGAGTGCGCAGCCTTTCTGAACTTAATGGACTTATCCTGTCCTGTATCAGGTTAAGTAGGTAAAGAAAGGGTACGCATCTGCCTGTTCATACTTTGCCATTATACTAATTTTAGGAAAGTTTGTTAATGAGAGTGGTGTACATCTTGAGTTACACATTCTCCAGTTACTTACGTAGCATGAAATTTAATTTTCATGTTTTAAAAACTCATTTTTCTTTTTTGCAAGTCAGACTGAAAGACAAAAGATTTGCCAAGTCCTTTCTGCCAATGTTAGGCTTTTTACAGTGATTTTATTATCCAAAGACTTGAAACAGTTTTTCCACTAGCTAATTGAAAAAAGTATGGTAGAAGATGCTGAAAATAGGTAAAATTTTTAAATAATGCAGACTTTTTCAGGGAAGTATGTAGTGTTTTTGCTTATCTGAGACAGCTATTGGTTTAGAATTAAATCCTCTTTGGATGTTGTATTTTGAGGTGTACTGTGCCAAACAATATTCAGATTTAGGGTAGGATGGAAATCACATCTTTCATGGTCACCTGCAGTGTTCTGGGTTTTTTTTTTTTTTTTTAGGTTGCTCTTTGTAGTTTCTTCTTGAAAACACTGTCATTCTGTGTGTTTCTTTTCTAATTATTTTTCTCCTACGTAGATAAGTGGTAGCTTTCTCTCAAGCTGAGCAGTTATAATCTGATCTAAGAAGCAGTATTTAAAGCTTGTTCCCTTGGTGAAGAGCACTAGCTTCCTGGCAGGGGAAGGATGTGTGGGGTCACTTCTGTTCCCTTTCTGCTGTTCAGCATGAGACAACGTCCACGGCTTTGGCATCTTCACATTAAAGTGGGGTCATACTTGCTTATGTTCAGAAATCTCACTGAGGAGACAGTGAGACTGAAAACTGTTGAGTTTTAATGCACTTTTCATGCAAAGGAAAACGTTCTGCAAAGACCGTTCTGCTGAAGAGGCTGGGGCTTGAATAGCAATGCATGTAAAATGTGTATTTAATAGATGCATTAAAAATAACATGAGTTTAAAGATGGTTGAGATAAAGTGCACAGAGGTTAGTTGTCATATTAAAGAACTACAAATTGTGTGGTTTCCTTTTTCCCCAGTAGGTTATTATAACAGTGTAACTTCATAAACAGAGAAACAGTGCAACCATAACAATAGAATTACTATGAAAACCAAAGTGATTTCTCATAAAGATCTCTTTGAATTTATATACATAATACCATTTCTACCTTTTTTTTTTTTTTTTTTTTGAGCAGCCAAATGACTGCATTACAGTTGAGACTCCATGTAGCTGTGAAGTTGATAGAGATCTGTGGGCTACCCCTGTATGTTCTGTCTCTGTGCAAAGCCAATAACAGCATATAATAGGCTGCTGTGGAAGGGGCTTGGTGTCAGAAGCAGAGGGAGAGAATAATACTCTTTAGCCACCAGGTGTTGAATAGATTCTTTCAAACTAACAGGCTAGAATTTCTTTAGTTAATCTCTGAAATGGATTTATTATTTGCAGACTGTCACAGGTTTGCCTTTTTAATGATCAACATAAAAGTACCATTTATGCTTTTATGGACATTATGCAAAGTTTCAAATACTGCAGATTACAAATACTAGGTTTAGTTTAAAATATGCATTTTGTGTAGAATAAGAATATGCACAGCTGCAGTGCCATATGTTTCAGGAAGCTCTGTGTAGCACATGGTCTTTGTAGCAATTGGACAGATCGATATAATGGGAAAGGCATTATACCAGAGGTCTAACAACAGAATGACCGGCATGATAGAAAGGTGCTATAAGAAGGGAATATTACTCACCCATATTGGAAGATCCTAGGTTCACAGGGGAAAGCTCCACCAAGAAGAGATCTCCAGGAAGAGATCCTTCCCCAGTGGCAGTCAGCCTTTAAGTGAGGTCTAAGAGAGGTGCAGCCAGGCTCTACCCCTTCTGGTCACACAGCTGAACTGCCTTCACCTGTGCTCCCAGGGCTGACTGGATCCTTTTCCCAGGTGCTCAATCGGTGGTCAAGGCCATGACTCCACAGTTCCCATACAGTCTTGGATGGAAAATATGAAAAGAACTTGGGCAGAGTGTCACTGGGTGGAGAGCAGCAGGCTGTGCTCCCTGGCACAGTGCTAGCAACAGTTTGTGAAGAACTGTTGTAGTGCTGATCTGGACATCAATTAGCCACTTCTTGGGCATGGAGGGATCCCTGGATCAGCAAACTTTTAGTTACTTCTACTTGTTAGTGCTGTTCAGATGGTCTTAATTTGAGCTCTTGGACTAGTATGGCCATGAGCCCTAATCTCTTCTAGAGGTTGCTCGTTAGGCTGTCCTTGCTAGCTCAGACTGTCCTATCCCTTGTCTCTGACTGTGTTAACATGCAACAAGGAGAACTGTCCAAGAACATACTTTGGATGCCAAGTTGTTGTCTGTCAGCTCAGAGCAGGCTGCTAAAATGCAATTTGAATGACACAAGATTAGAAATGTAACCGACATTGCAACTTTAGAGTTCTTAAGTTGATACAGAATTTTTTCAATTTTTTCATGATGCAAAACTTTCAGAAAAAGATGATGGAACAATGACAGAACTAGGAAAAGAGCTAGGAAACGTGCAGCAAGAGTTCCGTGAAGTGTAAGCACCTATGTCAAGCAGAAGAAGTACAGGATGTGATGCTGGTGACATCCTTTCAAAGGGTCTGTTTCTCATTGTCACTTCCAGAACTTAAATAGACAAAAAATGAGTCCTTTCAATATAGCAATATGGGAAAGGAAATTAAACATTTCTGCTTGTCATAATCAAAATACGCATTTTTACAGTGATAACATTTATGTAGTTGATAGCAGAAGACCGAGTATTGTGAGATTAATGAGAACTGCTTCTCCTAAAAATGATGGTCTTTAAGCATTGCTACTTCCTCTTTAGTAAGGATGGTTATGGGAATAGTCCTGGAAGAAAAGCCTTGGTGAGCGTTCCTGCCAATTGCCTCTCCCAGTCTCGCTCCACTTCCTCTTCAAGCTTTTCAGTAGTCCTCCTGGCAATGTTCAGCAGCATGTTTGGGGAATCCCTGCGCTGCTGCAGGAGGGCTACCTTTTTTCAGGCCTTGCCCCTCGTCATCCACCTTTGTCCAAATCCTGTCTTTCTGCTGCATGTCTCATCTTTGCACCTCAAACCTGGTACTGAAGCTCAGGGAAAACGCTTCTTTTTGGTGATTGTGATCTTTATGTTCTGTAGCAGAATGTGTTTTAGACACAGAACAAGTACCTTTTAGGTCAGGAGAAATAATTTACCTGTGTTGTGTGGGGATATTAAACTTGTCACATTTAAGACATTGAGACCATTCTTAATTCTGGTGTGGTACCTATAAGGCTAGGGGGTCACATACAATGTTTATTATATTGGAGGAAGTTTTGTATGGCTTCCCCTACACTCTCTTAAATAGGGGAGCTGCAAACCAACTTTCAATGTGCTCAAAGCATTTTTTACTAATTGGAGAAAAAAAGTAAAAATAAAGATGTCCTTGGGAGAGTGTGTGGTGAGGATACTGTGTACAGTACTCGCTGTACTGTATGTAGTTCATGAAAATAGAGACTGGAATGTGATGTATGACTTGTGCATGGATTTCTTTCCAAGCTTTTCCACACTGACAGTCACCTTGCTTGTGATGCTTCCAGTTACTGTGTGTTTTTTCAACCCATTTTCATACAGGGTATCCAGTTTGTTGTGTCTGCTGTTCTGTGATTAACAGCAAGGTGATGGGGAAGAAGAAGAGCAATGGTATGTTTGATCGTTGAGATGTCTCAGGTCAGGAGTGGGTTTTTTTTGTGAGTTCCATAGTACAGTCTTAAAATATGTAACTTGTCTGTAGACTTCAATATTAAATTTTTTCCATTGAAGTCTTGAATCCTTGAAGTAGCTTTAAAATTGAAGAAGATAGCTGCTCTGAGGCTTCAGTATTAGCTTTTTGCATGGGTAGCTTAATAACCCTCAGCAGTCACATCTACATGCAACATATTTTTCTTTACAAATTACATATCAGTTTTCAAAAGGAAGTGCTTTGTCTGTGATACCTTGTATGGAAGGGTAGATAAGAAAGCAGTTTAATGATATAATGCTTAAATAATTTAGAGAGGAATATGTTAGTCTCATCAGATACATATTTAATAGACAACCTGGACAGGTCTGGCTTTGCTTCTTCTTCAGTTCTGAAGGCTAGATACAGAAGTCCATTGTACAGTAATTTTCTTTGGAGAGGATTTTGTTTCCAGAAATTTATCAGTATGTAGTTGAGTCGAAACCCCGCTTCTGTTAGTGCTATAGAAAAGTCAAAGGGAATTCTATTAACTAGTTTGGACTGTGTTATGCATGAATGTGGGTCTAATGAATGTGGAAAGGCATTCTTGCAGCCTGTGGCATGTCACACCAGTCCTGGGAGGTGAGAGGAATGCTGCGGCCTCAGATGCCTCATTGAGCTGCTGATATTGCTTGAGCAAAATAATGCTGTACTGTTCATGTGCTGGAAACCTGATTTAAATACCCTGAATTCTAAAGGCTTAGCGATGGAAAAGGATTTCATGTCATTTGCCTTGTAATCTCATATCTAGCTCTCTTAGTCTGCATTATACAGATGTGTGACTGAATGAACAACTTTTGGCGGACTTTGCTGGCTCTTTGCTTTTCTGACGTCTTCTACAACAGGGACTGAGAAACAGAACTGCTGCCTTTCATCTAACTTAAATTATATGTTCATCTTCCAAATAACGCCATCCTTACTGTGCGGTGTTAGTATTGGGCCTATTAGTTTATATTTCTGATAAGGAATTTAGAAAAACATGGGTCTCTGCATTTGTATGGAGATGTATAGAAAGATCTTATGCTAATTATATTGTTCAGTTACAAATTGTTTTTACCTGGAAAAACAGCTGTTTCGGTAATCTTGTGAAGATCAATTGCTGTAGGTCATGAAGCAGTGCAAGAGAACTGAAAACATGTTAACTGTTTTTATTTGTAACTTGTTCATGTAAACATGGAAGCTGGAAGGGTTTTGCAGCAGCTTCAGTCAGAAGTGAAGTGAACCTTGGGTAGAGGTAGGCCTACAGAGCTAGGCTTGGCAAATGCAGTAGGGGATGGTGAGTACTGGACTTGGGAAGTAGAGATGGGATTGAGGGATTTTGGAGCCAAAGCTGAGTGATAAGTAGGGGCAGAGGTCGGAATTGCAGCCTGCTTTTATCAGGTCATGAGGTGGGATTTGTGAAGGGCTTAGTGAACTGATGGGAGGGAAAGCTAGTGGTCATGCACAGGAAGAGTCACAAAGTGAAAGGTGCAAAGGATGTAAGTGTGGGGAAACTTTCCCTGTGCTCTGCTGGTAGCCTTTTTGTAGCATCTGCAACCTGCTTGTCCAAGGTGGAAGTTGTTATTAGGGCTTGCTGTGAAACTTGTGTAGTTTAGGCAATAGTGGGAGCAGATCTTCTGGCCAGTCACTTCTGGATGTTGTGCTGCCAGGGATTATATTTTGTAAGGGATGCACAATTTTACTAATGGTGGTATTTGGGTCTTTAATTAAAAAGTGTACTTCAGAAACATGACTGCGTCAGGATTCTGAAGTGCTTCATCCAGACTGTGTTTTTGTGGCACTTTATTGTGATTTTAGGTAGGGACCTCAGATTTAAACTTTCCATAGTCAGTTGTATTTCAGTTTGTAGGTCATGCAGGTTTCAGATTACTATATAATGACTCCAAGAGGCTCTTGAAAGTTGCTAATGAGCTTTGAGCTAATCAGAAGTCCTTGTCCTGTGGTGCTAAGTCAGAGCTGGCTGTTCTTTGAACGAGCTGTTCCTGAACACAGAAAAATCTCGCTTCCAGAAGGCTGCTTGGAAACTTTTAGTGAATGCTTGATTGTGAACTCAGAAGAGTTCCTGAATTGTGAGAGCTGATAGCATAATGTTGTTTCCTACATTATGTCCTCCAGCAGCTAACCCGCTGGTGCATCAGTAAGCAATAGGCAATGCTCAGCTGCATCGTGAGGTTTTGGTTTCTTAGTTGACCTACGGATGACCAAGGTGGTGGTAGTTGTTGAAAGACATAGATAGTGGCAGGAAAAGACGTTATCTTTAATTCAGCTTTACTGGGGTAGTGGATTCTGTCAATACGTTGTTGCTTGTGGGAATTGAGTTTGAATTTCATTTGGAGGGGAGCTTTCATGTGGCAAAACCAATCTTGATTAAATGACATGTTCAGTTGGCTTTGAAGGAATGCTTTGTTTGCTCTACACAAAGTATTAGCATTCCCTGTATTGTTTGTACCACTTCACTTAGAACCAGTGAAATGTAGGGGCTAGCAGTCCTTTGTGGTTGCGTACTCAAGATACCATTTCTTAAATAAAACAAAGGGTATGTGTTTGTTCGGAAGTGTAGAAAGTGATGAATGAGTGTGGTTTTGTTGAGCTAAGGTTGATTGCGCATCATAGGGCTTTTTTTTTTTTTTTTTTTTTTTTTTTTGAGATCACATGTGGCAGAGTCTCTTGCTTAGAACGAGGATCCTGGAGCTGCTGGCGGGCCCTTATTTTAGGAGCAAGTGCAGGAGTGCTGGGGTATCAATACTGTGCAAAATGCCATTACAAAAAGCTTTTGCAGAGTGTGATGGGAGTTGAACCAGTTTTATCACAAATTGTGTGCTGCAGAAGTATGGTGAATGCCTGTAGTATTTGAGAAACGGCCTTTTTACCAATAAAACACAATAGATCATTTTAACGTATTTTAAATTCCTATTATCTTGTATAGTTCAACGCTGTAATCTTAAATGTGTATTAGAGTTTATTTATTTTTTCTCACAATATAATTTCAGTTTTAACATGCTGCAGCTACGTGTTGTGGGAGACACACTGGTGACCTTACTAAAGACTGAATTCAGGCCACTCGGCTACTGTCCAAATGCTCTGCCAGCTTAGCTACTTGACCACCTGCTTCTGTTTTTCCATTCCCTTTGCAAATGTAGGTTTTGTTCATTTTCTGACATCTCAGCTTTGCCTTTCATAAGAAGAAATTAAACCACGTGGGTGATGTCTGTGCTTGGTGGTCTTTGCAGTTCTTGCAGCCACTGAATTTTCACTGGCTGTTCAAGCATGGCCTTAATGAGGGGAAAAATATAGAGGGTGATGGCTTTTTGTGTCTGTGCTTCCTAACTAGGCTTGTGCATGTCAGCTTGTAGGGCAGGATGGTAGCTGTCTAGCTCTGCTTTGTCACCCTGCAGTTTTCCTGCTCTGAAGTAAATCTTGGTGGTTGTCCCAGAGAGAGGTGTCCAGATAGCACTGCTCTATGTCTGAGGTGTGGCTGTGTCCCTTAAGCTATCAAAACATGTGGCTTAGGTTCTTCATCTCTACACTTTGACATGAAAAAATGAATGGGGAAAGGAAATACGGATCATAAATCTTCCTTGAAGATATGATGGCAAATGGCCTTACTGAGCATAAAATTCTTAATAGTCCCAAGTGAAAGTGCTGGATGGGGAGTCTACAGTAGTGACATCCCAGGCCTATTACTGGCTTACCCATTGTCTGTGTCCAAGTTGTGTGACCTCAGTGCCTGGTTTGTAAAGCAGATGCTTGAAAGCTGGCTGTCACTGCTGACTGAGAGCTTGTGTGATGGCATCCTCTGACATAGCTGAGATACTTCAGGGTTTGCTTCTGGGAGTAGCTGAGGGAAAGTAAAGAAAAAAAGAGTTGACTGTCATGTGACTTCTTTCTGTGTTAAATACTGCTGTTAGTTCTAAAGTTTGTCTCATTTGTCATCAGATCTAACCATGATGCAGTGATTCGGGTGCATGCAGTTATAAAGGAGCCACCTTTCTTTGGAAAAAAAAAAATAAAAATCAGAATTTCTGGTATCCATGCAAATGCTAATGAATTGGTTTTTATTTTTTATCTTAAACCTTTTAAAATTCATTAATCATGTTGAGAAATAAGTTATCTGTGCTTCATTTGTTGCTTCTGAAGACTGTCTTTGAGAAGCCATATCTAATTGAAACTCTTTGAGTTCACAAGCCCAAGGCACACTTCCAGTTTGTTCAGACTTTGCCTGCATTGCAGTGAGTTCCTCTGGCATTGGTTGCAGGAAGCCACCCTACATTTGCACAAGTGCCCCACTGTACCATGCTGCTCAGAGTGCATCTGTACCTGGTACTGCCACATATATCATGTTGCTCAGTGTCACCATTGCTTCACAGTAGAAAAGGGTCTCTGCTTTCTAGCATCCACTGCCAAAATTTCTCTGCAGACTAACATGTACATTTGGTGTTCTCCTAGGCTTGACCTACCTGAATGACTTTGTGAAGGAGAATATCCATTTCTACTTCATCTTCCATTGCCAGGACATACTATCATAACTTGGAGTTGAGGCCCAAGGACATACAGTTTCCCTTTGTCTTTTTAGTATGAGTAGGAAGGAAAGGGAATGGTGTCTGAAGAGAGTGAGTCTGGGAAATGCAGAGCTTCCCTTTAGCTGAGGAGGGGGTGGTCTGGGTGTGTCTAGGTGGGATCAATGCGCACAAATCCATGAGCCCTGATGGGGTGCATCCACTTGTGCTGGGAGGCAGAGATGATTGCTGAACTGCTCTCTATCATCTTTGACAAGTCTTGGGAGAATAGGAGAGGTGCCTGAAGACTGGGGAATAGCCAGTGTCACTCCAGCCTTCAAAAAGGGCAAGAATAAGGATCCGGGAAATTACAGGCCAGTCAGTCTTACCTCTGTCCCTGGAAAGGTGATGGAACAGCTAGTTCTAGATGCCATCTCCAAGCAATTGGAAGAGAAGAAGGTCATCAAGAATAGTCAGCATGGGTTCATCAAGGGAAAACTGCACTCAACCAGCCTCATAGCCTTCTATGATGGCATCACCAGCTGGGTAGATGGGGGGAGACAAGTGGAATCTTGACTTCAACAAGGCTTTTGATACCATCTCTCACAATATCCTGATAATGAAGCTAAGAAAGCGTGGGATAGATGAATAGATGGTGAGGTGGGTTGAGAGCTGGTTGACTGGCTGAGCTCAGAGGGTGGTGAATGGATGTGCAGAGTCTGGTTGGAGACCCATGCCTACCTGTGTTCACCAGGGCTCTGTGCTGCGTCTGGCCTTGTTCAATATCTTCATCAGTGACCTTGATGAGGGGATAGTATTCACCCTCAGCAAGGATGCTGATGATACAAAGCTGGGAGGAGTGGCTGACACAACCCCTACAATTCTGTGATAACAAGGAAAATGGGTTTCCAGGTGCAGTCTGTGTTATTGCATGTTGCTGTTCCCTCTACTAAAAAAAAAAAAAAAAAAAAAAAAAAAAAAAGAAAGAAAAGGATGAAACTAGAGTGGCTACTGTTTAAGAAGCTTGTGGGTATCTGTCATGGGACTGAAAGGGCATTGGATTTGCTTAACACCACTATATGCTTTTTTTTTCTTTTACTTTTTTTTTTTTTTTTTTTTTTTTTTTCCCTATGGCTGCACTCCAGGAGTTGCTGTGCCATTTGTGTCTTCTGGTCTGTCTGTAGCATGTGCTCATAGAAGGAGCATGTTTAGCCATGGAGGGTGGGTCTCCACGTGGTTCTGTGCAGTGTGCTGGCGTTGGACTTCAATGCAGGATAGGAAGAGAAGGGTCATACTGAGGAGATGGTGAATGTGCAGCAGAGTGAGATGAAATAGGGAAGTACTGTGGAAGCTGTACAGGTGGCCAAAGAGCACTGACTTCTTTTCTGATGTTCTCTTCCATTACATTCTGTAATATGTGCAAGAACTGATATCTTTTGAAAGGTGGCTTGACTACCTGGACTGACTTCTAGATGTTTGAGCAGGAGAAGAAAGTATGCTGAGAGGGTACTGGCTATGGATTTGAGTTAGACATGGGTCAGCTGTACACATACTTACAATATTGGTTGGAAGAGTGCAGTGTTGTTTGCTGGCTCTTTTGCTTGTGAGGCAGTTTACAGTGACTTGGCAGTGCTGAAGTGGGAACTTTGGCCTGTAAGGCACAGAATCTATTAAGTGAGTTAAAGGTCTATGTGTTTCAGTATTTAAAAATACATCCATTGTGTTAGGATGATGGGATCTGGCATGAGGGTCTGGCTTTGCTGAGATGTCTCCAGTTAAAAAGGTGAGACAGTGCAAGCTGTCAGGAAACTTAACCTCTACCACAATTCCTCTATATAGGCTTCAAAAGAAACATTAAGAATTCTTTAGTAATAGCTTATTGATTTTGATAATCTTAAGCCCATTTATGTTTGCTGGTGGCTAACATTTATGGATTCACTTTTCAAAGAAAATACAGAGAGTGAGAAATTGGGATACAGTTCATAGTTTTGCCTTATTTTGTTTAACTTTTCAGTCTTAGGCATTTGGACAAGAGGTGCCCACTGGCCATTAGTTTGTGCTTACTTTGTAGGTTATGAAAATAAAAAATGAAAAAACAAAAAAGGATTAATATTCTTTGCTATGTTTCAGACTTTGCCACTTGAGAAGGATTTAGACTTGCTCTTCCTTAAAGGTTTGACAGTTGACTTTGTTATGCCACTTTAAACTTAATATGTACATGCCATGCATGAGGTATTGATATTTTCTTGTGTGGTTTGGAGGTAGTGGTCTTAGGTCTCAAGGTGTCATGACCAGTAGAGTCTTACACACATGAAAAATCATTATGTTAGCTTGCTGTGACAAACTGAATTCTATTTGAGTGGATAACAATTTATTGGGGAGGGGTTAGAACCTGGAGGGAAGGCAGGTTCAAAAATACTTACTACGAGCAAAGGGAATAGTGCTGTCAAATCAGCTTATTCATTTTGTCAGTGTTTAAGCTTCTTTAAGATCTGGAACCAGGAAGGCCTTATTGTCAGAAGCATACTGACGGACAGGTCCAAAGAACCTAAACAAGACCAAACTCATTAACTATTTTTGTCAATCAAATTAAATGCCTGTTCTATGCTGGGAGAAGAGTAAGCAAAAGAGAATGGGGAACAAGACCTTGATTTCCAGGGTAAAATTAGTTTCTTCAAAAATCTAGTTATTTTTCTGACATGCTTTATTTCCTATTGATTTTTTTTCTACCTGATAGGAAAATTTCAGAGGTATATGTAATGAAGAACTTGGATTAACACTTGTAGCAGGACCAGAATATCTTCCATGACAATAATGCTTGTACTTACTTCTAGATTTGTCCCAGTAACTCTAGAAGGATTACTTTACTTTAAACTGTAGTATGGACACATCAGTAAAAGTAGCTGCTTTTAAAAGGTTAGTATAATTTGTTAAGAAATATTCAGAATGATTTTAAAATGGATCTTTTTCCTCATACTTACCGAAGTGTCAGCAGCATCCCATGTTCTGGGTAGTGCTGGTCTTCCTGGCATCCTTCAGGGCTTATGTGGTCAAATTGTTGGCTCTCCCAGTTGACTTGAAAATTAGAGATGTTTCCGTTAATTGTAGGAAAAGAAGATCTGTTGGGAAAACTCAAGATTTGGTAAGGCGAAGACAGAATTCCTACTTAGAAGTGACAGCTCTCTGCCTCTGACAGGTCTTGAGTTCTGCTGAGCTTTCAAATGCAGGCAGATAAATGGATCTGGAGCATCACCTCTTGTTTATGGTTTAGCAGCATCCTCTTTATTAGCACCTCAAAGCACTTGGCAGTGAAAATGAGCTGTTACTGTCTCCCTTTTCATAGAGGGAATCAACAGGATGTCTGTCTAGCTGTCACTGACCAGCTGAGAAAGTGGATTCTCTGATGTGGTCTCTGCAGGGACTTCATGAGCTGATAATGTGTTAGGATGCCGTTTGCCTTTGCAGCCTGAACCAAGCAGCCCTTTTTAACCTCTTTTCCTTAGCTAATCCCCAACTGATGCCTCTCCAAGTTCTTGCTTGTCTTGCAGCAGATGACTGCAGACAGCTGAAGTCAGTGGGACTGATTTGAGGAAGTCACAGCCTGGAGTTGTGAGAAGTGGAACTTATCTTGTGCACAGTTTGCAGGACAGGAAGTGAAAACAGACTGAAAACAGGCAGATGCTTGTCCAGGACTCCCTGTGCTAACCTTTTTTTAATTTCAATTTTGTTCACATGCTCTCCCAACTCTTATGATTGCTCAGATCTGATGCAGGCCAACTCCTGTTTGCATCTGTCTCATCTGGTGAGCATATGGCTGTGCATGTGCCTTGGGTGCGCAGGCCTCCCCTTACGGTCCTACCTGGGGCATGACAGCAGACTGCTGAGTGGGCCACTTGACCTGGCACCTGCATGCACAATTAAAGCACTTTTGATTCAGAAAGTATGAGGAGGGCTTCAAATTACGTTTAGGTTAATAATTTAATTATTTTTATATAATCTCTCTTAGAGTTCCTGAAAGACATTGATAGGAATGGCTTAGAAGCTGTCATTAAATACATTTGGTGTCTGGCCTGCAAGGCTCCCGGAGCCTTTAGGTTCTATTGTAATAGAAAGAATCTCTGTGGTCTGTAGATCTCCACCCTCATCCACACCCAAGTAGTACACCTTGGACTGATAACATGTCTTACAGTCAAGTTCCTTGTACGTGCCATCACAAAACATGGTGGATGGCTGTAAAGCATACTTGTAGAGCTACCTTAGTTCTGTCCACAAACAGATGTCAGCACAGGTGTTCTAACCTGGGCTACACCAGGCAATCACTGAGGAGAAAAAGTTCTAGGGAGTTCTAAACAATAGGAATCACAGTGTGGGAGAACTTAAGACTTCAACTAGAGAATGCTTTGAGTACGCCCTCAAAGCACTTTTGTAAGCTACATGAAATTACTCTTAAATTAACCTCCACTGCATATATATCACATAATAACATGTGCAGATAGGCTGAAGTTTATGTATGTCATGTACTGTTAAGTGTTGGAAGATTGTACAGAGGTGAGAATACATTAGGTTATAGCGCCCTGTTCAACCTTTATGCTCTCTGACATGTGAAGAATTGAGGCTTACTCAGGGACCATCTCACTTTAGTAGCAGTGATCACCCTTCCACATTTAACATAGTGCAAAACACAGGTTTTAGCTGGTCTGAATTCGTTTAAATTGGCTATAATGGAGTGAATCTTGTTCTCGTGAATGACTTGTGAAAGCTGAAGTAGCGAAGCGACTTGCATGTCTCTAAACCAGAGGAAAAGAGAATTTTTTGAAGTGTTTTGGAAGTTTTTTTTCTCTTTGTTGAAGAAAAAGACATACATAAAACAAACAGTCAAAAACAAACAAAGTACCATCAAACATAATTTTAATTAAAAAGTGGATACAGATTTTTTTTTAATAACTCAGAAATGGGTGATCACTGAGTATATGGAATGGCATGATTAGTGTTAATTCATGTGGCTGTATTGTTTTAACAAATTATTTTTGTAGAGTATTATAATTCATGATTGGCAACTTCCTGGTAATTAGCAGTCAATTTTTCCTGTATAAAGTGATTCTTTTTATATTAATGAATGTAATGTTAATCAAAAGCACTTAAACTCATAAAAGCGGGCTAGTAAATAGAAATAATTGCTCAGAATTATAAAGTCTTAGGAAAATAGCATGAATTTTTAGATAATTTTAATAACTAGTCTAGCGTACTTCTAGAATTCCTGTAAAATGAGCTTTGAGGTTTGGTATTCAAAACTGAACTGTGCCTTCATTTCTCTCTGTGCAAAGAACAAACTACTTTTTTTCCAGAAACAGTTGTAACGAACCATTTTCTTTTTCGAGTGGATCTAGCATTTCTTGCTGTGTCAATGTACATATAGTACTGTTGTTTTTCTTGTACTGGACTTGTCTGTGTCTATGATGATTCAAAGGATTGATGAAAATGAAGTGGTTTCTTTGTATTTTAGAAACAGGAACTCTAATAGAGATGAGCCCTGATAAAGTTCTTCCCTGTCTGAGTTTATTTAATCTGTGCCAGTACTTCTGTAAGATATGAGAGAGCCTTTATTTTATGGAGGAATAAATGCCAGTCTCTGTTTTTACAAGTTCTTTGCAGAAAACAATTGTACTGTTACAGTAGACGGTGCTCCAGCAGTGAGCTGTAATTGTTATTCATGAAATATGGAAGCTGTCCTAAATTTTTGACACTCAAGAAGTGTGATGTATGACTTCTTTTTCAAGACTGCAGTTGAATTCAAATGTTTAAATTCAACCACTTAGCTCAGTAAATATTTAGTATATCCTATAAGAAAGATTACTATTTCTATTGCCTTTTCCCTTCCACTTGCTGTAGAAAAGTGAAAGCAAAGGTTAGACTTCAGTGGACTCTTATTTTCTTTCAGTTACTACATGTCATAAATCTTTATGTTCAGTGATTGTTAACCATTTGATTAGGTAAGTCTGTTAAAATATTCATACCTCACACTTGCCCAGATTACTCCAGAATTTTTTTTTCAACTTTCTGTTGCAAACTCAATGCAAACAATTCTTGAGGTTGCAGTTCTGCATTAAGTATTTTAAAATATGGCTTAATAAAAAAAAGAAGTAACTTCATAAGACTTCATTTTGCTCAACCTACAGGAAAATCTCTGATATTTATTAGTAGTAATTAAGATACTTTTGGCTCTTGCTTGGAGAGACAAATATGCAGTACAGATATAGACTTTGCCTCAAATAGCGTGTTTCTATAAATGGATGGCATGAACAAGCGGAGACAGTCACAGAGTGGCTGAGGGATTCCTGGGAGTCCTCTTGTCCACCCCTCCTCTTCAAGCAGTGCCACCAGAGCAGGTTACCCAGGACCATGCCCAGGCAGCCTTTGAAGATCTTCAGAGTGGAGGCTTCACAGCCTCTCTGGCAGCCTGTGCCAGTGCTCAGTCACCCTTATAAGAAAAAAAAAATATTTGCTGATATTATCCTGTAATTCAGTTTGTGCTTCTTGCCTCTTGTCCTGGCACTGGACATCACTGCAGAGAGCTTGGCTTGATCTTCTTTGCACCTTCCCTTCAGATTGCTTGTACATACTGAGATTCTGTTCTTCAAGCCCTTTCTTCTCCAGACTTAAGAGTCCCAACTCTCTCAATCTTTCCAGTTCCTTAATAATTTCAGTAGCCCTCTACTGAACTCTCCCCAGTAGGTCCATGTTTCTCTTGTACTGGGAGGTTCAGATCTGGACTCTGTGCTCTTGGTGTAGTCTCATCAGTGTTGAGGAGAGGGAGAAGGATCACCTCCTTCAACCTGCTGCCAGCGCACCTCCCAGTACAACTCGGATACCATTAGCTTTCTTTGTGACAAGGAAATTTTTGCTGTTGTGTTTTCAACTTGGTGTCCACAAGGACCCATTTGTCCTTTCCTGCAGAGGTGCTTTTCTGTGAGGTGGCTCCCAGCCTAGGCTGGTGAATGGGTTTGCTCTTCTCCAGGTGCAGAACTTTGCACTTCCTCTTGTGTGATGTTTCTGTCTGCCCGTTTCTCTAGCCTGTCCAGATCCCTGTGGATGGCAGTATGACCCTCGGATTTACCAGTTGCTTCTCCCAGTTTTGTATCATTTGTAGACTAGCTGAGGATGTACTCTGCCCTATATCCGTGTTGTTAATTAAGATGTTGAGCAGGTCTGCATGCAGGGTTGCCTCTTGAGGCGCACGCCTAATTACTGGCCTCCAACCAGACATTGTACTACTGATTGTGCTCTGGTCCCAGTTATTCAGCTAGTTTGCAGCACACCTCAGTCTGCTCCTCCAGCCCATGCTTCATTAGCTTACAAGAGACAATCCTAAAGGTCCTACTGAAGTCTGGGTAGACTTTATCCACTGCTCTTCCCTCATTGTCCATGTTATCATTTCATCTCATAAGGTTATTGTGTTGATATGTATTTGTGCAGGTGAGTATTTAACTAGCAGCTTCAGAAGTGTTGCCCTGACAAGCTTTTCTGCAGAATCTGTACTACTTAAATCCTGAATCCCTTCCTAGAAACTCACACTTGAAATTGGACTCTTCTGTTTAAGGTAAATGTCTGATGCTACACTAAGTGAAAATAAATTTTATTAATGGTGGAAAACTGTTACTTGCTCTGTAACTTTCAGTTTTAATAATTCTTTTCATTGAAAGTAACAAAGGAATGATGTGCAGTAGCTGTATCAGTAGAGTTGTTTGATCTGATCGCATGTAATTCAGATTCTCTTGATTGTAATTAGTATTATGCTTTTCAGAAATAAAACTACAAAAAGTTTTCTCATTTCTGCCTCAAGGCTGAACACAAGTAACTCGATGCTTGAGGACAGCATTATGATATTTTCCCATCTGTTAAAAACAAATAAAACCCCCAGAAGTGTCCCACTCTTGCCAGGTTGCCGTGGAAACTAACATTCCATTTTATTGTCTCTGAAATGGACATGTTTTATGTACACACTTCAAATGGTTCAACTTTAGCAAAAGTAATGGTAAATAAATTATGTGAGGGTAACCTTAAACCTTTTGTTTGCTAAAGTGCTTTTTATGTAGGTGTTTACGATAAGATTTGTATAACAAATCTTTTAGATTAAATTTCTGTTTTGTGTGTCAAATAGAACAAGAGTTTCTGTTCTTGTGACTCTATCTACACGTTTTTCGTGAAGTTTCAGAAAATGAATGGCAGAAGAAAAGCTCTAGCTCTTGTGGACTAGGTGGTGTTATGCTTAGAGCATTCTGTGAATTTTCTTGGATTGTTTCATGTTACAGCCTTGCTCGTTTCTTTGGAGTGTGCGTCTTTAACCTGAATTTCTAGGAATAAAAGTAAGGAGTAACTACTAAACCGGGAACTTTTAGTTTCAAATGTTCCAGGTCAGACATCTTAGATTTCGGTTGTTAATAAGCCACTAGATTGATAGAGAAGAACTTTGGGAAGTTGAAGGACTTGTGAGACACAGTTGAGATAGTTGTGGAATATTCTGTGTTATTTGGAAATTAATGCCTCTTATGGTTCTAGGTCAGGTTACCAAAATACTGCTTTGTGGCAGTTGGTGATAACTTCTATGGTAGAAATACAGAGCATCTTTGAAATTGCACTTGACTGAGCTTTGTGGAACTGAAGAGTTGGGCAGAGAGGAACCTTATGAGGTTCCATGAGGGCATCTGGGGAGGAATAACAACAATCTTCCAACGCCTGTGAGTCTGTGATGTCGCACCGGCACTGAGTTAGCATCTGGCTACATAGTCTTGAGTGCAGCCTTGTTCTGTGACTGAATACTGAATTGATTGATTACAGTTTGTAATATCTTGATTACAGATTGTAATATTCTTGATTACATAAAATGAAATAAAGACCATGTTCCTTGCGTCAGTCATGGAGGAATTGTAACACACTTTCTTTTCCAATGACGTACTCCGCAAATAATATTAGTGCGGTAAAGAAGCTCTCCTTCTTTTGAAACAAGCATCAGGTGCAAAAGAGAGCAAGCTATTTTTTTATAACTAGAATTTACTTTATTGTGTGGGGTTTTTTTTGTTTGTTTGTTTTTGTGGAAAATATTTCTTTATATCCTTCCTGTAACGTCTTTGTTAGTTACAAAGGGATGGATGCTTCCATAGATGCTACTTTAGCAGATGTTGCAATCAGCTTTTCATGCCTCAACCACCTTGCAGCTTCCAGAGTGTGTAACTGTGCTGGGTGGTGAGTTGAGAAGGCTACAAGTGACCCAAGTCCTTTGGGAGCTCTGGAACAGACAGGTCTGGGGAGAAGTCTTGGTTGGGATTTTGTCAGACATTGTAGCTGGATCAAAGGGCTGGGAAGGAAAGGGGCTGATCTCTGTGCATGTGTGTGGTATTTAACCTGAAGGATTTAGAATGGTCTCAATTTTTTTCCCCTCTGCAAAAGAAAATTAGAGAACTAGTTTGGGGGAGATACTGAGAGTTGCTCTGGGACACCTGATAACTGTAGAGTAGTACAGAGTCAGATAATGTGCAATTGTTATTTGAATCTTAAAGTCCTGGTCACAGATTTCTTGCTTCAATATTTAGCAGAGGCAAAAAATCCTCTAGTTGCCTTGTTGATTTTAACAAAAACAAATGCATTTCTTTAGGGATTAAAAAAAGTACTTTAAGGACTTCACTGTGGGATTTGTATTGTTCATTTATTTCCTTTAATTACCTTCCAGCTGCTGTCAGCCACAAACGCCTTGCAGTAGTTTTAGCAATCAAAGTTATGGGATAATACACAGGGCCTGGGCTGGAAACGAAGGAGATTGTTTTATTTCTAGCTCTTATTTAGTTCAGTTTTGTAGCATGCAACAAATTACTAAACAGCTCTCTATACTCATTTGTTAAGTTTGCGAATAAAATGAAATTCTTGTATTTATTAAAAAACTGTGAAGGTACTTCACTGAATTAATTGATGTATGGTGTATGTATTTTTTTTCTGATTGCTTTTGGTGTAGTTGGAAAAATGCCTTCAATAAAAGTTGATATGTGATATCTTCTTTGTATGCGAAAGAAGCTATAAATAAAAAGAAATCAGATTTGGTAAAATATGCGGGGGCTGTAGGGGGGTGTGTGCGTAAGATCAGTTATAATTCTTTGGAGGGTCCAGGAGATGAACTGTTAAGTTCAAAGCTTTCTTCATTAATTTTAGGGTATAAAATAAGTCATAGGCATAATAGGAATAGCACAAACCAGAATGAATAAGCTTCAGTGCAAACCTGCTTTAAGTATGCTTCAGTCACTCCAGTGTGTAGTTCTCATTTCACTTTTTGCTCAGAGAAACATGTGAACTACTTGGTCAGAACAACAGGAGGAGAATTCCCGTGATGCCAGGGAGCATTCCGGTGTCAGAAGTACTTACAGAGACTTACAGAGAGTACACATTGCTGCATAAAATATACCTCGTTAATGTTTATCTGGGTAGTCTATGATATTGAAATGATTGCCACGAGTTGACCCCCGCTGTATGTTGATAGCAAGAAGTCATTGTATTTACATGGTAATTGTTTTTACTGAGACATTTTTAGAGGTAGCAGAGTTAATTGGGGTCAAGCTGTTGGCTGATGTATGTGGGCACAGTTCCATTAACTTGAGCTTCTCCTGCAGTGAATTCACCCTCTTAAAAATTTATGGTCCTAATGCTGTCTAGTTTTTGCAAAGATTGAGCACAGCCATTGGTGTTTCTTTGCATAGAACTGGAGATCCTTTTATTTGGGGCAGTTTGATTCATGTCTGTTGATGAACAGAAATTTCAAATGATGTCTTTTAAAGGATTTGATTTTGAACGCTGGACTTAACTTTTAGGTAATTATTTTTAGGAATGTCTCTTGGGTTTGTAATGTGCTAAATTGCTGTAGAATATTGAAACTTACATTTTAGTTCCAGCAATTGTTTTTTTTTTTTTTTTTTTAATGGTATGGGCTTAGCAATAAATCACTCTCTGCCACTGGACATTGTTTGGTCTTGCAACACTGAGTTGAGCATGTACATGAAGGGAGATCTTACCCATTTTGTTTTTTTGAGGAATTGCTGTGGCAGATGTTCATCTTGGAAAGAAGATATTTTTAGCTTTTATTGTAGAACAATTTCTAAGATAATTGAGTAAGTGTTGAGAGGACTTGTTTTTTGCTTACCTCATAGTCCAAAGAAACACTATTGAGAATGGAAGGAAATATTAAAAGGACAGACGTAAATACCTGATTGCATTCCAAATATGTGAATGAGGATTTGTTTTGCACGAATTCCTGAAGTTAATTGAAGCTTCAAGTGACTCTAGGAGAGAGCTCTTTCAAAGTAACACTTCATCTCATCCACTGCTTTTTTTTGTTTGTGTATACAACTTTCCCAGGTGAAATTTCACTGTATTTCCTTCTGATTCCATTAGTTTATGCTGATGCTCAACATTTCTTTCAAGTATATCCATGCTGAAACAATTCAGCATGCTTCATAAATTATTCCAGTTTAGGTTTACTTTTAGCAGAGGGCTTGCATTCATGTGCATGCAACAGGGGAAGAAACAAACAAAAATCCAAGGCTGATCAGTAACAGAAAGTTGGGATGGATTATTTAGGCTTGTTGCTATCTTGCTTGCTGGTTCTCAAATAGACAGGCATATCCTTTCTTTCCAGCTTAAATGAACATCCTAACTCCTTCCCCCCACAAAAAAAAAAAAACAACCAAACAAACAAGAAAGCCAAACCCACAAGAAAGGAAACCTGCACTTGAGAGTTGGAAGCTTGACGCTAGAAGGGGAATTCTGAAATGTCTTTAATTGCTGGCAGCAGTTCATAGAAGTTGGGCAGCTAACTCCATGCAGTTATTTTGGATGCCACTTTCAGTTCCCTGAGGAGTGGATCTTGCTGCTCTGTCTGAGCTGTACCCAGGCTTAGGAGGAAATGTGGCCACTCAAGTTTTGATTTAACATGCAGCTTGAGGAAATAATAATCTTTGAAGCATTAGCAACATACCTCCAGAATCACACTGCTACAGACAACTGCAGGTAGGATATCAGGATATTATTAGAATATTAAGCAGACCATAAAGGGCGTTTTTGTTTTCACTGGCTAGAAAGGAAATCTGCAACTTAATGGGCTGTAAGATAGGCTCCTTTCTGCACATTCTGGGAAAATATAAAAGGCTGAAGTCCAGTCTGCAGCAGTGGAAGTGGCACTGTGCTGTGCCTTTTGTTGCATGCAGTCCTAACGGCAGCATTTCCCTGCTGCTCTGCTAGAATAGGTCAATGTGAGGTCGGTGGGCAGTGCTGTGTGCTTTGAGGGACTGCTTTCAGTTGTGCATTTGTGTTTTAGGGATCCTGTTGTCCTGTTAAGTGAGGCTGAAGTCCAGGGTCTCAACACAATCATCAAAATGTTCGCAAAACCACCATCACTACCATCAATGAAAAATCCCCAAATTGCTGCCTCCCTTCTGCAACAAACAGAAGAGTTTCAGATCCCCCAGAACAGCAGTGGCTGGCTGCTATTTTAGAGGCCGTGTTCTCCCACCTGCATGGACTCGCCAGGCCTAACTGGGCAGACTCTGACTGAATTATTCAATAATGAGAGCCATTCTCAATGACATTTTTTGCAAGGCAGCGAATTCTGTGAGTGGTTAGGCGACCTAGGACCTATGGGGCTATTTATACTGTTTATGACACTCAAACCATGAAACCTCTGTCTACATGGATGAGACTTTTGAGTGAGGAGCAGCGTTTTCGTTTTATTTCCTCTACTCTTTATCCTGAGTGTTTGTTTTGGAACGTAGCTCTCATTATTTTTCATAGCATCAGGCATGTTTCATGTATTAAAAACAAACATGAGAGTACCTGGGAAAGTCACGAAGACCAAGCCAGGCAATAAGAATGTAAGGTATGAACTCTGTGGAACAGATAGCTGGTATTATTCATGGTGTGTGGGGAGATAGGAAATGAGAAACTGGCTTATGAATTCAGATGGTACTGATAACCATGACAACAGTGGCTAATACAGATTAGGCTGCAGCGTAGCGTGTGGTAAAATGTATGGAAGAGGTACATTTCTGAGGCTTTTCAAAATTTGAGAGTGAACATTTTGAGTTATTTTCATATAACTCAGACTTGCGTATTTCAAATCAAACAACTATTTAAAATTTAGCATAACATACAATGAATGAATCTTAGCACATAATTCTCCCCAGGTAAGTAGTCTTCTTAAAATGCTTCTGCTCATTCAATCCTGTTTATTCTGTTTGATATAAGGAGCAGAACTTGACTATTTATTTGCAGCAATCCATTCCTATTACTTTCCTACAGGTGACACCTCGACTCTTTATCAGTTTTAAACTGTTGGGTATAACTCCTTTCTCTGCCGCTCATAAACTAAGGGGTTGGGTGTTGGAACAGCAGTAAAATGCTTTAAATCAACCAAAATGAAGATATATATCAAGCAGGATTTAGCAGTTGTTCAGGAAATTAATCATCCCTCAGTGTTTTATGTGCGCAGACTGCCTCACTTCTGATTTGAAACACACAGAAAACACTCTGTGCTTATTAAACACCATGCTGGCTCTGTGTTTCTTGGCTCCCCTGAAAGTTCAGAAGGCTGTCAGTGGGACTACAGAGCAAGTTAGATTGTCATATGCATACTTGGTTAATGAGTATTTTTTATGAAATTTAAATGAATCTAGCTAAGAGGCCAGAATTTAATTTGATTTCATTAAGGACAAGTTATTGGTTATGATTCTGATACCCTTCCCCGCTTCCCTCTCTAATCTAATAACCTGCAATTAAATAATTAACTAGAAATGTGGGTTTTTTTCCTTCACAATAGTCACAAATTCATTTTTTCATTTCTGCCTACGTGTGCTGAAAGAAATGAGAAGTTGAGGTAAAACACGCATGAGACAAAGTTTGGCATTACTGGCAATACTATTAATAACTGCAAATTCATAAATTGGACTGGAATAAAACTACCAGTATTTCAGTCATGCTTAAAAATTATGGGCTCCTTTTTCTTTTTTTTTTCCACAGAGCTAAACTGTAAAATGGAAAATTGTCTCCCGCAGACAGCTCACGTAGCCTCCCCAGTAAGAATATGGAAAGTACACTTTTAATTGGAGGAATGATTCATTTCCAAGAGGTCGGGCTCTGCGCTTCAGTGGGAGGTGTGAAAGGAGCTGCTGGGAGCCACGGCACCTACCAGCAGGGCTGGCTCCTTGTGATGCTGTAAGGGTAATGGCACTGACCTAAAGCTTGTGGGTTTGTGCCCTTTCAAAACAGTTCATGTTTTAAATATTACTTCTAGTGATGTTGGGTACACTTGCAAATATCCAGTTTTGGCAGTTTTACTAAGTGCTTGCCTTCTGTTTCTTGCTGCAATTAGATAGTGTAATTACTGTATGAACAGGAATTTCTCTATGAAAAGGTTTTTCTGTTACCAGTTCTAAATTAATACCCTTTCAATTGCATTGTCCGCTGTGATGTCCTGAGAAAGGTTGAATAGATGTTTGTGACCTACTTTCTGTGCTGTTCATTATCCTGTATATCTTTACCACATTGTTCCTTCAAGGGAGTTTGTTTTCTAGGGGAGAACAACTTCTGCTATCTCTTTACACAGATGCATTTCCACTACTCTTTTCTAAAACTGGCTTTGGCTAAATTAAGAAGCCATTGGTCTCCATATTGCCAGTCCCCAAGGAGAAAACTTCTTTCCTTTTCTGATGTTTATAAGAAAGCTCTTGTGGAGAGCTACTTTCCCCAGGGAAATTTTCTCTTTCTTTTTTGTACTTCACTGACGAGACACGTCAATGTTATGAGATGGAGTACCTCATTGTCACTGGGTTCTCTTCCAGAGGCTTTGTGACTGTTCCTCTTGCCCTCTGGCAAGATGAAGATCTTTCCAGGAGGACAGAGGAATGAGCATTCCTATACTTAGATACTAAATTACTCATGTGCGTTTGTCCTTCTGCCCTCAAGGTAGTATTGGTAATACCTAAAAATCATAGTATGTGCTGACTTTCTATTTTGTTTCTTGTTTCATGACTTCTATTGCAGAAGGGTTAAGGGAGCATCAACTTTGTTCTGTTTCTTCAAACAACTTTTAGGAAAAGGACATGTGGATCAGTCCTAGGCACTGTCGAATGTCGAACTTGATGTTTCAACCACAGTAACTGTTTACTGCTCATTCTCACTGGATCTTCGATGTGTATCTCAAATTTCATAACTTAGAGTTGTGTTCCATCATCTCTCCATGGTGTACAATAGCTGCTTTTTGCCATACAGGATTTACTGGAGGCTGGCTGTGCAGAGTGATGATTCACTGGGGGAGAAAAGCTCTGGGAAGCATGTCTTTTTTGCTACTTGTGTAAATTCACAGCATAGAACAAAATGTGCTTAGGTTTGTAGGATTAGGCACACATAGAGCTCGGAACAAGGACTTTCATGCATTTTTTCACATGTTTTATTGGGAAACATTAGGACAGTGATGTTCGTAATCTTTGCCTGATCATGTGTTGGACCTGACAGTCTCTTATCTCAAATTTCTGTGATAGCATGAAAGATCAAAGATCTTAAATCTGGTTGAGGGTTCAAAAGTGGAATTTGTATACAAAGGCAAAGAAGCCGCTCATTTTCTAAAGGGCAATCTGTATGCAAAGGAGAAATGGGTATTGTTTTTCCATTCAGAAAATATTGAGAGGTACTTGGTATACCTTAATTTAACATCTTAATGTTCTGACTGGCTACATGTGTGAAATGGAACCAAAAGACTCAAAAAACAAAACAAACAACAACAACAAAAAAACCCCAGACAAAATATTTTAAAAAAATGCCATCCATCTAGAGTTCCTTCCAGGAAACTGTGGGTAAGCTGATCACAAGGAAATGACTTCTAGGCTGTCATCAGATGCTTGTATTTTCCTAAAGTTGGAGCCTGGGATTAGGAAGAATGTTAAGCCCTTAATAGTTTCTGCCTGAAAGAGGTATTTTGAGATGTCAAGATGTACTAAAGTAACGAACTGCAGATGCCTACTGCTTCGCAGATGATGGAGTGTGAGGCTGCAGGGGCTCTGCAAGATGCCTGCCATGTAGGTGTTCACAGAATCAAAGATTGACTTAGGTTGGAAGGGGCCTTGCAGACCATCTAGTTCCAACCCCCCTGCTATGGACAGGGTTGCCACCCACCAGCTCAGGCTGCCCAGGGCCCCTTCCAGCCTGGCCTTGAATGTCTCGGGGGATGGGACATCCACAGCTTCTCTGCGCAGCCTGTTCCATTGCCTCATCACCCTCTGAGTAAAGAAGTTCCTTCTAACTTCTAATCTAAGTCTCTTCCTCTCTCTTAGTTTAAAACCATTTGCCCTTGTTCTATCACTATCAGACCATGTAAAAAGTTTTTATCCCTCCTGCTTTTAAGCTTCCTTTACATACTGGTGGGCCACAATGAGGTTTGCCTCAAGCTTTTTCTTCTCCAAGCTAAACAAACCCAGCTCCCCCAAACTTTCTTCGTAAGAGATATGTTCTGGCCCGTTCTTATGAATATATGGGTAGTCATGTGCATTCATGCTCACCAGCTGGCTCAGGTACACTACAGTGCAGCTGTGGAGGAAGGCAGACACATAAGATGGGTAGGTGTTTGTAAATCTGTGGAAGAAAACGAATGGAATGTGCACAGGTCTTTTGTGACGCTTCCTTCCTGCTGATGCTGTGCTTGTGTGAGAATATGGAAAATCAATCTGGAAGTTGTTTGAGGTCATTTTTAGCAACACAATGGTTGCAAGCCCTGGAAGAAGGATATCCTGTACACAGCCTGCTAGTGGCCCCTGAGTGGTTGTCACCATGCACAAATTCAAACATAGGCCTGTATGTTAATACATTTAGTAAGTGGTTTTGCTCTCCTGGGTCTACGCTGAATGATAAAGCAGCAGCTCACCCAGGGAGGAGAGGCAGGTGTGATGGAAAGATATCATGGTTTGTGACTGCAAGCAGTACAAGGTATCCTCTGCCCTGTAATCATGACAGTCTGCCGAGAAATGAGTTGTACTGCAGAGATCTCACTGGAAATCAGGTGAAATGTGGATTTTGTGCTGCAGGGAGTGCAGCTACGGGGCTGTCACTTCAATAACATTCCACAAAAGAGAGTGGAGGAAAAGTCAGAGATGCAGCTCAACCCGCAGCTGTAATGAGTTTCTCTAATGGTTGCGAAATATTTCATCTGTCTTCCTACTCCCGCACAGGGAGTGATACTGTCAGTGCTGGTTCCTCTTTTTCCATTGTGCCGTATTTTGAAACCAGACAAATATTTTTAGAAAGTAATCTTCCCTTGCATTCTTTGTGAATGCAGCCCATCCCTTTTGTAACCAGTAGCTGCATTTATATGCACTGGAGTCCTTTGTTTTTTTTTATTTAGTAGAGGGTTGTTAGTTAGGGTAGTATGTTTAGGTCATGGTTGGAATCGATGATCTTTAAGGTCTTTTCCAACCTGAGTGATTCTATAGAGCTGTGGAAAATAACCTTGGGAGGAGGGAGTTGAAAGCAAGTGGGTCTTGTTTAGTTTTATTTTACTACTGTCTTCATTTTGCTTCCTGCAGAAGACTGGACTTCTGAAATCTGAAAAAGCTGAAGTTTGTTGGCAGGGAATGCACTTCCCCACTTATGGGGGTAGCGTTTTACAGTGAGACTTTCATGGATATACAAGTTCATAATTGTGCATATGGGAATGGAAAAAAACAGTGATTAGTCTGAGAAAAGCTGGGAGTCTGATGTGAGAAACTGTTGATGTTACTGGCTCCTTCCACATCCCCTCAGAAGCACAGCAGGCTGTTCCGAAGGGTCCGGGGAGGTTCTGTCCTGTCCTTTTCAACCTCAGCATGTTAAGGTGTCTGCAGGGTCAGCCTTGAAGCACAGAGAATGACACACTGATGATGTTCATCATACTTTTCTCACTCTTATGTATCTTCTAACTCAATATGGGCCCCATTACTGCCTAGATAAATGAGACTGAGATCTAAAACTGAACATCTGCGCACTTGCTGGCTGTCTTGTAGGATGTACCTATTTCATTCATGAAACAGTTTTTCTCTGTATTTCATCTGCTTTGATAATGAGCTGTATAGTGCCAGTGGCCTTGGGTGATGTGCTAGTTGCCGAGTAGTCAAAAATATGTGCAGTTCAGAACATGGTACAAGGGAAACATGGGCATAATCTGCACAGTCTGATTTGTAAGCTGGCGTATTTTGTTTCAGTCTCTGAACCCTAACGTTACTGTTGCTCCTTGGGTAGTAATTACATCTCAAATATTTCAGAAGTTACAGTCCTTTTGGACCAAATGAGTTTTATGCAAGTTCAGCAGTGGGCTAAAAGGTCAAACTAATTATTGGCAAGTGTGAATTGAGTTTAAATGTCTAATGTGGCTGACTGGAGGCATGAGAGTGTTAATAAAAACTGCTCTTGGGAAGAATTTACAAATTTGATTCAAAGAATTAATGTGGTGTAGACAGAACTTTAGTTTGAAGTTGAGTGTTAATTGCAACACTTCAGCTAAATCAAAATGCAGAGGAAGGACACTTCATTCAGTGCTGGAAGACATCCCACCAATGTACTAAATGAGAGCTATTAGGAACTTGGACTTTTTTTTCCCCCAGAGAAATATCAGTAGCTTTCAGTTTGTTTTGGAAATTAAGAGAAGACCTTTTAGAGCTGATGGAAACAGCAGAAAGGTTTTCCATGGCTTAAGTTTTCATTTCAGAAAGAAGATGAGGATACTGGAGTCACAATGCTCTGGTCTTGATGATGTAGCTAGTTTAAAGGAGCAATAACCTGAACTGAAACTGTAGTGATTGAAAAGGAGGAGGGAAAAAAAGAGCAACTATGCAACAACAAGCTGATGCTGAATGTTTAGCATGATTGACTCCTTTTCAGAGGTTTTCACTGCCCTTCTAGAATCTTGATTCAGAATAGACTGAATCAAGATTCATGCTGAACTTCTCTCGTAATTATATGCACAGTTACTTCTAAGAGGCTGGTAAGGAGTAACCTTTATGTATCATTGTTTTGAATGAATTTATTCATTGAAGAATTGGAAGCACTTATGCTTAAACTTATTTTTCAGATGCAAACAGCCGTTTGTAGAAAACTCCTACTTCATTGTAAAACTGAACTACATGTTGGTGTAGACTTGATCCAGTGCTGTCCAAAAGTATTTCCTCTGTTTTCTTTGTCATGTTTATTGGCATTATGAAAACATTGTTTCCAATTAAATGCATCTGTTTAAATGGAGGCTTGGAAAGATCTTCCTTTTCCTGCTGTCCTCACTCTTACAAGGGGATTAAGGAACAAAATATTAGGAATGGATTGGATGGAAACTTGTCTTCAGAGTAGAAATTTGAATAACAATGGAAATACAATGGGCACACCTCTTCTGCAAATTCTGTGTTATGTGGGCTTAAGCCAATCTGCAGAAGGGAAACAAATTTTTCTAAGAATACATCCTGCACAAGTGTTATCTGTGGCTTGACTTCTGTACACACGAGCAACTTCAAGCTGTCTACAATGTCTCTCAATCTTTTCTGTATTTCAGTGGGAATGTAGTTAGTTTGTGCAAGTTACAAGCGCAGAGGATGCACAGAAGAAAATGCTAGCTGGGCTACTGCAGGGTAAAAGCCAGAAAGCGGCTGGAGAAAATGATTACTGAGACATTTAAAATGGTAATTGCAGAGATGAAACAGGACTAGACTGGGGGAGGGGAGGAATATGAAAGATTTGGTGGTTGTCATAAAATTCTGTTCCACTCTGAGTTAAAAGGAGTTAGATGAATATTTAGGCATGGTTAACTTGTCTAAACTGATTGTTGAACACAATTTCCATAATGGAGAAGGAATTGAAGAAAAGACTGAAAGATTTAAAAGAAGTGGCTCTTCCAAGTATATTAGGCATACATATAAATCCTATAAAAAGTTAAATGATGGGTGCTTTTACTTCATGGAATAAAAATGTAGCCTATAACCCTGAATAATGCTTTCTGTCAAATTATTTAAAAATTAGATGTCCATTAGAATTCAAAATTGCTTTGCTATGGGGAGCTATTAGCAAAATCTTAACTGTTCCAGGTACATAGTAGGAGAAAGCAGCTAATAATTGGTTCAGGTGGGTCATACGGAAGGATTATGATTTGAGATAAGTGGTTTTAAGGATAAGCACATACATGGATGTGATAATTGGTCTTGGTTGGCAGCCAGATGCCTACCCCGCTGCTCTCACTCCTCTCCTCTACAAGACAGGCTGGGAATGTAGGATGGAAAAGCTTATGCGTTAAGATAAAGACAGGGAAGTCACTTACTTGTTACTGTCAGAGGCAAAACAGGCTTTGGCTGAAGAAAATTTAATTTATTGCCAATTAAAATCTCAACACAAAGGTGAGAAACAAAGAACTGAAACACCTTCCTTAACCTCCTTCCCCCTCTTCATTCCTGAGTTCATCTTCATTCCTTCATTACTGCCACTGCTCCCCCCTGCTGCTGACCAGCACAGGAGGATGAGGATGTGAATGGAGCTTATGGTCAGTCCAGAACAGCTCCTCGCTGCCGATCTGAAACTCAAAGTGCTTAGCAGTCTTCATTTCGTTTCTTCAGCTTTTATGAAAAACTTGTTGAGATTTTCTTTTCCCCCCAAATTAAAGCATTCAGGGAGATTGTGAGCAAGTGTGAAGTGTTTGTGGCCATGTACTCAATGTAGTACAGGTGTAAATGTCTCTCAACTCTTACTGAGCCCTTTCCAAACAAACTGCAATTTCATGGCTATCTCCTCGTGAAATGCATGTGAGACTTCAAGCAGCATGTGAAAGAAAATCTGCACCCCCAATTAAAAAAAACCCTAGCATTATTTACTTTTCTCTCCACCAGAAGCAGACCTTCACATCTGGGAGCTTCTTTGGAGAGTCACTATATTTGGCTTCTTGCTGCTAGAAAAATCCGTTAATTCAGGATCAGAGTTTCTGTGGAAAAGGCCTGTGAGCTTCCAATTACAACGGAGTGTTCCAGCTGGAGCAGCTCTGCAGAATGTGTCTTTTTCAGAGTGGTAGTGGAGGGAAGTCCTGGGTTTTGGTCAGAATGCCAAGCCTATGCTTTCTGTGTTAGTCATTTTGGGGAATAAAAGTGGAAGATCCTTTTTCAAGCACATCTGGCAGAACCAGGAAGCCATACATTGCTCATGCATGCTTTCATTCAGTCACATCAGCAAAAGTACAGCTTGTTGAAGGTTGCTTGCAGAGTTAAACCCTTGGAAGGGGAGTCCTGCTCTTCTGTCTCGTATAGACTCTTCAGCATTTTGGGCAATATGCAGCTATAAACTGGGAATCTAAAGAAACCAATTTGGCAAAAAAACTTTTTAAAATCAGTATAGGTGAAGTCTGAGTTTCCGCTAAAAACCAAGAACTTGAGCAGAAATTCTGTTGTAAATCAGCTCACGCACCTGTTATTCTGTTGGTGCTATGAGGAATCCGGGCTGTTGGTTCTTTGTGGTTTGGTGCTGAGTGCTAATACGTGTTCTTCATTACAAAGCAAGTTATTTAAGCCTGTGGCTTTGTTGTTACCTGGTGCTACTTTCCTGGTGTAGACTGTTTAATGGAAGAGCAAGTTATTGGAGAAACATTTCCCTCTAGTTGCTTGAATTAGTATTATTTACACTTTCATTATTTGCATAATCATCTTGCTTTGCCAGTGCATAAATTTGTGGAACAGATGTTATGATATAGATGCAGACTGATGGAACCTAAATCTGCCCAGGCCCTTTGAACACTAATTCCTTTATTATGTATTCGTGTCTACAACTGATAAGAAAAGCTTGAAAGAGAATGTTCTTATACTTTTTATATATTGGATTTTTTTTTTTTGAAGTTTTTCATTCTAACTGAAACTTCTACTGTAAAGCTCAGACAGATCTAAATGAAGACACAGACCTTCTCAGTGTCATAGGAAGTTGTTGGAAGCATTTACTAGTACAAAAAAAGTCCACCAAATCCGTTAATGTGTTGAAGGCTGCTCTTCAGGTTTCCTGCCTCAGATGGGTCTGGCCACGTAAAGATTTCTGCTCTGCTGCTCACGAGAACAAGGTGGTTACTGAACAGTGGTAGTTCTTGGACTTGCTCTAAAATGACTTGGACTAATTAGCTGAGACCTCAGCTGATGCCTCCATTAGGCTAATCCCGTATTTTGCTTTAAAACGTTGCTCTGCTCTAAGAAAAGACAATAGCAAAAATATTATTTTAACTGTTTACTTAAAATGCAGTAAGTAAAATGAAAGCATTCTTTCTTGTCACCTAAAGCGACCACTGTACGTCAGGCAGTTTGAGTTAGCACTGATAAACTGATAGCAAAAAATCTTTCTTTCTACAGGATGGAGAAAGGTTCTCATTGGAGAAAAGTAGTAACTGAGCTGTTATGAGGCCTGACACAGTCTTACTAACTGAATTTAAGCCTTCCAATCAGACTATAGTCAGAAGTTTGTTATCTGATTCCTACATACTTAAAAGAAGGGAAAAACTTAGCCACACAGGACCCAAAGTGATTCAAATCCTCACAAGTGTGCCTGCAGTGCTTGGGTTCTGCTTGGGTGCAGCAAGTGTATAGGGCTGGCAGGGACCTGGCATGGTGCCCCAGTGGATAACCCTCCCCACAACCCTTAGCATCCACAGCACTGCTGGTGGAGGCAGCACAGAGCCTTTCTGAAGCTCCTGTTCCTTGCAGCTTGCCAGTCTTGGCTGCACTCGAATAAAACATGAGGAGCAGAGGGATGGTACAGCACATAGTTCCCAATGGTGACAATTTCAGGGTTACAGTCTTCATATACCTGAGCTGGTTCTGCGTAAAACTGCCTCAGCTTTACAGCCAGAGTGGGTAGAGACTTCTTCTGTTCCATGCTGGTACTGGGAATGATAGAGGTATTCAGCCATTCTCGTCTCTGCCTCCCTTGCAATTAGTGCTGCATAACAGAAGAACTCATCGTGAATGCTTGAAAGCTGTCTGCGTTTTTGAAGTTCTCTAACCTTTCCATCAGCTTTCTTCAAAAACTCAGACTTGAAGTCGTAAATGTCTCTGCTTGCTATTTAATTCTGTATGATGAATCCTAAAACAATTTTCTGACTTCCAGTTTTTTTTCCTTTAAAAGAACTATTGAATTGTTAGCCCTCTGTACCTTTGACTTAAATCATTCTCACTGTGTCTGTGGACCTTCTGCTGGAATTTGAAACAAAGCACTTCTCCTGTGCAGAACTCATTGTAAAATAAACATTAAAATTCTAAACCAATGCTTGTATCCTACCATTCTTCATTATTTGTATTATGGTTGGTTTAACTGGTGCTGGTAGGTGTCCTGTGATGGATACATTCAGGCTGACTCTTCTATATAATTTTCTTATACGTCATTTGAAACAAATTAAGACTACATACTGAAAATTATTTGATTATGATTATGATGCTCTCATTTCAAGAAAAGCATAAAAACAGTTCAATATTAGTGCCAAGGAAGAGACTGGCTTTGTGTTTGTTTCTAGAAAGATAAATTTTACTTGCCAGGTTTGCAGAAACAATATTAGTATTTGTGGTGCAGAGAAGCAGAGTTACTTTTACTATGAATAAGCCATTTGGCTGAGAATTAGAATACTTCTGGTTTGGCTGATGCTGGTGTGAACCTTGCTGAATATCCTCTGTATTTATTGTTTGCATCCTGGAGTACTGTGGGTAGCAGCTTTCTGTCATTGTGCATCTGTGTAGTGCTTATCCGCTAAGTAACTTGGAATATTAGGTGAAACAAGTACTAAGGGAAAAGATACAGTGGAAATACCAGAAAAGTGTGTACCCGAAGCCATGATGATTAAGTAGCCATCCTAATACACAACTAAGAAGATAAGTTTAAATTATTTCCTTGGGAGTCTGTGTTTCAAAAACAAACAAAAAACCCCACACAAACTTAACTGTAAGAAATTTGTCACTGGTTCTACCTCTTTCATCCCTGCTGCTATTTAATCAGTGCTGTTGTGGAAGAATTATCTTCAGGACTTTCCACCTATTCCAACAACTCATTGTTTTTTTTTCCTTCTCTATTCCTCTTCTCCCTACATTGTCCCATTAAAGGTCTTGACTGGGTCACAAAATATTTTGTCTTGTTAGACAATCAAAAACACTCATTTTGGGACCAAACTGTGCTCTGCAATCTTAATTGTATTCCATCCATTCTCAACATCTAAGGATTCCTGGTTTTTATTGTTAGTTATGTATGTTGTGGGTTGCACCCTTGTCCTTTCATCCCTATTTGCAACTTTTAGAGGTCTGGAGTATGATTCAGCTCAATACTTATATTGCTTATGTAAGCTTATGGGCTTTGCTATATTTTTACTTGAACACAAACCACAAATGCAAGCTAAAGGAGGGAGTCAAGGAGAAAAGGAGTGATTCTGACCTTTGAAATGCAGGTAGATGAAATGAGGAGCTACTGGTTCTGGGATTCTGTTTTGTTTTTGCCTTTCTTGTGAGAGGTGGCTGCTGCACTGCTACAAGCATATATGCATGACAGTACTGTACTAGATGTGGTCAGACTTTCCAACTCACCAGCTACTTCTGCTTCTTTTGAAGGTAGATACTGAAAAATTCTCCTTTTTGATATGTAAGAAAATTCTTGATTGCAATCAGCCTCTGTAAAGCCAGTTCTTCCCCTGTAGTCTTCTTTCTGAAAATTACCGAGTCTTCAGCTACTGCTCTACATCTCTAAGGTAACAAGCTTTTCAGTTTCTTCGAAGACAAGCTGCAGACTCACCAATACAAGCTGTTTTTACTTTCCCAATTATATGAGAGTTGGAAGTCTAGCCTCTGCCACATCAGTTGTTCATTAGAAATGAAAATGAAGATACGACTTTGTATCTTGGGTGTAATTCCAACATTTTATTGACAATGCTTACACTACTGTCTTGTTGGCTATAAAATATATGAATGTAGCCCTTACATATGTACTAAGGAAAGAGAAACTAAAATGCTATGTAAACTGTCACCGCCAGCGATGACAATCAGGGTGAATGGACAAGGAGGCAGCTCCCAAAGCGCCTATGGCTAGGTGGACAGAATAATGGACTGACACTAATATAGTGATATCTGTCTTCCAGCTTTATTATGCAGAACAAAAGAAAACAAAAAAAAACCCCACCGTCCCGCAAAGCGAACATTCTTATAGTGCTAAACAAACACAGCTGAGCCCCGATTGGCTCCCCTTGGCATCGTGTCCAGTTTGGATTGGTTGTTGTCAGACTTCCTCATTAACTCCCATCGGGGTCAGCTCAGTAGCCTCTTGGTACACTGGGTTGCTCACCTCCAGCTGCAGTGGATCATGGCCCCGCTCCATCAGAAACATCTCCACAGTAAACTATGTTCATTCTTTTAAGAGTTGGCCTTATTTCCTGTGATCACAGCTGTAGCTGGTTTTTCCCTTGTGTGTGGTGTTGTAGATGAAAACAAATCTTGCAATGTATTATAAACTACTATGAAATGTTTAGAGAGCGACATCTGGATCTTATTTACTTGTGGAATTGTTGCTCTAGTCTGCGGTCACTACTCAACCTCACTACTGTGAGGATGAATAGGAAGCAAAATTGTAAAGTGAATGTCATCCAGTAGGAACATTAAGAACATTGTGATTGTGTGCTCTGACCATCTTTCCTTTTTAGTTTGTGTGAGGTTTCATCCAGTCTGACAGCACAAACCTAACTGAAGAATTTAGATTAAATTGGTTGTAAGAGAAAGAAATACATCATTTTATTTTACTCCATGACTAGATGTCTTGTGCTGTTGGTGTTAATCATTGCAGGGGTCTGATTGACATCTTACCCCTTCCTAGAGTGGTATGTTTTTGTTAAATAGTTTTTACTGCTTGGAGTTAGTCTTGGGTGCTAACAGGAGTGTTTGAAATGAAGACTGTTTCAACCTCTACTGCTGTAAAGCTCTTCTTTTTCCTTTTATGTGTCTTAAATGCTTAAGGCTTTTCAGGCGCCATCACCACTGATTGGAGATCTGCCCATGATAGTTTTAAATCTGACAAATGCTATAAAATTATTGTTGGCTTAAGTTTTACAAATTTGAACTTTTACCGGAGTTCATAGGGAAAAGGGCTGTTGGAGCATGGTTAACTGGATTGGTGAAATGCTGCTTACTCCTGTTGATGTCTTGGTGTTGCATATTTTTGTCACATGAACAGTGATTGAACAGCACGATTGGGACTTACATTTGTTATGTGATAAAAGTTGATATACACATGTTGATACAACTTCTTTGAAGGTAAAAAAAAAAATAATAAAAGATTGTTCTCTATAGGATGTCAAGCAATCAGTAGAAGGCAAGACTCTGAATTTATTGAAATAAAGGTTTCAATGAAATTGCCCCCCACCTCTATTTTTTTTTCTTTTAATTATCAGCAGTTAGTTTTATTATAGAGTGCTTTTAATATCTGCCCACACCTTTGCTTGAAATTATCTTTAGATTTGCACCTGTAACATTCAACATCACTCTGTGTAGCTCTTTAGCTGGTCAATGCCTGCTAGCGTTAATGAGAATTGAGACAATTGTTTTTTCTGTAGCAGTTTAGACCTCAGTTATCAGTCTGAGAAAAAATGGTCGTTTCTCTTTAAATAGCATCAAACCTAGCATTCTGTGATACTGTTTAGTTCAAAGGGCCTTCTAGAGGTTGTTTATGCCCACTGATCTCTGCTGCTTTCTCTGCTCTGCACTTCACTCTTTTAATTCTGTTAGTGCTGTTACACCTTCAAACTTGTAAACTGAGAAATGTGCTTCCAGTTTATATACAAAATGAACTTGGAAAAATTGTAATTGAGATGCAGAATCCTGCATTTAAACTTACTGATGGCTGCATTTCTATTCTAAAGATCTTGTGTAGGTGGCTAGCTTCGAGTCAGCGTCATTGGATACAAGGAGCAGCTTAAGCACCTCTTTTTAGTGAAGTTTTCTTGGTTGCCAGCAATAATTAGATGCATCTTTACCTGGAATTATAGAGGCTGAACTATGCTGAGGAACCTCTGAAACATCTTCATGTACCAGACCAAAGACTTTGCTTGAAACTTAATTGGATAACTTTGTTGACAGGGTTGCCTTAAACACAAACATACCATGTAAATTAAACAGCTCATGGGAGAGAGCTGAATTTATTGATGTTTGAACATCATCAAAATTGTTAGGACTTAATTACATCTACCCATAATTGAGTTTCTGCCCCCCTTGCTGAAGACCATTGTGACTGATTCAACATGCTACATCTTCATTTTTGGCATCTAGGGACAAAGAAAGAACAGCACATATGGGAGAAGAGTATTTCATGATAAGCAGAATATAGAGTAAAAATAACATTCTTGCAGTTTGAACTAGTATTTAAAAAAAGACAGCACTTTTGATTAAATAAATCCATCTAAATTCTTTGAAAATATTCATACAGATTTTGCTTTCTTCAGTAGTAGGTTACTAGTCTAATTTGAAACCAACGATTACTCAAAGTTTTCATCCTCAGTTGCACAGGGAGATGCAGCCCTGAGCTCTGCACAAGTAGCAGGTTAACTTAGCACAATTGCTGTGCCCTCATGTTGGCTGTTAGAGCAGTGCATTGATTTTCAGTCCTGACTTTTTGTCATCTTTCTATGAACCAAAATGACATGGATATACTTGTATAATATCCTGAATTTTTGCCAAATTCTTAAGTTGGAAAGTGTTCAGATGACAGGCTTTGAGCAACCTGACTGGACTGTAGATGTCCCTTTTCATTGCAGGGAAGTTGCACTAGATGAGCATTAAGGGTCCATTCCAACTCGAACGATTCTATGATTCTATGACTCCAAGACATTAAATAAATAGATGATATGGGAATTTGTTCCATTGCTCCCAGGCATGAATAGTGCTTGTGCCGGTAATTTTGCCTCTGGTATGCCACAATGAGAAGTGAGTTTACTCTGCAGTGCATGGCTGGAGTCATCTACAGACACTTGGTGGTTGTATTAGGCTGGCTTATGGAGCATCTGTGGGACCTTTTGTTCCCCATTTAGAATGGGTGCACACATTTTTCTGAACAAAATTAAGCTTTTGTTCAATTTTTATATATATACTTTTAGCATTACGTACATACGTACATATATGCGTAAAATCAATTTTGTATCACTTAATTTGGTGTAAATACTTGCAAAAGAAATGTTTTTGTTTTTACATTTGGCTTACAAAATGGAACCTGTGTTCTCCTGTCTGAGGTTAGTTTTCTATTTCCACAGAAGAAAGAGAACTCTCTGGTTAGAACTTTTGGTTACAACAATCTCTAGCTTTCATATTTACTGTGAGACTGGAACAGACATTGGTATTTTAAGCTTAGAATTAGAAGTTACTCTTACGTTAAATTTCTTTTGTGCATCCCGGACTAATTACGAATCCATTAACATCAGATACTTTGCTGCTTTTTATTGGTCATGAGCCTAGAGGTATAGAATAAAATCCTTGAAATTCTTTCATCTTCTAAGTAGAGTGTTTAGGGAATAATCACTTCTGAAGTAATATTCTAATAACAGTAGTTAAACACTAAGAGATTCAGTATGCATAAACTTCAATACATTGTAATATATGGAAGCTACTATCTCTGTGCTAATGCTTTTACTTCTGGTTTTGTTTAACACTGTTCATTGTGTATTCACATCTGTTATATAGAATTTGTCTTTTGCTAGGTGTGATTGTTTCATTTACTCAATCTGCTTTCAGTTAGATAGTGGAAGTGAAAATTTCTTAGTTCGCAAAATTATTATTTTTACTGCTTTTTAAAGAAGTAAGTTTCGTGTAGAAAACATCCATAACTATAACCTAATTATTGTGATCTGGAAGAGATTGAAAAGTATGCCTGTAATGTAACCAATTAGAAAGCATGAAAGTAGAGAGAAGGTGTTCTTGCTGCTCTTCCTATATATTGTTAAAAAAGCAGTGTTCAGCATTCATGTCCTTAGTATAGCTGGCCTTAGGGAGCCCTGAGCCTTTTGAGGCTTTTCAGTTAATGTGGATTTGCAGAGCAATGTAGGTAAGGGATTCATTTAGCATTAGGCTGGAAAACGCGGAAATCCTCTAAGAAAACAAAAAACTACTACTGTTATTTTGTTAGGTTTGTTTTTTTCTTCTTGCCAGTAAGCGATTGAGATAGAGATCAGAAGTGAGAGTTGCTGCTGTTCTCTGTTACATGATCTGGGAATCATTTCAGAAAGTAATTCTCTACAGTTAAGCTGAAGTCAGCTGAGCTCTTACACGCCGTCATGCTCTCCATTCAGACTTGAGAACAGCTCTGTTTTTTTTTTTTTTTAATGTATATTCTTCTCTGGTATAAAATGTTTTATACTGGTGAAGTCCAGAGTAATGTATAGCAGCTGTGAGGATTGGGTAATTTTCTGCAGATAAACTAGGAATAAAAACCGAATATCCATAAAAACAAGCTGAAGTCATTTTATTGCTTTAAAGAAACTAAAGTAACATCTGCAATAAGGTAATCATCCAAGCAATATTTATGTACTCATCATACATTTAGTTTGTAGAAATCATCCATTGATTGTAATTGAGCATAATAGACATATTTTCCAATGGCCTTATCATCTCCTATTTTTAGAATTACTTTCCATAAAATGATCTACACCTTTCTTTTTGCCTGAGCTGTAAATGTTTAATAAGTTGATATTTGTCACTTGAGTTATTATATTTAATAGTATCATTTGTGGATGAATGGTGGATTATGGTTTTGAGAGGTTCCTGGATTTGTGGGGTAAGGGGCAGAGGAGGCCAGCAGGATGCCTTGTTCCCTAGCCAGACTGATCTCAGTCAGTAGGGAAAGGATCCTGGGTTATCTTTGGGCAACGTCAGTTCACACACGGCTATCGGGTTAGGTCATCTGGGGAACTTATCCTCCTTCCTTGTCCTTCAGAGCGTGTGCAATGCCGTTCTCAAATGAGCCTGCTTTTCTATCAGGACTTAGTGGTGCCTCTGCATTTGTATCATATTTGAGGCTTCAAAATGCTATAGAATTTTTATCAGTTGTTCACCACGCTTCTGTGAATGGAGAAAGGAACTTGAAAGAGTCTCACAGTAACAATGTCACCCATGGCTGGTTCCTGATATTAATCAGATCTCTGGGCAGGATATGTTTTAGAAACTTGTGGATGCTGTCAGGAATACTCAGTATCATGTTAAGTTGCATTTGTGGGTTCTTCTATGTTTTGTCTTTTTTTAAATTTGTTTTTAAAAAACAACAAAAGCAAACAAAACTGCCAAAAATCATTTGGCTGAAATGCCCTTTCCTTTTCCCTCTCCCTTTTCTATTTGTTTTCATGTATTCACTGCTTCCTCAGTTTCCTCATTTATTCACTGTTTTTTGTAGATTGTGTTCCATTTGGCCTTCCCAGCAGAGCTCTTGATTTGATAGGGTCTGGAGATGTCCCTGCAATGGAATCCTCTGGGAATAAACAGCAATAAGAGAATCTTGTCAAACACCTATTAGAGATGGGACTGAAGGGCCCTTCCCTTGTTTCTGGCTCCTTCCTGGGAGGAGATGCTGAAGATAAGAAAAGGTTGAAAGGTTGTTGCCAAAGCCACGGCTGCTGCCACTGCTGTCAAGATCATTTTGTTACTGCAGCCGCTCTCATTACCATCACACGGGAGTAATTAACAACATGGAGAAAGAAGATCAAAGATAAGGAATGTAAACCCTGCTTTGCATGTCTCTGTGCAGAACAAATGAATCAAAATGAGTGTTCAGCACAATTACACAAAAACAACCTGCTACTCATGGATTAATTCTGGGAGTGGCAAGCTTAAGATGTGTTTTTGTTTGCTTCAAGTATGGATTGAAAACGTTACGTACTGTAGTATTTAAAGTAAATTGTTAATATGAAAAACGCTCTCATTGCTTGCTAAGAATGTCTTACACAGAACTGTGTTACTGGCTCTTGAGGCCAGGAATGACATACTAATACTACATTAAATTACTTTGCTTCCTAAAACTGTTGGATTACATCAAAGCTTCAACTGGAAACCATCATTACTCTCTCCTATAGTGTTAATATATCTGTTTTTCCGTTAATTGCATGATCACTGTTAATTTAATCTGCAACAGATCAATGGTACAGAACCACTGAGTGTATTTCTATTGAGTAGTAAGTGAATGGGATGTTTGAACTAGCTTAGTGTTCTGTTAAAAAGGACAGTAAATGATTGATATAGAAGAAGTGAATGGGAGGATAGCACTGCAAAGTACATAGTCTTTTTGGCTTTTCTAGTCTTCTATTTCCTCTTACTTCATTAAATTTATGATCATCATGTTTATAGCCTTCATGCAGATTTATGTGAAATCATCCCTGATGCTCTAGGGTATAGTAAAAATTAAATGGTGTTTGTTAATTTGTAAAAAATTATTCCATCTCCTTTGCTCAGCTCTTCCTACCTTCTGTGTCCTATGTGGAGAAAATGTTTTATATCTTCCTATGACTCAGAATCTCAAATGATGTGAGATGAGCTGGGAAATCCATCTACTCAAACCATAGCTCAAATGCACACCCTGACAGGCTTAGTTTTAGATGTGTAAAAATCTTAGGTCTGACTGTCATTTTGCTATGAAGCTTCAGTAATAAGAATGCAAATGGCCTGAGATCCTTACACACACGATTTAATTACTGCTACCAAGTGAGTTGTAGCTAGTGCTTTCAGTTGCTTTTTGTATCAAATAGTTCCTACGTACCTGTCTGTCCATAGACATCAGATGGGAGTGCTGGGTGCCTTTTGATGTAGAAAAAGAAGCAGTGAGGTGTAGGCAGCTGATGAAAAATCTGTTATAAGCTATGGGGTCTCTGTGTTTAAACCTCATCCTCTTTACCTCTCAGGAAGAATTTAGAGAAAGGAAAGGAGGAAAACACAGTATTGCTTGAACCTGCATTGCAACAGAAGATTTTTTCTTAAATTCTGTGTTTCTTTTTTACAGATGACTTAAGCATTGAAGGAATTCAAATCAGTACCAGCTTGAGAAGGCAGAAGGAATGTATAGTATTTAGGCCAGGACTGAAATACTTTGGTTTTACTTTTTTTATTAAAGCTTGTAGGGAATGTATAGAAATACTTGTAGAAAATGTAGTGCTGTTTTAGTATTTTTGTCAAGCAAGTACATGAAGGGGTAAGGGAGCGTGAAAACATACTCATTTTAAGCAAAGGAGTATCTGAAAGCACATTTTTGTTTTGTTCAGATGAGATTTCACTGATTGTCAAATCTGATTGCATTAAATTAGATGCTATTAAGAGGTGAGCACCTGTTGTCTTAAGGTAGGTGTCTGGTAGGTCTGTGGCCGTCCCTTGAGAAGCATCCTTTCAATTTTTACTTTGAATATCATGCTGCCTCAGGACAAAAGATCTGTCTCATTTTGCCACAGTGTAGCTGAAGTGCTTCTTCTGTCTGTGCTTTACTCAGATAAGAAATTTTCCAAAACCAAAATTGAGACTGGACAGTTGTTTTACTTGTCCCAAAGTATCCATTATCAAAAATTTGGTTCCTAATTTATTCGTGTTTTGTACTTGTGGTAGCTGTAGATTCTAGTGGGGTTAGTGTGCAAGGAATCTTTGTGGCCCTTTGCCAGATTCATTCCAGCAGGTCCATGTCTTCTCCAGAGAAGCCCAGCACTGATGTGGCTCTCCGCATGCACTGGAGAGGGGAATGATCACCTCGCTGAACCTAGTGGAAATGTTGTTCTAACACAGCCCAGGATGTCATTGGTCTTCTTGGCCATAAAAGAACACTGCTGAATTCCAGGACCTTCTAGATCCTCTAATTCAAAACTACTTTCTGAACAGTTAGCCCCACTCCTGTATTGGTGGGCTCTATGTTTATCTGTTGGCTGGAGGCAGTGCATCAGCTTTCTCTGCAGATTAGGCGCAGGGAAATCACAAAAGGAGGCTTTTGTAGACTTATCTCTGTGAAGGGAGGTGATCCACTGCACTGATACACACCGGTACTTTTGACAGCACCAGTAATTGACTCGGAAATTACTGCTACACAAATGTCTAATAACGCAAAACATTACTGTTTCAAGAGTTTCTATTATAATGTTCTTAGTCTGCTCTATACAAATTTTTAGGTGACTCAACAGTAATTACAGTGGATGCATTTTAAGAATAATCAAGATTTTCAAGAGTGATACTAAAACTTTGAGTGCTGCCTTGAAATTTTTAAAGGAAGGCCAATCTGTTTAAGCCTGTCACATCAGCACTTACTGAAAATCAAAGTTCTAATTAAGTACTCCATTATTGGTTGAAAATCTCTATATGATGTAAAGAAATATGTTTAAATAAAGGGGTTAGCAGGTGGAACAGAAAGTAGATTAACTGTTACCAAAATGTTTTGATCAATAAATGGTGATCAGCTGTTAAAACTTCTCACTTGAAGGGCAGGAGTTGAACCAAATAGTTAGGCACAGCCCAGGTGACTTTTCTGCAGCTATTCAGGTTCTGCACTGTATTGACTAAACATTCTGTAGGGCTCTCCTGTGCAGTAGAAAGCAACAGAGTCATGCTGTCTCTCCTGCACTTCTTTCCATTCTCCTAGGATTACTAAACTAATTTCCCTTATTAGAAAGGCTCAATGTTGTGCAACATGAAGTACTTTGTGTCTTCTTCCTGCCTTTAGGAATTGATATAAACAGATGCAAATTGCTTTGTCTGTGAGCAGAATGGTAAATTGCTTTTCAGTTGTGTTGAGATGTTGAAGAGAGAAGACAGTGCAGAGCCACTGACACTACTTGTAGGTAATGCTCTACCTGCTTGGCACTGCCATTCCTTGTGGGAAGTAACACTTTATCATCATCCAGAGGCGCTACTAATTTGTACTGTTGAAAGAACTTTTTGCTGATAAAGGCAGTTTTATAGATTTTAAAGTAAATATTTTTTTCTGTGCCTATAGTCTGTTTAAATAGCTTATTAAATAATAAATGTGATGTTTTTGCAATACTTTCCCATTTTGTGTTATGCGTGACTACTGTTGGTTAGAAGAACACTTTAAAATGCTTTTCAAGTGTTCCCATAAAGTGTCAGCAGTATTAGCCATAATGTTTTATTACTATTATCATTTTATTATTGTGTAAGTAATTTCTTTATGGAATTTTGGCTTGGCTGTCACATCCTGAAGGCACGTGAGGAGCATCGTGCATGCCAGGCAGTGTGAGTGGAAGGGCTGGGCTGCTTGGCGGACAGCTCAGCCAGCCTAATTCCGCTGGAAAGTGGGACAGAGTTCAGTTGTGCAGAGCGCTTCTCACACAGAGTTATTGGCTGTCTTCGCCTCCTATTCTTCCAAGACATTTCACATTTGCTGAAATCAAATGTATGCGCCGACTGGGCGTGCAGTGGCCCTGTCCATTAAGCAAATTGTGAGGGTGTCTGAGGTCCCAAGAATTGCTCAGTACTTTCAGAAATAAAGTGGTAGCCCTTCCATCTCAGCAATTTCACACACTCCTTGTGATTTCCATTCTTTGACTGCAGAAAATGGCCTAGTGTTTAACAGAGTGCTAGTTGGTCTTCATTATTTTTGGAATTAGAAGCATAGGCATTCGGCAACATGGGTCACAGTTTCTTAATTATATCCTCTGATCTTTCAGTTGAATGCTTCTATTTAATTTTTTGCAGATTTTTGAGGTGCCTGGCCAGTGCATTTTTTAGAAAAATGCCAGACCGATTTACTGTTTTCCTTGGTATTGTGCAAGTATCTACCCTTTTCTATTTGCTGAAGATTGAAATAACTGAAAATCTTACTTTGTTGTACACAGAGCAAATGACATCTGCCTCTGTAATGTGGGCCGTCTTGTTTGACATGGGAAAGCTCCCTGTGAAGGCAGAGTGCTTATTTCATCTGCATATGTGTAATGGCTGAAAACAGAATTTCTTAGTGACACTCACGAACTAACACTGAAGAAAGCTGTGTTACCCAAGTTTTAATGTCATGGGGAGGAAACAATGCTCTGTTCAGAGAAATTGTGATTTCTTTTTTTCTTAGCTTACTATTTTAACTTTCTGGACTTTTTTTTGCTTAGGAATATATTTTTCCATCACATGTCCCCTGGGAAGTTAAGTTATAGGTAAGAAAACTTATTTTTTTATTTTGTAGCAGGTGGACTAGGTAGTCCAAAAATAAATCACCTGTTACTAGAAATGTATTTTATTTGTGGTCATTGTTTGGAAAGGATGAAGGGGGAAAGTGGTGCATTTATTGCTGTTAGTGCTATATTAGCAGTTAAATGTGGAGATTCCACTCAGCTAAACACTGTAACAGCACACAGAAATATGTGACTGCAGTAAGTAATCTCTTTCCTCTCTTACACTCTCTTGTCTTTCCTTTTTTATTTCTTTTCTATGAGATAATGTCTGGGAATGTAAGACTTGCAGTATTGTAATCCTAATTGAGACGTCGGGTTTACTGCAGCAGAAAAGTGAAATAAAAATGATTTGCTGCACAGCAGTTAGTGTTAGCTATGGAAACCCTCTCTGCAGAAATGCCCCTGAGGCAGTGGCCGCTGACAGTGCTGACTTTGGGATGGGTCGGAGGCAGCCTGCTCTCCCCATGGCAAGGGAGACAGCATGGGGAGTAAAGCAGAAATGCCCAGTGGTTTATAGCTTTCCTCCTTCAGTTTTATGCAATTTTCATAATGGTTTCGTTTGCATATTCTCAGGTAGTTTGCAGATCTTGTTTAAATTGCATGCTTGTGTGCCGAAGATTAATCTTAGTAAATGAAGCCTGTTGTTTCAATGTAAGATGGGAATGGAACATGTCTCTGTTACCCTGCTTATGATCCTTGATCATGAGGGCACAGTTTTTATTGAACAAGTGGACAGTTGTTTTCATCCTCAGATTTCTCTTATGGTGCTGCCAAACAAGGATTGCCACAGGCAGCTTATGTGGTGGCAGCCATCTTGGTTTGCTTGGGAGGTGCCACCAATCTCACTGCTGAGGTTAGCAGGGTTGCTCACCGTCCCTAGAGTGTGTTGGCCTGCAGGATACATGCAGTTGAAAGATGTGATGTTCTGGCAGTAAACATGCAAACAAAAAGTTGAGGTTCATCTTCCCCATCAAATGGGTTAAAGGCAACATGCTGCAGGATGGACATCTGCATGGCTTATGCTGAATGGCCCAGACATGTGAGTTTTGATGCACGGAAACTTTGCAGTCAATAGTGTGGAGAAGGTTTGGGTAGGATTTAGCTCAGCTGTGTTTACTCTGCATGAGCCTTTCCAAGGTTTGCCATGTAAGCCCTATTTTGTATGTCACTTTACCTCTTCCTTTTTGTGTCCGAAGATTGCTGAGCTTTTTGTGTTTTTAGTTTGTAATCCTGTTTACCTCCTCTTAGTTGCTTAAAACTAACATTACCAACCTCTAGAAAACATCCGAGCTATATGAAATGATGGTCCCTAGACTCATGTCTTGCTTTGAGCAGCCTGTTGAATCAATATGGGATGGAGCTGCTGTAGTGGAAAGTACTGTGTAAGTCGCATAAGGTTACACTGTGGGAGACAGAAAAAGCGTGGAGAGAATTCCACCTGGGAACTGTAAAGGGCTGTGGCCATCTCTGGGAGACAACTGGCAGCATGAAGCAAGAAGCTACATCTGAGATGCTGCAAAGAGCAGGGCTCTCTGATGAGGGTTTTCCCTGCCAGTGATAGGAAGAAATTAAATAAAGAATATTTGGACTGAGCTGCAATGCTCTTTTCAGTGGGATCTATGTGATCAATCATCCCTGGAAAGTGCTATTGACCGATATTTTAACTAGACTGAATAAACCACTGTTGTGTACTGCAAGATGTAATTTTGCATTGGTAGAGGAATTCACTAATGACCTGATAGATAAGCTTCTATTTCTAACTGTTGTTTGCTTAGAAGGCAGACCTAGAATGTTAATTTTTTCACAGAGGAATAATTTAGGCAGAAGACTTGCCTTATATTTTTACGGACTTGATTGTGACTGCCGGTCTGTGCAACAATTCAGTCTTTGTTGAGCTGCATCAGTAGAGATTTTAAAATGGACAGTCATCTGAGTGCTAACAAAGAGAGTCAGCTCATCAGTGTTCAGCTCTCTGGGAAAAGTCATACTATTATGTCTGGGATTTTTCTTCTTCATAGCTTTTTGTAGATACAACTTATCTATGATGGTGGAGTGGTGAATTTGTTTGTTTGGAAATAGTTAAACTTGAATTAAGGTTACTGTTTAATGGTCTTATTTTTTTATCATTCTCCTAGTAAATGAGTTTGTTGCCTGAATCTTTCAACTTCTCCAGCTCTATGCCCTTTCCTGAAATTATACATATATTTATGTGTGTATAATAAAAGCAAAAATGAAGGACATTTTGCCTTCCACTCACAATAAATATTTGATATTTTGATGCTGTGAATTGCTTTTAGGGATAGACTTATTTTCCCTTTTTTTTTTTTTTTTCTCTCCCCCCAGTCCTTATGGAAATAAGTACAGTCTCTTCTTGTCTCTTCCATTCTAATTTTTAGTCTTACAGAAGAGATGGTTGAAAGTGCACTACACAATGATGATGTGAAAGATGCTTCTGTTTGATTGTCATGCAAAGATGGAAATCTGGATTCCACATCTGGTTTTAGTTCTTTTGCATGTTGCTTGTCTGAGATGGTCATTCACACCTTTCCTTTTAATGCAGAACTGCTTTTATGCACTTCACTAGTTTTGGGGACTATTTTTTTTTTTTCCACCGTAAGGCTGTGCTTGTGCTTGTTTTGGGCTAATAGAGAACATGGGTTGGGGTGATCCTAGATATAAGTACAGACTGGGAAATGAACTCCTAGATTTGCAGCCCTGCTAAGAAGGATTTGGTGGCCCAGATAAATAAAAAGACATGAGCCAGCGTTATGCTTTTGTAGCCCAAAAGGCCGATGGTATCCTGAATCAAACAAAGTGTGGCTAGCAGGGAGGGGAAAGTGATTGTCCCTCTCTATGCTGTCCCTGTGAGGCCCCATCTGGAATACTATGTCCAGGCCTGGCAAACACAGCACAAGAAGGATGCAGGGCTGTTGGAGTGAGTCCAGAGTTGGGCCACAAAGATGATCAGAGGGCTGGAGCACCTCTCCTATGATGAAAGGTTGGGATTGTTTAGATTGGAGAAGACTCCAGGGAGACTTCATTATGATCTTGTAGTACTTGAAAGGAGCTTACAAGCAGAAGAGGGACCGACTTTTTATGTGGGTAGATAGTGATAGGACAAGAGAGAATGGATTTAAACTGACAGAGGGGAGGGTTAGGTTAGATGTTGGGAAGAAATTTGTCACTCGGAGAGTGGTGAAGCACTGGAACAGGCTGCCCAGAGGAGAAGATGTGGATACCCCATCCTTGGAGGCTAGTAAATCTTCTAAGTACAGGAATTTGCAGATCCAAATAGTATTTTTTGAAAATCTTTCTTCTCAACAGAATACCTTTCTATCCCTTCTATTTTGCTTTTACCTCAGGGGGATTTGCCATGGCATACCTTTATGATTTCCTGGCTAGCCTTCAGCAGTTTGTGTTGTTACATTCTTGTCATTTTGGGTACCAATACAGCCACCAGTAGTAGTGTCTATAGCCCAGGTAGACATAAATGGGCAAGATTCAGGAGTGCTGCTCATTCTAGTGATTCATGGAAATTCCCTCCTGCCCTCTGTGAGAGCAGGGCTCAGACAGAAGACTCTGTTCTGCAGTATAGGAACGCCAGGCTTCATTTAGACAAGCCTGTCTTCATTTAAATAGAGCCATGTTCACTGTAGTCTCATCTGAGCTGAGTACAAAACGTACAATTACACCGCTTTTCAAGGAAACAGAATTTCGTGGGAATACTGAGTAACACTGTTTCCTCCTTCTTTTGAAGATCAAGCAGATTATCCTTAACACTGCATCTGAACATGACAACAGGCAGGAAGATAGTAAACGCAGTAACAGCACTCTTCAAAATTTACTTGACGGTTGTTTTTATCTTTTCTTTTCATGCATGGCTCAGAACTGCAACCATAAATCCTGCTTGAGAGCTCAGAATAAGTCATGCAGTGTTCAGGGTGAGAGAGATCTCAGGTGCAACCTCATGCTCCTCTCAGGGTCAGCTGTGAGATGAGAGCAGGTTATTGCATCCTCATGAAAAGTATCAAATTATGCAGAAGACATTTTTGAAAGGTGATTACCTGGAGTTCAGTGTGTTGCTTGAGTATTAAAAGGTTAAGATTTGCCTTCTATCCGGTTGGTGGTCTTGAAAACTTCCACTGACAGAGACGGCATCACCTTCCTGAGCCACCTTTTGCACTGCTGGACTGCCTCATCTGTGCAAAGTTTTTCTTCATATTCACTTAGAAGCCAGATATAAAAAGTCCAGGGCATCAAAAAGAGGAGAAAGGAATCTGCCTGGAGTTCTCTCCCTCCGTTCTTCTCATCTGTAACCTCTTCCTTCTTTCTCTATAGTCTGTATTGTGACCTCAGCCCTGCTACATCTCCCTGCTGCCATTGGTTAGATGTATCCATCTCCCCCAAGCACTTCTTGTTCAAGGCTTGTAAAGAGGAAGACAAAAATATCTGAAAAAGTAAACTCAGGCAAAAAATGTGTCACTGGTATCATTAAATTTAAAGAAACTACTGCATCCTTGATGCACAAAGCCTGGCACAGGTGGTAAGCAAAGGAATACGCGTGGTTATTTTTTGCAGTTTTTCTCTGCTGTTTAAGGCAAGTGTAATATAACATGAGTTAAAAAAGCTCTTGAAAGAGTATGCTACCAGAAGCCACAAAGTAATTATTATTTTTTTTTTTTTCCAGGAAGGTTAGAGTATGGTACTGTACAAGTAGGTGATATGGCCCCACGTGTTGTGGCTCACTGCAGCTCACATTAACAGAAACACAGCGAGGTTCTGCCAGAGTCCCAGGCCAGCAAAACCTGTCTGAAAACACAATAACTTGCATTACTCCAGTTATATTAATGAAAACCACAACTTATTAATATGCTTTTCTGGCTTAGGTACCTTTTTGGAGGTTGGGAGAGTGATAATAGCAGATTTTGTCAGTTTAGTGAAAGTGTGCCCTGATTGAAGCAGGAATTCAAAGCAAACACCGTTCTTCAGCTGTGTTGAAAAGGCATAGGAGAACTGTGAAAAATGTATCCACTGAAATGGTGATTTACCTTCAGCCAGAGTAGTGTTCGACTGATGTTGCAGCTGAAAATGAAGTAGCTTAGATTAGTGAATCTAATTTGTTCTGTGTCAGAAATAAAGTAGAAATGGTTATTTGCAGATTTATTACTGGTACAATGTGAAATAATAGAGGAGCCATGGACTAATTGGGAACTGAACAGCAGTTTCATTTCCCAAATGTGTTGATGGTGCTTTAGATAAAATGCTTGCTGATGTAGTTTAATTTGAAAATCCAAAGACTATTGAAAAATCTGAAAAAAAAAAATTGGAAACCAGTTAATACAATGTCATTCACCTTCAGAAATAACTTTTAATTTTGTGTAACAAATGTTTTGATAAATTTCAGAGATTTTACGTTTCCTGACAGGTCATCTCAGAAGTGATGCAATACAGATTAGTATAGCAAGGAATCATTATATTTGTGGGGTTGTTTTTTTGTTTGTTTGTTTGCTTTTTAAAGACAAATATATTAAGTGACCTGCAGTCATAGAATCATGGAGTGGCCTGGGTTGAAAAGGACCACAATGATCATCCAGTTTCAAACCCCTGCTATGTGCAGGGTCACCAACCACCAGACCAGGCTGCCCAGAGCCACATCCAGCCTGGCCTTGGATGCCTCCAGAGATGGGGCATCCACAACCTCCTTGGGCAACCTGTTCTTCTAGTGTGTCTTAGAATCATAGAATGGCCTGGGTTGAAAAGGACCTCAAAGATTATCTAGTTTCAACCCCCTGCTATGTGCAGTGTCGCCAACCACTAGACTAGGCTGCCCAGAGCCACATCCAGCCTTGTCTTGAATGCCTCCAGGGATAGACATGTAGCTGTTCTATTGTGGAACAGTTTACGGTGGCTTAGCATTTTATCCTAAAGAATAGAACTGAGAACTCCCTGAAAATATTTGCATCGGATAAAAGAAAAATGGAAAATTGTCTAACCAAAACCTCCTCTGTCTTAGTTTAAAACCATTCCCCCTTGTCCAATTGCTATCAACCTTGTAAAGGGTCTCTACTGTTACTGTTGTTACATGAGTCCTCCTCACGTTGCAGGAAATTATGAACAATCTCACTCTATGAGCATAAGGTTTTCTTTTTTTTTTTTGTTCCTACAAATCCGTCAGTAGCTGCTTTCAAGATCTTTTCTGATACAAGATCATTTATAGGAATTCCTAGCTAGGATGCCACTGTGACCTACAGAAAGTGGATGAGAGTTGCAGGCTTTGCGGTAGCAAAACTTAACAGAAATGAAGATATTTCTTTGAGAGGATGTATAACTTTATTAAAGTAGAAGTAACTGTACATTTTTCTTGTCATCTTGCATATGCAAATTCAATGCACTGCGGCAGTTAAAATTTAGTTACATAACTCATCGAAATTGAAATTGAAACTTACATTTTCTAGCTGAGGGAAAAGGAATGAGAAGTTAAGCATCAAAAATGCTGTGCATGTACATTTTCCCAAAACACAAACCAACCAGTAATGGAAATTGCTGGAAAGCAGCAGGTGATTGGGGGAAACTTTTTAATAAAGAATTAAATGGGAATTTGCATCCCAAGGAGTTATTTTCCTTTGCAGATTCAGATGACCACCAACGAATTTGGGTTGGGAATCTTTTGAAGCCATCTGCTTCTGAAGGCTGTGCAGCCATTATTGTGGATAATATTTCACTTTGACCATGATCCCAGCTTTGCCAGTAACTTGTAAGTGTAATTTTCCTGTTTCTCTCTGAAGAGAGAAAATGTTTGCCTCATCCATGGGAACATAACACCTGATTGCTGAAATGTTTATAAAAATGCTCGTTGTCCTCAATTGGAAACTGCATAAATGCTACCATTTCTTAATTTTTTCATTTCATTGCACCTGGATGTCTTGCTTACTAATTGGAAGGAAAACAAACAAAAAAATGGAGACAATTTTGGAAATAGCTTGTAAAAGAAAACACCAAACAAACAACAAAGAACCAACGACAAACTATGTAGCTACTACTCGCTGGGGCTTTTTCTCTGTTTTGTCTCCTATACCCTAAAACACCTAGTATCTCTGAGATAACAAAAAAGGACTCTTCTGCTCTTATTGAATATTGCAGTATTTATAAGCTCAGAAACAACACGGCTTCAAAGCTGCCTCCATACTTGTAGTTCTCATGTCTCACACTGGAGATGAACTTCTTTGGCTGTGTGGTTATTTGATACAGAGGTAAGAGGAGCAGGATTTGTACTTTACGCTAAGCAGAATTTCAGCAGCCACAGAGTGGAGTGACTTTGAACCACAGAACCGTATAAAGGTTTGGGTTGGAAGGGATCTTTAATATTACCTAGTTCCAACCCCCTGCTATAGGCAGGGACACCTCCCTCTAGACCAGGTTGCTCAAAGCCCCATCCAGCCTGGCCTTGAGGGCTTCCAGGCTGCATGGAGAATGGGGCAGATAGCCATCTTCAGCTTCACTGATGCCTAGCACATGGAATACATTTATTGTTCCTTTTCTTACAATTTTCAGACCAAAAGTTAGGCTCAAAACACTTCAGAGATAAAGTTACATGGTTAGAAGTGCAGACAGAAGGGAATAATGTCCAGCAGACTTGAGAAGTAAAATGTATTAATGTCTGGAGTAGGAAAATTTTGCCAGAAATAAGAAAGACAAAGTGATGAGCAGAAAAAACGCATGCAACACTGTTCTTATCAAGTCATATTTGATTCAGTAGTAGATCACAGAGATTTTGACAGGCTATTTAAAAGAGAAATATTTTGTTCTAGGTCGCTACTTCTGTGTTCAGGCTTTAGACAAACAGTTGCTGTTCTGTATTTCCAGTCTCGTACCAGATTGTTCTGTGTGTGCAGTTATTATTTCTGCAGCTTGAGTTAATGTGCTTACCCTCACTGTTGCTTTGCAGAAGCCTTTCATAAAATTTTAGAAGTGAAGAAAGTCCCTTTGTACTTCCTTGTAGTTTGCGGTTTTGAACAATCAATGTCTGCTTTTGTTTCTTTGTTAATTATTATTTCTAATTGCATGGGCTGGTCTTCTGCTTGTAGAACTCTGCTTTGTATGCCCCAGTGTCCATTTCTTGATGGTTGCTGAAGGTATGTTAGATAGGTTTTTGTACTCCTTGTGTAGGTCTTGATGTTATGGCAGTGACTGGCATGGATAATGGAGTGTGGTTTGCAGGATACATCATAGCGGCCTGTTTTTAATCAGCTATGTTGCTTCTTAGTGGCTCTTGATGGTGTTCTCTTACCAGGCATCACATTTGCTTCTGCTTTCACAGGGAAGCTGGAGGTTTTTGAGATTTGACAGGAATGATATAATAAAGTGTTTCCGGTTTTCCTCCATGTTTAATTTGTTGGTCCTTTGTTATGCGGTGGAGGAACTTTGTATTTCATGGGTAAGGTAGTGAGGAATTAGCCATTTTTTTTTTCTGTTCATTCAGCTAAACCTGGCTCTAAAGAGCATTAAATGGTTTATTACTTCAACAGCTACACCCCAGTCTACAACTAACTATAGCACGTAATGTGTTTCTTTATTGGCTAATGTCTTCTAGATGTTAGGACTGTTTCTTTGGGCTTGTCTTAACTGAAGGTTGTTTCAGTAGTAAATACCTTACCTTTGTAGATGCTATTTGATAGTTGTCCCTTCAAATGAAGTAGTTAATTAATTTGTAACTGGGAGTTTGGACATTGCTAGAATGTTTGTTTGGGGCTACAGATATTTGTAATTTATACTGGCATGTCTAGACTGATCCCCAGGGTAAATGGCAATTTTTTAGTTTGGGGAAAAAAAAAAACAAAACACTTTGGGATTGCCTAGCTCACTTTGAGAGTTAGGTTTATGGCAACATAATTGCTTCAATCATCTTGAGTTTAAAATACAGTGTAACATGTGACAAACTTAACACATGCTTAGAAAAGGGTTTGGGGGAGCTAACTGAAGAAACATGCTGTCATCCTTTGGGACTGAGATACTAATGCAAATCCTGGGTTGGGGGGGGTGAGGGGGGGGGGTGATGGCTGTGTCTGTGGTGGCTACTGGGGCTTTTTCCTTGTATCCTCCAAGCACAAGAGTGCATTTAGCTCAGCTGTCTGTCTGGAACACCTGAGCTCCCTTACTTTTGGAAGTGCCTGTTCTGTAGTGAGATGGCCAAGTCCCACCAGCAGCGTTAGCCATGAACAGGACAGAGGAGCTGGTAGCTGCAGAGGATAAGAGCAGAGGGGTCATTGTGGTGGGCTCACATTGAAGAATAAAAGTCTGTGTTCATTACAGTATCTCAGTAACTATGCAACTTTTCCTCCAAAACCAGCAGCTGAATAACAGCCATGGTTGGGAAAATGAGTCCATGGGGGAATCTAGTGCCTTTGCGGTCAGCTTGAGAGAATCCTGGAGGAAGGAATGCATTCTGTGCCGAGGTCAGTGTGCGGCAAGAACTGCTTTTGGATCTTGCTTCCTGGTGGGGTTCTTGCCCATAATAGCACCCATGGGCGGCACTGAGACTGCAGGGCCACTACTGCTGGCCTCCACAGCACGTTCCTCTTGGCACACTGACCCAGAATACTGCCCTACATCTCTGTCAGAGGACTGCTTTAATTTTACCCTTCCCCTTGTCAGAAACCCCCCCCGGATGTTAAATTGCTTGGTAGTTGCAATATGATAAATTGGCTTCTAATTAGTTTTTTTCCTAGAGACATTAGTTATTACCTTCTTATTTTTTTTTTCTGCCTGGCACTTGTCCTGACACTTAACTTTCTCTGACACATCAGAATGTTAATTAATCTTCTGAATTCAGCTGTCTGTGCAAATTCAGATGCTGTAGGCTATTGGGTTGTTTCCTATGAAATTTTGGCTTTGTACACTGGTAAACTGGCCAGTTCAAGTGCTACCAGCAGTTGCAGGCAGTTGTGCTGTTTCTCTGTCACCTATTTATTGCAGTGCTTTGGTGTGATAAATCACAGTGCTGAAGCTTTTGTGTACAGTAATTAGCATCAAGTCACTTCATGCTATGTCCTTTACTGTCAAATATGAAGTGCTGGCTGTCGTTCACTGGCCTGTGCCTGAGTGAGACAAAAATAGTACTCTAAAATAGGAAAGGATGCTGATGGCTAGTCAGGAAGGGCATTCACCTGTGAAATGCTGAATGTAATCCAGAACTCACAGCAGTCTGGTGGCTGTTTAATGGCTTACAGGGAGTGACTCTTCCACTTTCAGTTCTGCCCTTTGAGGACAAGTGGCAATATTATTAAAAGAAAATGAAGAAATGACTACTTCCTGTTTCATCATCTGTAAAGAAAAAGTTGGAGAAGCCAACATTATTCAGCACCTTTCTTTTAAGATTTAAAGTTCTTTGTAGTTTCCTTTATGACAACAGTTGGCCTTCTCTTTCGGTAAATAACAAAACCCAGCTGGGAGAGAGCAGTTAGGTCTGTTACCATTATTGGGCATCACCTCATTGTGCTTTTCAATTTCTCGGGTTATTGCAGCCTCATCTTGTGTTCTGGCTGCATGGACTTGTGAGGACTGCCTGTGTGTTGTCCCTGCAGGAGAGCAGGGTCCCAGGCCGGAGCCATCTCTGCTCTGGTGGGACCACCCGTCACCTCTGAACTCCATCCTGAAGAGATGCAGTTCTGATCTAGCTGGTAATGACTGTTTAGTTACATGTCCAGGGAAATAAAAGGGTATTAACTTTTTTTTTTTTTTTTTTTTTTTGAGATCTTAAGGGTTTTAAAACATTTAAGAATACGCATAAGTTTCCTAAAGTTTTCTTCACTTAATTTCTCTGCTCCTCAGCAGACAAAATGTTCTTACATTTCCTACCTGCCTTGTTCTCTGCATGGCTCCATTCCATGTTTTCCCACTCCCCCATGGCATCAGCTTTGAATCGCTGATGTTGCCTCCAGTCTCCTGGCCCTCTGCATAACCTCACTGTGACTTCATTATATCCCTCAATTTTTCCTTTTGTTGCCCCTTCCAAACCTCGTCATCTCCTGAGACCAAGATTTCAAGAATCTGAAATTGCCAAAAATGGTTCTGTCTTGTCTTTTTTTTGTTGTTGTTTGTTTCCTTCACAACAAATTTGGTCTGGTTTCCACAGAGAGATGTCATGACAGTTTAATGATCCTTGATTCACCTTCACCGCACAAGCACCACTTGGTTAACACATCACCGACCTGTTAGCAATGGAGAAAGCATGCGTGGTACAACTTAATCCAGTATTAATGTCGTGGGCACGGATTGACAGATTCTCAAAACTAGCGCTCTCACCTTCCTGAATGTTTTAAACCTCATTAAGCAGCGTTAGGAATTTCTGACACCCTTAAATGTCTACTGTGGAACACCTGGGTTTGGAAAAAGCCTTCCCTTACACACAGCTCTCTCAGTGACAAAGCAATTATCTGGAATATGACCATCTGAAAACAGCATGAAAAGCCAGCCTGGTATTGTGGCTTTCACAACGTAGGGAGCAGAATGTAAAATGTAAGATATGCAGATTCACCTAGTTACTGTCATATCCTGTGTATATCCAGTATATCTTCAATATATTTGAATAAAAGCTCAGCAAGAGAACAGCACTTAAGTCTGAAGATGCCGTTTTTAAAACAGGTGTAAAGAAATAAAAGAAACAATACCTCTTTCATTCTTGGTTTTGCTTGCCTTGTTTGTTTAAAAAGAAAAGGAAAAAAAAGCTGCTTGGCAAGAATGAGCTGGATTATTTCCTGGGAAACAGTAATCTAGAAGATTGACATGCTGCATTGAGATGCAGCGTTGATGCAGTACTGCCTTACTTTTAAATTTTGATATCGTGAATGTAGTGCTGTATTCTCGGGGTGAAATCTAAAACTTTGAGCTGGTAACAAAACCAACATGCACAGTGATACATTAATTATCTATCAGAATATGCCATATGAATTTAAAGAGTACGATTTGGGAACTTCTTATAACTTTCTGTTGTGATGAAGAGCTTTATCCACAGGTGTTGGAATACCCTCAGAAAACAAAAACAACCAAACAACCAAAGAGTAACAGCACAGTTTTGAAGCTACAGCTTCAAAGTCCAAGTTAACTTACTGAATTTAGGAAAGAGACAATTTCACTTAATTATTTAACTTAGTAATTTTTAAGCATATCATGTACTAAAAATCACTACTGTAACACAGAAAAACCTTATAGTTTGTTATGTAAGGAAGCCATACATTTTGCTGATTTTTTTCATTCTTTGCTTGATTTTAATTTGTTTTACCAGGAAACATAATTTTTAGTACGTGCTGAAGATTAAAATAGAGTAGCAAGATTACATAAATTTTACTTGTAAGTGCTGCTCACAAAGAAGTAACTGTTTTTTTCCCCCTTACCTTGCAGAAGGATCACTCAATTGAAATTTAGTCAAAAATATTTCTACACAAAAATTCAATTTCATTCTCCAACAGTCCTGAGTTATAAGGGTACATTAAAAATAATAAAAAAAATTGATAAATCCATGTGTGTTTTGAAGTGGGATTTATCTCTAATGCATTCAGTCTCTAATACCTTCTAATCGTAGCATTTAAGATAATACTGAGCAGCTGTAAATCACTACTTAAGACAAAACAAACACTGAAGGAATTCCAGACCATTTAGAAGTGGTCTGGAAGCACACAGTTCATCGTTAACTGCTCCGCTTAAAGTGTTAAAATATCCCTTTGTTTCCAGGGAAAGTGGATCCTTTTCTAGTGGAGTCTTGGTCAAAAAATCACAGGGGAAAAAATAGAAGTATCAAGTTTTACAAGGAAAGTGATTTGCATACTATTACTTTGCTTTCTATCAAATTTTGTTAAGCTTGCTGTGACCTACTTAAGAGTCTTCTGATGAGATTAAGAATTGCAATGAATTCTGTGCTGCAGTAGTTTTAGCACTTACATTTACCTTACCGCTTTTGTCTTAGTGGAAACAGTGCACAGTATCTCATTGTAAGCCTTTGAGTAAGTCTTTGATTCATTTTGCTCTACCAAGTTGCTTTTTTTGTTGTTGTTTTGTTTTGATTTGATTTGTTTGGGTGGGTTTATATTTCTGACTTGTATCAGGCAAAATGTAGCAGCTGCAGTTTCACAGTGCTGGCAGTCAGCTTTACCCCATGAATTCCAGGGTGAACCCAACCAGAAACGTTCATGTCTGGCCAAAATTTTAAGTCACTGCCAGAATATTCTTTTTGTCACCGTAGCGACGACGAACTCTGGTGGCATCTTTACTTTTCCCATCTCAATAATACTAGAAATACGTGAAAAGCCCTACTTGAACCATATGGTTTGGCATTTGTATCTGTAGGGGTCTTTTAGAGACACCAGAGACCGAGATTACTGACCTGTGTGTGGCAAGTGGGTTAGTCAGCTGTGGGACAAGTGTCAGGGTGGTCATTCTGCTACCTGTGCTGGGCAAACTGCATCAGTGGGAATTAGCGTGTGTATTTGGACATGGGCCCTGCACTGTAATTTGAGAGTAATCCATAGTTTTGAAATGCACAAATTACCAGTTATTGTGCATTCATATTTTTAGTTGGAAAAACAGAAAGTTATTTTAAAGTTATAAATGGCAAAAAAATAGGGTTGTGGGGGTTTTTTGCTTGGTTGGTTTTGTTTTAATAAGAGAAGAATCTAAACTTGAAAGCAGCTTTCCAGGGAGGCAGTGGCACAGCTGTCCAGAGAAGCTGTGGATGCCCCATCCCTGGAGGTGTTCAAGACCAGGTTGGATGGGGCCTGGAACATTGTTGTCCTGTCATCTTGTTCTGCCTTCCCATCACAAACATACAAATGTTAAGTAGGGTTAATATTCGTGAAACGAGGTCAACCCTGAATATTTTATGTAAATGCCTAGTCCTGATGGAATATGTTCATAGCTCAAAAGCCTACCTGGGTAAAGCAAGTTGCAAGGTGGAATCATTAAGGTGATATTTTAGTCTTGATTCTGCATGTACTTGCCCTACATTGTAGTAAGTCCATTAATCAGTTTAGTGCTGCAGTGTAGTAGAGGGTGATCTACACACTTGTCCCACATGAATGCTTTCTGTGTCCTGGTGGTTTCTGCAGGGCTCTCAAAAAGACACACGTTTAAGATCTCTTCGGTTTAAGTATTAATTTTGTTGCATTTATTGCTTCTTTCATTGATCTCTGTTACGGGCTGGGGTTGCTGATCTTTTCAGTCCTTAAAAAGAAAAATGGAGGGGACAGAATTGAAACAGTGAAATAGTAACAGGGCAGATGAAAATCGTGATTTCCTAATCTTTGTATTAACTTCTTATTCAGAAAAGGTGCAGTGCTAGAGGGGAATTTTCTATCAAAATCTCCAGTTTCTCTCATCTCGTGTCTACCCCAGCTGAAATATTAAGGCTGCAGATTCCACCAGAATGAGGATAGTTTGTTTCAGCATGCTTGACACCTTCAATTCTTTTGGAGATGGAGAGCATAAAATCATCTAATTTCCATGCATTTTTCAAAACAGATCTTTAGTCAAAACTTGTAACTTCCCTGATTTTGCTCATGTGTGATTTCCTTTCTTTGACATTTGAGTGCTTTATTTACATGCAGGCTTTCAGTGATTGGATAGGATTAGGCTGGTCGCATATGGTGTCTCTTTCTGGCACTACAAGTAACCAAACGACCAATGAGGGTAGTTAGCATATCTGTTAACACTGCTGCTGGTTCGAGCTAATGAATTTCAGTGCAAGCCAAGCAGAGATTGTTGGCTGACCTTTCAGATAATCCTACTGAAGTGGAAAAGTAAAGCCTTTTAATTGGAATGGTAATTTTAGAGTTAATAAATTGTGTATCTTTTGGCAAATGCACTGACTATACTACATTTAAATTTCTAATGAAAGTTAGAAACAATGCTGCAAGCCTTGGTGTGCTTCTTACTTTCCTATTGCTCCACACATTTAACCATTTATTGGATTGCGAATACTTCAAAATCATATTTCATAGAGTAATAATTTGTTCTCTTCAATTCCTTATTGGGAAGAATGGACCCATCACAAATTAGGTATGTTTCTGATGATTTACACACCTGTAATATTTTCAAGTAGTGTGGAGGCTTATGATATGGATCAAAATCTTCTGCTTAACTAAGTCTGAAACAGTGGTTATTCATGCACAGTGTTTCCAGTGGTTCTGTTTTTCGGTTGATATCTGAACTAGTTGAATTCAGGCGTTGGGGATGTACAATTTTTCTGAGAGGAGAAGGAATAATGCGGAAGCACAAAAGCTGTTTTAAAATCAGATAAGTCTAAGAGAAAATTATTTTTGTTTTTAAAATATACTTGTGCTTATTCATCTTCAGATTCAGCATTTGGCTTGGCTCTTAGCAACTGATTCTTTTCTGTGGTTTCGGAAACCTTCTGTTATAAAAGAGAACTCGTAATAGAATTGCCACACGATTCATCTCATCAATTCTTTTGCTTGTTTCTCTGTTTCAAAAACATCTTAACAGTCTACTGATTATCTAATTTACTAACTTTCAATATCCATATACTGCTACTTAGTCTGAATTTGACACCAGAAGATGTTGCTACTACGGAATAGCGTATACAGGCATCAAGGTGCATCAAGCTGCAGACATCCGTCTGTTAATTTTCTATTGGGAAAAAGCATGAGAAAGAAGGGAAATGCAGATTTAACCATACTTGTAAGAGGCTTCCAAAACCAAAGGTTGCATTAGCACTCTTGTACTCAAGTCCTCCTGTATTAGTAACCCCTTCTTAAACTCCTTTTATTGTTGACCTTGATGGTTATGTTCTGCAGCTTGATTGTGCCTGTGTGAAAATATTACTTGGTTCATTTCAAACGTGCTGCTGGAGCATTCATTGATTTAAGGTATTATGCTATGAGAAATAGGACATATACGTTTGTTTTCCTGTATCTCTTGTGGTTTGTATGCCCACTAGTATCTTGTCAGACAGTTCTCTCTTCCAAGCTCAGTTCACGAAGATGATGCGTGCCTCCCATGTCCTTTTCTGTCTTTCTTTAACCAGAATCTGTTCTGGTTCTTCTGCTTATTCCAAAAATGGAGAACTGAATTTTGCAGGGTGGCCAGTTGTGGGCTCACTGTGGGTTTACTGTGGCAGAACTTCTGAGTACTGCAGCACTTAGATTTCTGTAAATTTTGAAGCTTTGTAAGCTTTGAATATGTAATACGCAGATTTTCAATTGCTACTTGCTGCAAGTTGACCCTGATTAAGCAGAGTTTTGCTTGTATCTTAATTGAAGGCTTTTTGCTTGCTTGTCTTTGACATGTTGGCATCTACAGCACTGATCCTTGGGGTAGACAAAAGGTAGATGTGGTGTAGAGGTGGTCCTCTTCATTCAGGTAAAATCCCTGTGTTGACTGCCTGATATATCTTTCTCATACTTCTATGGTTAACGTGGAAGGTAATTTTTTTCTTAGGTTAGAGTGGCAGGAGCTCTGTTCTTTTCACTTTTCTTGCCTGGTAAATTCCTGTGCACTGTCATTACCCTTGGGCAGAACTGCTTTCTTCCTGTGGCACTGTATAAACGTGGCTTAGTTGGGGATTATAAACATCCCTCTTGCTATGATGTGGTAGGAAATGATTCGCAGATAATGATGTAGAACAGTTACAGTGTGGAAGCTTCTGGGGACACACATCTCCTAATGACCTGCTGTGGGTCCTGGACAGGCTGGACATGCCCCATACAGTACCTTCTAGATGAAGGTTATAAAAAAATGGATATCTGCTTATGGTAAAGGATTCTTTCAGCATTTATTTAAGGAATAAATGTGTTTTCTGAGATGCTAATGTGTTTATAGTAGAGCGGGAAACATAAAGAATTCCCTGTGAAATTTGCAACAATCTGTCCTTAGTTGCTCTGTGAACAGTACAATTTTGTGTTTTAACTACAGGTCACAGATAAGATATTTTAAGACACAGTCATATATGAAATCTTGTTTTGGGTTTTACAGCTGACAGTGGTAAGGTCTGGGTGATTTATTCCTGCCAATTAGTTTCTGAATCAATGTGCACAGTCAAACAACAGAGCGGTTTGTGCAATGAAAAAGTTTGCACTCCATTACCTGACCAAATAATTTGTTTAACCGTATGCATAACAACCAAAGGTATGATCACCGTGGTTTATCACTTGGAAAATTCTCAATTGCTTTACAGTGTTTTACTTATTCCTAGAATCTGTTTTCAGCTTGAGTTCCATGTTCTCATTTGAGAAGTTTTTTTTTTTAAGCATGGGAGGAAAGTGCAACTTTTTCTTCTCCTTACCTCCAATTCTATGGGGCCTCTGTTATTCTGCCTGGATCCCCAGGGGGCTATTAACTGTAGGAAAGGAAATCAATCTTTCAAAAAATGAGTGATTTTAAATTAGTGTAATAGTTATATCAGCTGTCTGTGCACATTAAGTGATGGCCCTCTTGACGAATTATGGGACTCGGTGCTCCTGCGTTTGCTGTACCTCTGGGGATCTCAGGAGGCTTTGCCTTGCTCTGCATTGCTCATTTTGCTTAGCTTTCATTTCTTCTCGTTCTCTACGTCACCCATGCCCCTCTCAGATGAAGTTTGGCAGCTGACTTTCCTGAAAGTGTTTGAGTTTTGGGCCTTGGTTTGGTGTAAAGCAAGTGCATGATGTGTCTTAAAGTGGTGGACAATGGATCAATTGATTGATTGAAAATCTGTTTTGAGTTTGCTTCTCTCAGCTTTGTTAGCAACCTGCTGGCTGGTGCTGGGCTGGCATAAGTATTTTTACCCGTGGCTGCTAATTTGTTTTGTTTATCAAATAGAGCCTTTGCTACTTGTGTTGCTTTTAAACAGCTTCAGAAAACAGTAATGCAGATTTGTTCATCTGGTGAAAGATGGGAAAACTCCTTACTAATAATAAAAGAACAAAGTGAACTGTGTCCAGTTTGCCAGGTACCACCTAGTCGCCTCTCAAGACTTGGACTCATTTCCTTTAGGAAGTATTTAATGATACGGAATGATAATGACAGTCTATCAGTACTGATCTCTGAGAAATATTCATCTGTTTTCTGTGCTTTCTGAGACCCATGGTGTCCCAAACATGCCCCAGGCCATCTTGGGAGGAAGGGTTAATGAGAGAGCTATTAGAATGGCTATTATCTTTAGTGACCCTCCCGATATGTTAAACAGTGTTGAAAAACAAAAGGATTATCTTGATTTGTACATAAAAAGATAAATGCTCAGATGCAGGAATGAATAGTAATATAAACATCTGAAGAGAGCTGTTTGCTTCCTCTGACAACTTCCTTCCCACCCATCACATCAAACAGGCCATCAATCCCTGCTCAGCAATCTTCATTATCCTAACTGGTGGCATATTCTTTTCAGACACATTTTTTTGGATGCTTTTGTGTGCCTTTGTAAACAGCCAACTGAATTTAAACTCTCCTCACCCCTGAGTTTGGAATAATAGGCACAGCTCCTAAGCAAGCATCAGTAGCACAAGCATCAGTAGCACAGGAAGGATGTCGTTTTTCAAGAGGATCCTTTTGAAAGCACACCATAAGACTGCAGAGATACTGTGAAAAAGGATACATCCAAGTAGAATTTATTTCCAGAGCTTTGATTATAAGAGTAGTAAGTGTGTGCACTTGTTACGTTTCTTTTTGGGCATACATGTTAAGATACTTGTGGGATTACATTAAATATCCACAAGTTTTAACTTAATGGAGATTATGGATTAGTGATGAAACTCAGCATGGCTAACTGCATGGAGTTTTGCTGGCTCAACTATTGAAATCAGGCTGGAAAGGGAAATGGCTGTTTCCGACCATTAAACCTAATAAACCAGCTTAAATCCAGAGTGGGTTGTTTAAACTTCAGTTCAGCAGTCTCTGAGGATTTGCAGAGGAGAGAGTTTTGCTTCAACAGTCATGACAGTATTTCCAGTATATTTGGAACATCTCTTAATTACATGAGATCAAGAAAGTTCTGCTTCATTTAAGATTAAAAGAAAAAACAACCAGCAACCATGCACCAGAGTACTTGTAAGTGATTTGTAATCATCCTTTTCCTTAGTTGCACTTAATTCCACTCCTGGCAAACTGTCCAACCTATCAAGAGATTATCTCATGTCTATGGATAATTGGCTGACCTGAATGGCAGGCTACACCAGCTCACAGTTATGGTATATTTTTTAAGGCTAAATAAATTAAACAATGTGCTTGTTGCATGTTTTTTTTTTTTTCTGTTGTTGTTTGTTTGTTTGTTTCATTACTAAGGATATGACAGCTTGTGATTAGGTCCATATTCTGATTTTTGTGATGTACAGCAAAGTTTGGCATTTAATAGATACTCATCCTAAGTAGCAAAATGGTTAAGATACATAGCTTACGAAAGCAGAATAAATCCTCGAGTTATAAAATGGCAGAGAGAACAATAAAAATAGGTGAAAGTCAAAGCTAAAAGAATTCTTACTGATAGAATGGCATTATTTACAATAAATGTATAATGAAATGTCTGAATGTCAGAGAAATATGGATTACTAAGAGACAAAAGCTCACAGCCAATGTAATGATACCAGACAAGCTGAGAAGTATTGGTGTTAAAAATTACATGAAACATTGATTTTATTTTTGTTTTCTTTCACTGATGATAGGTCAAGTACAGAGTTAAACCCTACTCTTATGAAGGAAATAAAAGAAAATAGGACAGTATGTCATCTATCTTTTCATTTGATGGACCTGTCTGTTGTAAAATAAACTTTACTGCTGAAGATGGATGGTCTGTCTCCTTTTCTTATTAGTGAAGAAACCTCAAGCTTTGGTTTTCTTGGCCTCCTTGAATGTTACTTATTATTTGAATAGGAGAAAACTGAGATTTTAAGGGGAAAACGATCTGATTTGCCAGATTTTTCTGTACGGAAAATGTGGGGTTTCTCAGCTGCTGTACTGATATCTAACTGTGTTCCCCTTGGGAGGTTCAGAAAGTTGAGGAGTGATGTTGCAGCTCGCTCGGTGTTCTTGTTTTTCTCTGCGGTTCACAAGACTACAGCTCTTCTGAGCTTGTGTTCATGTGGTGGTACATGCAGTTTATTAAAGGTTGTGAAATTATAGACCCCAAATTCATATAGCATGTTGGGATATAATGCTCTATTGGGGGGAAGAAGAGAATGGGGAGGGAAATGCGTAATCATTAGACTTGGACTCGGTGCATCAGCACAAAATTGCAAGGATGCTCTCAGCTGTTCAATGTGTTCATTGAAATGAACACATATTAGTGTTATTTGAAAAAAGGGAGATAAGCTTTATGGAAAATATTTCCTGTGTCTATAATTGTGTGAGACATCCAGTTTCCCCATTCCATTTCTGCTGTCTGTGTGTGGATATGCAAGAATACCACCATGGATCTGAACTGAAAATTATGTGCAACTTTAAATCTTATGAATTTAAATTTTTAGAGGCTTTTGTGAGCACCATCATTGCTTTAATGAGGCTGCAAGTACACTGAAGAGTTACAATGAAACCTGGTACCTGCAGTGACGAGACCTCAAATGCCGTCATGCACCATTCTCCCATCTTTTCCAAATCTGATGCTGGCAGGAAGATAAAAAAATAGAAATAAATAAATAAATTGGGTAGCTAATTTGATTTTAATCAGAAATCTTGGTTCCCCAAAAGCTGTGGACAAAACCCAAAGACTTTTTTTTGAGTTAAAGTTGCAGTAACTGTTCTGCTTGACCATGCTATTAAAAGTTAAGGCAATTACTTAACAAAGTTTAAAGATAGTCACTTGAAAGACTTAGTACTTCAGAAATACTTAGTCACAATGAAAGTCATAGTAACTATTATTTTTACCTGTAGAAGGTTGTCCTCATAGATGATGTCATCTTAACATAATCTACTTTTTCTACACATTCTCCTTTGTACCACCCAGATTTGTAAGCTGTTGCTGTTTCTGAGTAATGAAGGAAAATGACAACTTATTCACGCTTCTTGTTCATGTTGGCAGTCTTGGTTTATCAATACAGCATCCATAGCTCTGCATTAGAGAATTGTGAGTCCAGCTGGTGTGTAGCTTAGCTCCTTTATTACAATGATTGAAAGCATGAAATCTATACTTGATGGTACTGAGTTTACCTTGCCTTCTACTGTGATACCTCAGACAGCTTTTGTATTGAAATTCCTTCTCTGAAGAGAAAGAAACTCTTCAACATATTAATAGTGAGGGGCTGCATCGTCTATTCATCTATTCAGGAGAGCTGTCGTCTATTAAATGTACACTAGATGTGTTTTCTAGATGTGTAAAACCTTTTATTTTCTTCTACTACTACTTCTACTTTTATTTTCTTTTTACTTTCAAATTACCTTTTCCAGAACTAATGCAAGTCATGAAATTGCTCTTAGCAATTTGTAGACTTAGTGAGAGGCAGTATTTAAAGAAGTGCTTAACTCTCTGATTGAAGAAGAAAAACAATTATTGAAATCTCATACCTGCAAGGATAGGGACCCAGTGGTACATCCTGAATTATCCCTGCTGTGCTAAGATGGGTAGCCATCCCTAATGGCTGCCGCTGCACCAGGAAGCCATCAATTATTGCTTCTAACATTCCTTCCAAGGTACAATGTTTGATAACTAGGGTACCCAAAGGAGATGGAGTGCAAAGGGTTTTGCAAATATTGGGGGAACTGTTACCAAACAGGTGATAAAGTTCTCCCTGAAGCTGAGCTGCAGAATGAGGAGAGCTTGACAAAGGTTCAGACAGGCACGCTAAACTGTTTATCTGTGTTAGAATAGTCCTATGTTTTTTGGCAGTGTAGTCATCAGGGATTTGAAAGTGATTACCTTGCAGAATTCAGATGATGAGACCAGAACAGGGTGGAGTGCTTTCTGCTGCAGCTCTCTGTTCTTTGTGCATTTCAGACATGGTATTTACCTTATCCCAATAAGTAGCTAGTGCTGTTAGTTTAGACATTTGGAATGTTTTGTATTTGTATTTTGGACAAGCAAAAAAAAAACAAAACAAAAACGTATGGAAAGGTTCATTATTCTACTTACATTTTCAAAGCTTGGACATTGTTACAAACATTTTTGATGATTTTTGAAGTGCCTTGAAGTATTTGCGTAAATATCTGTTAGAAGTACGCCACACAACAACTTGTCTCTTTAAGAACGGGTCAGTGCTGCACTTGAAATGCTCAAATGTGGCTCAGGAGTCCTGGGCTGTCATCCTCTGAGCTGTGTGTTTGATCCTTCTAGTTGCGATGTATAGGGAGGGGGGAGGGGAGAGAGCTCACATCCTTCCACTTCGGTATAAATCTGAGGGTCCTTGTCCTCAGTGTCCTGTGGGATATTTAAGGATCACTTCTGTTACTGAGTCTAACACTCATATGTATTGTCTTTATTGAGGAGATTAGATTGATTTTTTTTTTTTTTAATCCCCCCCACCACCCCCTTTCCCTCTGCTCTTCTGTCATTGTCTTCATTAGCTAGTTTTTGGTTACCAGCAAGCCTCCTAGGGTGTCTGTAGGCAGCAGAATGCATTACTGAACAGATGCCTGAATTAACCCCTGTATTAGAAGCATAAGCATGTAGCAGTGCTTCTGTGGCACTCCATCCAGATCAATTCATATGTAGGCAATGATGAGCGCCTGTGGTGGCCTTGTATGTTCTGCATTAGCAAAGCTGTACTCCTGTGTGTGCTAATGTTTGTAAAAATTCTGACTGTTCAGAAATCTAAAGAGATATTTCAGCTTCTTTTGCGGAGAAAAACCTTCATCCTGGAAAAGGAACAGCTAAGGAATGCTTTGGAGAAAGATGCAGAGAGTGTGACTAGAGAATACTCATTCAAACTTTCCCATAAGAACAAAGTAGTGTGAAATGAAAAATTAAGTGGCAGGTATAAAAAAAAAGGAAGATATTTTGTTGTGTTCTGTTGGTTAGTTTGTTGTTCTGAACCATGTTTAAGTTGGAAAACTCACTGTCAGGGGAATTTGTGGGCACCACCATTGCAACGCATTCAAAGCCTGGTTACACACATTCATTAATAGCTGTTGAACACAGAATTATCACATCTGGCTCAGTAGATCTGAGTGTCCCAAAATACTGAGAGCTGTGCTGCTGGGTGCTTGCAGCGGTCAGTGGCATCCAGGAGGACTTACAGATTCCTTAGTGAAGTTGTTCATCTGATCTTTTGATTCTTCTTTTTGGAAATGTCTCTTTTGATGATGTGCTCTCTCTAATGTTGAATTTTCTGCAACTTCTAGATTTTCTGCAACATTGCTAGATGTCTATTGTAACAATTTGCTGTCCATGCACACGTATCTATCATTACTGATCAGCTAAAGGAATTGCATTGAAAAAAGCTTAACTTTCTGTCATAATTGAAATAGACAGCAGTAAATTATTATCTCAAACGAACTCTCAGCTGTCTTTTTAAGGCTAAAAGCACCCCAATATAATTCTATGCCGCTTTTCTGATTTTTTTTTCTATTTTTTTCAAATAGAAAATAACCCCCTTGAGATGGTTTACCTGAAACTCTCAATTTGGTGAAAAAATGGCTCTTAAAGTCCAGTACAAAAAGCTTAAAAATTACATTTGCCACAGAGGGGACCTGATTTCAATTATAACAGATAATATCTGGAATCAATAATAGCTTCTGGTCATCTATTAGGAGGAAAGAAACAACAGTGTCTGCCTCATTAGTTCTTATGCGCAGGTCTCCAGTTATTTCAGGCATAAAAATTTTAAGAATGTGTCCTCAAGCAAAGCTTTGAAATGGGCTACCCAGCCCTGCTACCAGCCAATCGATCCCTTTTCTGTCACCACATCTTGCTCCCTGTCACAACCAGTTCCTCTGACACTGTGCTCCCACCCTCCACATCAGTTATTTTCCAGTGCGTTTTTATGTTTCTGTGTGGTTCGTATGCGCTCTAATAGCTGGGACATCAGGCTTAGGGCATTGATCTGGAGTCTGGTTTTTATTCCCCCATCAAGCATGCACAATGTGGCCAAGTAATTATTAAAGCAATTTGTATTTTTCTATCCCTTTCTGCTTCCCCCCACTTTCTTCAGGTGAAGGACTCATTTTTGTCATCTGAAGTCCCAGTGTGCTGCTGTGGTCCGTGTGCCCAGCCTGGTGGTTGCTGAGATGTCCCCTCTGCTGTCCTGGTGCCATTAAGTTTGGGCTGTGCCTACATGGTTGCACTCAGGAGCAGCAGCATGCCTGTGCCTTCCTTCCTGCTGCTGAGCTCTGTATGTCAGAGTAGCAATGCTATACAGGCTGCAGGAGAACAGAAGGTTCCTGCACAAAAGAACTGGTTTTAGGCATAAAGTTCTTGGGCTTGGATTGATCTGTTCGTAGGCTGGGGACCTGCATGTGTAAAGCTGCCCAACTGGGAGCATAGATAGGCAGTAATTTGGATAATGACAAAAAGGAAAGACAAAATTACTTTGAGAATCTGAACATGAACGCCATCAGATTCTTCCTCTTTTTCCTAATTGGAGCAGTGCTCTGGTGTGTACGTAAGGGTTAGAAACCTCTTCCCAGTTGCTTGCACAGGTCCTTATAGTGAAAAAGTGAAGCTCATCGAAAGAACATCTTGTAATACCTCTAATCACATTCCTGATTGAACTGACTTTCTGTTGTGTTTTTTATAGAGAATGATATTGAGGAAATATTAGCATTTTTGATTATTTTGCGCAGTTAGTCACAGAGAAGTAACTTAATCCCAAAGCAAGGACCAGTATGAGATGACCAACTCCCTCTCCATGCTCACAAGTAAATGAGTTATTTCATATTTTGGGTTTCAATGTACCTGCAATACCATATAAAAGTTGACCCTGGAGCTGCTTTAATATTGTATGTCATTATAGATCTCACCATAATTTCACCCTCTATGTGTACTGGGTTTTTGTGTCCTGTGTTGTTATCTTGTTTTCCCATTCTCTGGGTAGCCTTTGGCAGCAAGAATATATTTAACAGTGCCAAGTTGGGTGTTGTGTTGTTGGCAGAGAACATATCCTCCCACTAAGTTTTATTCTGGAGTTTCACATTTCCTCTTTCTCTGATGGCTGAGGTGACTGAAGGGAACATTGATCACTGTGCCTGTGCTTGAAATGCAAACAGGAAATTGTAAGACCTTCTGGTCCTATAATGATATTAATGCGTTTGGGTGCACATGCTTCTGATCCATAGCTTCTCGCTGCGGAATGGCGTGTCCACTGGAGGAAAGGGCAAGAAGTTTGTCACATCAAAATCGTATCACGGCTTTGCTAATAGCCCTGGGTCCCAACTGAGCTGCTGAACCCTGGGGTCTTCTCTGAGAGTACTGAAGCCACCTCTTTCCACAACTTTGTTGTTATCCTTCTGGTATTCTACATTTGTATATATACCACAGATACAAGGCATGGATAGCTGCCTCCTGTCTTGGTCTCAGTTCTGGACACAATTAGTAGAAAGTTAGCTAAGGAATCTTTTCTGTGCTGAGTTCCTTGCTCTATGCACAGTAATTCATCTGTAGGTTCCTGAGTCTTACTTTGCATTCTCTGCTGCTCCGCCGCACACTTCTCATTTGCTTGAGTGGCGTTGCTTAAGACAAATCTGTCTGTTTTGAGCCTGACCTCTGTTAGACTCCTGCCAGAAACCTGTAGCGAATATGCTGGCCTCGTGGTGCAGGTGATGCCCTCATTTCTTTCTTTCTTTCTTTGTTCTGGTACTCTGCAGGCTATCCTTGTAGTGGATATTTCAAGATCTAATTTTGTCTTCCATACGTGCTCTAAAATGAGTTCTGGCTATTTTCTATTTTCTACTGTATGTCAGATTTCAATCTTTTTTTTTTCTTTGTCCTAGAAAGTTTTTTTTTTTTTTTTTTTTAAATCTCTTTTCAAAAAGAGAAGGAAAAAAAAAAGAAAAAACGAAAAAAAATCTTTATCTGATCTAGTAACTAAGTAATAAACTGGATGTCACAGCAAAGTTGGATCATAACAGTGTGACAAGAGATATTGACTCTTAAGGAGAAAATTACTGTCATTCTTTCACACAATTTAAAAATAAGGCATCTCACAACTGTAATAAGACAAAGATTTTGTTTGCATACTATGTCTACAAATTCTTTAATTTTATTTCATTTGCTGCATATATGGGAGCTATTAAAACAAACTTCGTGATTCACTTTTGCTTCTTGGAAACTGGAAAGCTGACCAGAATGGCACCAGGCATTCCAGTGCCATGGGGGAATTCGTACGTGTCTTATTGATAATCAGCTTTTTAAAACAAATCTATTCGTATTTAGTAAGCTGTTTCCACTTTTAGATTTTCGTCTAAGAATTAATTGGGAAATTCTTAGTTCTTAGATACATATTTTCAATGGGAATATGCTTTCTTGCAATTATTACAAAAACCTAAAAAATTATGTACTTGATTGGGGCGGGGGGCACCTGGATAGTTTCTTTTTGTCATAACGGAAATAAAATTATCTTCTTTATTTTTGCTTTCCTGTTGATACTTTAAGGCATTATATATGATTTTGAAAAAGAAGCTAGTTGAGGAGAAGCTGTCCAATCCCTGATTTTTTTTCTGTGTAATCTTTCTGCCTGAGTGGAGTTGCAGTGGAATTACTTTTCACTAATTGCCCCAGCATCTGACAAGTGGCACCAACAATGTGGTGAAGATCACTAGGATTGCTTGTGTAGATGGCTGTCCTCTGCTACGAGCTGCATTATTTCTTTCTCTGCACCCTCCTGTTGCTTACAGGGAAGGACACTGAATAGATAGGCAGCATCATAATTTTCCTGTCTATTTGCATACCCTACATTGCCCATCACTGAGTTAAGATATTCCAGTCTTGATCTGCAAGATTTTTATTTCATTACAGGTATACGCCAGTATATCTAGAGAGCTAATGTGAAAGGGATAGGCCCAGGCTTTTTTTGGTGGTTCCCTGAGCGTGAACAAGGGGTACAATCTGGAACACAGGGAGTTCTGTCTGAATATGAGGAAGAACTTTACTGTGAGGAAGACAGAGCACTGGCACAGGCTGCCCAGGGGGGTTGCTAAGTCTTCTTCTCTAGAGATATACAAAACCCGCCCGGATGCTTTCCTGTGCAACCTACTGTAGAGAACCTGCTTTAGTTGGACTCAGTGATCTCCAGAGATCCATTCCAAGCCCCACGATTCTTTGATTCTGTGACCCAGAGCAGCTCTTTTTATTTCAGTATGCATATCTTTGAGTACTCTGTTTTTACATAAAAACTTGGAGAGTAGGGGTAGCACTAAACTGAATGTAGATCATTCAGTACATGCCTTGAAAAAAGGAAGTCTCGTTGCTGCAAGTTCTGCTCACATATCAGACTCTTTGGTGCTGACCAGGCGCATAATTTCACAGGGCTTTTCCAAAGGGGCAAATAAAGACTGGGCTCCGAGTGATTCAGTAATGTCTGGCAAATTCTGGAGAGGATTTGACAAAAATGTACTTTGTTTTAGAAGTGAAGGAAGTATTTTGTCTTCAGAATTTGCATGGAGTGTTCAGTTTAGCGTCACATATTGCCAAGTGCTGACAGTGCTTCAGAGAATTGAAACATCATAGGAAATAGGCATGTGTGCCGTTTCAGCAAAGTCAAGTAAAACTTGTGTGTACACCCGAGGACAAGATTTATGCTCTTAAATCCTTCTATCACGGCATGTGAAGGACTTTTAAAACTTCCTGCTGATTTTACAGCTGAAGTAATTTATTTCTGTGGTATTAAATTAAAAAAAAAAAAAATAATGCCTCATAGAGCTCGAGGGGAGATAATGTTGGTTTTTAGTAGCTTTTGTTTCCACCTGTGCAGTGGGAGATTTGTCCAGCTGCCATTACTTACAGTTATTAATGAAACAAATCTCACACAGCCTGTCAAAATTGGCATACCATCCAAATTAAGCATTTTTGTTTTGAACTGCTGCATGTTTTTTAATGTGCCATCCTGTGTTATAGAACATATCCCATTGTCTCAGTCGGAAAAGCTTCAGCTTTCTGGCAAAGATTCACAAATGAATTTTAGATTTCCACAGTCTCTGACAGCTAATTGCTGCTGCTGCTGCTTTAGGAGCAGTGTGACATGGGCAGGAGGCTGCCTCTGTGTTGTGCCTGAGTGCGATCACTGCCTGTGGTGGGGGAGACTCCAGGCAGAAGACTAAAAGGGATTTTTGTGGCTTCAAATGTTGCATTTCCTTTGGTGTAAGAGTAGTTGCTTACTTAGCACAGCTGCACCGACAGGCTTCCTTTTTTGCTTTTACATGCAAAGATTTGTTCATATATCCCTGAGTTGTTTTTTCACATCACTCTGAGATTTGTGTTTTCCTATCTGTGTTGGTAGATAATAGATAGCAGCAAGACTTCTGTCAGGTCACCAAGTGGTTTGCTGCATCGCATCCCTTTGATAGGGTTAGAAATCTATTTTCCTCTTCAAGTTCAAAATTAAACTTCAAAATGATATTGCAATTCAGAGAATGGAAATCACTATTGCTTAGTATCTTGGCCTGAGTGAGGCAGCTTTTTGATTCAGGATTTCAGCTGTAACAAACATTGGGTTGAATGTCTGAATTGTCATCTGGCATGTCAATCAATTTTTAGCAATTGAGGGAAGGAGTTTTTTGGGCAGTTTTGAAGTATTATGTGTTGGTTCTGAGGGAGAAAAAAAAAAAAAAAAGCTGGTTCTTTTTTAGTGCTCATAGTGCAAGACTCAAATCTGGATTGCTTTAAGTATTTGGAAAGATCGCTGCTCAGGTGGGTGCTTTGTTTCTCCAGCCCAAGGTCATGCCCATGCACGCTCATCTTTTCTGGCCAGCAAGGCTGTGGGCAGAGTGGTGCATGCCAGTGGGTTTTAGTAAACAACCCACTTTAGCATGCTTTGCGGTTCTACAGTCCCTGAACATTTCCTCAGCTGGGATTATTACATGGAATGTTGGATCTACAACACCCATTAAACTGCTGAGAAATAAGTCTTGCCTTTTGTGACATGCTGGTGGTACAGATGGCAACAAAAATATTGGCACTTTCTGCTTGCAGACGTCTGAGGTCAGCTATCTGTTAGTGGGAACATTTGGAATAGAACTGTTTCTGTCCTTGAGGGTAGTTATGAGTAACAGACTAGCTGACAGCCCTCTCCAGTACAAGCTTTCCATTCATGCAAATTAGGTATGTTTCTTTCTTTTAAACGAATCCTGTGTTTTAAATATTCTGTTCATAACAGTGGCTTAATCTCTGACTCTTTCTTCAACTCCTTCTATTCTTAACTTTCCCCACTAGTATATGAATTTTATTAACAAGGAATCCTGCTTTATATTTTAATCATGCAAATAATCAAAACTTTTTGTCTTTTTCAGTAATAGCTGGTTTTCGAGGAACAGTCCCACATGGCCTCTCCCTGGAGATTGGAGACACGGTTCAGATACTAGAGAAGTGTGATGGTGAGTTCACTGGCTTCATGGTTTTGAATTTTTGCTATTGGTATTCCACATCATGACATCATGTAGAGCACAGAGAAGAAGAACTATACATCCCAGAGGACCTCATGGTCAGAAAGGAAAATACGTCACGGAAGTGATGGTCTCTCTCTCTCTCTCTCTCACTGCCTGGCAGCGGGTGTCTTCAGTTTCAAAGTAGGCTTCTCAGTCTTCGGAAAACTCTCTCTCTCTTATTTTACTTGATTTATTAGCCTCAATTTCAATTAGATTGTATTAGATTGTGTTATCTTGCATTTGGATATCATAGTTTGTAAAATAAGTTTTCCTCCTAGATCGTTGCTGCTGCTTTGTTTGTTTCCTTGAGTCCAGCTCCCATCTCCCTACCCCTTTTCCCTTTTCCCTTCCCATTTTTTTGGGGCCGAGGGGGCCCATGCGTCTACTGTCCCCTGTCACGGGGATAGATTGATCTAGATAACTCCTTGACAACTGGCCGGACTTCCACTGGTAATGAAGGATCCTATCGTGTTGATTTGGACACCACTTCTACTCATTAATTTTCTTAACTGAACAAATTTCTGAAGTCATCAATATAAAAAAAGTGTGGTGCTCAGGACCATGGTTTAGTGGGGGGTTGTTAGAGCTAGGGCAGTAAGGTTAGGTTGTGGTTGGACTTGATGATCTTTAAGGTCTTTTCCAAATGATTTTTTGTTCATTCATTAAATAGGTATGGCTTTGTTATTTATTTATTTATTCACTAATTTTTAATTTTGGGATGATATACTATTAATCTTGTAAGAAATGTTCCTACAAAGGGCATAGGATCTATCATTTTGAACTGGCTATGCTATGAATCTTGTATAGTAATGCAATCAATACATTTGGATTATGAAGTCCAAAAATGATTTGTAAATATTTACAATGAACATGAATTTATTTTCTCTTTTGCTTTAGTCTTTCTGTCTAGTGCAAAATATAGCTGCGTTGCATTATTAGAAACAGTCGGGGGTATAGGGTAAAAGAGTAATTCCTGAAAATAAGTGTGAATTAAGTCATCTAAATATGAGCTGGTTTAAACAAATTACCTCTCATTATGTGGAAAGTACTCTAGATGAGTGCGGTCTGACGTCACTGCGTATTAGTTGTATCTGTCCAAAAGGAAAAATGAAATCTGTTTTACATATGGGAATGACTTGCATACTTTAAAAGACAAAACTGTTCTTTCTTCACAGGATGGTACAGAGGATTTGCCTTAAAAAACCCAAATGTTAAGGTAAAGATCAATTACAGTTTTGCACTTTGGCAATAATATGTATTTACTTTTTAAAAAGTTTATAGTCTCCATGTGAGTAGATGATATTTACCCTTAAAAGAAATCTGGAGCTTAGTGTTAAGTATATTATTGATATTGCATGAATTAGATTTGGACAATGATTACACTTCTCAAAGGCTCTTGTGCATTCAGATGACTTTACAAATCCAAGGCTCTGGCAAACTTTTCTTTTAATCTGATTTTTAGAAGCTAAGTTAAAGGGAAAAGACTACCAAGGATGGAAACTGTAAATAATGTTAGAAAAGTTAATTAATTAGACTATGCCTATTTTCTTGATGGTATATATTGATTGGTTCACAACAGCCATTGGAGCTGTATGTGGAGTATCAGTTGAAAAAAATTTGTCTCTTTCCACGTAATATGTGTTTTTTTTTTTTTTTCCTTGTTGTGTAGTCTTTGATTTCCATGGGAGTGTAGCTGACAGACTTCACTGTTTGGTTGGTTTTTTGTTATGTTCAGACATGAAATATTATGATATTCATACACTTATTTTCTTCAGCATTTGTTCATCTTATAGTGTTTTAGATTTTCCTATCTTAACTGTCTTTTGTGTTTTCTTACTTTCCTGTTGACTGTCAGTATAAAGCGTTTGTTTTTGTATGGGAAACCTTTTCAACTTCTTTTCCTTCAACACAGTACTGAAATCTCTTGTTTTTCCTTTAATTCATGTCAGCTTATCTCCTTTTTTTTTCCCCCCCCTTTCCTTCTTCATTTCCAAGCCTCTTCAACTGCAAAATAGAGAATATAATATATAAATTTCAGAAGTTTCTAGGGGCTCCAGTCATACAAGTCTCTGGTTCCTTGTCCCTAAGCTTTCAGTCTCTGTTCGCATAAATTTGCTTTGCTTTATGTGGAAGGTCAGTGTGAGAAATAAATCTAACCAGTGTCTAATCTGACGTTTATTACCTTGACCTCATTGATAAATATTACAATTTGATTTATAAGACACAAGCAGTTGGTATTTATCGCATCTTCTGTGTCTTTTGTTGCAGTTCTCACCACATGTTTCCTGTCACAGTTTCTTTGTGGTCTGTCAAATGTGTTGATAGAAGTTATGCATAGGTTTTCTAAACATGACTTGATGTGTGAAGAAGCGAGATAGATATTTTCTACTTTTGTAGACAAAAAGGAAGGCAAACAGTTTTCTGAACTGGATTTTTGAAGAGAGCCTCTCCAAAAGTAAAATAAGAGCACCTTGTAAGTCAGCTTATAATTGGTATTGCTCTGTCAAGATTCTCCCGTTGTTATTCCATCAGCTTGGATGCTCAGAGAAATTATCTGTGGCAGCTGGTCTGCAGTACCCCTGTGTATGCACCGTCCTGATTTCTGGCACATTGTTACAAATGCCAAAGCTACACATCTTACTGTCCTTGGGAGATGCTCTCCTGAACTACTTCACACTACATAGGGGAAGGAGCATTCTCAAGGGCAGCTGATATTACACAGTAAATGCCTTTTTTTCAAAGGTCTAACAGTGGTTTGTATTATAAGAGAATGGGGTACCTTCACAGTGGGAAGCTGTATGTAGGGGGGCTTATAATAAGGAAGGGCACACTTATATTTTCCTTTGCTGCAGTATGTAGCAAGCAGTAGTGTATTATGTTCTAAGCCAAAATATAGAAGCTGAATTGCTTAATTTTGCTTACCATTATGATTAATAAAGGTTAGTGTGGTGTAAGTGCTGTGACACTTACCCATGCAAAAGAACAGTGAAGAGCACTTAGCTAACTAGAAAGGACCACTCCTGTCTGAACACTGAGGCTCTTGGGTGTGCATCTACTGCACCTTTCAGGTTCACTGCATGGCACGGTAACTCCCAAATAAAGTTTTATTTATTATTTATCTTTATTTATTTTTATTGAAATTCATTAACTTCATTTATTTTGCAAATCTGTACTGAAGAGATCTTGTTAAGATCCTGTTGGTAAAAAAATTTCTCAGTGGGAATATTAATAAATTATTTAGGATAAATGAGCTGTCAAGAAATCTAATACATGCTTTGCAAGTTTATCTTAGAATTTTCTTAAATATTGAAAGACTAAAACTCTAGTAAAGGCGTTTTTCTTTCCTTTAGATCTGTACTGAGTATATATTGAATTCTTTTTTGTGTATGCTTGTTGGCAATTATTTGGAGGACTTTTACTTCAGCATGCATTTGCATATTAAATGGTGCTTCAAGATTACTCTCCAAACTCACTAAAGGGAATTTTTTTGGTTGTTTTTACCTATCCTATTCTGTTTTTCAGGGTATCTTTCCATCCAACTACATTCACTTGAAAAATGCATGCGTTAAGAACAAAGGGTAGGTGAAATTTTGGGGATTCAGTTAATTAAACATGGTAATTTACTTGTGCCAAAGATCATTTGTGAATCTGGCAAGGAGTGATGATTTCATTGTAATATCTCATCTTAAGCTTTTGGCCAGAATACTTGAAATGGCTGTCCTAGCTAACATGGTGCTTCTGCATGGTAATAAAATCAGTGTGTTATGTGCTTGAAGAACATGCAGTACAGCTGGGAATATCAGTCTGTGTTGTCTGAGTAAAGAGAAAACAATCACATCTTCACTGCCTGTTGTTAAGTTTGGTTCAGAACAAAAGTTATTGCCCTAATTAGAAATTATTCTGTACAGAAGCATTTGTTTAACATTAGTAGTTGTTTTCTTTAAAGAGATCAGCTGTACCATGGCAGACAGCTGACATTTTACAAAAACAAATGTTTAGATTAAGTATCAATTCAGTGTCAAAAGATTTCACAAAAATTGTAAAGGAATAAGGATGTTCTTTCCCTTACTGCCTTCCTTCAGATGATGAAAAGCAAATATCTATTCCTGATAATGACTGATCTCATTTCATTTTTAGAAAGGTTAAAAAAAAAAAAAAAAAGGAACAATTGATTAAAATTAGTACAAAGGTTTTTGAAACTAAAATGTTCTGAGTAAAATAAAGTGATTTTTTTTTTGAAATTTAATGATTAAAGTATCACTTCTAACAAATCATACTTGGCAGTGATGTTAACACAGTCTTTTCCAAAGTTTTATGTAATTTGGGAGTGTTCACATTTACGTAATGGTTTAAAACCTCTTTAAATAAAAGCATTTATTATCAAATCAGATGGAGGCCTAAAAAACAGGTGTGGGTGACTTTGATTTTGGGTGCTTGTATGAGTGTGTACATCAGTGTTTACTTACTGGCAAAAATGAACTTTGAAGACTGATTTATATATTTAAATAAATATTTGAAAGTCTAATTCATACATGTGAAAATGAGAATTGCAATGCTGCTAAAAAGAGTTGTTTGCTATAGAGTTCAGTGTACCCATGGTTTATTTTACCCTAGGATCGTTTCTCCTTTGAAAGTGACTGTAGATTAAACTGAAGGTTCAGTGAAATAAAATTGTTGTAAACTGTCAACAAAGTTTAAGTGTAGAATAATTTTTTCTTAACAGACACCATGACAACATTTGCAGGGAGGTCAGTCTTATTTGTCTGTATTTTCTTCTGTAGTCAGTGTTTTCTGTTCAGGTGTACAGAGCATAAGGCTGGGGGCTCTCACATTGTTATGTTAACTCGATGAAAGAGAAATTATATCATGAGAAAGGTACTTTAGGCATGAGTTCAGACTTTTAAAATGTACTGTGTAAGAACAAAGTAATAGGGATGATGGTGTATAAAGTGATGGTGTGATTTAGACTTTGGTCTTGATCAAGCCAACTCAGGTTTTTCTAGCTCAGCATTGAAGAGTCAGGAACTCACTCACGCTGTACCAATTTTATTTTCAAGTTTAATATACATGTTCAGTTGAAGAAATGACATTCTCTGTCTTATTTCTATAAACAGATGTGTTTAAAAAGTGTGGCAGCAGTCGCTGATTTGCAGTCTAAGCTAAAGTGGCAAGATCATTTTGAAATCCTTTGAAAACCACGGGAATTACTTTGACATAAAAGTAGCGTTTGATGTGCTTATCTCATGGTAAAATGCTTGCCTTGACTTCTCTAGGACCAATACTTTCCATGAGGATTAAAGAAAATGTATAAATAAAAAGTCTTGTGGGTTGAAGGAACCCTCTTGTAATTTAATTGACGTTGCTGTTGGCAGGAGGAAGTCTTTATGTTAGTAGCTGTACTGTGATTTGTAATGCTTATGTAATACCATGTGTTCCTCTGCATGTTTCAGACAATTTGAAATGGTTATTCCAACAGAAGATTCTGTTATTACAGAGATGACATCAACTTTAAGAGACTGGGGAACGATGTGGAAACAACTCTATGTGGCAAGTACTTTGAATAAGTCGCTTTGATTAAATACCAGCTCAAAAGACCAGATAGGTTGTTAAAATGTAGTTTTTCCTGCTTGAAAGAAAGGAAAAAGATAATTAGAGGTAGTGGACAATTTGTGATTCTCTTTTCCTGTTGGATTTATTTGATTGTTGCTTTTCTATTTTTTTTTAACTTGTCTTTTGTGATTTACTGCTCACCCTGGCCCAATAAATAAGTCAAAGAATCTACAATTCTTATTTTAATATAACTTCAAAAATAATAAATGTGGAAATGGCATGTCAGACTCCTCGATACAGGTGTTATCATACCTGTAGATTATAATAGCAGTTCCAATACGTTAATTGAGAGAAAATGATCTTCTTAATGGTTGAGTGACCAGAAAATGTATATGCAAAGAGAAGAAGAAAAAAAAAGACTTAGAAAAGATTATTAATAAACATATGAAATTTAAAAAAGAACTGAATTTTCAGGCAAAGAGTTGTATAAACAACATTAAATTTTCAGTTACAGAAAGTCTCTAAGCCAGTTGATTTGATTCATACTCATTGTCTTATAGATTTTATTTTCTCTTACATCTACACATTCGTAACTACCAAGGCATATGCATTTTATGTGACCAGGGTCTCTTGTATATGACAGAGATCAAAGGATGCCAGCTGTTGAGTCGTGACTGACAAGGGAAGCCAGAAGTGGTTCTTGACTAACAGTAATGAGCTAATTTTGGGCCTAGCAGTTACACGCTTCTGAAGTAGCATCTAGTACTTCTGCCTTATTAATTTGTCTCGCACTTCAGCAGAAGTCCAATGTTTCTCAGTTCTCTTATTTTCCTTATCTGGGTATGTTGTGGTGCTGGTTCTTTTCTCTTTCTTCTTGACATCATCAGTTCTGTTTGTTTTGTCACCCTTGCTTGACTGAAATCACGCTTAAGGTGCTCTGTGGAAACTAATATATACAGTCCCTTTAATTTCTTCCTTTGTATACATTTTCATATTTTATTTGCACTTGTCTTACAAATTCTATTATTACTGCTTACAGAAGGTCCCTCTCTGAACTTACTGTGTTCTTCATTGTGAAAAATTCTACCATTTGCATCACTTAATGGGGTGCCACTATGAATAGAAATTATTTGGTTTTGGTATACTTAAAACATACATAAAACTGTTTAATCTTTAATCTCTCTGTTTTTACTGAAATTTAGTCTTCTCTCACCATTCTGCATCTTTTCAGGTTTTTTTTTAATCCTTATAATCTAACTTGTAATAATTATCATCAATTACTTCATCTCATACCTCCTTCTGTTTCCTCTCTTCATTGTTTGTTTTGGGTTTTTTTTAATTTGTTTTTATTTGGTTTTTTTTTGTTTTGTTTTTTAACTTCCCCTGTGGAATTGTCTTTAAAGACTGAAATGAAATATTTCAAGTGTTGCCTCCATTTAAACTTACTAAATTGTGATTTGCATTGTGATCGTCTTTGGTTCTTAACATTTCACCTTCTGATCTGCTACGTTGAATCCTAACCATGGCTTAGACTTGACACGATGTGCACACAACACATGGAATCGAAACCTTTTCCACTGCATCCCCATAGTTTCCTTGCATCTTCTCAGTTCAGATCTCCAAGTCTTAGTCTAAACTCCTTGCCGAATTGATAATTATGACTTAAACTGTGAGAAGCTTAGCTATCTTCTGCATTCTACTGTAGAAGGCCTGCTTCTGTCATGTAATAAAGTCCACAAGTCAGGCTGATTCAGAAGCAGCTGGACTGCTTCCTTCTGAGTGATGAATGTAGGGATTGTGTTCAGAGAGACTATTCAGAACAAGGTGACACTTCTGAAGCCTGCAGTTGGTACAGTGGCTAGTTTGCTTAGTGAAAGCTTTCCTGAAAGAACCTAAAAAATCATGTTGAATTCAGTGTTATACAGTATCAAATTAGACTTGACAGTCAAACTAAAAAGTTAAGCAGTATGAACTGTTTCTGAGGTGAGCTTCAAAACTATGTTGAAATTTCTCTAGATTACAATGGGAGGTTTTTTTCCTAACTGTCTTAAGCACATCTAAGTGTAATTGCTTTCTGTGCTTATATATGAGGAAGGATAGCTATTAGTGGAAAAGGAGCAAAATCACAATCTGCTTTAGTAGAGAACCAAATCTATAAAGCAGGCACATTTGCTTGCAGGGCCACTCAGTGCGTTGAGATGTAAGAAACTCAGACAAATGCTAAACCTTTGGAAAAAAGGATGCTGCTTTGAAAAAGTTATTTTGAGCTTAGTGTTGTTGTGAAACGCTAGTATGTCTCTTGTATTCTGCTGAATATTTTACCTCAGTAGAGCTTATCATTGCGTATCAAAAACAAAGATACACATGAATTAGTGATTGATTTATTTCTTTTTAATGAAAGATGAAATCTCTGTAAATAATGGAAAACTGTGAGCATGAGCACTCAGCCTATGTAACACTCTCATAAATACTTGTTCAGTTTCTTGCTTTTAGACCCTATTTGCGTGACCTCTCTTTTTGTAAGTTCATATATTCTGTTGTTCTTACTGAAGCTGACTCTTTTTCAGCAACCTTTTTCTTCACTGCTGTTATTATTGTGTGTTCAAAACACACTGATTTTCCTTTTTTTCTGGACAGCCAAAAGAAACAATAAATTAGTGCTTATTTTAGTGAGCTCATGAAGTGAATGAATGTGAAATAAAAAAGGCAAATTTGTCACACAGCAGTGTTTTTCAGAGCTCATGGAATATAAAGTGTACTGACAGAGAATAATGATGCTTCCATGTGAATTTTAGCTTTTCATGGCAATTATCTAGCAGTAATAGCTGAGATTTGGTTTTACGTCATTTTTTTTCTTAGGAAGAAGTAAAAGGGAAATGAGTGGCTTTGGGTGGTTACTTTTTTGTGTTGTTTGTTATTAGCAAAAATAAGCAGAACAGATCTGAATTTTCAGTGTTTTTTTTGTGATATGTCACTTAATGGAGGCTGCAATAATTTCCTCAATCTACAGTTTCTTGGAAAAAATTATATTAAGTAGAACTGCCTACAGTAAAGTGAAGGAAGAGTTAAAAGAACTTCTGCTGTTGGGGAGGAAACCATCATGGGAAATGGTTTATGTCATTAAGTGGTATGTAATTAGAGTAGGAGGATGTGTTTTATTCATATTCATGTAATTTCTTCTATTTTGCAGTTAGATGAAGCAGAACTGTCTGGGAGAGATTTCTGTCTACATGAGTCTATTTATTTGCAGTCAGGCCATAGCGTGTACATTTATGTCCCTGAAAGAGTGAAAGAACTTTAATGCCGTGTGATTCAGAGTTTGAATTCTAGGAGCTATTCCCTTTTGATCCTCTTATGTGTGTGAGTTCAAATGGTCTTGAATTACACTGTCATAGTTCCAGTTTTGATGAAACAACATATAATGAAAATGCTTTCAAAATAAAACAGTTCTGTGACATTCAACAATTTTTTATTGAATCTTTCTCATATCCGCCATATAAATCAGACTGTGTAAACGTGTGATGTTAGGAGTTTAAGTGAAATTTTGGAGTGTGGACAGTGCAAAGGCATTACCTGTGACAAGTTCTGAAATGATTTTGTGCACATGTGCATGCATACATACAGGTAAGAGGTCACAGTGTTACAGGGAGGAAGAGGATCATGACTAACTAAGGCAATAAGTATGGAAGCGTATTGATTTCCATACCATATCTGTATTCATTAGGACTGTCAGTTGGTGTAGATGCAATTCTTTATTTATCTCACAGAGAAATGAGGGGGATCTCTTTCACCGACTGTGGCATATAATGAATGAAATCCTAGACCTGAGAAGGCAAGTCCTGGTTGGCCACCTCACCCATGATCGAATGAAGGATGTGAAGCGACACATCACTGCTCGTCTGGACTGGGGCAATGAGTAAGTAGCTATAATTGTAGAAGAAAACAGTGTCATCTCATAATACCAGTTCGAGGCTCAATATAGAATGTTGAAATACGGAGCAAATTTCTGACGGATGTCACTTTTCTTTATGGATTTTTTTCCTTCATTCTTTTTCTGTCCACTATGTTTTAGCAGTGAAAAATGACTTCCAGCTTTTCCTTTCTTTTTTTCCTTCCTCTAAAGAAACATACTTGCTTCAATTTATTTTACACAGCACTGGTATGACCTGCAAGAGAACTGCGGATAGTATGCTGGAATACTGGATTTCTGCAGTTTCCTTTTAAGTCTTTTAAAAACATATCTGGCCAGATTCTTATGCAGCATAGTGTAGCATAGCTCTGTGTATTAACTGAAATTATATTGGCTGACACTACTTATCCTTCTTGATCTGTGTTGTACGATTCAGTTTCTACTTAAGCATCTCTAGTATTCATCTTGATACTATTCTATGCATCTTTCTTTTATTTGAGTGACAAATAAAAATTGATAATCCCAGTTATATTCTCCTATTTTTTTTTTTTTTTTCAAAGCAAGAAATTTTCATTCGTCTTAAACCCACGCTACTTCAAATAATATCTCTTCAGTATTATTATTAAATGTCTAACAGTATAAAGACTTGGAGGGATAGAGAATTGTTAGCATAATGCATGATGATGAAAATGATTTCTAAATCATTTTCTGAATACAGCTTTCACAGATCTTGTTACTATCTTGCATAGTTTGAAAGGGCAATAAGCTAATCTCTGTTCCAGATACCTCACTCATGAGAATAATAAGCCCAGTAGGCTACTCTTAACTGCAGTATTACTAATGAAAACAACAGCACAGATTAACTACACAGTGATATTTACAACGACAGTCAAAACCAGCCTGAGTCTGTGCTCTTGTAGCAATGAGGCATCAAAATCTTGTCATTCTCTTGTAAAGAAGTGTGTGCTTGGTGTGGTTGGGCAGCTGAGTAGTATGGAAAATGCAAAAAATGAAATGTGCTGCTTTTGATGACATTGGCACGCATGCCTTGCCTTTGGTGCTGATTTTGCTTTGAGTTTGGAAATCTGAGACCAGACGAAATAGGCTCCACAGGCAGTAACTGTTGCTGCTGTTACGTACAGGATGCTTTGCAGTGCTTCCTCCACGGTAACACTGTGTTGCTACATCTGTAGCCCTTTGCTTATATGTGTTCTATTTGTCTCCTCAGTGCTGCACTCCTGGTTACTTTGCTAGGTCCCTGGGAATGATAGGACAAGTGTAAGATTGGTGCGTGCATTGGGAGTGATAGGAGCATCCCTTTTCCCTCACAGCACACTACCCTGAGGCAGTACCGTCAGTAAGAATGGTGTTTTATGTGGTCATGAGGATAACAAAAACACTTGATTTCTTTGATCATAAGGGAGGTGACTGAGTCAATGTCCCTGGGGGTGTTTGAGAAACATTTATATGTTGTACTAAGGGATATGGTTAAGTGGGAAATACTGATGGTAGGTGGACGGTTGGACTGGATGATCTTGAAAGTCTTTTCCATTCTTGGTGATTGTATGATTCGTCAATAAACAATATTTGACAATAAATTTGATTTTGGAAAACTATTTAAACTAAAACAAAAGAAGTAAACTAATCTCATAGATTAAAGTTCTGTACTTTTGGAATAGAAGTTTTTATACCAGAACAGGCTGATAGCCTGATACAGGTTGATACAGAGCACTCAGAGCAGTGCTCTGTACCTTGTTCTATAGCAAGCTTTTTTACAAAATGTGTGACCCTGAATAGAATAATACAGAACTTCTGAAGTCTGAATCAGCCTTTGAAAAAGCTGGGTATATTCCTTGAAGCTTGTGACTGAAATATACTTCAGTCACTCTAGCTTTCATAGTGGAAAGAAATGCTCTCAGTAGGAATAAGTGTGATTTGGATCTCATCCTTAGTATTTTCTCCCCACTCTACAGGTATGAAGCCATCAAAATACTAATGAGGCTTTTTTTTTTTCTTCTTTTTTTCCCCCCCTAGAATATTGTTTTTTTCCCATGCTTTGAACCACACAACATTCTCCAAATTCTGTTACAACAAATATCATAAGCTGCTACTAATTGGCACAGCTCTAGACTTTTGTTTGCTCTGATCTGCCCAATGCCTGTATGTTGTTTTGTTTTTGTTTTTTTTTTTAATATATTTTTGTGCAAGTGTCTACTGCAATGGCTACAGATGGTTACAGTGTTGTATTTTATGATGTGGGCATTTGTCATCTGAAACTTTAACCCAGCTATCATATCTGGGCTGTTTTTGAACCAGTCAGGCAGTCAGGTAGGACCTCTGAGTTTTAAAAGAATCCCTTTTTGCTTTCAACCATTATTCTGTTCTAAAGTAACAAGATTGTTCTGTGGGACTGCTTAGAGAAAAATTAAGCTTCTTCCAGCGCAGGAGTTCGTTGTAATGAAGGAGACTCAGCATGCACAAAAGCTGATGTTCAGGACAAAAACAGAAATGGCTGTAAATTGTTTTGAAAAAATTCTGCTTCAAACAGAACAAGATAATGAGAATTGGGCTTTCCTCAGCTTTCTAAGTTTACAGGTAGGAAGAGTAACACAATATTTCCTAAACAAGTTTTCTGAGGTCAGATGTTTGAACCCTTAGTTTTGTGTATCAGTAATAAAACCACTTTGCACCTACTTGTGTTTGTGTCAGTTACAGCTGTTATGTAGATGCCACGGATACTTCTCATCATCTTGTTTTGTTTTAATCAAGTCTGGGTTTGTGTTTATTGTAGTAAGCAGCAAAAAGAATGCTACAGGTAGTTTTGTTGGACATCAGATTTTATTGATCATCTCTGAATTCATTTCCAATGCACCTTATCTTCCTACTGTGACAAATCTTTCTTACTTCATTATTCATGAACCAGCTTTACAGTTATTTCATTCCTAAGGTCTCCTTTGTAAAATAAAGGGTGTTCTGTTTTTGTTAATAGATTTTTTATTTTCTTAAGAATTCAGTTTCCATAGAATTAAGTAGATGAGGAGGAATTTATAGTTTTATTCTAAATACCCGATACAACTGTTATTCAAAACCTTTGAGAGAAACTGTAAAAGCATAGCAAGAGTGACACAAAGGATGGTCCAAAATGTAATTTTGGCTTGATTAAATCTATAAAAAATCCCTTAATGAGCTCTAAAGATGTATTTTTGCTTAACAATGTCAAGCCTACTTTCATTCAGCATGAGTGCAAGTGATGCGATTCATAGTTTGTACTTACTTAAAGCTTCCTATAGTGAAAGTGCTTTACATCTGAAGTACAGAGCTTAAAAACAAACAAAAATGAGTGCAGCCACTGTATACAGGTAAAGTTTACTTTACATAAATAAGAATGTCTGTCATGGCATACTTTTTCTAAAAAGTGTGAATTTCGACATCATTTGTTTCCAGCTTTTCAACTTGAAGGAGATGGGATGGATTGAGTTAGAGCCATCTCTCTTTGTATTCCCTAATATTTAATTTCTGTCAGATCAGCAGGGTAAAGCACTCTCTAACAATTTTTGAAAAGTTGAAAGAATTTTTGGCATTGAGGTGCTGTTTCCAGAATCTTTTCTTCAGCCCATACTTTCTTCAATCAAACTCTGACTAAATACTACTCAGTAGTAGAACTAATTGAATTTCGGGGGATTCTGACAGCACTGCTATATGAAAGCCTAAATATCCAGCGCAATGGAAGAACTGTCTGACCAGAATTGTGGCAATTTCTGAAGTCATCCATTCCCATTCTTTCAAAACAAATAGTTCTAAGCTTTCTAATCTGTCTAAATTCAGCATGAATACCCCATATATGATCTTTATTTCTTGCTGCTATGATGAAAATATTTTTTATTCCTGTTGATTGAAGTGTATTTAATTATTTCATTCAGGAGACACAGCCAACACAGCTTTGATGCGATACAGTCCAAATTTGAAATAAACTGATGATTTGACATTGGATGGATTTTCTTTTTGTATTATCTTCTGCAGTTGTCATTCAAAATGACAATACCAGTGCAATTCTCATTGTGTAATGGCCACAGTAGTACTAAGGATGGTATCCATTGCACATTGCCTGCGGTGTGAAATGGAATTAAAAATTGTGGGAAAAGATATTCCATTACTGTTACGAAGTGAAGAAAAGAGAGGAACCATGCATAAACTTCTAAAAAGCCCCCTAACAAGTTCGGAGTACCAATCAGTATTTCCTTTGTTAAATGGAATGTTGACGTTAAATGAAGAAAACGAGTTAAATTGCTTAATTTATTTCCTTTGTATGTAGAAACTAATTACTTACTGTTATTCTAGTGCTCTATAGTATCTCTTTATTTCTCTTTTTCTCATACAGACAACTGGGACTTGACTTAGTTCCAAGAAAAGAATATGCTATGGTGGACCCTGAAGAGATCAGCATTACGGAGCTCTACAGGCTGGTATGTGAATTTAATACTCTGTCCTTGTGCCGATAGATTACATGCTGAGGTTTTCATGATAACTTTCTTCTACTTAATCAAAAGTACATTTTTTTGCCCAAATACACTGGTATTTGCTAATGCAATGGGTTTTACTATGATGAAAGAAGATTTATTTTTAATATTTTTTTCATCTCCTCCTCTGCATGGGATGCTTTGATTTTATATCATCTGTCTGCACGCATGTACGTTCCACGTGTTATTTACTGTCTGCTTTGTTTTCTGATATATCATTAAATTTATGAGTTCTAACACGAATTTAATCATCAGTAAAAGCTTATGAGACTCTTCATCGTTAGTGCTTTAACTGGCCCATGAGTCCCATTAGATAACATTAGTGGAAATAAAATAACGTACTGGTATTGTCACGATTAATCATATTGGCTTGTTGATCTTTTCTAATACATTAATGTTAATACCAGCTGAGCTACATAGAAAAGCTCTCCTTTGGGCATGAAAGCCCATCTTGGTTTCCTAAAAAGAGTACTGGTATTTCTTATTCAGATGCTATATCAAATGAGGTCTAAGAAAGCATTCCAATTCATTTCTACAGGCCTGGGCTCATAATACTGTTGCAGTTACAGTAATAGAGTTCTGAGCCTTACTTGCTTAAGACTAAGCTTTTATTTAAAATAAATTGTATTTATGCTAAAGCATGTATTTAATGCAGAATATAGAAGAGAGAAATTGTGATAATTTGTTATGGAGCTGAAATTTTAATATGTTCAATAATTATTAATGACTTATTTTGATAATGTATGCTGTCGAGTCAAATAGTAACTTATTCACTCTGGAATCGGTATACCTTTGGGCAGGTTCAAAGTCATGTAATCTTATGGAATTATATTGAAGTACTAAGTGACAAACACTGAGAAACCATTAATCATAAGAAGAAACATGCAGAGGAAGAGTAACTCAGAAAATTAATGATAAAACTCGTGGAGTGCACTTTCAAAAATAAAGAGAAAAAAAAGATCCAAAATAAGTTTGGTTTGAGGGCTCAGTAACTTATAAAGATTGCTGTTTTAAAATTGGATTTGGTACAACATAAGAGAAAAACAGTATAACCTTTATTGGTGACTAAAATGGTAAAGATATAAACTGTAAAGTCAAATCAAGAGAGCTTAGTAACTTTTACATAATGTTCTGCCAAAGATTAGAAAATACAGGTGTAATTTTTTCCATTTAAAAATACTTCTATGTAGTCTTTTGCCAAAGCATTCTTTGTGTGTTTGATTAGTAGAATATCAGATCATTAACTGTTTAAACCTGCTATGAAATATGATGGTGTTACAGAACAGACATTTAAAATGGGTTGGAATTCTTGGAGTAGAAAAAAGGTGAACTTCTAGAGGTTACTGCTTTTCCAAGGGACAATTATGATGCAGTGTAGCGTTGGGAAAGTGCCTTCCCTACTTTCTCCTTCTCACATTAAGAAAAAAATAGAACAAAGCACTATTACAAATTAATACTGAATTAAAAGCTTAAAAATTAAGAAAGTAATCCAGTACTGTATTTTTTACCTTTTGTTTTGTTCTGAGATCTTTACATTTAATTCAAACTGACTGCTGTGTTTTTTATGATATGTTTAGATGGAGCATCGTCATCGAAAAAAAGACACGCCTGTACCAGCTAGCAGCCACCATCTTTTTGTTCAGATGAAGAGTCTAATGTGCTCCAATCTGGGAGAGGAACTGGAAGTAATCTTCTCACTCTTTGATAGTAAAGAAAATCGACCCATCAGGTAGCATATGATTTTTCAGTGGGATACCGATTTTACATTGTCAGTGTGCACTGTCTGTTTTGATCTTGGTAATCAATTCCATGTTTAGAAATAAGCAAAAGATTTTTTTTTGCTTTGTCTTGTTATCCAGTTCCTATACTTAGTATTTGCCAGTATCTTTTTGGATTTAAATAATATATTTTTCTCTGCCTTTTTTACTTATTTCAGTTTTCAGCTGGTTTTACTTGAGAGAGAACATATATATGTCTGTGCCTACAGACTGAATATTAGTTTTGTGACTCAAAAGTTATTTTCTTTTCTCCTAATCAGTGCACATTCAAACTTACAACTGTTGCTTGCTCTGTAATATTTATGAGATGAATTCTCCCAGGTACCTCAAACCAGAGAGCTTAGTGAGTTATGAAATCTTTTTATAATAGGAGCCTGAGGTGCATGCTCTTAATGAAGCAGTCAAACATATCTCACATCCATTTAGGGTTTGCTGGCTTTTTTTCCATCTGAGAACTGGTCCTGTAACCATTCTTCTGCTTATCCTAGAGCTGAAATCCTTTTAATTTTTAAATGTTCAGTACTTATTTCTATTCCTAGCATGTTGCTGGCCAAGAGAGAGGACCTAGGAATGAATCAAGATGCACTTAGCAGATATGATTTACAGGGGGAGAGCAGAGTAGGTGAAAGAGCCTTCTGAGTTCTGTTTGAGAAATATGGCAGGAAGATTGAAGTAGCAGTGTCACACAAAATGCTCATACATTGGTGATGGAAGACTGGTCAGAAGGCTCTCATTCAGAATTTGCTGCTCATTATTACTCAGTGTATTCTTTCTGTGTTCTCACTACAGAAAGTACAGGTGCTGGAGGCAATATATCTCAGTCTAATTTAAGGGTAGCTACTGGAGAAATGAAAGACTAGACTAAAAAACAAATTGCACTTTAGATAAGACAGAACACAAATGCACAAATAGAAATAAAACCTATTATAGTAAGCCTGTTAATAGGCTAAGAAGTTTTATTCAGAATGTGCAAAGCCATGACTGTGTACTAATTGTCTTTTTATACTTGTGGTAATAGGAATTTGGGGTGTTGCACACGCACATTAGACCAAATTTGACAAAATGATTTGTGTGCTTTGTAGTTGTGCAAAATAGCTACTCACTATTTGAAGGAAGTTTATACTGGATAAATTGATTTTTATAGCTAATGAAATCTTTAAATTGTTAGAACGTTAGCTGCTAAATACTGACCTGGAATGCACTTAGGACATTAGTCACCAAAAACAGTTTACTGTCATTTCTGAGAATTAAATGTGCATCAGGGCACATCTTTTGTGTTCATTTCAGTGAGTGGCATAGCAGGTGATGGATTTAGATGAGAGCTTCAGACCTTGACAGAAAACAATTTGAGTGTTATGGATTGCTGAAAACAAGGTTATGGCACTAGTGGTCGTATGAAAGCAAATGGATTGGATTTCACATTCACATGAAAGCACAAATTCTAGAGCTGTTTGTCACATGCTTGCTGTGATCTGACCTTTAGGTATTGATTCCTGACTCCAGTGTCTATTTGTAGCTGCTTTATTATGTGTGAACTTCCTCATCCCATTACTGACAAACCTTGAAGAAGTGTGTTGTCATGAATCCAAACTGCCTTCTAGATCATGGGAGGAATGACAAGATGAACTTTGTGGAAGCAGTTTGTTACTATCTGTAAAACAAACACGCACACCTCCACACCTCTCACAAATTAAAAACCGAGGAAACAAGAACCCCCTCGACACAACACATTGAAAAAAATGAAAGCAAGGGAGTTTTCATAAGAATGGATTTAATTTCAAGGTATATATGTATCATAGCATGAGTTGCAATGCAGATGTGTCCAAGCTGTGGTCTTTGTGGACTAGATATACAAGCAACATAATCACGTTGTCCAAGAGTTAAACCAAGGCTAGTTGGTCTTGCTGACATGGCTTTTGTGCTCTTGCTTAATATGTGCATGGCTGTAGTTTCCACACCTAATCTATATTTTGGTCAGTTGAATGCTTGTTAGAGCACATAAATTAGTGTAAAGTCTTGCATATGTGTACATAGCAGTATAATATTTTATTCAATACAAATTGGCAGGATATTTCAGAGATCTTTATGCCCTTGCTAGTTCTGACACATGCATGCAATAAACCCAGAGGAAATGATGTGTGAGAAGAGACTGTGTGTGCAGTCATTGGTTACTGAGCTTCACACCCTGCAATGAAGACAAGGCCTATTAGCAGTAATAGAGGTGTGAGCTGCAAAGTGTGATACCTGGATAGATGTAATCTTCTGCTAATTCTGTATGATACTAGCAAGTCAAAAAGCTGTGTTTAACATTATCTTAAGGTCTGTCACAATCTCCCTGGGTTTGTTTATTTGTTTGATTTCCTAAGTCATTGCTAAGCAGCCCACAAGAAAAAAAGCAATGAAAATACTAGATGAAACTCTTGTTAACAGCACAGATAAGTCAGAAACCATATATGGCAATTTATGTCCTAAAACAGAACATTTGACAGATATTTGGTTCAAAATAAAAATATAGGAATATACATCACATATAATGCATGTCTTCAATTTCGTGGTTATGGTATTAGAATGGGGGGTTTCATTTCTTTGGGATTTTTTAGTCTTTACGTAAATTTTAGTTTTACAAGCACTGCGTGCGTACCAGGCTTTCCTCAGGTGGTAATCCTGCTTGTTTGAATGTGACAGTTGGAATGCATAATGTTAAGTAAAAGCCCATAGGTAGAATTGCTCCAAAAATGTGGCTTCATGTAGATTTCAATCTGGTGTTCGTTGTCCAGCTGATGTAAATATGCATAAAATGGGTGATCTTTGTTGCCTCTTAAAGGACTTCATGTGGAGAAAGTAAAAAGAGAAGAATTGAGATTTAATGATAGAATTTCTGTTCTGATATTTTTTTTTATCTTAAGACTACCTCAGCTTCTTATCAGATCAACCTGAAAGCGTATGATCTCTGTATATACTTATTTCACTTTTTATTAACCCCAAGTTCATGCAATTGAAATAGCAGTTATAAAAGCTATTGGGGGACTAGAAGTAATATTGTCTGTGTTTTCTTGTTGGTAGATTGTTTTTTTCCAAACCATTCTTTGTTTTACATTACCTGTTTCATAAATTCAGTGAAGTTTTTTACACAGAAAAGTTTGTTCAGGTATCGTCAGTAAAATGAATTGCAGTTGTAGGTACTAAGGTGAGGCAAGTATCTACAGAACAGTAACACTTTAGGAAGTTTCAGTCAAGCAGCTTCCCTAGTCCAGTCGCAGACTAGTGCAAGAAAAAGCAGACTGGGTGTAGGATTCTCTGGCCTTGAACAATTAGCAACATTCAAGAAGAAATGCAGCATGTTCTGTCTCCAGAGAAAGACTCTACAACCTCTCTAGGCAGCCTATTCCAGTGCTCTGATCTAAATCTATTTGTATGCTGCTGAAGTATTTGTACAGAATATTTTCATTATATTTTGAGTGTTTAAAGATTTTTGATAAGAAGTTGTAATTTTTATTACATGCATAGAACATGCATAGAACAATACGATCTTATAATCTCAGAATTTACAGCTATTATTTTTTTTCTGATCAACTGTGCTAGGAAATCACTTGAAAGGTTTTCATTTTCTTCTTCCTTTATTTTAAGCCTATCTGAATTTATTAATGTGGATAATGTGCTGCTGTGGAGAGGTCTGCGCTTCAGGGAAGGAAGAAAGCAAAAGGGAAGGGGGGGATATTCAACATAGGGAAGCTCTGGTTTAATAGCTGAGCTTTATATTGGAGTACAAGAAGAAGACTGTCCTTAGGACACTGTAAAATTGTAGTTTTCTGAGACAATATTGAGAACTCTCATACTTAGAATATTGTCACTGAACAATGATGGAAAATGAAATTTTTGTTGTTGTTGCTATAGTTATAGATTCTTTCTGAAAAAAAAGCATTCCATAGCAACTGTGTCAAACCAGGTTACAAGCAGAAAGCCCATTGTATGAACAGGTCTTGCCTTTGACATAATGAGGTTAAAATTTTGTCTAACAATAAAATACAACATAGTAATGTGTAAAAAGAATATTGATATATAAAGTAAAAGAAATTTAGATATAAAATGGGAAACTGTGATCCTGAATATCAGCACACAGCTTTTATCTAAGTCTCATACCTCCTATGGTTTGCCACAGGAACTAAGTTCAGTGTGTCTTCTTGGCAGGGCTAGATTCCTACACTGCAGTGTTAGCCACTGTTTTTCCTTGTAAAGACAACCAGATGAGGAAAAGGAGAATACTAGTGATTGCAATTCCTTTTATACAATATTTTAAGGATGATTGCTGTAGCTTAAGAGACAGTCCAGACTCCCTGAATGATACGGTATGCAAATCTGAATATTTGAAGGCATAGCAAGAAATGTATATAAAATGTATTTTATATAAAATGTATTGTTGTTTTCTTGAAGAACTTAACCTGTTAATATGTTTTTCAACTACACCACAACTTCGTTGCTCTTGAAAAAAAAAAGAAACAAACAAAAAAAAAACAAGCAAAAACATCCAAAAAGGTTTCACCACGCTTCGTATTTAAATTCGGTATATGCTCTTCACCACTTTTTCTTTCTCTAATTGATTGTGTTTAATTAGAAAAGTGTATAATATGTTACCATGTGGAAAGTCTGTAATTAGAGGGAAAAGTAAAAGAAAAAGGAAGATACTTGAGAACATAGGAAATGTATGGTTTAATAGCTGAGCTTTATATTAAAGTGCAAGAATAAGGTTGTCCTTAGGCCATAGTAAAATTGTAGTTTTCTCAAGCAATATTAAGAACTGCCTAGATTAAAAGACCTCCAATTCATGCTATGGAATCTGTTTTAGATGGAGGCATCTTGTGGAATAATGAACAAAACGCCAAGGTTAAGACTTCTGCCAAAGCTTAGCATTTCTTTTTTGTTTAATTTTAGAAGGTTTCATGATGAATACATGCACTGTATGACTTGAATACAGCTCTGAAGACATGTGAATTTAAGATCTTTGTTTGAATTATATATCTAGACTTCTGGCTACATCTAGTTTTAGTAAGCGAAGCTTAGAAATGTTCAGCCAATAAAATGTCTGTATCTCCTTGGTTCTTTAGCATCCATCAACTGGGTTGATTAAAGAGCTGCCCAGAGTACCCTGAAGTAATTTTTAGCTGAATCCATCCAGTTTCTTTCTTGCTTTCTATGTGGCTACTGTAGGTCTCCACAAAGTTTGAGTCTTCAAAATCAGATAATAATTGTTGTTGAAATCAAAAAGGATATGGATATTCAATATTACTTATCTGACTTCTTACCATTACCTTCTCACAGTGGAATCTATAAATGGAAGTCCCCTGAATTTGCTCTAAAAATGTTTGCAAAGAATTTTACAGTAGGGGGATCAAAAATTTTTGGTACACATATGTACAAATTCAGAATTGTTGCTTCAGTGTATTTTGAAATTGTTAATAATAATTAAAAAAAAAGGATTATCTGAAGGACTCGTTTCTTATGTCTAAGGAATACTGTTCCAATAAACTGATCTTTTGATTGTGTGTGACCTACAAGTGCATTCCTGGGCAAGTACCTGTTAAAGTAAATAAGCAGAAATTAAAATCGTAAAAACATTTTTCTGATTTTGATAATGTATCTTAATATTTTTAGTACTTTGAATGAAAGGAAAATTAAGTAAATCTGTAACTACATCATTTTGAAATAATTTTTCTTTTTAACAGCTCAGAATCTTTCCTATATGTACAAAAAACTAGATAATAATAGCTTTTCAGGTGAGATGTGAGAAACCAAGATGTAGAAATTAGTGTCTTGCCCAGAGAAGAAGTCAAGTAGTGATAAAGATTCAGTGATGCTGGGAGACGCAGGGTCGGTGTTTGACCTTCAGGGTTCCAATCTAAGGACTTCTCTAGATTTGTAGTAGCTGTGATGTTTTGCTTGCATCCACCTTGTGTAATCAATGCACAATTTGGGCAACAGATTTTTTTCTGTTGAATTTCAGAAGCTAGAGATAAATGTTCTTTTGTGATCACTGCATTGCTGTTGGTAGGAATCTTAATGATTGTTTGGGATGCTATGAGACACTATTCTTGAGGCTTTTTTTGTGTCTGGAAATTACTATTAAAAATTAATTTTTTAATCATATTGGTGTTTGCAAAAGCATCAATTCTGTTGCATTAATTATGTAATAGTAAAATACAAGCTTATTTATGACTTTATTATTGCAAATAAGCGGTTACAGTTAATATTACTTTGCAGAGTATTTCTATATTTTTATAATTACACTGATTTTAATACATGCCTTCATGCTTTAAAAAGCTATGTATCGTCAAGATATGGTGTATGGTATATACATTATGACAACAAATTGGCTGGGAGTGTGGATCTGCCTGGGGGTAGCGAGGCCCTACAGAGGGATCTGGACGGGTTGGATAGCTGGGCTGAAGCCAATGGGATGAGGTTCAACAAGACCAAATGCCGGATCCTGCACTTTGGCTACAGCAACCCCAGGCGATGCTACAGGCTTGGGGCGGAGTGGCTGGAAGACTGTGTAGAGGAGATGGACCTGGGCATATTGATTGATGCTCGGCTGAACATGAGCTGACAGTGTGCCCAGGTGGCCAAGAAGGCCAATGGCATCCTGGCTTGCATCAGAAACAGTGTTACCAGCAGGAGCAGAGAGGTGATTGTCCCCCTGTACTCAGCACTGGTGAGGCCGCACCTCGAGTACTGTGTCCAGTTTTGGGCCTTCCACTGCAAGAAAGACATCGAGGCCCTGGAACGTGTTCAAAGAAGGGCAACAAAGCTGGTGAGGGGTCTGGAGCACAGGCCATATGAGGAGAGACTGAAGGATCTGGGAATGTTCAGCCTGGAGAAGAGGAGGCTCAGGGGAGACCTTATTACTCTCTATAACTTCCTGAAGGGAGGTTGTGGTGAGCTGGGGGTCGGCCTCTTCTCTCGTGTAATCAGTGATAGGACTAGAGGGAATGGTTTCAAGCTGCGGCAGGGGAGATTCAGGCTGGACATTAGGAAATATTACTTCTCAGAAAGGGTGGTCAGGGACTGGAATGGGCTGCCCAGGGAGGTGCTGGAGTCACCGACCCTGGGGGTGTTCAAGGAACGATTGGATGTTGTGTTGAGGGACATGGTTTAGTGGGAGCTATTGGTGGTGGGTGAACGGTTGGACTGGATGATCTTGTAGGTCTTTTCCAACCTTGGTGATTCTATGATTCTGTGATTCTAAGAGCATTTACTTCATGTGGAAGCTAGAAAACTAGAAGTTTTCTCTTGATAGTCAGGAATAAATCTGAGTGATGACGTGTATGTACTTGCTTCATTAAAAATACAGTTGTAATAGTCTGCCTAGTTAGTACATAGTAACTTATCTTGACTCCATGTATACGCATATGTATATATATGTATTTTCTAGCTAAACACAAGTGTAGGAATGGTTTGTGTTATCCCTTAGATTAACAATAAGAAGGTGACGTCAGCTCCTGATGACTTCCAGAGTTTTCTCTGATGTGTTCTTATATATTGTTTTGGTTCCTGTTCTTCTTGCTTTGCAATTTTTCTTTCTTAGAATGGGAACAGACCAGACCCTACATGGTACTTGGTAAATTTGTGAATGGCTCTACTTTAACATGATGCAGCCATATGACTAGTCTCAGTGAAACTCTTTGTTTTATGCACTGTGTCTTCTTACCTTATATTCTTCTCTTTTTATTTCTGTCCCAGTCAAAAGCCCTCTTTGTGTGTTCTTCAACTTTTTATTCTTTAAGAAAAGTGAAAAGTTGTCTTGAATAAGCTTTAGTTTGTTACATTAATTGCACTGAAGAGACCTAATATACAAGCAAAATTTTGAGTGTACACAGTTGTAGTATTAGTTTTGTATTTGGAAAATGCAAGAAGTCTGTGATCGTATTTTCTGATTTTCTCCTGAGATTTTGTTTTTCAGTTCAGTCCTATGTTCCTGGTTGCTGGTGAGCTTTTACCAGGTACTCTGAGGTATACAGCATCATAATCTATTCTAAAGTCCATTGTCTCAAGCATACTCACTCTAGATTTGTTGAGAGTCCAGACAGTAGTTAATTAGCGTTGTTCTAAAATGCTTTTGTAAAATCTGCTCCTTGATTCTGGCATGCTCAGCTAATGTTTGAGAAAAGCAAAACCCAAAGGGCTTATCAATTTAATAGTGAGCTTTGAAGATTCATTTCATGTCATCTAAATTTACTGTAAGACTGCAGTGTACAGGCAGTGGTGGCCAGTGGGAGTTGCAGAACAGCAGCGGATGCTCAGAGCCCAGTGTGAACATCTGTAAATGTTCTGAGGATTTTAGTAAAGACAATTTATGAGGTTGTGTGATCTGAATGCCCAGCGATGGTGAGAGTCTGTCTTCCAGTTTAATCCAGGAGAAATCCAATTCACTAAAACTATTTTGGATTGTGACTCAAAACATGCATTATGGAGACAACCAAGAGATTTTCTTCATAAGCAAAAATCTGATACAAACTAAGCTGGTGATGTATATCTTAAAATAGCGTAAGTAAGGTGAATATTACAGGATTATAGTTTGAACAGAGAAAATTCGTGTAGAACATGGAGAGACTCAGCTTTAATTCTTTCACTTTTTACCTTGGGTGTTAGCCATTACAATTACATTAAAAATACATTTTCATAGTTAAATGGGATTTTAGATGCCTGATTTCAGTTGATTTTAGTGTGAGGTGAATTTACAGGAAAATACGTAATTTAAACTCCTGGAGCAGGGTAGGATACTGTGGATCTCCAAAAGAAGACTGAAATGTGTGTTTTCTAGAACATTTCATAAGAGTTTGACAATCTTGTGTTCTTCATTAGCTAGTTTCTAAATCTCTTGTAATGTGTGATTATTTATGGGATTTAGGAAGCTTTGTATATTTTTCTATTCTAAAGAAATAACTGGTAGCTTTTCTTCTGTAAATTCAGAGTGTGAAGATTCCCAACACTTAGTGTATCAAAGAATGTGGTGGTGATTGTAGGCTTAGTGGGCATCTTGTTCTCTTACCAGCATAAAAGTTTAGTAAATGAACCAGCAGTGAGGTTACACGTACCAAGTCTATAGTACATACTTAACAGATGACACAGATCACAGTTTGCACTGTTAGATTTTTGGAGAAATAAAGGACGTCTGATCAAAGTATGTTCTTTTCCCCTGGTTGTGGCATATCATTTACAAAGCTCAGCAGTTTGTTGTGGAAGTGATGACCTTAGTGTAACCAGAAGAAGCTGGGCTCTGGACACTGGAGCTCTGAGACAAATCATTCAATAAAAAGTATATATTGTTTTATTTATTGTTTTTGTTTGAAAGATCTCATCAGCTTTTTTTTTTTTTTTTTTTTTTTTTTCCCCCAACTTCGCTGTTTTCAATTTTGTTTTTTGCCACAATAACGTTCTGGTGCTACACATACGCACACAAAAAAAGTTTAGCAAATGAATCCTGCTTTCCAAAAGTCAAATATCTCAGTGTCCTCTGAAACACCTACCTTTCCAGTGTAGCTATTGTAAGACCATATTTCTATTTGTTGTACATCACTACCCAGAAATCCTGTCTGTTTCTTTACTGAAATTTAGAGACACAGGCAATTATCATCTTGAGGGTGCGCTATGAAAAAGGGAATGGAGGGTGTTAAGCCAGTTACCTGCATTTGTTCAGATAAGTGGGCTTTGTTCTTGTTCTTGATGATATGTATGAGGATGCTGCTCCATCTCCTGCCCAGAGTCCCAGTTGTTTTGCTGACCTTTACATTTATGTAGTGTTTGTGCTTGTGTTTGTTACGACAACATACTGCAGTAGAATGCTGACATTTTTTCCTTAAATCTGCAATGGCACACACGGTTCTTGTCTAGCTGTATCTTCGCTAAGCCACTTTCTTAATGTTATCATTTTCTCCAAATAGCAGTGCTATTAATAGAGCAATTTTAAGGCAGCACTTTAGAAAGATGGAGTGTGTTAAGAATTTCCTTCACTGATATACACTTTGTGTCTGTGTCAATATGATATGAATGTCTTATCACAAATGATTGATGCCTCTGGCCACATCTGTGGGAGAAGCGGAGATAAGCAGGCATGCTAATCCTCCTTTTTCTGTCACCTTGAACAACCTTGTTTGTTACTATCATATTGCCCTCAAATGAGTGCAGATTCTTCATCAACACAAAGAGGAATAGACTGCTTATCCAAGGCAAATAAAAGTAACCTACATTTTCTATTTTGTAAGCTTTTGGTTATATGTTTAAGGACTGTGTAGATTCTACACCGTATCAAAGATTAAGCAGATTACTCTTCATTTGTTGTACTTTCAACCTCAACTTCTTACTGGCATTCATGCACATCATTAATACATTAACATGTATTTCTTCTTTCAGTTGTGTAATTACTTAAATTGTTTTTATCATTTGCTGAAAACTGAAACCCATGGTCAGTGGGTCAAAATATTTGGTGATTTGTGTTATAATTTATTTTTTTGATACTCTGTTTTCCAGAGGAAAACACATGATGTTATATTTTTTCCATTTAAGAAGCAAATGCTCTTTCCCCTACCCACCCCTCCCACTGTCCCCTATTCTGTGGAAATTTTAAGGACTTTTAGTATAGTAAGAAAATGTCTAAAGACGCTTTTTGCAGCTTCCCCAGACATGAGAATTGATGTGTATTTTGGCAGCTCAAATAAACCAACTCACTAGAAATTTACAGAATTGACTAATGTTAATTGTTGACAGTCAGAAGAACAGCAAAGAGAGGGCTTGAACACCTCTCCAATCTAACTAATGATTTAGTTCAGTCTCCCAGAAGTCTCACTGCTTTGAACCTGAGATGTCTTTCTTCTTTGCAAACTGAGATATCATTGTAGCCTCTGTGGAGCTTGAGCTCAAGGAGTCAGTATTACTTTAAACATGTAAATCAATGGGGTTACGCTTGAGTTTTAATATCCAGTTTACTCAGGATCAGTTCTCTAGACATCAGCACTCAAATAGCTAAACTCTTTCTTGCTTCTCAGTAATGTGGGACACTACGGCATGAAGAAGATGGAAAAATATGCTTCTGAAACAGTATTGTACTTGTTATGGTAGTTATTTAGAAAGTACGGGCATATCCTATGTATGTGATCATCTACCTAATATGAAGAATTTGTTACATGTAGCTGTGGTGAGCAGTTCACTAGCCATTGTGATTTGGAAATTCAGGGCAAAGAAAGACAAGTGGTGAAGTGTCTTAGTGTGGCAGTTATAGGGTAGTTATTATCTAACAGAGTCGAAAAGTTGAGAAGAATGTGTAGAAAGCTACAGTTCCATTAAGAACCAAAGGACCCAGCTGCCTATTGGTGCTGCCTCCGTGATATTCCAGAACTTCCAATTCAGAACCACCTAGGTGAGTTTTAGCTTCTTTTTGGTTCTTTCCATAGAGCTGCCATCATGCAAATGTTCCACATTAGCATGATGTTAATTTGCAATTACAATGCAATAGTTACATATTATATAAATATAATACAATTTGCAATAACAATGCAATGTTATTTGAAATTTTTTGTTGTTGTTGTACGTACTGCGTGCATCTACTGCTCTTTCCAGGTTCTGTCCAGACACCCAATTCTTTATTTTATCATCTCTAACTACAGTGCCTGGGGGATCAGTGAGACCCTTTAAAATTAAATTTGGAAAGCAGTTTAGATGGTGCAATATATTTCTAATACAAAAGCTGGAGAGACCATGCACACATTTATTTCTACGTGTGCACACGTGAACATGCATTAATTGATATTCAGATTTTCTGCTCCTGTACATATCTGCTTGTTTGATACTTAAATTCTGTGTCTCCAAATGTCATAAAAATTCAGAGGATTGATTAATAAAAGGAGAAATTCACTTCCACTGTTACTTGAAAGAGCTAATGTCATTTGGGGAAAAAACAGAATGTGTCAGATTATGTTTTAATTGTTTTAGACTCACTTGCCTGCTCGCAAAGCACAGAATTTCTTGGAAGGAGTGATCTCTGACTAGAGAAGCACAGTTCACACTGGACTTTGTTGTGGCTTTTCAGAAACCGGATGTTTTTCAAGAAAAAAATGTGTAGTTGAGAGTGTACTCAGTACAATGCAATCTAATACACTGCACACGGTCTAGGTTCTCCTTGTAATCTGTCATTAAGCGATAGGCTATTCTGCCTTTCCCTCTTAGAATACTATATTTTAACATGCGTAACCTACACTTAAACAGCATTCCTTGGAAATTATTTGTTACTTGAATACTTCAACATTTTCTATGAATGCTTTCTGTCTTGAAGCAGCCTTGGATCCTGGGCAGGATTTGAGCTACGGGAGCTAGCAGCGCTTCTGGTAGGGGAAGTGACAGGGGAACTGGAAGAAATGAACTAACTCAGGGCCATGTCTCCTTTACAGTATTTCCACGAAAACATATTTTGCACTTTTACAAAACCACAGCACAGTGGGGTTCAGTTTTATTTCTAGTTTCCTGTGCAGCATTTTTGATCTTATGTAATACTCAAATTATACCACCGTGAATTACACAAAATCAGTGCATGTATATCTGTACCTTATAGATGCAGAAGAGATTATGCATCTTGGCTTTGTTGGCTATTTTGATGTCCTTCATTCTAGTTGAGTCACTTATAACTCTGTTTTGTTCGTCCTTTGAAACAAGGTAACACAAAAGGAGCCTGGTTTTATTCTGCTCATTCAGGACTCGTAATTTTTGCAAGAGGGGCCATTACTCTTTTAACAATCTCTTACACATTTGGAATAAAAATATCAAAATATCTCACAGAATGGTTAACAGTGGTGTGTACTTCATTGAATAAGGTGGCTATTTTTTTCATTTTCATATTATCCTTTATTTGATTGATGTACTCACTACTATTGGCTTTGTTTGCGACAAGGTACCTGGTCATTTACACGCGTGGGCAAGACTGTATTTGATGTGATTATAAGTGGAAGTATATATATGGTTATAAGAAGCAGCTTGACGGAGAAACTTGAACTTCTAGAAACTTTAAAAGCTTCCCTTCTGAAACTGTGCAACATTCTTTCCAGTTATCCACTGTGAACAGAAAGATTCTGATGTGCAAGAATATATTCAGGCCTTTCTTGGCAGGGTAGTGAAGTAACAGAAGTCATAGGGCATCCCTTGATCCTAGAGTGAGGAGAAATTCTGGAGTAGGAGTCATCAAGAGAAGATAAGCAAAGATGTTTCTTGGTTGCAGTCAGGTGGATTACTCCAAACTGGAAATGTAAAGTTGTGTGTCAAGTGAATAATGCTCTTTGCCTGAGAATACTGAATTCCCTGCTGTGGAGTTCCTTCACACCAGAAGGAAGAATGCTAGAGTGCTGGCCTAGTCAGTTAGTTTGCCCAATTAGTTACATTTGCATTTGTTTTACAGTGAAAAACAACTCCTAAGGAAGAGTAAAAACACACTTGTGCTAACTAGTAGCTTGACGTTTAAAGTCAATAATAAATACGTTGGAACTAGAGCCTGTCATTTACCATGTTCGTGCAACTTGCCTCTCACAGTGTAACAAGGATTTCTTTTAATTCTTTGTCACGAGTTTGCTTTTGACCTGAAAAGTCTATTTGGGATTTAGAAACTTCACAGGAACATATCGTGACCAATGAGAAATTTCAAAATTGGTGGGTGTGTATCTTACAAAGATTTCTATATCTCTGTCATGTTTCTCCTCTATACTACTTGGTATTCTGGGGGATGCCTACTTTCCTTCTAATGGTCTGTTTGAAGGAAGGTAAAAGCATTGGATATTTTTGCCTGTATTACAGTAGCTGTTCTCCACCGATGGTATTCCAGTTAAGTTGAAAATTACTCCGGTGTGTCTTATAGAAAGTAAAGTGACATTAGCTTAGCATCTCATGTGCATGGCACTCAGATATCAATAGCAAAAGTATCTTTCCTTTGTAAGTAAGTCATTTTTTGGTAGCTGTTTTATTTACTTGTCCACAGCAGTAGTATAAGCACATGTGATTTACGTTGCAGGCAGAATGTGTATAAAAGGAATGTTTGGCACAGCTGCGTCCTCCAAACATTTTAGCCTTGGCGGCTTCTGTAATAAATATCTTTTCTACAGATCTTCACTGCCATTCATTGCCAAGTGATCATAAAGGTTAATCCTGGCTTTAAGACAATCTATATGTTTTAATAGTACTTATTTTTATAGATCATTCCATCAATCTAACTTTGTGCAGTACTGTGTAATTTGCTGTGATTAGAGGGAATTTTGATAAGTTACTTTTTAAATTCAAACCATTCCTGATCTGTAAGAGAATAATAGCCTCTTGCTTCAGGGTAGTGTTCCAAGTGCTTTTTGAGGAGTTGGCATTTCATCAAGACCGTTTGCATTGGCCTGACTGCCCAGACTTTCCTGCTTAATGTTTATACAGGAGCTTTTGTAACATTTTAACATTTGTAAGGGAGAATTTCTAGCAAAGAAACTATATTTGTGGATAGCATTTCATAAGGGAGGTAGAATGGGTTATGAATGAGTTGCCACAGACAGGCATGAGTGTAGTCTAGCAAGAAAATGCTTTTGGAAGGCTTTCTTTGTTCATTTCTTTAAAGGTTTTGTATTTATGGGAAGACATAACTTGTTTCTTTCATTGTATTTTTAATATGCTCTTATTATCAACAAATATAGATATTAGATATCTGTAGATATCTATAGATATTAGCGTTAGATATTAGCCGTTTCATCACATATTTCAGTTCCTCTTATGAAATTTCATTTTCAGTGAAAGAAATGTTTCAGAGATTCTCTGATATCTTCTGCTTGCCGGGGCAGGAGTAGTGATGCTCATTTATATAGAGATTCTCTTGGATAGATATACCCAATTTTAAAGCAGATAAACTAACCCAAGAGAAACCTTTGATCTGGAGTAAGTCTCTCTTGAGTTTTAACAAATAACCCTCATATTGATTGCAATGTAAAAACTGAAAAGCAACAGGAGAAATTATTGTTTCTAATTGCTGTGATGAAAACACTGCAAGGAGTGACCTCTCCTGTTTCTGGTGTTTTACCATTTGGAGCTTAAATGGTAGGTTATTGTTTAAAAATGAGTGGAGTTTTTGAAGAGAGGTGTGTATGTGCACCACCTGTGATGTATTTGTGACAAGTTTAAGTAATCATCAGATATGTTTGACAGCAAAGGTGTTCTGATGGGCTTACAGATCATCTTAGCGAGAACTTGTCCTGGGTACTGATAAAAGGCAGAGACATCACAAGACAACACAGCATTTCTGTTTATAAGCTGCCAAAGTTAGATGAATACATAGGAACCTTTGGGCTTTTGGAGGGAGTGGGATATTCTTAAATTCCTTTCACCTTTACCAACTCCTCTTGCTCTCTTCAAGTTGGATTTCCATCTTTGGGGTAAAAATACAGCAAATCTGCTTGTATCCATGCTGTTACCTCAGCCAGCTACTGGGATAGTGATCAAGTCTGTAATTCAGCTTAAAGGATCTGTAGGTCTGTGTGCCGATAATGCTGTGCTGCAAAATGTTTATCACTGGTGGCAGACTAAGTTCACCATTACTGAGGGCTCCAGCCTCTGGTTTGCATTCTGTTTCTAGTTATGTGTTGGCAAAAACTGATTTTTTAAGGCTGTCTTCTGTTAGTAAAGAAATGGAAGATGGAGCTTGATTTAGCTACTATATTTATCCGATTTTGTTTTCCACCAGTCTCCTCCCCCATCTCCCTTTATTCTCTCATTTCTCCTTCCTTCCCTTCCTCATTAACTCTACTTCTAACATAGAGAAAATTTGATTCCTCAGCATAAAGCTAGCATTCAAAATATTTTTTGTTCTTCCCACATGTTGTCAGCACATCTAGGAGATGTGATGATGAGCTTCAATATGGCATCATAATATTGGTTTGGTGATTTATTTTAGTTTATGCTAGTGCTTTTATCTGAAATTGGCTAAAATCGATTTTTTCTAATACTCTTTCTTCCTTTTCTCTCTTTGCTCAGCGCTACTTCTTTTTCAGCCTGAAATCAGAGTATGGTTTTCACAGAAAGGTGTTATAAGAGTTAAAGTATGGGGACTGACTTATTGTGGAACAGCTTGTACTGCAAAATCGTGTTGGCACATCTACCATTCAGTTAGTCTGTAATTAAGAAAATACTTTTAAGGCTTTTTTGTCTATTTTCTTCAGTAATTTATGACTTGTACCACATTCCTCTGCATTTCACCCCTAAGTAAAAGGGCAACCTTCTGTGTCTGATTGTGGTTTTGTGATGTCAATGATCCTTCAGCTGTACACTCAGTAGATCCAGATTCTAGTTCTTAGTGAGCATCCCCTGATGGTGTTCCAGAATTTGGTAGACACGAGCTGGTGCAGTACACATCAATATTCTCTTATTGTCTCTCAGCATTTACTTTAGAAGTCACTAAAACCTTGACTTACAGAGAGACCATTTGCAAAGAAGTTGGTAAGGGAAGTTTTGCTGAGAGCTATGAGTATTGGATGGCATAGCTTTACTGCAAGAGTATGCTGTGTGGCTGTTTTTCTTGGTTGTTTTGTTTTTTTGATAGCGTGTTTATAAATCATAGAACAAGCTGTCTGTCTAGTCTGCTAACATGTGACTGGTAACATTTTCCTGCTAATACTGAGGAAATAGGGGTCACTTATGAAAATGGAACTGTTTGTGGCCGTGTTTCTTTTAAATTCGTGTGTTAAGCCTGCAGATTTGGAACACATTGTTGCTTCACTAATACACGGGAAGTTACAGTAGAGAAATCCCTTGCTGACCTTCTTAAATTAATCTCTCCAGCATTAGTTATTTCCTTATTTTCAGTGGGAAGACAGCAGAGTTTAAATCTGTGCAGCATATTTATGTGTGAAGATTGGTGCTCATAAAAAATGCATTGCAATCTAAACTAAAATCAAACCATCTTCATAGAAAGGAAGGATATTTCTGCTTTGGGATTTCTGCTGTGTGTGGTTGCCGTATACAAGTATGTGTAAATGACTGCTGAGAAAGCTGCTGTGAAATAAGATCCTAGCCCTAGATTTCACCCTCTGGAGCTTTTGCAACTGTTTGAAGCCAAGCTTTCAGATCTTGGGAATTCTGTCTTTATTTTGTTTTTGAAAGGCTGTTTACTTTCCTCAACCATTTTCTAAACTATTTTTCTCTATAGAAATGCTTCGAATTGTTTACAATCAGGAATGCTGTCCATATTTTATTAAAAAGTTATTTTATTCTCGTGATCTTGCAAGTATATCTACATTTGCTATGTGGTAATGTTCAAAGGTAACTGTTTTTATCTGAACTGTAACTGGTGCTATTTTATTTATTTATTTATTTATTGCTTGAAATGCATTGTAGTGCTGAACAAAGATTAAGATTTTGGGGGGTTTATTGTATTCAGTTTGTCTTTTTCGTTGCTGCGTCCTGTGCTTCAGTCAAACAAAATTTCAAATTCAGATGAGGAAAGTGGATCAGCATAACCAATGCATGTCTCTTGCAATCAGTGCATTTTTTTGTGATGTGACCAAATTCTTTGGCTTTTAATTGTGTTGTGAATCATAATCTCATGGTCTGTGAGTGTAAGCAGCACTTGCAAATTTCATATCCAAGCGGATAGTGAGTAGGAAGCTTTTAAAGGATGCACTTTTGATTTCTGCAGAAAGTATGCTTCAGTGAAGAAAGAGCGCACTCCCAGTTAAATTCAGCATTTGCCTGTTCATAGATAAACTATGGCAATTGTTTATCCACTGGTAGACAGTTTCTTGCTAAATGGTATTTTCTTTAAACCAACATTTTTAGTGGTTTCTTTAAAGGCAAAAGAAATGCAGCAAGATGTGTGTATATGTATATATGTATGTACATATCCCTTCTACATAGTCCCACACACTGAAGGTAAGGTGATGAAATTCAGAATCACCTTGTATTGGTCAAAAATTATATTGATGCTTACAAATGCACTGCAGGTTTCAGCACACAAAAGCTGTATTGATAGTGCTGAAATAGTGGCTTGTTTTCTTTCTTCTTCAGTTTTGCACATTATCCAACAATACGGGTCCTAAAGCTTTAACTGCTTTGATAATATAAGTAATAGTTCTTGCTAAGTGAACACGGACTTTGCGTGAGATTCCATAAACAAAGCTTTGTGCTTTCTTACAGTATTTTCTGATATTGAGAAGGAAGTAAATGTAAATGAAAAGACAGAAGTCTTTCGGAGAACGTTTTTTAAATCAACAGCAAAATCCCAACTTGTTTCTCTTAAAAAGTATATCCATGTAAACATTCTTTAAAACTCAGTTTTAAAGTTTCCATGGAGACAAAAGCTGCAGAAGTTGGCTGTATCATAAAACAAGAATGTTTCTGAGAAAATAACATTTCATGCACTCGGAGGTATTTGAGTTCACCTGTACTATTCTTAGGTTCTGCATTTTATGCTGTCTGATGAAAAAAATCCAAAACCTACGTAGCTGAAGACTGCACAAATGTTTTTAAATGCTCCCAAGAAAAAAGTCTAGGCATTTGTAGATTCAGCCTGGGTAAATGGCAGACATTTAACAACGTATTCTGCAGACATAACTTCTAAGAAATCTGCTTTTGAAGCTAACAGTGATCTGGGCTATAACAACACTAATGTGGCCAGCTGATCTAGAGAAGAGATTATTCCCTCCTGTGCAGTGTTGGTTAAACCATGCCAGTTTGGGTCCTCTCGTACAAGACAGACATTAATGACTGGATGGCAAGAATCCGGTTGTCCTGTAGGATCAAGCTGAGGTAGTGGGCCTGGGTTGGCCTGGGGAGGGGGCTAACGGGCATCTGCCTGTACCTGCAAGATGGTCAATACTATCAATGAATATAAACTGAAACAAGAGAGGCTGCATCTGAATGTAACGAAAAACCTGAGGACAGTCAAGCATTGTCCATTGAAGCTGTACAGCCTCTATCACTGGAGATTTTTAAGTCCTGACTGGATGAGTTGTCAGCAAGCCTATCTGACCTTATGGCTGGTTGAGCAGGAGGTTGGGCTTAGAGGCCTTCTGAGGTCCTTTTCAGTGTGAATGACTGATTCTGCGAATGATTGATCCAGATTTTGTACTAAGCAAATGCTGGTGTAATAAAAATTTAATTAGTCTATATTGTATTGCATCTTATCCAACATATTTTTCATGATGTGCCAGCTGCATTTTGAGAGCAGTGGTAAACCATGCTTAGCATTACTGGAATAAGCAGGAGAGGTGGGTATAGGTGGGGGAAAACTAGTTGCAATAATCTCACTTTGGATATTTTTTTTGTTTTCTTTGAGCATTACAGGGCGTCCAGACTCAACTGTCTGGCCAGATAGGGCTGGGGGTGAAAGTGTGAAACGTAACAGATACACTGGCTGCTCCGAAAGTAATGCCTCTCATTTTATTATGTCAGTTTATGGTGTTAGAAGTGAATGGTGGTGGTATGGCAGTAGAGGCTGAACCTTGAAACCAGTATTCTGTTACATGTTGTTGCTGTGTGACAGATGGCAGCAGAGGGGCAGTCTGACAGAATGGCACCTGACATGGAAGTGCTTATGGAGCAAAGGTGTGAAATTGAATTTCTCCGTGTGGAAAAAAATAGTACCCATTAGCATTCGTCAACACCTGCTGAACATTTATGGAGACCAAACAGTGGATGTGAGCACAGTGAAGCAGTGGATGGTGTATTTCAGCAGTGGTGACAATGATGTGAAAGACAAATCACATTCTGGAAAGCCATGCACAGCTGTCACACCGCAAAATGAAGAGTGTCTCAGTCAGCTTCTCTGTGCAAATTGGTGGATTATGGCTGGGAGACTGTATACAGAGCTATTTATTGTCTTCAGTGCATTGGAAACAATGGTGGCAACACTGGAGTATTGAACAGAAGGAACACCACAAGCAAGTTTTTTGGGTTCTATTGAACCAATATGAGGGTAAAGGTGGCAGTTTCCTGGCATCGTTATTGGTGATGAGACTGTCCTACCAGACCCACCATACAGTCCGGATTTGGCACCTTCTGACTTCCATCTGTTCAGGCCGATGAAAGGTGGACTACATGGGCAACAATTTCCTAGCACTAGTGCCATCATAGCAACTGTGAAACAGTGGGTCACCTCTGCTGGTTCAGATTTTCATTAGCGTTGCATGCAGGCTCTTGTTCATCGATGATGAAAACGCATATCTAATGATAGTGACTATGTTGAGAAATAGTGTTTTGTAGCTGGGAATTTGCGCTATCAAATAGTGTTGTTGTACTGTTTATATCTATTGTGGTTTCTATGGAAATAAATAGGAGGCATTACTTTCTGAGCCACATACATGTAACACTTGTGCACAACTTACCATTTCTGAGTCCTTTGCTTTTTCCCACGTTGCACGTCTCTTACTGCATAAATGTTATGGTTATGTTTGCTATGAGGCTGTATCTAGTAGAAAATTACCCAAACCATGGAAAGCTTGAATTTTCCAAAGTTTTCCATTCATGAAATTACAAGGTCTCCCAGAGATTGTCCATGATGAACCTACCATCAAACAGGAATTTTTCAAAGAGTAATTTCTCTTTCAGTGGATTCTTGTGCTCACTTTTACCCCAAAATAAGAGTTCTCTGCACCTCTCTACTATAGTTGTTATTTGTATCAGATGCAGTACTTGGCACCCTGCAGCAGACTGCAAAACAGAATTCTGAAAATGAAATTTGCCTGCTGGAACTTTTAAGACTGCCCGAATCAGTGTAGTCTAGAAGGAAATTTTCATAGAGTTAAGCAGGAAAAATGTCCCCTGGCATTATGTTCCTGTCTTTGAAAAAGAATATTGATTGAATACAAATGTGGCAATGTTGACATTTGTTTAGCAAGAATCAATACAACATCACTCGCATCTAATTTCAGTTCTGGGATAAAAGAATTTTATTGCTCTATGTACTGGGCTATAAAGCATCATTTTTTTTCAAACTACAATCAGTCTTCTAGTTTGTATTGAGTTTTCAGTAATTTTATTAGATGATTAACCACTCTTATCTAAAGTCTCTTCCTTTTTTTTTTTTCTTGATATGTTTTAGCCTTTTAATAAGAAATTATTTCATTCTTTTAAATCTTGACAAAGGTTACATCTAAAAATAAGATCAGTATGAGATCTAATTTTACTGTGATGTTGTTGAAAGTATCTGTTGTATTTGTTTTCTTGCAGTGAACGATTTTTTTTAAGACTGAATAGAAACGGTTTGCCAAAATGCCCAGAAAAGCCTGAAAGACACTGTTCTCTTTTTGTGGTGAGTTATTCATATTCTCGATTGTTTTTGTGCTGGGTATTTAAAACCAAATTTGGATTAGGTTGTTCTGTAGTTGACTCAGTGGTACTCCCTAAGCTTTTACTTTATTATTAGTATCAGTTCTAAAGGATGGTTAAAGGGTATTATTAAAATCCCAAGTTGAATGTTTTCTGGCAATATGTGGACATATGTGCTTCAGGTACATATATACCAGTCTTTTTCCTTGCAACAAAGACTTTTACTTGTGAGTTTTATGCCCAAAAGATGGTCTGTGCAGTGCTCTTTGTAACTTCAAGATATTAGGAGTTGCACAAAAGCACCATTGCTCTTCAAGGCACACACTGAATCATTTCTGTCCTCCTCTCCCATTTTGCTGCCTTACAACAAATTCTTGCCCACAATATTTTAGGACAGACATATTGAGTGCATGACCACCAATTTGAAGTGTTAAATGGATAATTTGTTAATTCTATATAAATGACCTCACTGTTCATTTATCGCTGTTACTGGCAGTAAAAGCAATGCATAAAGATCTTTTTAAATATCACATTTTAATCAGGAGGCAGAAATAATGAGGTTCTGATCTTGTGCAGGATTTGAGTAGCAGTGAACTCAGGAAGGACATCTATATCACTGTGCACATTATCCGAATAGGTAGGTATAATGGTCTGTGAGTAGAAATATGACATTTGGTAAGTATATAACAGTGAAGAAAACCACTTGGGGTCAGCTTTGGGATCTGTTAGATTTACTAAGTCTCTGTATAAATTTCATGAAGCAAATGCCTCTCTTTTAATGGGAAAATTGCCTTGAATTTCTCAGCATTCTTTTGTGTTATTTTTCAAGTGTGCTGATGAGTTTTGATACAGTATTTTTTGTTACTATTGCAAAACGAAATTAGGGTGTCATATGTGAACTGTACTAAAATGATGGAGTTGTCACTGGGGAGTCCATTCTTGTTACAAAGGGAGTAATTTCAAGCTTTTTTTCATAGGAAACTTACTTAGAAATTAAATAGTATCTGATGAAGCCATTCAGACAACTTTTGTATTCTCCCTCATCCCTTTATAAAGAGGAGAAGGAATTAAGTGAAGGACGTCATGTAGTAATTTTAATCCATGCTGGTACAGGCAGATATTGTGTCCTCTGAAACAAAGCTGAAGAGTCAAAAAGTGTGCTGCATATGTATTTTAAGAAGTTGACCTCCTGGTTGTGCTAATTTGAAGCAAGATTCTTTGGATCTGCTTTTGAGCTCTTAGATCTGTTTCTTTTTTTTTTTTTTTGGTAAATGGTCTCCCCAGCTGCATCACTGCGCTACTAGAGATATCTTCCTATTTTTGTGAGCTTTTTTGTTTTCAAATATGGTAGTTATAACTTGTGCTGAGTTCAGAAACAACTTATTCCAGAGTAAGTGCTGTTTTACAACTCAGATGGATGATTTTTCCCTGCACTTTCACGATGTTGTAATGTTTCACCAGAATATCAAAATATCGCATTTTTATTGGCAAGGACTGGGAAAAAGTTGTAGTAAATTCTGGTGTAGTGTGAGTTAATTTGAGGAGATTAAATGCTTTAAAGAACAATGTGGCATCGAATTTTTCCTTCTGTATAGTTATAAAATGTATTCACAGCCAAGTCTGTATATAAATGGCTGAAATGCTAAAAAGTTAAAATAACATTTATATGCTTTGTGGTGTGAAAGTGAACAATTACTCTTCTAGCTTCTGTGACACATAGAATATACAGAGGAGGCATTGCCCTGCGGCAAGCACAGCCAGAGGCTTTTCTTGTCAGAAGTTAAGAGTTGGTGGGAAAGATACATAGCTGCCAGAACATAACTGAATAAAATGGTTAGAAAGAGGGCAGTTTCATCTATCAGAAACACCACAAGAAGACTGATGAATTGTATTTAAATCAAATAGAAAAATACTTTGTTTCAGCTCCATTTTCCTTGGCTGCCTTCTTTCTATACCATTATTTGTTCTCCTGCGCTTTGTCATCTTTTCTCCCTGAGTTTTCATCTCTCCTTGATTTCTGCAGTTCTATCCCCCTGCTAGCAAGTTGCCTGCTTGGAGGCAGCATTTGATTTCTAAATTGTAGTGGCTCAGTCACAAGACCTCTCATATAAATCAGAAGTAAGAACAACCACAGTAAAATAATTGTTATTGGACAGCAAATGGTGGACACTCTGTCATGTCTGAACACTAAATTTAGTTTGGTGGTGTCTCAAGTGGAGCTGTCACTGAGTATCAGGATGAGTTGCGGACTCAAGGTCATGAGAGGATGAGCAGTACCTCTGGTATTACGAGATCACCCATCATTAATGGGTTTCCTGAATCATTTGTTATCCTAATGTAGTGTAGAGAGAGGTGGACTAGATTTGCAGAGTACACTAGGCATCACATACTCAGAGCTGTCACCATGCAGAGCTGGATTGCTCCCTGCCTCCCTTCTGTGGTTTTAAGGGAGACAGTTTTGTATATTATGCATCAAATGTGTATTTTGTTTGTCAGGACGAATGGGAGCTGGAGAAAAGAAAAATGCCTGCAACGTACAATACAGACGGCCCTTTGGCTGTGCAGTCCTCAGTATTGCAGATTTGCTGGCAGGAGATTCAAAGGATGACCTCATCTTAAAAGTGTACATGTAAGGAATGGCTTTTTTTCATAATTATTCAAACTATTTCACAGTAGGTTCACATCAAAAACAGTGGCTTTAAATGCAGTGTGAGTAAGAAAAAAGTATAGTAGCTTATTTCTTTTTTTTCTTCACGGGTTAGAAAAGTTCCGTAAAAACGATAGTATTAAAAATGAAGGTTGCATCCTTTCATCCTTGTATGTTTCAGCATTTATTGCATCCTAGTAAGAGCTTCTGGAGCTATCTCTTTAATAAAAACAAGGTGAAGTGCTTTCAAGTCTTGTTTAGACAGCTTGTGCTGCCTAGGCAGCTAGCAGAACTTTATAACTAGACAAAAAGAAAGAAAGGTAGGTAAGCAATTGTTTAATGGAAATAGCATAAGTGTAAGAGGCAGCTAATGCTGGAGAATGAAAAATCTAAAATAGATCTTAAAATGAGTGGTTAGTGAAACAGCAGAGTTCGACAGTATTTGGAAGAAAGTTCATGTTTCTGTTCATAGCAACACAGTGCACGTAATTTCCTGCTGATCTTGATCTGAGAGATTATCGAAAGAGCTGTTTTGTGCAGTGGCCTATCTGAAGCACATAAACCTGGGAAGCATTTCGTCGTGTTCATGAGGAAGTTGAGAACTCAAATGTTGAAGACATGGAATGCTTTTAGGCGGCCTTTCTTTTCCTCTCTGTACTCCTACCATGCTGAATTAGAGCTGCTGGAGATGGTGCTGCAGAAAAACAATCCAGTGTGACAGTGAAAATGTGTGCTGGCTCTTACTAAGACTCCCAAGATGTTGAAGTCAAATAATTGTTTGCTGTTGGATAACAAATTGTTAGATTTATATATCTGCCTATTATATTCTGTTTTCTAAATTTCCCCGATTGTTCTTAAAATAAAAGGGAAAAAAAAAAAAGAAAAAAAGAGAAGGGAAGAAGAAACATTATTGAAAAGCAGATTTAGTAAGACCAGGTCAAGTCTAAGCCGTTCGCTTTGCAGCGTGGCCTATTTTTCCTCATGGAAAAGGCACTACTTTCCAAATATGTACTGAGATATAATTTGCTCTTTAATTGACTGTCTCTTGAAGATCATATTCCTTTTTAAATAACTTCAAAGTGTACAGCACAGATCTTTGTCTAAGACCAGCTCTGAGTCCCATGTGTCTTCCTGAGTGTCATGGGACAGATATTCTGTGTATTTTGGAGCTGAAGGATAGATCTATAGACGATGAACTTGTTCACAATGAGTTCTAGAGCGTAACTGCTCCTGTCATTCTCCCGCCCTTTTCCACAAGAAGCAGATATTTCCATGAGACATTCCTGAAATTATAAGACTGCTCTCCCTCTTTCCATCGATCCAAGCAGTTTCACAGGGTTTTGTTTGCTCCCACTGAGTTAGTTTTGTGAACAGAAAAGGACTTGCGTGGAGGTGTGTGGTGCAACTGGTCTGAAAATCTTGCGTTCCCATTTCAGAGTTAAAGAAGTTATCATTTTTGTAGGTGCAACACTGAGAGTGACTGGTATCAGATCCATGAAAATATCATTAAAAAGCTGAATGCACGTTACAACCTGACTGGCTCCAATGCAGGTGAGTAATGTTTTTTATGTTTTCATCTGCAAATGAAGTGGCTCTATGTTAGAAAATCTAATGTCTATGAAAGAAATAGTATTTCATATTCAGAAAAATACTCGTATGAGGTGAAAGTATGTGCTATTGCATTTTGTATGCACATTTTTAAAAAAATCATGGACATTTCTTCAAGAAATTATGTAAAGTAAATTTGCTCTTTGCTGAAGGGCTACAATTTGCTGTGGAACTCTGTTCACGCGTGGGGCCGATCAAAGTATTGATGTGCACTGCTTGATGATTTATACTTCCACTTCACATACATAAAATATCATAACAAATTAACTAGGTCCTACAGACCTGTCTGCAGAGCCAGTGCTCTCTGCATTTCTAGTGGCCAACAGAACAAGATGCAAAGTTGATATTCGGGGACTTACCAGTAGCCTTCCATATTTAATTGTCTGTCACCAAGTGTCATCAAAGTAAATTCAACTGGAAAACTTAGGAATTGGGTGACAACTGACCTTTGTCAGATGGTGGCTTAAACTAAAGGAGACGTTGGATTTGCTTCTTTTTGGTTTTTGGAATGCCAGCTTGTCAACTTTTTTGTAGTGCTGTTGTCTAGAAAACGGTCAAACTTGAAGGAAAACCAGAAATGGAAGCTTACAAATCTGTTGTGCTTCTATTCAAATACTATTTTGCCCCGGTGAAACATTCATCATTTGAAATATGTATATGTAAAAATATCAAACAAATTCAATTTTCTAAGTTGCATTGTAGTTATAATCCCGTGTAGTAAACCTCATGCTCTTTTGACTCGATTTAAAGCATAACATTTACCTCGCAAATGTATATTCAGCAGTCTTTAGTGGATGTCTAAGAAGCACATAAAAGCTCCTGATATTTATCAAGACTGAAATTGTGTATTTAATCAATCTAATTCTATTATTTTATTATTTTTATTTTGCAGATTCTAGCCACATACATGCATATATTTAAGGTTTAGAGTGTAGAGCATCTTACTGGAGTACAATTATTAAAATAATATAGTAAAAATATAAAAGCACATTACTAGAAATTTATAGCTTTATTTACTGTTAAAAATGATAACAAGTCTTTTCTGCATAATCAGTCTAGAGATAGAGGTGATATTTTGAATTTTTAGAACGTTGGAACATACCTTTTGACTCAACTTGCAAAGCTATGGAACATTCTAAAAAAACATAGTTCAAGACCCGTACAAATACCTTTTCTGAATATTAGATGGAAAATCCAATATGTGTGATAAAGAGTGCATGCATTTTGGTTTCTAAATAGGTACATTGCTTCTGGCATTAATGCAAATTTCACAGTTTGCAAAAGGTGGTTTGTTGTTTATAAATGAGGTTTTCTGTGTAAATATTGCTATGAAACATTTAACTTGTCCATTTATGTCCTCACTTGAAAAAGAAAAATAGGAAGAATTGCTGATTTCTGAATAGGCAGTTAAAATAGTATAATATGGCATGCTGTATGCTTCTAAGTGATTCTTGTTGGCAGTGGCATGATTCAGGTTATAAGGCTAGTGTGTGCTTGCAGCCCAAAAGGCCAGCTTTATCTTGGGCTGCATCAAAAAGAGGGGTGGCCAGTAGGGAGATGGAAGTGATTGCCTACCTCTGCTCTGCTCTTGTGAGACCCCATCTGGAGTACTGCATCCAGACCGGGAGTCCCCAGTACAAGATGGAGAGCTGTTGGAGTTCAGGGGAGGGCCACAAAAATGATCAGAGAGCTGGAGCACCTCTCCTACGAAGACTGGCTGAGGGAGCTGGGTTTGTTCAGTTTGGAGAAGACTTCAGGGAGACCTCATTGCCACCTGCCAGAATGTAAAGAGAGCCTATAAGCAGGGGGGAGACCAACTTTTTACATGGTCTGATAGTGATAGGGCAAGGGGGAATTATTTGAAACTAAAAGAGGAGAAATTTAGATTAGATATTAGGAGGAAATTCTTTACTCAGAGGGTGATGAGGCACTGGCACAGGTTGCTCAGAGAAGCTGTGGATGACCCATCCCTGAAGGTGTTCAAGGCCAGGTTAGATGGGGCCCTGGGCAGCTTGATCTGGTGAGTGGCAGCCCTGCCTGTGTCAGGGAGTTGAAACTAGATGGTCTGTAAGGGCCCTTCCAACACAAACCATTCTATGATTCTCATTCTCATGAAATAGAAGTTCACAGCTAAGTACCCTTTTGTCCTTGGAGACATTCAATAAATTTAAATTCTCTTAATTAAGTGACTGTCAACATAAAAGACATGTGGGACGTGACTTTTTTTTCCAGATTGCAAGTGCTGGAATACACAGCTAGCACATTGAATACCAGCTACGTTTTGATAAAGGGCTATCTGGAAAGGGAGGCAAGAGAGTAGCACGTGCAGAGGCTGGAGAAGGAAAGAGGATGTGAGTAGTAGTGCCACTTTGAGAACTGAGCGACTAAAACACAAGCTATGAAAGGTTATTTACATCACACATGTGAAATTTGTTCCTCTGTGACTGCTTAGAAGCCTGAAAACACACTTGAAAGACTTCAGCAATATGTTCAGATACTTTTGCTGACACCTCATGGAAAATGATGTTGTTACACTAGTATGAATTTTCCCTTTGCTATCTTTGTCTGTATTAGTTTTGAATGACTGGTTCTGAAGGCCCACTAGGCTTGTCTGCTATCTTATGTTTGTGAAAAAGGGGGAGAAAAGAGTAAATTTTTGATTGCAGGACACACGGGTTTTTTATTGTCTCAAGATCCACTGTAGGTGTAAGTCAAACTTAGGAGAGCTTGAACATTTGACTTTTTAAAGTCACTTTAAAAAGACTTAAGAACAGAAACAGAATCAGCACACAAGGTCAGTAATTCATCAGACTGTTATCTATGATCTGGGCTTACTTCCTCTTAAGTTTTTGTCCTGTACAGTTTCTTTCAGCTCAGCAGATTTTCACATACAGTTTTAGTCTCCAGAAGTGACTGTCTCTCACTACTGAAATAGTTATATATAAAAATTCATATTGTTCCGCAGCTAAAAAATGTCTTGCAGTTTTCTGGGGAAAACCAAAAACAAACCCAAACTGTACTTGTCTTGCATGTAAAAAACAACTTGTCATGCTATCGCTTTTCTATTTAACATTCAATATCCCACCACCCAAAAAGTGATTTTTTTCCACTTTAACTCATGATAATTTTTACTTCTTGTGCAAAATCTTTATGAATCTTATCCTCAGCTTGAATCTACGTTAAAGCAAGGGCCAAATAAAGACAAAAGTATTAAAGACTCATTACTTTGCTTTTCAGGGCAAAAATATGTGGAAAATGAGTATTCCTATTAAAAGTTCACACCCAATTACTCCAATCTTGCATTGAAAATACCACATTTGTATTTATCAATCTGTAGGACCAAAAAGCAGTGAAATGTATAGTGCAGACACAGAAACCAGTTACTTGCTTATCTTGAACCATATCAAATTGTCCTTTATCTCCTTTCTGCTGTTTCCTTCATTAAGTTCATTCAGATCTGGGCAGTTCCAGTTCATGCAGCTGCTATGCTGAGGTTGCAATAAGTAAACATATTTGTTTACTGCATGTCACTTTACTGCATATTTATTGTGTTCTTATTTTGATTGTCCGAATTTCAGAATGCAAAAACTGTAGTAAAATGTAAAAAAAAAAAAAAAAAAAAAAAAAAAAAAAAAAAAAGCCAATTTCATGCTTGTTTATAATTCTGAAATAAAAGTTCCAAAAGGAAAGTATTATTTCAGCTAAATAAAATATTCAATGCCTGTGGTAGCATAATCATAATACCATATTTTAGGTAGTGGAGCCTAGGCCAAAGATCTTGTTTTCATATCAAAACTTGGGATTTTGTCAAATGTAATTTTTTTTTTTGGGGGGGGTGCAGTGTAGGTCGTGGTAGCAGATGCTATTCTCTGACTGCGTGGTTGTGAAACTATATTCTGGACCTTTCTTAGGTCTTTAGTAAATAAGTAGTATTGGATGTGAACTGCTTTTCTCTTTAATAAATGAGGAACTAATGTGCAAAGTGCCTCATAAACTGTTATTGATCATATAATAACTGCTTCATTTGCCTACAGAATTCCTGTGTGTGAGTGAACCTGTTGAATTTAAAGTGCATTTTAGGACAAGGGGCAAGAGAACAAGGCCAAATCTGGTTGTCACTAAATATTTTTTTTATACAGTAATACATAAATAAAAAGCAGTGAGTGCAACTCTGATTTTCATGGTTATGCAATGTCATGTATTCTCTTTCTTTTTAGTAACAGTTTATCATGCATAACCTTATATTCTTGCCTACACTACCACATTTTTTATCCAGTTCTTTATACTCTTGAAGTATAATTTATTAAATACACCATACCATGATGGAATGAATGTCTTTGAGTAGAGTAGTCCTTTGGGATCTGAATATGGAGGTTTTGCCTGAAAATGTCACCCACTTAAACAGTGATGGTTCTTAATGTAATCCCTACTTAAATACCATCAACATCGCAAAAGTTCCTCCTCAAGTACAAGCTTTCTTCCCACAGACACCTAAAAATGTGCTATTTCTGCCACTGCTTGAAGCTGAGAGCAGGTGTCTGGGCATCTCCACAATACTTGCTCCATGAGGGTATGTGTGCTCTGGATGTAGCTGCCTGAGCACTGGGTAGAAAAAAATGCTGAAGCTGATTGCTGTGGCCCGTGTGCTCTTGTTAGTTCAGGAAATATATAATTATTGGCTTAGTTTTCCATAAAAATAATTTACTCCGGTGCTTGAGATGTTTTTCAGAGAAAAAAAATGTCTTGGTTCAGACTCTGGCTTAGAAAAGGATTTTCAGTCTGTCTCACATGTCCCAGATGAGAATGCTAATCGCTTGACTTCTCAGACTTCCCTGCAGCAATTCTTCAGATTTGTAAAAGATCAGAAAATATTCGTTATACCACAAGGGAAGTAAAAATGGCTCTAAAGCATGCAGAATATTGCATGATTTTTCATAAGTGTGATCTATATTCGTGCTGTCTTTGCAAATCCTAGGGAGGAGATATTTAAGCCCTGACTTTCTGTTACATGAGAATTTTCTCCCTAACAAATTATCTTACAAACAGCATCTTAAAAGTTATTAAAAATATACTTGCAACTTCTTCCTCCCCTCTCCTTACAAAAACAGACTGGATTGCTTTGTTTTCCTTTAAAGGAATCCAAGACATCCCTTCTCGCACCAATTTCCACTTGAGGTTCCTGATGTTTTCACGTGTAAGCTCCTCTGTAAATGCCAATTTAGATTCCTTTATAACAAGTCTTTAAAAGCTGCATGGCCCTGTTGCAGTAATTCTGAAGAGATAAGGCAAGGACACACATGCTTTTCACTTGCTACAACAAAGAAGGTGGAAATCCTTTCAGATCCTATAGCAATTAAAGTACTGGTGTAAGAATGTAAAAATACATATCTAGCTGCTGCAGATTTAGACTCTTGTGTGGATTCTACAAAAATTATAAATGTAACGAGAAGATCTTTTCCTGTGCTGTTATCTTGGAATGCTGTGATGAGTAAGAGAAGAGTGATGTAACCTAGTTGTCTGTTTACTGAGTGCACTGTGGTGGTAGCCATGCCAAACTGCATTGCAACCCCACAGACAACACTGGTAACTACATACTAATTTTAATTGATGGGAGGGCCTTAAACTTTATAGGAGATGCATTGAAAATAGTGGAATTTCTCTTACCATTCCTGTCATAAGTGTGATTTTGTTTTCCCATTTGTTTTTTATTTTCAATATGGTGGCAAGTTTTTATTTTTCTTCTGTTGTATCACGTGTCAAAATACAGTTCTTGATAAAACTACATAAATCATGCCCTCTTGCATATAGTTTAGATCGTAAAAACAATAAAATCAGAAATGACTGTATTGTATCTCATAGGAGGCAGAAAGAAATATTTATTTTAAATACAGCAGAAGTAATATTTCAATGGGGAGGCTGTTCTGAAGACAAATCCAGGTTGTGGTTTGATTTGTAAAAGACTGTCATAAGCATGACAGCCATAAACTTAGATGCTTTTTCTTTAAAAGAGAAAACATGCACAGGTATGTTCTACAAATATGTGTCTTACTGTCACTAATAAATTGAAACTTGTTCTTATGATACATGTGCAAAAATCTGCAGGCATAGCATCATCTAAAGGTTTTGTGGTCTGGCCCCAACTCAAATTAAAACTAGCTTCTGTCTTTGTGGAATCTCTTGAAGTTCAGGGAGATTGCTCATAAAAGGTGAGTTTTGTTACACTGCTAGTGTTTTAATTCAACCAGATCAAAGTAAGTTTCATAAAGCAAACCACCTAGTTAGGGGTAACTATTGTCACCTCATATATTTGTTTTCCCAAGAATAATGGTTTGTACTGAAACTCAGGTTATCTCAGTGTTCACAGAAGACTTGGTTACAGAAGGTAAGCCATGAGGAAGACAGTCTTAGTGCATGAGCCCATCTGGCAAGATGCAAACTCTTGAGACAAGTGTGGCAGTGGGGGCATTTGAGTAGAAACAGGAGTATGTGCTCGGGGACAGTCTAAGTCTTCCTGCACCTCTCTGCTTTCAGCAGCCTCTTGACAATCTAATAATATCTTTTCTCCATGGTTACCATCAAACAGATATTGATGAGATATTAGAGAATCAGGTAGAAGGCAGTATGCTTTGGCTGCTTCATCTTCTGTTTCACAAAGGTAAGCTGTGGCTTAAAAATTATTTGATTCAGTGGGGAAGTCTTTTAGAGTCATTTACCTTCCAGTGCTGAAACTGTGGAGGCTTCATGAGGAGCATCGTTTTTCCCCACTTTTTATGACGAAGATCAAGTACAGAAGGGAATTGGTAGCTCAGTGTAAGAGTTTATAGAACACATATTTATATGGACAATACTGTTACAACTCAACACAGTATTTTCTGAATACAAGATGTAGTGCGTCCACGGAGGTATTCAAGAAATGTGTAGATGTTTTACTGAGGGCATGGTTTAGTGGCAAAATATTGGTGGTAGATGGATGACTAAACTGGGTGATCTTGGAGGTCTTTTCCAACCTTGGTGATTCTGTTTTTCAGCATGACAGTACCCCAGCAGCTCACGGCATTAGCCCACTCGGAGTTGTTGCAAAGAAACCTCCCCCTGAATTGGTGTGAGTGATGGGTGAGAAACAATGCGTTAATGTTTTTCCGGAAGCAGCTATTGCTGTTAGTCATAGGGAGGAAGTTTGGGCTCATGGTGGAAAGAGGAAGGAAGGGAAATGAAGAAGAATGAGGGCAGGAGTGGTGACGTGCTTGAAAGAGGAGAAACAGAACAAAATAGACAACTAGGTAACTCCTGAGCTTATGGTTCATCATTTTCAGCTTTAACCTGCATCTTTAGTATTGAAAGGCCTGTCAGTATCTAAATAGGGGATATTAGAAGGTGGCAGACTACACTTAGTAGGGTCTGTCATGAAAGGACAAGGGAAAATGGTTTCAAATTAAAAGAGGAGAGATTTAGACTGTATGTACAGAAAAATGTTTTTATGATAATAGTAGTGAAGCTCTGAAACAGGTTGTCCAGATTTGTGGTAGGTGCTCCATCCCCGGAGATGTTCAAGGTCAGGCTCAGTCAGGCTCTGAGCAACCTGATGTAGCTGTAGTTCCATGCAAACATGTGGACAAACTTCCTTATAAAAAGGACAACAGAGCACTGGAACAGGTTTCCCAAAGGAGTTGTGAAGTCTCCTTCTATGGAGATATTCAACACCCATCTGGATGCCTTCTTGTGCAACCTTTTGTAGGGAATTTGCTTTAGCAGGGGTGATTGGACTTGACGGTCTCTTGAGGTCCATTCCAACTCCTTCAGTTCTGTGATTCTGTGATTCACACAGCATGACTATAACTTGTAGACTTTGCTGAAGATGAACAATTGAGAAAAATTAAATTCAAACTGTATTGTTGGACAAAAACTTTTCCAAAAGCTGTTTCTGCTTATTATTAATAAATACCATCTTTCACTTCCTTAAGTTTACCTACTGACAGAATAGCAAGTCTTAAGAGAGCTTCAAATGATAAAATTAATGAAACATACACACAAGATTTTATCTCCTCCAGTGGTTACAAATTCATTACTAACATTACCTGGGCTTTTTTTTCGGTTGTGAGAATTTGTTTTTAGTACTTTCTATAGGTTTCAGTTAAATGTTGCCTGTTTCTTTTTTAAAATAAGACGTAATTGGAATGCAAGTACCTAAATTAATTAGCCATTTATTTTGTTCATTCAGAGTAACTGTAACAAGGCTGGTGGAGATTGAATTTACCTCTCTTTTTCTGTCTATTCCCAGACTGTAATTTGTGGGATTTACTACAGAGATTCTACTGTGACCAAATTTCATGAGATTTAGACAATTATTTTACCTAAATTACATTGAATTAATAAATAATTTTGTTTTCATGTTATAATACAGAAATCTACTGGTTTGATCTTTGCAGTTGTAATTCATATAGTTTAAATACTAACAGAAATGTGAACACCTGTGTGCTTTCTGGGTACTTTTAACACCCTTAGGTAGCTTGATTTGAACAGATGCTTTATTTCATTGCCTTTCTTAAAATACAAACACTGCTGAATAGTATTCTGTTTGACTTTTGACTTTATTGTTCTGTTGGTATATTTTTTTTTCTTTTCTTTTGTTTTTCTGTTGGCTTCCTGAGCAGCTGCTAGGCATTTTCTCCTTAATATAATCTAGGATGCTTTGCTGTGACTAGATAGAAGCTGAATATAAATGCTTTCCCCTCCCCCAGAAGCTCAAATGCAAATGAGTATGTAAGCATAATAAACAGTTGCCTTTTGTCATAACTAAATGCAGAAATCAATAATGCAGTATAAAATCTGTCTTAAGTTAAAATCACGTATCTAACAGAAATACAGAATGCTTATTCAGCAGCTTGTTGATTTCTGTATTGTCTATCATTTGAATGATAAAAATCGTCTGTGGTACAAGTTAATTGTGAGAAATCTCTTGTGCTTGCAAAAGATGTAAAAGCAAATCTGTTAGCAGCCGCACACAAAGCTTTGTAGTAGTATTTTAAAAACAGAAGTAAATAAAGAATGATAGCTAACACAATAGATTTTAATTACCATTAAAATATAATTGAAGGTGATTAAAGTTTTGTGTGAGGAGACAAAACTAGACTATACATCTAATTAAAGAAAATATGCCAGTCATTTAGACACTGGATCATCCTTTTCATTTTATGTTTTAGCTTTAGAATATTTAGCAATATTCTAGAAATGGGAAATTTGTAGTTCTGGAGAGATTCTAGGGCTGTTAAATGCTGCGATTATCCTATCAGCCACCATCAGATGCTTTATATGGTGGCATCTTACAGTTCTCTGTTTTGTTTTGTCCATGCACAACTGTTCCTGCACAGATAGTCTAATAGTATTTATTTATATATTTTTTGAAACTGAACTCTTTAGATTTGGCTGATAATTTTATTGTTCTTTCTCACCTAATTTCCTTCATTAAACTAGTGTTGACGTACGTCATCAGAGTGGAATTAATCAAAAATAAATGGTATTAATTTTGTTATATGATAGAAAAGGAGCTCATTTTTTCATAGGTGAAAAGATAATGATTTATCTTTCTATCACCTCATACAAAAAGAGTATCTCTAATTCCTTCATTGCATTTCTTTTCTTTGAGTATCTTCTCCATCTCCCCAAATTAGACGCTGACCAAATTGGAAGCCTACTCCTGTTTGACCCTGTCTCATTGCTGACTGGTGATTAAACCTTTCTTTCTCAGAGTGGTAATCTTATCTTCTACTTTCCCTTCTTTTCCACAGAGATAGCTATAATTACTTGCAAATTGAATTCAGTGACTTTCTGGCCATTTCAGTGTTGCACAAAATTCTGGTTCCATCTTGGTGAGAAAGGAGGTGTCTTCGAACTAATTGGCTCCTCTTCATTTCTCTTTGTTTTTCTTTGTGTCTGAGGGATTCCTTCTTCACTTCAATTGAATGTGCAGCCTAATAAAATCTGAATGGCTCTGTGTTGTGTCTGTATAACGTAAATGATCTTAGTTAAGTCTAATTGATAGGTAGACTGATTTATAATAAGCATGGAAACTTGTCAAATGTTAAATGATCCTTGTAAAATGTGAATTATTTTATCTTTGCAAAGTACCCCTTTCTCAGGACTTTTATTTCAGGCATATGTTTCCTCAGTTGCCATGGGTGTGTAGCTGCTTTTGGCAAGTGGTGTCTTTACAAACCCATGAGTATGGACTTGCTATTACGTATACCTGACCACGGTTTTTGTGTTGAGCTGAGGGTACCCAGGACAGCTCTGGCTTGTCTTGGCCTGCCTGTAGCTTTTTTTTGATTTTTGATTCCTAACAGCATTTATCTAATGGCAAAACAATAAATTACAGCTACTTTAGCTCTTGCTTAGCTTTGTTCGGCTGCATGATGCAACACACATTGATATGAATGCTGTATGAGGGCTGCTGTGAAAGTGTTTTATTATAATGGCCCACCTGTTTTATTATGTCAGCCTTTGATGTCAGAGGAGATGGTGATGGTACGGTATTAAAGGTTGAACCTTCCTGCCAGTACCCCATTGCATTTAGTTGCTGTGCGACAGATGGCAGCAGAGGGGCAGTGACAGAATTGTGGCTGACATGGCAGTGTGCATATAAAGCAGAGGTGTGTCACTGAATTCCTCCACGTGGAAAAGGTTGTATTCATTCACATTCATTGACGCTTGCTGAATGTTTATGGAGACCAAAGAGTGGGTGTGAGCATGGTGACACAGTGGGTAGTGCTTTGCAGCTAGTGGTGACAATGACAGTATGTCACCTCTGCTACTGCAAATATTTGTAAGCGTGGCATGCAGGCTCTTGTTCATTGCTGGCAAAAATGCATAGCAAATTGCGGTGGCTATGTTGAAGAAGAGTGTTTTGTAGCTGAGAATATTCTTCATCAAATAATGTTATTGTGCTCTTTGTATGTTACAGTTTCCATGGAAATAAATAGGAGGCATTACTTTCAGAGCAATCGATGTAATGGATAACTATAACATGTAGTTACATAGAATTGGTTCTCCGTAATCAAATGAAATGGAATGCATGAGAGTAAAGATGTACAGTGATAGCTGAGACTTGAAAGTACTGCCCCTGGAGTATATGCTAGAAAGTTTGTATTTAAATATGTCACTATAGCAGTATTTAATTTTAAGCATTTTAGTATCATTGCAACTGGACTCCTTGGTTAAACTGCTATAAATTCTGTTAGGAATAATGAGTTCCTGGCTTTACATATACAAAATGTTACTTATTTTTATCTCTCCTGTACTGAGGACTCCACATCTGGACGCAGTATTCCCAGTGAGGTCTCACCAGTACAGAGCAGAGGGGCAGGATCACCTCCCTTGCCCTGCTGGCCATGATTCTTTTGATGCAGCCCAGAATACAGCTTTCTGTCCTGTGAGGGCATGTGGCTGGCTCATGTCCAGCTTCCCATCCACTGGTAACCCAAGATCTTTGCCAGCAGGGCTGAATATCCATATTTCATTGAGTATGGTGTTTATGCTCCTGACTTCAGCATCTTTATCAGATTCATCAGTTCTTCTGCTCTTGCTAATTCCCTTTTCATTTGGAAGCTGGATCCTCCATAACACAGTTGTTAACTTAAAACCTTGGTCTTCAGAGGTTCTTCAGGTTTCCTTCCCTGAGCATCCTTGCTCTGCTTCCATTCTGGTGTAGTTGTACTCTTTCCTAGTATGGGGATGTTTACAACATGTAACATTGCCATTAATTAACTTAATCTTTAATCCAATGTTCTTCATTATTCTTAAGAGTTAGGAGATGCATACAGTTTTTTATTAAAAAGATGTATTTAAATTTCAGGTAAAATGTCTGGAATGTGTTCTAAATGCATTCATTGGGAGGTTTTCTTGAAACTTTTGGACATAAGCAGATGACCTTTCATTTATGAATAATGAATACTGTGAAAAGCAGAGCTCTAATACCATTCTTCCCGTGCATGAATGAGTGTTTCAAATTCTTGACAGACTGCATATTTCTCAAGTTAAAACTATTCTGCCACTGATGAGCTTTTTTGATATTTATTTTGGGTTTTACCTAAACAAAATTATTCATGGATATGGGTGAAATCTGTAGATAAAAATATACAAAACTGTGGTACTATTTGGTTTTGAGGTCTTAAACTTGGTGTTTAGAAAACACAGTCACTTTATACAACACCAGTGTACAGTATCTGATTAGTGTTGTTGTTGTTGATGTGATCTGGGGCAGTGACAAATGTTTTTCTTTTGGTTTCCAAGGAAACAGTGAAGTGGAGGTATATGGGGGTATGAATATACACAAGGGATTATGAATATACATACGTATGTATAACAGCGTCTCAAAATATAGAAAGAGCAAGATTGGCAGTAGGCTAAGTATCAGTGTTTCTAACTGTCCAACAGATCCAACCTAGCTCTTTCAGCAATGGAGAATTTTTCATCTGCTCTAAGAGTGCCTCTGCAACCCTTACCAACAGGGAAGGGACATAGAAGGCTCTTGTACTATAATCTGACCACTGTGTGGTTTATTTTGTGGTCTACGCTGATAATTATTACTACTATTTCCTAAATGTAAGTGGTTATCATGGAACAAATTACCATTACTGAGATGATTAATGTTCATAGTATTAAATTCAGTCTTAAAACCAAAGAGTGCTGAATGCTTTTCCTTCTAAGATCTATTTACACGCTCAGCTGGAGATGTGTAGGTGTGTTGTTTTTCATGTTAAGAGAATGGAAGTCTGGTCAGAACATCACATTCTCCATAGGCGCCAAAATAATACATCATAAATGGAAATAAGAAGAAAAAGATAAAAGTTGTCAAGCTAATCAGATCTCTAGTCTCTTACATGCATGAGACTGGACTAGTGAAACTAAAGGTTGATTTTTCAGGCTGTAATTTAGAACTATCAGACTTAAAGAAAATTCATTCATTTAAATATAATGTGCTTGTAGGGAAATTCTCTTCCAAAGCCCGAAGGACTGATGACCTTGTTGTTCAGACTGTGTGTGCATACTATTTACTTAAGCTTAATCTGAATTTAATTATGACTTGACTGAGATTTCTCCTTATCTTTATTTGTTGAGTGTATGTGAAGAGTTTTATCTTCCCCTTGATCTGTCTGTTGACACGTGATATGCTGTAGTAATGTTGAAGGTCAGGGAAGATTAATCTCTACAAGCTGTATCCTGACACTTGTCTTGGTGATTACTTTTGAAATAACCATAAGACATTCCTGTTGCTTTTGCTAATTTTAGCTGTGTCTGCAGTGATTTTGCATGCTGCAGATATGATAGGTGAAGTTATTTTCCCTAGATTCTTGAGGAATAAATACTGGGAAATGATTATACAGCCACCATTGAATTTTGCATGTCTTCTAGCAAACATGTGAACAAGTTTGATTAAATCCAATTAATGTTGATGAAAAGTTTCAGTCTCTGTCATTATGAAATTACTGGGTCTATGTGTCAAATATCAATTATGCTAGATTTTGTTTATTAAGAATTTAATTCTTCTGATACTGGATAAATATATAACCTTGTATAAGGTGAAGTGATGCACTGTAATGAAATGTTTGGGTTTTTCAAATGGATAGGGAGCATTGTGGTTGCACTATTTCCTGCATAATATTGAATGCAGCATTGAGTTGAAGTAAATGAAAAAATGAAATAGTAGCAAATATTATTGATTGATGTTTCTCTAAATTGATGTTTCTTTAATATTTTCCTCCAATCAAAGTCATCATCCATCTCTACCGAGACAATTTTAATCTGATTGTAGTTTACTTACACATCACTAACAATTTGGTAATGATAATCATAGCCTGTTTGAATGTCTTACTTTCCCTTGTTTTTCTCTTGATTTTCAGGTCTGGCAGTTTCTCTTCAGTTGCTTCATGGAGACATAGAACAAATTAGGAGAGAGTATACATCTATGTTTACCCACGGAGTATCCATAACAAGGAAACTAGGTTTTTCCAATATTATCATGCCTGGTAAGTTGAACAGAGTAAATTTTCATTAAGGAGCAAGAGAAAGAACTAGTGAGGAATTAATGACTATTCATTTGCTTTCCAAATAAATATAGAATCCTGAAAATTATTAAATTTTCCGAGACTTTTTTTTGGATGCAAATAAAAGAAAACTGCATCCCAGGTTGTGTATTATATAGTTACTAAGTCAGTGTCAAAAGAACATACAGAGATGGTTGTCTGCTTTCTGGATGTGAAGATGACTGAATGCAAGACTGCTGAGCTCTACACAGATAAAGAGGCAACCAGCAGAACACGGAGCAGGTAACTTCTGAATAAGGACGCACAGACTTTTACTGACACGGTGTAGCTTCTGATTTCACCCAGTTGATGCCTCAACTGATAGAAATAGAGATAGTGGAAACAGATAGTAGAAGGAACATGGAGATTTGTTTTCATTAGATTATACGATAAACTATGTAAGTGCTTAAACAGGTTCTAAGGAAGGTTGAGAGAATGTGTCACTATGAATGTGAAGAAGCAAATACAGGTAGAAAACAGATAGTGGTAAAATCTGTAGATCATTCCTAGAAACGAAATCTTTAGCCAGTGTCTCTTTAAAGGAAAAGCATACTTAGGAGCAGCCTACTTTGGCATGACTGTTGCGTTGCTGCGGTGTTAGTGAGGAATATTGTAGGGAGGAGCTCACATCTTCGTTTCAGCTCTGAGTTTGCCTTGGCTCTCTCGGATACAAATAATCTTCAGGACTTGCAGATTCTTAATAGGGACTATTTTCTCCTTTATAAATATATGTCTTTCCATAAATTATACATAAATTGACAAGAATATGTAAGCTTCATTGTTTCACTAATCAGAGGAGTCTTAATAGTCTATTAAAACTCAGTAATGAGACTCAGCTTTAGCTGTGGGCATGCACTTCTCTTGAACTTCAGCCTGAAACTTGACAGCTGAGAATTCACTGTTCTGCTCTTACTGCCAGTTAAACATCTGTACTTCTGCATCCCTCATCAGTACTACTATGCACTTAAAATATGCACAGAGTACAAGTTCATAAAGCAGTTTTAGCATTATTATGAAACTGTTCTACTGAAATCACCACAATATTTAGAACAATAAAATGTGTAAGTTAGGTGCTATTTAATTTAAAGGTAGATTATATACATATGTTAAATGAAAGTCTTCACTTGAAATCTTAAGGCTTATTAGCTAGGTTTTTTGTGTTACTGTTTGATTTCTCATTTGAATCAAATGAATATTATAGATAATATGGCTGATAATTTTGAATGCGATTTTACAGAGCGTGCTATAATTCCCATTAAGAAATCTTTCTAAATTTACTGATTATCTACATATGATTTAGTGACTTTCAGCTCTGTGTTACCAAATTTTCTTTGTTCTATAGTAGCTCTGATTTTCCGGTTGTAAAGTAACATGAACTGCTAAAAGCATGTTATAGCCGAGCACTGTGTAGTGAGATGCTGCCACTCAAAGAATTGCACAAGCTGTTTGTCCCTTTCTTATTGAAACAAAAAACAAACAACAACAAAAAAAAACACTATGAACTTTGATGCATTGATTTCTTAGTCCAAGTATACGCTTACCTCAGTTAAGAAAATGTACAACTTCTAGTTTGTGTTTGCTGGCATAGAAGAGATTTCTCCTAAAGGGAAATAATCATCTTCTTCTTCTAATGACAAGTTCCAAGGGCTAAGCAGGGCAGTGTGCTCTAGGCAATGAAATGCCTGCTGGAGCCTAGCCTTTGAAATGATTTTTTCTTTCAAAGCTCCCTTTTCATTTTGTATCTCTCTAGTGTCTTTTTTCAGAGATAAATTAAAGAACTTCATCTTTTGCAACTGGAAATGGTCACTAATTAGGTCTTTTTTTGTTGAAATTGAGTGTGTTGCTCTGTCTAATTAGCACTTAGGTTAGGACTCTGAACCAGGCTCTCTTGAATTATTTAATAAAAAATACTACATGCTGCTTAACTGTAGTATCTCTTTTATAAAGTGCCACATCTTAAGTTGCTCTCCTATTTTGATGTATTTAAACTCTAACTGACCTTCATTTTGCATAGTATCAACCCTTTTCTCTTTAGAGGTTTTGCTTCTGAAAATAACTAGCACCAGCATACATGCCATACCAGAATTTTGATGACAATAATAACGCATGTTTTTGTAGAGCAGTACTTTTTATGTCACTGGAGCCTGACAGGGTGAAGCCACAGAGTGCTCTTTCCAGAACTCGTGAAATTTTTTAATGATGAAATTCAAGAGTTTAATGAGATGAAGTAGATCAGTAGAAAAAGGCACATATGATTCAAAGAGGCTGTTAAATAGGTAATTCATTCTATTCTAGCTGGCAGAATAAGGAAAGGCAGTGAAAGTGTTACCTTAGGAGCCTAATCAACATGCATTTTTCTAGATTTAACCAGTACACTCCTTTCCAGCATCCAAATGTGACAGTCAGCAGATGAGCAAGCTGGTATTCTTGGAAAGCTTTGTACTGCGTCAAAGGAAAACTGTGTTTATACCCTGAATTTCTATGTTAACATTTCCTGAAAGGACAGGCAACCATATAATTATTTAATATATAAAATTTTCCATTTGATGTTTATGAACATACTAAGCTTTTTGAGAAATACTTTAACACATGTAGAAATTGATGGAATGTGAAAGCCCTTTCACATCTTTCTATATAAAATTTTACCTGTTTTTTTTTTTTTTTTTTTTTTTTTTTTTTTTTTGCTCTCTTATGTAGTGTTCTCGTGTAGAATCTGATTCCAAATTTAACATACAGCATCTGCATCACTGCATAACTTAAGTGCTGGATCTTATGCTCATGTGTTCTGAAATGTATGCATGCATGCACTGGCTCTTTTTCATCTTTGTAGAAAATACCTAGTTCATCAAATAAACCCATTCATTAGTGTGTGCTGGTAAACCCTAGTGCAGCTGTTTATCTGAATGAGGATTTACTGAAGGGGCCAGAGCACTCTGCTAGGGCAGCCAGTTGTAAACAGACTGAGTTGTCACGTGATAAGCACCATATAGCTGCACATCTTACCTTGTTGTGCTTATCAAACTAGAACTGCATCTATTTTGTTTTAAGTTACAGCCTTCTTAATAGTGCTAAATCTACTACTGTTAGTATGTTTTGCTGCTTGGTACACTCAAAGCTAGAATCTATTCACTATGAGACATTAGCAGATAAAGTAAAATAATCTCAGGGCTTTCTGCAGAGTTCTTTTTTCACTAAGAAATTTAGTCAAGTAGAACCTTTATTTCCTAAAACCCTACCTACAAGTTTATTCTATGCTGCTTTATACATAATCTAAAAAAGAATTCTTATTTAAAACAGCTAGAGATGTGAGTTGAAATGCTATATATATTTTAGAGTCCATAAGGCATACTATAGAATATAAACAAATGGCCTGTTGACTGGTGTCTGAACAGATTTTTGTAGACAGATATCAGCTATAGATAATCCTGCTTTGGATTTCAGCTGGTGACATTACTATGGCTGAGATGTGACCACCACTTCTTCTGGGTTAAGATCAGAGTTTATATTTCTTCCTGCCCATCCAAATTATTAAACTCTTTTGAAACTAGAAAAGGCTAAAGAATTGACAAGTCAGCACAATGGTATTACAATGATTATTATTTTCCCTGTACATACCTGTAGGTGGTCTAAAACAATGCTGTCTAAGCTAGTCAGTTCCGACTGGAATGTTCTTTGCTTGTAATCCTTTACTCTGAACTTTTTGGTCTTCTTCTAATACTGTGATATCACCTTGCAAAAAACACAATTAAGAATCCACATGAAGCTGCAGTACTAATTTCTGTAACAGAATTTAATACTTCCAGACTTCTCTTATGTTCGTCAGACCACAGAAGTTGCATTTTGTTTCTCAGTGTTGTCTTTTTTGACAGTTTCTGCTTATTCAGCAGCTACAGTGAGCAGCCCAGGATGCTGCAGTGCTTACAGGTTATAAGTAAGCTTTGTTATGCTTAATTCAGGAATTATTTTTCCGCTTTTTTTAACCATCACAACTGCATTCCTTTGCATTTTTTTTTTTTTTTTTTTTTTTTAAGTCCATTAGGTGTCCTTTAGTTGTCCAGTTACATCTAATCAGAATTGTCTTTGAAAGCTGCTGAACATACTTAGGACTTGTTCATCTGGGTTATTAAAAGATCTTTTGTTCTTTTCATGTGCAAGTATGCTTTCTCTCTTTCTTTCTCTCTTTCTTCCTTTCTTTTTCACAAGCTTTTAAAATGAAACTATAACTAGAATATTTGTCTTTTCATACCAATGATCCTACAAAATGCTGTCCATGTGATTAACATGAATTTTTCAATGTTGTGATTTTGACTAGAAGCATATTCCTCCTTTCAACGCTTAAAATAAGAATCTGGAGAGCAAAAATGTAGAGAAAGCTATGGAATCTGTTCTCTTTATGTGTCTGTGTAGCTGTCACTAGGCTTGGACTTAGTAAAGATTTGTTGATTTTAGGAAGAGAGAAATATGTTTCACACCCTTTCATGTTTTTCTCCTATGAGGAGTGGTATAATTTTTTCCATTCTTCATCCGTCTCTATGGAGTACAAACAGCCTAAATTTCCACCTGCCACTGTTAGCTGTTCTGATTTCCAAAAATCCAGAAATATGTATTTTTAATTACTGAAAGTAATATTGCCTGGATATATTAGTTACACAAAACATGTTTAAGCAATATTGTCAAGAAAAGACACCCTGAATTTTGACCTTTCACAAAACCGTAGTACTCTGTGGGGAATATGCTCTGCTTTCCAAATCCTATTTTAATACTTTTTAGAAGCTTTGATCTTTTCTACCAAAGGAATTATCTTCCTTTCTATCTATCTTTTGAGTCACTGGAGAAAACAAAGATACTAATACATAACTCCATGCTTGGTTAGGCAAGCGCAAGGAATTCCTATATTGTTTTCCTTCTCCTTCCCATTGCGTCTCTCTTCTTTTTTGATTCATTAGTAACCAAAGGAAAAATGGAAGAGGACCATGGAAAGGAAAGAAAAGGCAGAATTTAATTGAACTTCCCTCAGTTTACAATTTCTGTATGAAGTTTAATAAGTGCCAGGTACTGCACCTGTGACAGAGCAATCCTAGATGTAGGCATGTATTTGGGTTGGATATTAGGAAAAAATTCTTCCTGGTGAGGCTTTGGAACAAGGCTGCCCAGGGAAGAGGTGAAATCACCATCCCTGGTGGTTTTCAAGGAAAGGGTAGATATGTTACTGAGGGACATGGTTTAGTGGGCATGGTGGTGATAGGCTGGTGGATGGATTAGATGATCTTAGTGGTCTTTTCCATCCTTAATGATTCCATGATTCTATGATATGTACGGTTTGGGGAATGAAGGGCTGGACAGCAGCCCTGCAAGAAGGGGTCTGAGGATTCTGTTTGACAGCAATCGGAATAGGAGTCAACGAGTTCCCTGGCAGTCCAAAGGGCCGACTGTTGATGGAGGTGCCTCACCTGCAGTACTGTATGCAGTTTCGGGCTCCACGGTTTAAGAAGGATATAAAACTAATTAGAATGTATCCACTGAGGACAACAAAGATGGTGGAGGGTCTGGAGGGCAAGACATAGGAGGAGTGACTGAAGTCCCTGGGTTTGTTCAGCGCAGAGCAGAGCTGAGGGGAGGCCTGATGGTGGCTGCAGCTCCTCACAGGGAGCGGAGGGGGAGCGCTGAGCTCTGCTCTGGAAAACAGCAACAGGGCCAGAGGGAACGGCATGGAGCTGTGCCAGGGGAGGGGCAGCTGGGGGTTAGGAAAAGTTTTTCACCAGAGGGCGGTAAGCATGGAACAGGCTGCTGAGGGTGATAGGCATGGCACTGAGACTGCTGGAGTTCTAGAAGTGTTTGGACAATAATCTCTCAAAATTCAGTTAAATTCCTCCCCAAATCAACAGATCCAAACTTTCTGTTAAACAAGCTTGTAAATCTTTTATTCCGTGCTGTTCAAATCAATTTGTTTTATGTCTCGTTAAAAGGAAGAACAAGAAAGAGTCACAGAGCAATCGTGCAAGGTAGATCTACATTTTGTTTAAAATCTGAAAGTTTTGCAGTTTGAGAATCCCTTGTGTCAAGGACATTTCATTTGCTTCATCAGCTTTTTTCGGATGAATGTTCTTTGGGGCTTGTTGAGAGTTTCTGTAATAAAGCTGAAAATGCAATGTTCTGTTGAAAAGGGACACTGAAGTAAATGAGAAAAGGAATGTTTTTTCTTCATTTTATCCTTCATTTTAAATGCCCAAAGTTACTAAATCTAATAGTAAAAAGGCAGTACTGTTACCAAAGTTACGAGTGCTCCTGGAATTCTAACACATGCAGAGTTGGTTTAATTTTTCCTTAATAGTATTGCTGATATTCTTGTTTATATGAAAACAGAAATGCTCTTGTTTCTTTCTGCTCATCCGCTGTCATATACTTAAATGCAAACCAATTTGAACATGCTCACCAAATCAGATTTTGCCAACTGTCACCTGGAGGGTTCCAGTCTCAGACCTTTTCTTCCAGTGTTTGTATGTGAGCACTCAGTACAACATTCTCTCATTCTTGAGCCCTACGTGAATATTACTGATCAATAGTAATTATTGTGAGTCTGTGTTTCTTGCAAATAGCAAAACTGTGCTTTGCCACAGTAAGCAAGAAGTTTGCTATATGGAGGGAAATTAATGGACAGAAAGCTGGCTGGTGGTTGTCACAGCCTTTAAATCTTAGACTGAAAGCTTCAGTCACATCAGTGAGATTTGCCCTGTTTCTTATAAGTACTAGTAGTATTTCTCCCTTCGGATCTGCTTTTATTCCAGATTACATTCACTGACAGTCAGCTCCAACTGCTCTTTCAGTATCACCTACAGTGCAAAACAGAAAAGAAGTTGTTTCAGTAGGGGAAATTCACTTACTGCAGTGATGAAATTACCTCTGAAATGCTATGTGCCTGTATGTTCCTGATTTGATCTATTTAACAGTGTCCTTTAATACGTCCTTCTGCACTATGATTTTCACGAATGGTGAAGAAATTGCATAACTTGAATTTAGTTTTGATTTTTTGTTTTTAAATTAAATACTGACCTGGAATTGGACATGAATTTCTAATATGCTATTAAAAAAAAACAAAAACAGAACAAGTTGTTTTGCTTGTTGATGTGAGTATATCAGCATAGATACAGTTTACAGCCTTGTAGCTGCTAAGAAGCATTGAGCATACTGACTCAAAGAAGGCAATGTGCTCTAAGAGTCTCTGACCCTTGTCTCAAGTTATAATCACCACCATCATCAGTGTGTTTTGTTGATATCTCTCTTACTGACAATGGCTACATGGCACTTGCCCCATTCTACAAAGTCTTTTCAAAAGGTTTTCTATGAAAGAGTTTTCATCCACAAGATTTAGATCCTGCATAATGCCATTTCATCTGTGCTGTGTCCAGCAAGCTTTGGTCCCTGCAGCTGAAATCTTTTTAAAATCTGTTAAAGTCGTATTTAAGGTATAAAACAAAGCAACTTGTTAGCTTGCATTTTACAGAGATGTAAATTTACCAGTACTTTCTGTAAACAAAATAATATTTTATGCCCCTGTTTCAGTTCATGGTTCTAAAAGGACCTGTAATTCTGCACACAGTTTCAAAAAGGCAGTCAGTAACCAAAGCAGCTAGTGAGTTGTGTGTAATTATTTTCAAATTAGAAGCTGCTCTCAGGATAGTTCAGATTTCCACACTGTAAACTGCAACTATCAGAGATGCTATTTCAGTCAAATATAGTCACACTGTTTTGTTACAGTAATAAATAATCAAATTGGAATTTATTTCACTAGAGAGCTTTCTTGTGAACGGCTTTCAAACTGAACTCCCTTTCTAACAAAGACAGCTGCCTTTGATCTTTGATAGCTGTCTTCAGCTGGAAAACATCGTTCCAAGTTAATATGCTACAACAGATTTTACAGTTCTAAATGGGATTGGAATATGAGAAAAGTTGTTACAATATCTGTGCTGCAGTTGCAACTCACAGCTTTCTCAGCGTAAGCTTAAAAACAATTCTGAGAGGAAGGGTCGTTATTTTGACAAATAGGTACAAATACCTCTAGGAGAAAAAAAAAATAAAACAAATGCCACATTAATTCCCATGTTTTCATTATACATATTCAGATCTGCAGTGATTACAGATGTTGCTCTCACTGGCTGAGGTTCAATTGTGAAGCTTCTGTGAGCCAGGGGCAGCTTCTGTGTGAGTCCAGTATCTGGGGGTTCATCTTCCGAGCAGCATCAGGCCTGTGCTTGTATGCAAACTCCTGAATAGTGATTACTCAGCTTCCTATTTGTGAAGAAAAGAGAGCCTGCAGAGCCATCCCCTAATGAAACTGCATAGCAGAGGTAATGGGACCCCTGAGCATGTATTGTCATCTCCAGCCTGCAAATTACTCTTGGCTCCTTTCTCTTCTCTGGTTATTTAAAGTTTGTGGTTTAGTCAGCATGATCAGGATGGCTGACCTCCATTAGATAAGTGTGTTCTCCGACAGTCTATCTTGTGGTTGTTTTGGGGCTTTAATTGGCCTTTCCTTTTTCTCCTTTCATTTGCCTGTGTCGTGTAATTCATGCATCCCACACTCAAGTTTAGTGCTTGGATACCTCATTGCTAGCTGAAATGAAGTCATGAAGCTGCTTCTGTTTCTTCTTAGGTCAGAAACCTTGAGCTGTAGTGTGCTTGGTTAGCCACCTACATCTGGCTCAAAAAGGATTTGGAGTTTCTCCTTTTAGCCTATAAGTAGTGCTTTCAAGATGTTTTTGCCAGGTCAAAGCTGAAACGTTTTGGCAGGACCATCTGAGGAGGCAGTTACTGCCAATGCTATGCTGTACACATTTTGATTTAGCAACCCAGACATTTCAATTCCACATCTTTCACATACAATTAAATTCACTTACTGCAACAAATGTCCCTTCAGTGTGTACACTCAACACTTGCACTGCATGGGAAATCAAGGCTTTATAATCAACTACTACAGCTTTGCAGTTCTTTATTACATTCTGTGGAACTTCGATTTCCATATATCTCTAACCCTCCCCTCATGCTACGAGCTCTTGTAGGAATGCCTTGGATGTAACTGTAATATTTTAAAATGTAGTTGTGATTAGCCAAACAAATGAAACCATAGGGCACTAACTAAGTAGTGTTCGGGTCTACTGGGTTGCTTTTGTAATTAGCACAGAAGCTACTGATATCATTTTTCAGCACAATGTGTTATTGCCTGAAAAGAGCAATAGCAAACAGCTTCCCTAGATACACACTGATCCTCACATTTCATCCATTTGCCAAGAGAGGACTTATTAATTCTTACTCCAGTAGAGATCAATGCCAACCTTTGTTTTTCTGCTTTGTTGTTTGTCATCTTACATCTAATCTGCAATAACCTTCTGTTTTACCTGTGGTTGGTTGTATCATGTTAACTTCAGTTTTTATTGTGATACTGGCTAAGGTATCTCTGCTACAAGAAGCAGGTTTCTTACACAGCAGAATGATTCAGAGAACTCATAAACGCAGTGCGTATCTTCTTTAATTTCCTTTTCTCCATCTTCTGTTGACTCAGCCTATAACCCACGTGTTTAGAAATGCCATTTGCTTCTCAGGAGTGATTTAGCTTTGCAGAACACATTTAATGAATCTTTGTGTTTGTGGTTCACTTTCTTGTAGCCTTTTCTTTCCCAGAAAACTGTATGTCAGCTGTAGACAAAACTGAATTACTGCAGAGTTTGATCCCATTTTGTTTAAAACTTATTTACTGGATGCCTACATCCATATATTCACTGCACAGTCTGCAAGCTCTGGTGAATTCAGCAAGCTTGAAAAAAACCAGTTCTTATAATAACAGGATTGAGGCAGAGACAGCAGGCAAAAACGAGCTTCCCTTTCTTATGAAAGGAAACCCTTCAAATGGTGTAGATCTTTTGTACCACGCATCTTCATTATAGTTAGATGTAGGCTTGCCACCTTAGAGTTGAGCAACATTTTCTGTATTGTTTTTACTTGCTTATTACTGTGCCAAACTTGATGCGGAAATTAACCATTGCTTGTCTTCACTTAATGTTGGTATTTCTGAGCATTTAGCTGGAATACATACAGTTTTTTCATCATGTTTGAAACCTCCACTTGTCTGTCTGAGATTCAATTTTATAGGCTTGTTTTCAACCAGTAATTAAAAACTGATTTACTCTAATGTCTGAGATGTCCCTTGTTTGTTTCTTTGTAATTTCCTCACATTTATTCCAATGTAAGACAGTAGAAAATCTCAGTACTCATACATCCAGAGGAGATTTATTTGAAGCATGCAGGTATTTTAGCAGAAGATACCATCTGTACTTGCCAAAGTCTACCTCAGAACTTCAATATTCAGCAGAACTTTGACTTTCAGGGCTCTCTGTGGTTTTAATTACATCTCTTGGTAAAAACATGATGATATAATATGAGAATTATCCATCTGGTATAGAGATAATATAGAAAAAGTGTGCATATTCTTGTAATCAATTATGTAATTTTAATTTCCATAAATGAAAAAGTTTAGTGAAAGGAACATAAATAACAATTTCAAACATTGTCTGATGTTGAATATTTTATAAATCAAGATGCAATTGTTTTTACTGGAAGAGGATTTGCAATAGGAACCCCTAGATGAATTTTATACAAACAATGTCAAGATTTTGAGATTTTCTGTCAAGGAAGATTGAAGCGGTAACATTTCTAGATCGGGGAAGCAGAAGAGGTTAAGATGTCTCCAGAGCAATGTATTGAGAGTTAAATAAACTAAAAAAAAATAATTAAAAAAAATCCAAATATATTCCTGTGTGCTTTTATCAGAGTTTTCTTTCCTTTTCCCTTTCCAGATTGAAGTTCACTTCCCAAATCCATTTTCGCTACTTGAATCAGCAATTCTATTTTCTGATAAGTCTTTGTGTTTATTTTTACAACCCCTCTGACTTTTTAATCTTCTGAGCTTTTACTCATAATATGTTCACATAAATATTACGCTAAAGATTTGTTGGAAGCTTGGTTTTAAGTTCTTCACCTTCTACTACCCTTATCTGAACTGTACAAATTCAGTGTAGCTGGGGTTTTCTGTATTTTAGTTGAAAACAGTGATCTTCTGTAAAGAAAAAGTGAAATTTGTGTGAGTGCAGATCAATACTGACAAGGCCAAACTTAAACCAGAAACTACATTTTCATAAAGGTTGCAAAATGTCAGATATGCTGCATGCTATGAGAGAAGGAAGCTGTTGTTTCACGTGCCTGGTGCAGACTGTACCCTTGATATATAGCCCATAGCTTACATTATTTTTGTTTAATTTCTAGTTTATTCCAGTTATCTCCCTTCTGCTTTTCTGTCCATCTTTTTCCATGTAAATCATCATATTTCATATACATCATTGCTTCTCATATAGTGCGAGTCCTTTGTCTCCACTTGCATTTAATTTTGCTTGCATTAAAGTGGAGAAAATATGACATTTTCTTAGAATAAGGTGACTGTATGCCTTACTCTGAGACACTGAAAACAGAGTAGAGCTTTCTGAATGTTTGTAGATAAGGGCAAAAATTGTTTGACCTATCCTTTCATCACACTGGTTATAAACACAGCCAAGGTTCTGTAGGGCAAAGCAAGACAGGAATTGTGCAAATACATCCTCCTGTGTCTTTTTTCCCAGTGAGTTATTTTCTTCTGACAATGACTTTGCACATTTTTTTAAATCCTTGAAAAACAGACACTGTTTTTGCAAGACTTCTTGAATTCCATGAAATTGTGATTACTTTTTAAAAACACTTTTTTTTTTTTTTTCCATTTAAATCCTTTTAAATCTGAGTATGCTCTGCTTAAAAATAAGAAAGTGTGATTTTCACTGAGTTTTATCTGAGCTAGGTCATGAAATCTGTGGTGAAAATCTGTTTTTTGTTATATTTCAGTGAAGACCTCATGGAAAATGGAAATAATTCCTTCCTGATAAATAACGCATAAATGCGTAGATGCAGAATTCAACTTAATCTTTATAGAGATATTGCTGCAGATAGAAGTTGTTTGCTAAACCCAGTTATATTACAAACCTTCTATTTTTTATTACTGTGTATTGTCATTTCTTCTGAATGTGAAGCTCCTGTACGTGACCGATGTCCAGCTCTAACCTGGACCAATCCTAGGATAAGCACATGCCAAGTAAAGAGCCAACATTTTGTGTGCTCTTTCATGACCACACTGTACTGACTTGTAAACCTTTTATAATAAAATACTACTTAAATGTAAAAATAATCAGAATCTAGTAATTTTAAATATAATTTTATGATTTGACTCGTAAGTACAGCTCTACTGCTCCAGAGCAAGGGCCTATTTAGCTGACTGTTGTAAACAGGCACCTCAGGAGGAGTGAGAACTGGACAGGAATATATGCATATGTGATGATTACCCCCAGTGTTCTCTCAACCTCTGTCTATTTTCAGCTCAAGGGATTTCCTGAGCTCTTTTGTGACTGTCTGTTTCATATCCTTCAGTGGATCTGTCTTCCAAGACTTCTCTGTTCTCCCCTTGAACCCATTCTTTTAGATCAAACTTCTGGCATTCACAACATCCTTTGGAAAGTTTTGGGTTTTCTTTCACAAGTCTGGCTGTCCATTACATGAATAACCACCGCCTTTAGCTCATTTTGAAACTGGTTACCAGAGACTGATTCAGTGGTTGCACACACTTATTAGTAGTTCAGCTTTTTCATCCTTGACTTCATATCAAGCTCTTAAGTGAATACCATCTGCTCCTGGTATTTGTTTGTGCTGCCTGTCTGTACTCTAACATCTTGCAACAGTATGTCAGTAGACAGTTGATAACAAGGTAATACACTGGCAGTTTTCCCCTTCTTTTTAATGGGTATGTTTCTTGAGAGTTTGATAATAAGTTGGCTTTTTTTTTTTCTTTTCAGTTTGACAGTGGTTTAGATTGTGCTTTAGAGAACTCAATTAATTTTCATATAGTGATGGAATAATGTTATTAAATATCAGAAGGCTGTAGTAAGATTAATGTTTCTGGTACTTCAAAATCACTGCAAAGTTGCACACAGCAAAATAAACACAAGAAATATGAAACATTAGAGCAGGTCAAATTCTGCCTGCATGTTAAAACGAAGCTGAATATTGAAGATTAACTGATTATTTATCAGTTATGTACCATATTTGACTTTTTAGTAATATGCCTGTAAATACACAAAACTGTTGTTTTTCCTCTGATGCACAGTGAAAATCAACTTTAATTCTAAACTTGCATTCCACTAGATGAAAGCATGAATTCTCAATTCCTTTTTCTTTCTAGCAATTAGAATTTTAGAAGACGTGCCTGTGGTCATGCTGTTTGCCCTTCATTTCTCTAGAAACTTCCAAGTAGTTCTAGCAGTGTTTGTTCAGAAGTAGGTTAATATTTACTTCTTAGAAAAAAAGGCTTAGAGTTTCATAGAAAAGAGGGGCTTCCTACCACCACAGCTACTACTTTGTCTTTGACAAGAGCCAAACTATTCTTTCTTTCATTATCCATAAACTTTGTGGTGTGTATTGAATGAAACTAAAGTCAGCATAGATCTCATCCAGAAGTTCTCGATAAGGCCTAGTGGATTATCATAGAATCATAGAATCACCAAGGTTGGAAAAGACCTAAAAGATCATCCAGTCCAACCGTTCACCTATCACCAATAACTCCCACTAAACCATGTCCCTCAACACAACATCCAATCGTTACACAACATCCAATCATTTATTACTTAGTTTAGTTAGATTATTTAGTTCAGTTAGATTACTTAGTTTGTTGATGGATAAATACAGAAAAAAATTCAATTTAAACATGTAAGAGGTATTGTATAACTAACACATATTATATAACACTTAGGTAGTGCCTGCCTTGGATTTGTGCTTTGAATATGTTGATGAAGATTTTAATCTAAGAAACCTTTCCAACAACTGAAAAATAAGCTTGCTTTTCATTACTAATCTTCAGGATAACCTGCCTATGTAAAATACGTTGAGGTCTCCTAGGTGAGAAAGATATATGAATTCTAGCTGGTTTTTTGCTTTTTCAAAGAGTAATGAGCAAAATAACAACTTTATTAGAGATTAAGTGTAAAAAAGTTTGAATGAGGGGTCTTTGTTAAACAGAGAAATGTGGAGATTACAACTGAGAAAAAATATGTTGGTATTACTGTAGATTAAAAGAGAAATGAAGCCAAGCTTCAGTATGGATAGAATTCCATGGAAAATACCAAAAGAGCTTGCCAGCATTGCTTAGTATAGCAGATAATCTGTTGGGCCTTTATCAGAATGAAGCTCTGTTGGTTTTCTTGGTTTATGAAAATTTTTCTTGGTGTTCATTGTTGTTAAAATCTGAAAATGCTGGCGAATTGTGATACTGTTCTTTGAAAGAGAAGATGAAAGTCTGCTGAAGTAGTAAAACTGAAAAGTAATCAATGTGAAATAACTTTTGCACACCTTTTTTTTTCTTATTAGGTGAAATGAGGAATGATTTATACATCACGGTAGAAAGAGGAGAATTTGAGAAAGGAGGGAAAAGTGTGGCCAGAAATGTGGAAGTGACAATGCATGTTGTGGACAGCAGTGGTCAGATTTTAAGGGTACTTCTGTTGTGAATTTTTCCTTGCTGTAGTTAATCTTGATGCACTTCTTCAGAGTAAATAACCTTTTGTTGGTGTTGTGTATCTTTTGCTCTGTTTAGATATTCAAAGCATTTCCACTTCATATGTTTTATTTCTGTGATCAATTACGCTATCCAGATAAACACCTAAAATCACCAATCGAATAACTAATGATTTCATTAAGGTACTGTAAAATGTTGAAGCAAGATTACATTCTGGAGAATTTTTGATTTGATAATTCTTAGTTTCATTTGAAAGTATTTTTTTCATATCTTCTGTATGATGTCGAGAGTTTCAGGGTGACAAAGTGAAGAAAGACATACAGCCTGGTTCAAATTGCATATGTGCATGCATATTTGCAAATTGAGGTTGTGTGTGTGAATGCATGGAGTGCTGTGTTTTAGATAAAATGTTTTTAATATATGTGCATGTATATATATACATATAAAGAGAATTAAGATATAATTGCTGAGGAGAAAAGCTACAGCAATAGCATAGTTTTCTCACAGAAAATTGATAGATATCCCCAAGACAGGATCCTGAGAAATCTGTGCCTTCTTTGCTAAGGAAAGACCATTATGGGTATTGCAAAGGCAACCCAACACATAGCTTGTTAGCAGTCAGGGGATCCAGATTTCTTTACTATTTCGTGCTGGCACATATCACTGACAAAGAAAGCTCACAGGTTTATTTTACATGAATAAGGGTCCTGTAGTCTGTGCTGTTCTTGTCTCACTTCAATTCTTACGTACTTACTACAGGGACCAACCCGTATCATGGGATTCCATATCACACATGTTGCTTAAGCCTTTCTAATCACCCAGTTACTCCTTTAAAATACTTTGATTCTCATCTGTGTGGATGATTTTTTGCTGTTTTTTCTAATCAGCAAGTGTTAAAAAATGTTAGTAATGTGTTAACAAATCTCTTCTTAAAAATTTAATCAGTATTTCTTCCTCATTAGGATTTTATCTCATTTGGCTCTGGGGAGCCACCAGCCAGCGAGTACCATTCTTTTGTGCTTTACCATAACAATGGTCCCAGATGGGCTGAGCTGCTGAAACTTCCTATTCCTGTGGATAAATTCAGGGGAGCACATATCCGCTGTGAATTCCGGCACTGTTCCAGTAAGCGCTGATGACAACTCCTGCTTGTCCTCTCTGTTAAAGCTGCTGTCAGCACATGAGTTTCCATAACACCTTGGGAAAAAGCTGCATACACTTTGTATGCTTTATAAACTTTCTCTTTATGCTTTCATGACGCAGCATTTCAGGCTTGCAACTCTGCTTAACGTAACTTGGTGCTTTAGTAAAGCCTAAACACCAGGAGAAAACAATCTACTTTTTTAATAGCAATGGATAACACCGCAGCTGAAAGGTATTCTGAAACAGAATTTCCAAAGGTAAAGTTAGAACGTACCTAGTGAAACATTCCAAAATGATACCTGCTTCTAAGTACCTGTTCAGCAGTCTGCCAGTTGGGGAAATACACATGCATGGTATTATCGAGTAACATCACTTTTCTATTTTTGCACTTTGTTGGTTTTTTTTTTTGGTGGTGGTGTTTTTTTTTTTTTAATGTATAATATTCCAAAATTCCCTATAAATACTCTGAACAATTTCAGAGATGATTTTAAGAGTAAAAATGATACTACTATTGAAGTCTGTATCCATGTTTGCACAGCAAGACATACAAGATACCTGTGATGCCGAGCACTGTCAAGCTGATAGAGAAGGGTGGATAAAATCATTAAATCTTTTAAGTGGCTGCTGTTGTTTGGCTCTTTCTGGTGAAGCAGATAATAGAATTACAGAATGACCTGAGTTGGAACCTGTAAGGATCATCATGTCCAACTTCAATATTGCATTACTATTCAGATTGCCTTTGTGGCAGTCACACACGTGGAAGTATATTTAGATTTCAGGTACCTAGACTTAAAAATATAAGTACCAGATGATATAGGAAGAAATACTCATTGAGTTCTTTTCAAGATTTCTTTTAAAAAGCTAGTAATAAGTAATAAAGGAAATATGATGTAATAATGGAAAAATGTCAGTGGGGAGTTTCCAATTGGTTATATGTTTTTGCAGTTTTTTTATGCAGTATAAGTTAGATCTTTTTTTTACAGTTGGATTGCCTGCACCACCCCAACTGCTCTAACTCAGACTCAAAAGTCATACATATAAATATTTGTATATGTAAGTAAAGTTGATGAAAAACTTGTTGAGTTAGAAAGATATTTGGCATCTGCACTCTTGTTGGCTTCAGTAAAATTTCTACATTCTCAGTTTTGTTGTCTGTCTTATACAAGGGCTGCTACAAAAGTAATGCCTTCTATTTTATTCTACTGGACCACAACATCGGAGGTAGATGTTGGTGATATGGCAGTAGAGATTGAACCTTCCCACCAATATCCCATTCCACTTTGTTGCTGTGTGACAGACAGCAGCAGGGGGACAGTCTGACAAAATGGCATCTGACATGGAAGTGTATATGGAGCAAAGGTGTGGAATTGAATTCCTTCATGTGGATAAAATAGCACACACTGACATACATCGGTGCCTACTGAACATTTATGGAAACCACAGAGTGGATGTGAGCACAGTGAAGCAATGGGTGGTGGTGTGTTACAGCTGCGGCCACAGTGACAGTGGGTCACTTTCACTAGTGCAAATTTTTACCACCACAGCATGCAGTCTTTTGTTCACTGCTGGCAAAAAAAAAAAAAAAAAAAAAAAAAGCACAGCTAATGGAGGTGACTACGTTGAAAAACTGCGTTTTGTAGCTGAAAACTTGCTCTATCAAATAGTGTTCTTGTGCTCTTTGTGTATGTTGCAGTTTCAATGGAAATAAATAGGAGACATTACTTTTGGAGCAACCTCCTATTTGTTGAATTTAGTTGGAATTTAACCTTAAACATCCTAGTTTGAAAATGTTATCTGAAGCGTAATGTCCCTATAGGGAACAGTGACATTTTCAGTCATATCTATAGAGGTAGATATTTTATTTGAAAACAGAAGTGCTGAGGCTGACCTAAATGGAGACTAATAAGTAGAAGTTTCTATAGTGGATAAACAGCAAAATCAGAACAACTTTCTCTTTGTATTATAATGGTTGCAATACATTCCTTTCTGATTTGTAGTAAGATAACAGAAACTGTTACAGGAAATAACATGCAGATCCGTAAAGAAATTTAAGATACTGTTAATCTGACAAGTTGCAAACAGCTTCCAGTAAAGTTCTTTATCAAGGCTTGTATCCACTTATTTTGTCTAATATTTATAACGTTAACTCAAACACTACTATTTATGTATGTGTTTCAGCAAAAGAAAAGGGTGAGAAGAAGTTGTTTGGCTTTTCTTTTGTGCCCCTGATGCAGGAAAATGGGAGGACTCTGCCAGATGGCACCCATGAACTCATTGTACACAAGGTAATTTGAATTAGAAATCATTAACTGTAATGATTCCTCTGGAACATACTATAAATGCCGTGAAGCATTAGGTTGAGAAGGTCTGTATTCATTACCAAATGAGTGATAATCTTGTCATCAATAAAATACCCATTGCTGATTGTTTGTTTCCTGTTACAAATTGCAATTGAATCTAGGTATGCATTTCAGTGCAGTAGTAGTACCATGAAGTCTTATTATGTTACATTATATTTATAATATATTTCACGAAGTTAAACACACAAAGTGATGATACCCACTTACTGAACTGCTGAAGATGGAAAATAAAGCCATGGTTTAAATTGATCCAACAAGTGTTATCATTTCTACATATTTTTGTCTTCTGGAGTGTCTTATTTGTTACCACATTTTCCAGTTATCTCTAAGTCCAGAGGGTTTGATATGCTTCCAGATAGATTTAAATTTTAAGCATAATCATTCGTATCTATTAACTTGGCATAACCCATACAAAGTTGCTACTTTGTTGTGACTCCAATGTCAGATGTGAAGCTGTAATTCAGAAATGAAGTTGCGACAGGCGTTTCCCATTAGTGAGAACTATCCATGAAAGCAGTGAGCTGGAAAATGTGCTTATATTATCTATTCATATGACAGCTTAATCTAATTTTCCCATCTGAAACTAGTGTGTTTTAGTTAAAGAATGTGCCGCTTAATTTGTCGATGAAAAATGATCTTCGGATAGCTTCTGTGGATAAAAATTATTAGTAATGGAATCACAGAATCACTCAAGTTGGATAAGACCTTAAAGATCATCAAGTCCAGCAGTAACCTAACTGTACTATTGACGTGTGTCTTTATATTGATTATGTGTGTGTACATATGAGGGCTGTTCTGAAAGTAATGCCTCCTATTTTATTCTGATCACCCATGATGTCAGAGACAGATGGTGGTGTGGCAGTAGAGATTCAACCTTCATATCAATATACCATTACATTTTGTTGCTGTGAAACAGATGGCAGCAGAGAGGCAGTCTGACAAAATGGCGTTTGACATGACAGTCTGTGTATTGACTGTATATGCTTTCAATAGAAACAATATTTAATGAACTCAACTTGTTAGAATTCATTTGTATGAGAGCCTTAGAAATTCTATGATTTCTGGCAAAGAAACAATAATTTTGGGAATTGCATGCAGTACAGTGATTTTATCTGTTTTTTGTTTTTTTTTCACAGTGTGAAGAAAACACAAACCTTCAGGATTCTAGTCGCTACCTCAAACTCCCCTTTTCAAAGGGAATTTTCCTAGCAAGCAACAGCCAAGCAGTAAAAACCACTAAAGAATCCTTCTGGATTACGTCCTTTCTCTGCTCCACTAAACTCACACAAAATGGTAGGATATGTTGATTGTTTAAAACATCATGAATTCAAATGAGTGTGATAGTTAGCCTTTCTGTGCCAAGCAAGGGTGGATATACTCAAAAATAGCTTGTGTTCTGTCAGTTCTACAAACTAGTTTTCTCCGTATTTTTTGATATCCAGATGGAAACCAATGCAGCATGATAAACCACTAATTTTAAGTAGTTCAAGAATGCTTTTAAATTAACATGATTTTGGAATCAACTGCAGCATTCTTGGAATCAACTATCAAAACCCAGCTGTTTTACAAAACATCTGAATCTGTTTAAAGGTTTTATGGAATACTCATTCTAGGCTTTAGGCTGTGGCAGTTTGGTTGTAATTAGGTACATATCGCTTGCCTGTTCTATCACTTCTCTTCTGTTATACCTAAAAACACTACTGCTTAAGATAACCTTATACACTGATATTATGAGCAGGAGATGCAAATACATGTGTGATGTGCTCTTTACCGTTGCTCTCCATAAAAATCTTAAAATTCTTGTTTATTTGCCATACTAACTGCAATTCATAACTGAAACAGTTTTCCACAGCCTTCTAAATGTGGTGTATTTGTTTGATAATACTTTTATGACTTTTTTGTTTGGTTGGTTTTTTGTATCCTCACAGTGTTATAATATTTTTTCTAAGCTATTTATTTCATTTTTAAGATCTTGCTTAACTACCTCTTGTGCTACCTCTTCACATATATATGATGATAAAATTGCTAATTGCTTGCAAATTGATTGTAGGTATATAACAGCAACTAGAGCAGCTTTGTAAATGGAAACAGTCATCTTAATTTTCACCATTAAGAAGCAAGTTTCCAAAGTAGAACTATATGTAAAGAGTAAATTGTCTGTTTCAGTGCACACATCCAGTATGTATTCTCATAGCAGTTAGCTTCAAAGTAATAAATGTTAGTCAGTAGAAGATTTTCCCCTAAGATGCTAATAGGCAATCATAGGCTAAATTTACTCCGGTTAAAAGCCTTGATTTAGGAAATCACATGAACCTTCCGATGCTTACACATGCCTGAAAGTGCTGCCTGGACTAAAGTGTCTCACTAATGAATCGTTTGGGTGTTGGCTGCAGTTACAGGAGCTTCACTAATTTATGTTCACAGTACAGGAGTTATTGAATAGTTGATGTAAAAAGATGTGTGACGTAGGGCATAAAATTTCCATAAATATATATATATATATTTACCATATACAGAGTAAGAGGGCGTAGAGTATTTGAATAATATTGATCCTCTTTTCAGCCCTGAAAGAGTTAACAGTTATTTCAGCAGTACTTCAGAGGGTTGAAATATTTTCAGTAGACAGGCTCATATTTTCTCCAAGGATCTTTGGGAAGTTTATGTTGGTGAGTTTCCAAATCCCCATTCTTTTAAACAAAAATTTGCCAAAATCTATTGCATGCTCAAAGAATGAACGTAGAGCAAAGCATGTGGATATTTGGTTATGTGAGCATTGCTTCAGTTATCCCTGAGAGAATGTAGCATATTTTTGAAAAACAAAACCAAAACAGGATTAAAAAGATCTGTATATTTACTTTTTCAGTAAATATCTGTAGCAGTATCTTTAAAATTTCTGATTATTTTTTAATGTTTGGAGATTTTTCTGAAGTTGTCAATGATTTGCATGTGTCTACAAACAAAATTGAATTGGAAATCGTGCTGTTAGTCTGGCTGTGGGGTGATGGAAGACTCCAAACCAGATTTGTAAAGAGTGTGACCTAATTAGGCCACAGCTTTACAAATTTGCTACAAAATTTTTCTCAGCTGTCCTTCTCTTATTGATTGTTCTCACATGCCATCAGCCCTCATGAATATTAAAATTATGAGGAATGGGAGAAGGAGGTCGTCGTCCAGTTGTTGGGAGCCATAACTTCCTTACAGTGCATACTTTGGAGGGGATTTTAGGATTATTTCCAAGCAGTTTTCAGAGATCTTCTAACAGGGCACTCTGTTCAGCAGCTGTTGTAAGAGCATGTCCTTGTTTAATCTGTCTGATGATTACCTTTCTTTAGCTTGACTTTTAGTCCTAGATTGCTATTCAGGTGATGTTAGCAAAAGAAGTACACCTGCTTCTTACTTGGATTTCATTTGCATTTCAGTTGTAATTCATTATTATGAAGAACAAAATAAAAAGGAGAGCAAGAGAGAATGTAGTATTTTTCCACTGAATAGCTGTCCAAACGGTCCTGTTTGGTTTTGACATTCAGGAGGACTCTGTCTGCCAAAGAGTCAGGATCTATCCAGCAAGTTGGAGTGTTTTAGCAAGTTGGCATGTTGGCATCCAGTCATTTCTCAGCAGTGATCAGCACATCCTCAGTAAGCAGCTGCTCGTCAGCAGAGCAACATGCCGTACAGCATGTCTCTTGCAGTGCAGAGGTGTAATCCATGTAATCCATCTATCTGCATTAAAAAAAAAAAAAAAAAAAAAAAAAAAAAGCAAACCTTGTGATTTATAAAGCAACGGTAACAAGGGAAATTTTTAAGAGTGACCTCCCCTCCTTGGGTGGGTGGGAAGTGCTGGCAGCCTACTGGAAGAGAAATAGGAATTTCCAGTTCTGAATTTTGGCTTTTTCATTTTGAATGCTGCACCAGGCTAACTTGGGATTTATAGGACGCAGATGGAAAGACCACAAACTCATTCCTTACACAGCTTAATCTTTTGTTTCACCAAATACTTTGGATTTAAATTTAAATTGCTTTGAGAGGGGAATTTGTTTTCTTTGGTAAGAGTGGTAGCTCAGGTGTGAACAATTTTAAATGTACAAATCAGCTCATGATATAGAGAAGGCATTGGAGATGCTTTTTTTCCAATGCTTCAACAAAGTTTATCAGCAGCATTGACTTTTTCCAAAACTGTGTTTTCAGAGTGGGCTTATTTTAGGGGACAGTTTATATTCTCATTTCTCTTAATACATGACACATTGCTATCCCCTCTCCTTGTGATTCACGTCAGATTTTCTATTCATGTCATTTAAGCTTAGGCTATTCGCTAATGCTATCTCAGCAATGTCTTCCCGCCTTTGCATTTTCCTTGAAATACGTGCTTTGAAGTGAGTGTCTTACACTTGCTTTCTTCTTTTTTTTTCCTTTAAATCCTCCAACAAATCCCTAATATTCAGTGTCAAGTCTCTACCCATCAAGTACCTCCAGCAAACCTGCAAAGAAGTATTCTTCCTACTATGAACTGAAAGCTTTAGCTAGTTTCACTGTTCCTCAGCTTAAGTAGTGGTTTAAAGAGAACAAAGTGTAGAAGTCCATTTAATTATCCAGAAGACAAATACAGCTCAATATGGATTTGTTAATGCTTCTTTCTTGAAAATTCCGGACAGAAGGAATAATAAGACCTATCACTGGTCCTTGATCTATGGGATGTGTCCCTGACGCACATGGGACTTTTCGTCATTCTCAGTGGGACTTAAGTGGCTCTCTTAATCCAAACCGTTCTGTGCTAGCACACTGAAGCAAAACAAAAAGAAATGTGTGAACGTATTTTAAAAAATTGTGTCTACTAAAGTTAACTAAAGCAGCCAAACAGTAGTGGAATAATGTGTAGAAGGCTTGCTACTAATAACTGGCAAGATATGAACATAGGTGGAGATGTTTTTATTATTACTTAAGGTAGAAGTGCTACTTCATTCCTTGTTATGGGGCTGTTCAGTCTGGGGAAAAGGAGGCTCAGGGGAGACCTTATTGCTCTTTTCCAGTACCTGAAAGATGCTTACAGTGAGAGTGGAGCATGTCTCTTCTCACTGGTGACAGGTGACAGGATGAGGGGAAATGGCCTCAAGTTGTGCCGGGGGAGGTTTAGGTTGGATATCAGGAAACACTTCTTTACAGACAGGGTTGCTAAGCACTGGAATAGGCTCCCCAGGGAGGTGGTTGAGTCACCATCCTTGGAAGTGTTTAAAAGCAGTTTGGATGTGATGCTCAGGGACATGATTTAGTGGAGTGTTGTTAGAGTTGGGGTAGTATGGTTGGGTTGTGGTTGGACTTGATGATCTTTAAGGTCTTTTCCAACCTGAGTAATTGTGTGATTCTATGAGGGAGTTCAGATTCCTGGGGCAAACTGGGAAAGAACTGACACAAAATGGGAGTGAATCAAGTGGAATTTTCGTGTGAAAGTGGGCTGTAGTAATGAGAACCCAAATAGTTGCTGAACCAAGAGGATAACTTGCTATTATCTACTTAGTTTGAGAAATAGTGGTGTTTCAAAGGAGCTGAATCCTTCTAAAGCAATACTGGACAATTATGAAGTAGAGAGAGTTTCAGCTTAAGCTGAATTAAAGGTTTGAACAGTGGTTAAGGTTTTTTATTTGTTAGCAGCTAGCCCGGTTTTGTGAAATTCTGAAAAGCTGGTCAGTGAAATGGGCCAGTAGTATGCTTGAAGATAAATATGAGTAACTGTGCTCTGAACATGACTTGGAAGGAGTGCTGCAGACCTAACCGAGAGAGTCACGAGCAAAAAAATGTGAGGAGTAAGCAGAGAACCGGCAACAGAAGGCAAAAAAAATAACAGCAATGTGTCAGGATTCTGCTGGGGTCAGTGTGAAGTGAAAACTGTTAAAAAGCCAACCCAACTTGCAAAACTCTGTTTTTGGGTGTTGAATGGTGTTGAACATTAAATTCCCAATCTTATACCAAGCTGGGATTTCTTTTATTCTGTTTCTGAAGCTGAAACATCATGTGATTTAAGGATAAAAAATACAGTACCTCTACTTAAGATAGGAGGAAGAGCAGATAACCTTATCTGAGCCATCACCCTCTAATGGATTTTATGAAAGTATTTACAAGAATTCATGGATGAAATAATGGACATGTAGCTAAATGGAATATGCTATAAAACTCAAGATAAGTTTGTAAAAAGGCATTTCATGCCAGAGCAAACTTCTTAATCTTTCTTTACTAAGTTGGTTTTTTTTTTTGTTATTCAGAGGAAACATAGCGGATCGAAACCATCTGGACTTCAGTAACACACCACATGGGAAATAGAAGCGATACAGATTAGAATAAGAATTTTTAAAACTGTTAAATAACAGGCTAAAAGGGAAAGAGCAGGTTGCATTGTAAAGGGAGGGATTTCCTTCCTGAACAGAAGGTAAATGATACCAGATCTGAAGTTTTTGGCCAGGGATTGACTCCTCTTGTTTGAGTGGAGGTAGAAGGGGTTGTTAGTGGGAGATGCTTTACTAATACCTGAGACTGCAGAGAGCCTGTTAATGATGTTTGCTTCTAATAGGCGAATGGAAGGGCTCGTCAGCTGAGAGGAGTAAAACCAAAATACGATATAGGCATAGCAAGGCAACTTGAGTTTAAATAATTAGTTAGAATAGAACTTACATGGAATCTGGTGGTATGAAAGGTAGGCTCATATGGGTGGGCTCATATGGAGATTCTTGGGGATTCTGCTATAGCCAGGGACCTGGACAGTATTTAAAAAAAAAAAAAAAGAGAGAGAGAGAGACCTATTTATCTATTTGTGCAACTGATATATCTCAAAAAATGAAAATTGTACAATACATATGCCAGATGTTCACTGTGGACATTTAAGCCTGCTAATGATGATAAAGAAAACAGTGACGGGACCTCCTCTGTAATGTTGTGTACCATTTTGGTCAAGAAGGCTAAAGGAGGATGGATTAAAACTAGAGTAAGCACAAAGACAATGAAGTGTGTTCCTTAGCTTAGAAGAGTTTATTTTCCAGTAGGAATTGTCTTGTTTATTAATGAAAAAGGATCTTAGAGGCAGTATGTTTGTTCTTTAAAAGACATAGGAAGATTAGTATTTTAAAATACAAGCAAACAATACATGCAAAATAATTAAGAGACTGTTTCTGGCTGTCAGAGTATAGCTCTGGAAGGCATTCTTTAATGGGATGAGACACAGCAAGATAATTACTTTTCTTAAGCTGGCAGTTGACAAATTTCTGAGCAAAACTGCATGATATATTTGCCACAGGAGATTGATTTTAGTGACCCAATACCAAGTTCTTACATTTCTATTAGTGAAGCAATTAGGGGATGGAATGGAAAGTTGTTGGTTTGAGATTGATTATATATCATAGCAAATCTTGAGATGTTTTCTTTTTTTTTTTATTGAATCTCAATTTTGCTGCGTGGACTGCAATAGCAGAATATATAATCTGAAACCCTGCTTTGGTTCCAGCTTTAATCTTGCAATTTGTTTTGGCAGGAGATATGCTTGACCTTCTGAAATGGAGAACCCATCCAGACAAAATTGCAGGTTGCCTCTCAAAATTAAAAGAAATTGATGGTTCAGAAATAGTAAAGGTATATACCACTGTTTCTTTCCTTCCTTTGCTTTGCTTTTAGATAATATGAGGGAAATAATTGTCACAAGTGTACTTACTTGTGTGTCTCAAAAATATGTGTTTAATAACAAACTGCCTCTTATTCTCCAATCAGTTTCTTCAGGATACACTAGACACTTTATTTGGAATTTTAGATGAAAACTCTCAAAAATATGGATCAAAAGTATTTGATTGTTTGGTAAGTTTCATTCTGTGATAATGCTTAACACCATTTAAGAACTAAGTAAAAAATGAAAAAGAAATAATTTTTTATTTTTCCCTCACATTTAGGTTCACATAATAAATCTGCTGCAGGACAGCAAATTTCACCACTTTAAGCCAGTAATGGACACTTACATTGAAAGTCACTTTGCAGGAGCACTTGCATACAGGTGAAGTCTGTACTTTTTCTAACTGATTTGAATACTGCAAGTTATCTGTATGTTACAGTAGGGAAAAAAAAACAAAAAACAATGCTTATATGAATAGTCTTTTTTTTTTTTTAGTTACCGGAAAGACTACTTGCTAAGACCCTCTTGTTGGCTTAATTGGCTTAATTTTGTCTTTTTTTTCTTCAGTGTCTTGCTTTATTTAAAGGTCTTTGAGAAGTATAGGAACTTTAACACCATTCAGTAAGAACTGTGTTCACTGTGTATTGCAGTGCACTATTAAGCCTCACTTGCTACACTGTTCTCTGTATTTATTTTGTAACTAGACTTTCATTAAAACAAATATGATTTACTGAGACTGCCAAACAATTCATGGAATAGCGGGTGTAGTTTGTTCTGGTAGAGTCTCTTATAGCTCAACTGAGATCGTGTACCTTTGTCAAAATAATTCTACTACATGTGTAATGCTGACAATTTCCTGTTTATTAGAGGCCTAGTAGGTCTATCAAAAGTCTGAAGTGAACTGTAGTATTGGGCTTTTAGTGATCAGCAGAATTTTGTCATGCTTTTTTTATTTTTTCAGTGTTTTCAGTCTTTTATGAATGATTAATTTGCATTTTAAGTGCACTTAACTCTTCTTCAGCTAGTGTGTTATAGTACTTTCTGATGTGGTATTCTAGAGATCTGATAAAAGTACTGAAGTGGCATATTGATCGAGTCACTGAAGTGGAGTTGCATGAGCACATACAAGAAGTACTAAAGGTAAAATAAATCTTTGAAAGCCATTATGTGGTACCAGCAGATTTAACTCAGTAAAAGGAACACAGTATGTGTAAATAATGAAACTGTAGTATTAATTCTAGGGAGTTACAGGCATTTTGAGTGTAGTCAGTTGGGTTTTTTCCTTTTGTCAATAAAGCTTGCAACCCCTAGATGGTGGAGCTCTGAATGAGAATATATGTAAGTAGGAGTTGGATCTAAGGAACTGTATATAAATTGCGTTGGTAGTATTAACATCTGTCGCACAACTGAATCTAAATGGCAGACAAGGATGCTGACTTAATGATTCAACCCTGACAACAAGGAATTCTACTTAAAATGGTGATTTGTTTGCTCTATTCTGTTTTGTACATCAACAGAGCACAGTGCAGAGACAGGCTGAGTTGTACAATAGAATAATTCTATTTGGGACTAAGCTTATTTTTTGGCATTATCTGGTTAACAGTTGAAAACATTTTTAACATCTAATAGGTCAAGAAATCATAGAACAGATCAAAGTTTCTTATGTCTGCCTTGCATGATTAAGTAAGTGTTACATTAGAAGTAAAAACAAATAAAAGATTTGCCAAAATTAAATACCATGGCATTCTGTTTCAGACCATTGTCATTATTGAAGTTACATAAGCATAAATCTTTTTACAGATTAGTTGGTTTATGTTTATGAGTTATTTCTGATTTTGACATTTTAGGCACAGGAATATATCTTTAAGTATATAGTTCAATCTCGAAGGTTATTCTCTATTGCTACTGGTGGACAAAATGAGGAAGAATTTCGCTGTTGTATTCAAGAACTTCTGATGTCAGTACGCTTCTTCCTTTCTCAAGAGAGCAAAGGAGCCAGTGCTTTATGCCAACTGCAAGTAAGTTTGTGAGTGTGCCTTGGTAATGACTAGTTTCCATATGCAGTATTAAAAAAATCTACATATGTTCTTACCTATGTTCTTGGAAAAGAAAATGTTTTTTGTTACGGCAAAATGACGTTTCAGCTTACGCTCCTAACTTTGTCCTATACTGTGAAATTTTCATACCAGCAGCATCTGAATATGTATGACAAAGATAACCCTAAGTCAAATATTTAATTTTGAATTACTAGCAATTCATATTATGCTTTTGACAGTGCCAGAGATTAAAATGACATTTCAGAACTGCTGGGAACAAATCAAGCGATTTCTCTGTTTTAAGCACTTCACAGCTTTGTTTAACCACTTTGGCATTCAAGAATTTGAACTAAACAAAAGGCTGTCAGATTTTTTATTCTTTACAGAAAAATATAAATCTTGATGAACAGTATATTTTACTACTCAGCTGGTATGTCTTTAATTCGAGACCACTAAAATTTACTAGTGCTGAAGGGCAAAAGCAAAACACTCAGGAGACAGATCTCTGCATTACGTGCAGTAGATTTAGCAGTAGCCACAGCTTATAGTTGTACCTCTTAGTCGTCTTCTCCTACTACTATAAGTGTGAGTGTTTAAGATCTTCCAAGAGGATAGTAAAATCAGAGAGAACAGGGTGGGGAGATGGTTCTTCCATCTCATGTCACATAAGTAGATGGAGTGTAATGTCTGCAGCAAAATGATATAAACAAACATATTTGGAATTATTCCTTGCTACCTTTAACCTTGAATATCGTCTGTTGTTACACCAATGAGAAGAGAGTCTGAGGCATAAGTAGCTTTCCTCCATTGGCAGGAATTGGAGAGGAATGAGGGAATGACAGTTCTTGCTTCCTTTCTTTAGCATTGGTCTCTTCCCTTTCTTCAGTGTTTCCACATTCATTATTCTCATTGAAAGATTTCTAACCCTATTTTAAGATTGCTGAAGTGCACCACTTCCGTCAGTGCTGTCTCACTCCAGAGTAAAAGTTTCCAATATTTGAAAAATGAAAGATACGGAGGCTGTTAAATTCTATATTGTAAAGCCAAACAGTTCCCTCTCAAGTCTTTCTTTTCTGTTATCAGCTGGCTTATGTTATCATTTCAAAAATTTGCAGACATGCACAGATCATGAGGATCCTGTAAATAATAAATATTTTTATCCTAAGTTGAGCTTTTTACTTGTTTGTGAAGGAAATGTACAGTCATGTGATAGTGTTTAAGGGAAATTAGTCACAATTATAAGCACGTAAATGAACATGAGGATATTTCTTCTGAAAAATCTAGCCATTTTTAAAGCTATTGACTGCCTTTGAAATGTGAAAACAGCAATTTTTCTACAGGTACCTGTATCACTATAGTTATTTAAATTCTATAAATGTCAAAACTATACTGCAATATCTAACTGTCCAATTTTTTCCCTTTTCCTCTAGGCTGTGTTTCTCAGCTCATTCCCATCTGTGTACTCTGAACTTTTGAAGCTCTTTGATGTAAGAGAAGTGGCAAATTTGGTTCACGATGCTCTGGGCAGTTTGCCGACAGTCATGCAGGGGGATGAATCCCTTCAAGCTGTTAAACTTCAGAGTATTGGGAAAACAGTAGAGAGTCACCTATACACCAACCCAGGTAAGGTTGCCCTGGGCTGCGTGCTGTTAAGGAACTTAAGTGTTATCCTTGTTACGCAGGTCAGCAAGTACTGAAGGGAACAGTGCCCCTCATAACTGCACTAAGTCATGTTTCTTCAAGTGCTATTCTGTAAAAGCTGCTCATTAACAAGAATACAGTCAGTTAGAGGTTGGGTTTTTAGAGACAAATAGAAAAGCATTTTTTTCTTAAACTGCTGCTGGTTATGTCTGTGAAATAAGTTCTCACTGTACTTTTAAAGTGATTATAAAGAGAAAAAGCTGTACAAACCTAATGTCTTTTTCTTTTTTTCTCCTTTGGGGGCAGGCAGTTCAGCAAACAGATTCTCATTTATCCATTAAGTTCTATTTGTCTTGCTAATTCAGCATATTTGATCCTCTGTTTTCTTAATATAACACAAAAAACCTACACAGATACAAGTGATACTCAGTATATATCATAGAAAATAGTATAGTTTTTTGCTATGTGGAAGAAAAAGGTTCTGTTTGGTGGTGACCCCACAGTTGATTTTTTCAGTTCTAAGTAAAACCCATAGTGAAGACCAAGTATTTATTTTGAGAGGAAGTAATTTTGTGCTAAGCAATTTAAAATAGAAGAGATTTAAAAAAAAAAAATAAAAAATCAGTAAATGTTATTTACTAACCAGAAGCTCTTTCGAGAGCCCTTTGGATACTGGCTGATGGAGTTCAGTAGAAACGTCAGCTATTGCCATTTAATTCAGTCATGATAGTACAACTACAATGATGAAGACTATACAAAACACCCGGGGTACGCATAAATATTTTGACATGCTGCAAAATAAAGAAAGGGATCCTAGAAAATAAAATAAAAATAAAAAATAAAAAATGGTGGTTTTAATGACTGTGCTTTAAAAGTTTGAGCTCAAGGAAGTGGGTGAGAAGTATTGGATCCTGGCTACTTCGCTTCCTTCTGATTGCAAAAACAGCTTTCTCTTTCCTGTTTGACCCTCCACAGTAATCTCTCCTAGAACAGTTAGCTTTCCGTATGGCTGGTTGATAAGACCTCTGATAGTATGCATCACTGTTGATGTAATTCATGAAGCAATCTTATGGATGCTCTAAGTTACATTTTGCATTTTCCAAACTCTTTCAGAGTCTGGTAGCATTCTTTTCCTTTTTCTTCCCATTATCTTTGTTAGGTCAGCCTAACCAGATGATCCAAGTGAATGAATTAAAGAGACTCATTTAATGCCATTTAATGGAGTTGGTGACTTTCTTACAACTGCAAATCTAGTTTCAGACTTACAAAAAAAAAAAGTTTTTGTAGCTTTCTTTTATGAAAGTATTAGTTTTTCATTCAAATTCAGTTTCACTCTTAAAAATTCATCTGATTTGGTTTTAGCAATAGAAACAATGAAAGTTGTGCGTTAAAATGTATGTGAAGTGTGAGTCATACATGAATAGAACATACATTTTCTTAAATTGCAGGGAAGCTGCAGTGAAGAACATCAGGCAGTAAAGTAAGCACCCAGCGTCCATGACAGGAGGCTTAGGCTTGTATAGTACAATTTCAGACATCATTGTGTTGAAAGGTCTTGTGAAGATCAGTGTCTTCGACTCTGTCTTTCTAATGCCTCTTTAAAATATAAAAATGAAAGCCAGTCTTCCTGTTGATAACAACTACAGAGATGTTAAAAATGTATCAACAGCAAATATCTGTCTGGCTCCTGTGAGAACATAGCAAGTTTTAAGTCTGTACTTCACATTCATTTTTCCATGCATACTGTTGGGTCTATGTAGTACATTACATTGGGAGCCTAAAAAGAAATGAGTGTTGATTTTCCTGCTGATGAAGATAAGCAGTTTTAATTTTTGCCTTTTATTTTTTCTTTCAGCCTACTAGTATTTAAACCAAAAGGTTTAATCCTTTTGGTGCATCCCTACTGCAACTTGCAGGGTGGCCAGATTGATGACCTGCGTGTGTCGTTGTACCTAATACCTTCGAAGTTTGTCATTTCCAATACATCAGTAGTCTTCCATTCTTGTTTATTGTTTTTATGCATTAGATATTATTATAGCTTACTTGGGGAAGAGTTAAGGCCAGTAAGAGAGAAATGCATCTTGAACTATGTCCTTCTTGCCATAGTCAAGCAGGAAACTGCAGAACTGCAGAAATTTTGTTTGCTTGCTTCCAAAGGTGTTGCTTTGAGCTTGTGGATTTAATAGCTGAGAAAATGTGAAGTAAGTGGAAGATTTAGGTCTCTTACTCCAAAGAGAATGAATTTTATTGGAATCACTGTGGATCAAATATATCAGTTATCTGAAAAGAGATTATTTTAGTTAAGTCCTTAAAAAGTAAAATCCCATCTCCAAAAAGGGATATCTGAATCTTAACCCAGTCATAGTATCCATTGCAGTGGTTTATCACATGGTGGATTTTCTTGCGAGGCAAAATAAAAATGTGTCTTCCTAAATGATGGGGAATTGGATCTCTATACAAGAGTTGCTAAGTGGGAATTAGTGAGACAAACTGTTGAAAGTGAATAGAGAAAGGGTTCAATTTTCTGACCATTTACACAATAAATATTGTGTGTTCCAAAAATTACAAAGCTAGGAAACATCTTGTGGTGATATTAAAGACTTAATGTCTTAGTTTTATTTAATTTTGCTCGTATTTAAAGTTTTATCTATTTCTTTAAAATATATTTCTTACTTGTTTTTTTTATTGTTTTCTTTATTTTTCACTGAAATTCACTATCTATGGATTAGAAAACTGACAAATATTTATTTGTTTTCTTTCTGAGACTGACCGCCTCCCTTAGTTTGTCTCTGTGAACGAGTTTATCTGAGAACTGCATCCCATGCATCACATGTGTAGGAAAATATGTTTTTATAGCCTTTCAGAGGTGGATGTTGTCAACGGTTTACAGTTGTGTTTAGCCACAGTCAGTGAGAATAATTTGATATATTTGAAATACCTCACTGAGTGGATATTTTTAGGTGTTCCACATATTGGAATGAAAAAGAAATGTTAGCAAGATAAGGGAAACATACCATTAACTGATAAAGATGTTGAGTCCTGGAAGCTGTTATGTCTTCTCACTGATTTTTCAAAAGGCTCAAAGTTTCTCTTTAATGAGAGTTGTATCTTAGTGCTCATTTCAAGCTAACAAGATGTATTTTTTAAAAATTCCTCTTTTTTTCTTTTTTTCTTTTTTTTTTTTCAAAATACAAAGATTTTATGCTGCTTGCAAGTACTCCAGGATCTTTTTCAGACTAATTATTATTTCTTAATTTGTCTTCCCCAGCAATATACTTTTCCTTTAGTAGTTTGCGTATGTTCTTTCATATTTTCTTACAGAACTGTTGGGGGAGATGTATGCGTTCATGTATATTTTATTCAGAAATTCAGTCTATATTAGTATCTCTATAGTGGATAGCAGAAATTATTTTGCAAAAATTTTGCAAGTAATTCTTTGCATCTGTAGCTCTTTTTGGAGGAGCAAAAGAGAAGTTTTTCAGCCATACCCGTGTTTTTCTTCAACACTACAGGCAATTTTGAAAACAGTTAATGACTGCTCTGAAAACAATGACATGTCTGTACAGGTGGAGAGCTGGCATATGTGTTTGTTTGTGGAAATGAGGTGATAATTGTTTGTTTGACTTAATCACTTACTTCTCCTGTCTACACTGAGTCCAGTGATTGCATAATTTGAATAAGTCCAAACAAACCTAAGAACAACTTCATTGCTTTTCACTGTTCAAGTGCTTCTTGCTGTTAATTTATTTAAGATGCTCAATTACACTACTTCTTTCTTCTGGCAGGCTGAAGTTCTGTCCATTGGTTCAGATGTAGTCTTTGAAATGAATATCATCCTTCCAAGTTTAATCTTTAAAACACACTAGAGTGCTGAATTTTTTTGTATGTCTGTGCAAGTGCTTTACTGCTAAATGGAAATCAAGGGGAAGAATTGTGTTTTGAGTTAAATGTTTAATGTTATCCTGGCTTGCATAGGAAAGTCACAAGGATTGTCCAGAGTGGTATCTCCTTCTAATCTTGCCAAGCATGTACTTGAAATGCTCTATATCATGATTTATTTTTTTTTTTTAATACTTTCTATATAATATTTGCGAAGGACAAGTATTAGCATTTTAAACAGTCAGCTAATTCAGCTTTCTGCACAGAGGAAAATTTAAGACAGTGACTGATTGCTAGGAGTTCTGATTATTACACCATTCCTTGCACTCGTTAATTTTACCATACACAGTGGCTGACACTGCAGCTGGAAATTTTTAAGAAAAAAAGAGTAACCTAAGACAAATGGTATATACTATGTTCTCAAAACATTATCATAGTCCTTAGTTTAGCCTGAGTAGTGGTGGAGATGTTAGCTATCCTCTTCTGTAACACCATTAGATCTCTCTTCTAAACAGATCAAGACTGATGTTTAGATTATGAGATTCCAAGGAATTTTTCTAAAGCTCTGTTATATGTAGTAGTTAATTCAGTAAGTGGCACTGCTACCTCTCTTCTATAGTTACAAGTCATTGTAACATGCTTTTTTGCTAATTTTGGGAAAACTAAGTTCCAGCTCTTTGGGGAGTTTGTTAAAAAATCTCCTGGGAATCTGTACTCAAGACCAAGGTAACAGAAGCAGAGCTGGCTAATCTTTAAGGAAGTTTTCCTTAGGGCACAAGAGCTCTCCATCCCCAAGTGCAGGAAGTCATAAATGGAAAGCAAGAGATAGGCATAGCTGAACTGTGTCTTTTTGGTCAAATTAGGGAGCAAGAAGAGAATGAACAAGTAATGGAAGCAGGAACAGGTAACTTGAGAGGAGTATGGGGATGCTGCTAGGCTGTGTAGGGATGGGTTCAGGAAGGCCAAGACCCAACTGGAACTAGACTTGGTAAGGAGTGCAAAGAAGAAAAAAGGAAATACTGCACCCATTTTTAAGGATAGAAAGGATTACCCAGGGAACTACCGACCTGTTAGCCTTGCATCAGTGCCAAGGAAGATCATGGAGCAGATCCTTCTGGGAGCTATGCAAGGGCGTATGGAAGAGAGAGAGATGATGTGAGATAGCCAGCAAGGCTTTGCCAAGGGCAAGTCCTGCCTGACCAACGTTGTCACTTTTTATGATGGCATTATTCTGTCAGTGGACAAGGGAAGAGCCACTGATGTAATCTATCTCCATGTCGATAAGGCCAGACACCTGGTTTCCCACAACATTCATCTCCAAATTGGAAAGATACGGATTTGATGGGTGGACTGTTTGATGGACGAAGAACTGGCTGTAATATCTTCGTCAATGACATCAACAGTGGATTTGAATGCATCCTCAGCAAGTTTGTGGATGACACCAAGCTGTGGGGTGCGGTTGACATGCCCAAGGTACAGGATGCCATCCAGAGAGACCTAGACAAGCTTGAGCAGTGGGCCCAGGTGAACCTCGTGAGGTTCAACAAATCTGAGTGCAAGGTCTTGCACCTGGGTTGACGCAAGCCCCACTACCAATACAAGCTGAGGGATGAAAGATTTTTGTGCAGCCCTTATGAAAAAAACTGGGGTTTTCGGGTGGATGGCAAGCTGGACGTGAGCCAGCAATGTGCCCTCACAGCCCAGAAAGCCAACCGTATCCTGGGCTGCATTGAAAGGCACGTGGCCAGCAGGGCAGGGGAGGTGATCCTGTCCCTCTACTCTGAGATCTCACCTGGAGTACTGTGTCCAGATGTAGAGTCCTCTGTACAGGAGAGACGTGGACCTGTTGGAGCATGTCCAGAGGAGGACCACAAAATGATCCAATGAATGGTACACCTCTCCTTTGAGGACAGACTGAGAGAGCTGGGGTTGTTCAGTGTTCAGAAGTGAAGGCTCTAGGTGACGAAGCAGCATTTCAGTATCTGAAAGGGGGCTATAAGAAGGATGGGGCAGATCCTTTATCAGAGTCTGTTGTCACAGAACAAGAGGAAAATCTTTCAATCTAAAAGAGGGGAGATTTAGATTGGGTTGTCATAGTTTTATGGTTTTCTGTTGCTATTACACGTCAGAACACCATGCAGTGCACTGGGAGTTAAAGGGTTAATGCTGCAGTTCCATGGATTGTTGATATTTGTGGTTTCCTGGTCTCAGAAGAGAAGAATTAACTACAACTCCCAGAAGACTTCATTTTTCTGTTTCCATTTTCCATTTGGAGGGAAAGATAAAGCTAACTGGGAGGCACGAAACTGACCCCTCTTAGTTCTTTTTGCTCTCTGGCTGCTTCGCCTGCAGCATTAGAGTAAGGACTTTAGTTTCAGAAACTCTCTCTCTCATTTTATTTGATATATTAGCTTCAATTCCAATCATATTGTATTATATAGTATTATCTCACATTCTACTATTATATTCAGTAAACTTAGATTTTTCCCTTAGCTTGTTGCCACTGTTTTCCTCATCTATTCCCATCTCCCTGACGTTTCCCTTCCCCTCCCCACTGTTTTTCCCATGGTGTGGTTCTGTGTGTCTCTTTGCCCTCTTGCCATGGAACTAGGCTGAACTGGGCCGAGCCATGATGCAGGTATAAGGAAGAACTTTTTAATAATAATAATGGCGAGGCACTGGAATGGTTGTCAAGAGAGGTGGTGGGTGCCCCATCCTTGGAGACATGCAAGATCAGGCTGGACAGGGTTCTGAGCAGCCTGATCTTGCTGTAGGTGTTGCTGTTTGTTGCAGGGGAGTTGGACTAGATGACCTTTAAGGGTTCCTTAGAATTCAAAAGTTTCTATAAAGCTATGATTGAGCTTTTTATCACTTGTATCACTCCCATAAGAGTACTTGCCATAGAGCTACAGGCAGCTTTACATGCCAAATCCTTCGTCTCTGCCATTGAAGATGGATTACCACGCTCAACAGGGTAATGCTTGTATAAACATCAGGAATGATACCTAGCTGGAAAAATGGTTTTGAAGAGGTAGTTTTCCTGCTAGATAAATTCAGTTTTTAGGAAATAATTTCATTAATGTACAAAGAAACAACTGTATGTAGATAGATAGATAATAATGTTTAATATTTTAGTACAGGAAATCATCCTAGAGAGCATCATTTCTCAATTAAGGAAAACACCTGAAACTGGCAGCATGAAAAGAGATAACACCCATTCCTTTTATCAAGTTCTGGATAGGTGTTTTATGTTATAACAAGTTTAAGTATTAGAACTCTTCTATTTTAACATTGTTCAATTGTAAGAAGAAGGAAAGAGAAGTAGTATGTTTTTGAAGTTCTTTCATCATTTTGACAGAATTCAGGACTAAAAATAGCACCAAGGAACTGTGTTTAGGAAATGGAATACAGGAAAGGCAAATTACTCAGTGTAGACACCAGTACTCTAAATTGCTCATATGCAGTAGGAGTGAAGAATCTGGGAAAGCAAAAATCCTGAAAGAAATCTGAAAGTACTGCTGGTCTAAAAATCAAGGCTCATTTGCAGAGTAACATAGCTTCAGGATAAACTCTGTTGTGACTTTGGCATGCAAAGGGATCCTGTCACAAAAAGAGGAAACACTAGAACATAATTCCACATGGTTTTGAATAAAGTATTATGCTGTGATTTTTGTTCGTTTGTTTTTTTAAATGACAATTCAATAAATACATTGTTTCTGTTGTATATATTTGGCACAGTGGTGTTTGTCTCCATCCATGGTACAACATACTGCCTTTCAGCATGTTATTCATTTTTTAAAAACTTACTTTTAGTTTACATTAAATTATTAATTAAAGGCTTCTGCATATAAAAAAATATTGCTTTAAGAGCTTTTGCTTATCAGAAACACAGTTCTGAGCACTGTTCAGGACTTATTTGCATGCCTGTATTAAATTGAAATGATTCTACGAGAAGGTTCTACTCAAAGACGTTTCCATTTATTTCAGATTCACGATATATTCTTCTTCCAGTAGTTTTACATCATCTCCACATGCATTTACAAGAACAGAAGGACCTTATAATGTGTGCACGTATCCTTAGCAACATATTTTGTCTCATCAAGAAGAACAGCTCAGTAAGTAAACACGATCTGTAAGTTATTGAACTTCTTTTAATGACATGCAGTAATGACACAAGCTGGACCTTGACCAAGAACATTTTAAAGTATTCTCTGTGTAGTATTCTACATGAATGTGTAGTTTGATTTCTCAGGCACCCTTTCTTTTCTTTCTATATGAGAATATTTTAATTGTAGCACATTATTTCCCTCCAGGCTTTGATACTTTTATGAATGTTGTGTTGGTCAGAAAAAAACTGTCCTTTTTTTTTTTTTAGAGGTATATTATATTGTGAGTTATTTAATCATAGAAGACATGAAGATGATATAGGGAAGGAACTGCTACGATATTGTATGAAGTATTGAAACCGGAGATTAGTTGGTAAATTTTGTGGCCTACTTCTAGTGTTTGACTTTATAAATTCATCTGTGAAAGCTGCACGTAAGAGTTAGCTTACGTAGGTTTCAAACATGAAAGATGATGGTGAAGTTCTGACAGGCAACTAAGGTAACGAGAAACACGCACTGCTTGTATTTGGTGCACTACATACAAATCAGGGCCAGCATACCTTACATTGGAATACATTGGTGAGAACTGTTGTGTTTGTTTCTTCATTTTGAACTATTGTTAGTAATTGAAGTTATACAGTCATTGATTTTATGTAGATGTGACACACAGCTTTGGCATTATAGCATTCTTATTGCAACTGCTTTTTATTAGTACCTCTTTACAGGAGTGAGGGATAGACGATAAAGCATTGGTGTGGTTTTGGGCTGGGAGAAAAGCTTGTATGTCTGGTCCTAATTTCAAGAGAACCTCCATTTGAAGTCATCAAGTTCTTCTAGTCATGAATTCCGGAGATGTGCACAACTTGAATTTGACGTCTGCATAAAACTATCTCCAGCATGCAGGACATTCAGATATTATTTTCAATGGTCTTTGAGTCACTTAGGGTTTTAACAATTAGGTAACTGCTGTAAGACTTTTGTGGATCAGTCCAGAACTTCATTCCGTTAATGATCCAGAAAAATCAGAGATTAGTGGAACAAATGAATTTACAGGGAGATATTGCTGAAAACTGTTCTTTTTTTCTGTTGGCCATTCCAACAGTAGTTTGTACATGAATCCTCACATCTTGGCACAGCGATTCCTCAACACACTGAATACTGCCTGCCTTCATAAGCAGCAAAGTTAACAGTAGTTGGGCACTATATGAAATGACAGAGAACATGGCCTTGGCATTAGTTTCATCTTAAGTTCAAACATGAATTTTGTTATAAATCATATGCTTAGGGTGTGTAGGAGGAACAAAATAAAGATCTCACTCCTACACTTCGATGCTGGTAAAGTTGAATGATTCTGTTTGTCAGCTGAGTTTTAGCTTGGCTGTGTGCATTTGATTATGAAGTGTTTATTTCTGCATTGAAATGTCATCTTAACGAGTGGATAAAATGGCTTAGAGGAAGATGGTGTTGTCTGCTGCCTTGGAGACAGAAAACATTGCTGAAGCAGGGAAAACATATTTCCGTCTGATTTAAAAAGGAAACTTCATCAAGTGTTTTCTTGTGTCTAATTAAGATATTCATGGTCTCTTTCGGCAATGAACACTTTGGCTCCTTTGCACTGATGTTGTGTACACGTTGTAGTCTTACTTAAACGGCTGATTTCTTTGTGCTGTTCAACTGACAGAAAGCAGTGTAGCTGGTCCTTATTGCTGGAGCAGGTCTTGAAGGTTGAGTACTGTCTATTTGTTTCTGGTGGTAGTTTAAAAGTTTGAAAATCTTTAAGCCTCTTTTGCTGATTTCCTCAGAAAATATATGGACATTACCTGTTATCAGCTTCAGTGAAAAACCCACCAATATTATTTTAAACATTAGTTGAAAGTATAAATATGCTAATTTGATGAATGTGTTTTAAAAGTAATCCCCTTAACTGTCCTCTGTATTTCAGTACAGTGTAATTGAAAACTGTTAAGACAACGTTGATAGAATTAAACAATATCTTAGCTAGAGGAAAGCCCTTGTTTATCAAATGCAATATTTGTAACAAAGCTATCATTGCTTTCTAAAGCCATATCAAAGGAAATATTCTTGTGGTCATCTTTCTGTTTTTATAGTTTAAGTATTTTATTTATTTTTCAAGGAAAAATCTGTTCTGGAAGAAATCGATGTGATTGTAAGCAGCCTGCTAGATATTCTGTTAAGGACAATACTAGAGATCACCAGCCGGCCACAACCATCAGGCTCTGCTATGCGCCTTCAGTTTCAAGATGTGACCGTAAGTTCCTTTCAGTGAAATACTGCACAGTTGTTACCGGTTCGACTGGTTGAAGTACTGCACTTATGAGAATTCTGTGTTTATGTCACAATGATAATATTTTGTGTATAAAACAGAGAATGAGGAAACAAAGAAAACCCTTTGTGTTTTATTCATTGTTAGTGGAAATGTTAATATTTTTAATTATATTTATTTATGTACTTTGACATTAAAAAGAAGTTCCTTTTGAGATTGTTTGAGAGAATTAACTATTTCACTGTGTTTCATTTGTTGACATTTTTAATAGCTTTCTGAATCTCTCACTAAATTTGATCCCGTGAAAGTGGAAAAGTGTCAACTAATTACAGTTTTCTTCCAAAAATGCATACATTTTTTAGACAATGAATCAGCTCTGAATATGTGCCCAAAATATGTGGTGCTAGCCTTTACAAATCTAGATTTATTAGTTGAAAGTCATTTTGTTGTTTTCTGGGCTGAGCATTTGAGCTTCATTTCTGTCACGTAAGTAGAGCATAGAAGATAGTTTTAGAAGATTAACAAATGATATTTTGGTTAATATGATATAACAAGCCATGCAAATTAGAAGGTTGAAATTGAGGGATTTACAAGAAAGCTAATCATTTAGTATTGATGAAACAAAATGAAGTGTTATTTTGCTTTGCTTTCAGTAAGGTTCCCAGTTTGCTTTTGAAGGGCAAATCAGTTCTAATATGGCAGGGAACGTGATCCCAGTATGACTTAATATTTTATGAATGGAACATACTAGGCCTTGTGATTTGCCATCTCATTATGCATTTAATTAATTGCCTGATTTTACATTGTAACATTTTTTGTTAACAAATACACAATTGCTTTTCAAACTAGATTTTCCTCTGAGGTCAAACATTTCAGAAAGTGTTTAATACCTGTGAAAGAAATGCGTTGTCACCTTTCCTGTTTTTGTTCATTTCATTTTTCTGACAAAGAACAGATGTTACTTGAAGTGTTTATGGAGCTGACCAAGTTCTGTAAAAGGACAACACCATGCTTTAATCACTGTGATTCAGTAGGACTATACATCTAAGAGGTGTTTTTTTCTTATTTTTTTCTTATAAATTACAAAATTACAAATGTAATGTGTGGCAGAATCTTTTTTATCTTTTGTTTTACTCTCTCATTGACTTTCCTTGTACATTGTCTTGCTTTAAAGCCAAACCTGTATGCACCTTGCAGAATCATTATGGCTAAATTAATGTTATGTCCTTGATTTGTATCCATAGCTTCTATTACTCAAAATGAACAAAGCTTAAAGCTTAATAAAATACAAAAAATTAACCTCCAGATCAGGCTCTGAGCAACCCGATCTAGCTGTAGGTGTCCCTGTTCATTGCATAGCATTTGGACTAGATGACCTTTAAAGGTCCTTTCCAACTGAAAAGATTCTACAGTTGTCTATCAGACCATTACTAGAAATCTCAGCTGAAGGAGCAGTTGTAGTATTAACGTATTACTGCTACAAAGTCCTGAGACAATTGGTTTATTCTGATACATCCACTTGCTTTCCGGTAAGTTTTTGTAAAACATCAAGACAGTCTAATTCTTTCAAGGTATCAAAAACTTAGACTGAAACTACTTTGAAGTTTCAGTTTTTTCTTTTTGTCCACAAGGAAAGCCGTGTCACTGTTACCATAGGCATTTGAAAGAATACTTAATGTGGAAGTGACTCACAGCACAGCATAAGGCAATTATATGCATTTATGTGGAAACATCATGCAGTATGGGTTTATGGCAACACACTGAGCCAGATTCTTGCAACTGTTTGTAGAGCAAGTATGATGAAGTACAGGAGTACCACAGTAGAGTCTGTTCCAGTATGTTACCATTATTTCAAGCTGCACATATTGTAAATAGTCTTTGAGAGATGTATTATGTCGGTACACAGGATAAAACTCTATCAAACTTTTTTCATCACATATAGTCAGGACATAGTCAGCACATCATGGTGTGATCTTTTAGGCCTGTGTGTCACCGCTCCTTTGCAGTTTAGAAGGAAGCAGCATAAAATCAGTCAACAGCAAGCTGACTGTGTGGTTTCATGGCTGCACTTTTTTTTTCTTCTTCTTCTTTTTTTTTTTTTTTCCCCCTCAGATAGTTTTGGTACCTTGGTACTGTTTCCATTTGTAGCAAGCTGGGCAGTAACTTGCAAAATGGATGTGATGCTTCAAACTGAGAACAAATAAAACGTGTCTTGGGGGAGGACCCAGGGATAGGGTCAGTGTTACAGGAGCTGTACTAACTAACATTGAAATAAAAGCAAAGGTGAAAGTGAAGCTTGTACTTCAGTTCATTTAGGATGCCAGTGATTTAGAAGTTTAGGTTATGAAAAATGAGACTGCATATAAGGAGGTAGCAGAGAGGAAACCAAATAGAGTAAGTCTTTTTTTATTTGAAATCTTGGAAGTTTTGAACCTGAGAACCTAAATTGCAATTTAATTGTTAGCTTCATATATTTTAATAGTTATGTTTATTCAGTGAGACAGAAAATTACTTACAGGTTCTACCAAAGTGAATTGGCTGTGTGAATTGGCTTGACTTAGGACATTGGAATCTGGTCCCCATGGTTGTTATCAAGGTGATTTTGTGTGTGAAGTTTGCTAACATATGCCATGACTAGTTATTCTGTGACTAGCCTTGGAAGAAATCTTAACCAAATGTGTTTGGTTGAACCTAACTTGTATTACCTGGTGTGATAAAATCACATTGAGGCTAGATACAATGAAATTGCAACTGCAGAAAAATAATGATAGAAGACCAAAGTCTTTTTGATCTCTGAAAAGAATCTGATAGGAAATAGATTTTCGAATACCTTAAGGATATATACAAAATAACAGCTGTGACCTTGGTAATTATGCCCAGATATTAAAGGTTAACTTTGTAGACATTGGATATTGTTTTGAGAAAGTTGTGTTCGCTATGAACAGTGGTTTTACAGAATTTGGGAGCATTATTTCCATGTAGAATCTTACTATGAGCAAGGCATAATTATTATTTTACCACTGTGCTATGTGTTAAAGCAAGCACCTCACACAACCCCAGGTATATCAGGTATAATCACAAGTGTATTAGCCCTTAGCCCTTCAAGTGTAAAAGTTAGATCAGCCATTCCAAGGGAAATTGTTGCTAAATTTTGCTTGAAAAACTAGTGAAAGGCAGCATTTTAAAGTAATGTAATTATACCTGTCCTTCCTGCCTTGTTCCCCATTTCTGGTGGATAGAGGCCTGAAATGTGTTTCCTATTTTTGAACAAGCATGCGTAATACCAAAATTACTCTTTTTACAGCGTTGAGGTGTGGTCCAGACCTTTCACTCTTTCCTGTCCTCATCCACTCTGCTGTTGGACCATATTAATACCATTCACTGTTTCTTCCTAGGCCAAAGGAGAAGAAGCAGATGGCAAAGAGAGGGAGAACCTATTCCTGTAATATCTTGCTTATTTGATTGCTCACTGGAGAAACTCAGAGCAGTTCTCTACATTTTTATTCCTGCATCCCATGCTGTTCAGGGGACATCCAGGGTGTGCATCTGTACAGGCAGGGAGAAATCCATGGAACAGCCTACAAGTTCTGTGGCTACATTGTGGAGCACATCTTTCCTAGAGTTTGAGACATGCTGTGGAGTGAGTCTGGAAGTCAACACACTGGGAGCGAGTGTTGCTACCCGGTGGCTAAGCTGGCTTTAATGAGAAATTCCATAGCAAGACCAAGAAAACTTTTTATCAAAAACATTTTCATTTTTTTTTTCCAGTCCTATTAATGAGTTTTCTTTTAAACAAATGTGATATTTTAATTTTGAAAAATTCCCTGCTGTTTCTTTCTTAAAGGAAAACAATAGGACTCTTCCCAGAATTGCTGCAAAATATTTAGATTTTGTTTCAAAACCAGTTTGTTTAAGAGGTTGTAATTTTAGCAGTCTTAATAATCTGTTTGAAAATAAATACAAAAGAAACAAATGGCAAATCAAACGTTTACTGCTTTAGCTCTTCTGGAACTATTTCAAATAGATTTTGCTGAGCAAGTGAACTGCTTTGAGGGGAAATTAATTGTTTAAATAGGAAGGATGTTCCTAGCTAAATTTATGTATTTTCATTAAATGTGGAATAATGTTTTCTAATTGTATCATTAATTTCCTTCACATTTTTAAATTAATTGAAATGCTTATAATATGACAGTTTAAGCACAAGTACAGAAGACCTTATAATCTATAATGCTTCTCTTCATGCCTATATCGAAACAGGGGGAGTTTGTCTCCTGTTTGCTGTCACTCTTGCGACAAATGACTGATAGACATTATCAACAGCTTCTTGATAGCTTCAATACAAAGGAGGACCTGAGGGTAAGTAACAAAAATGTTTATCTACTTGTTCAGGTCTCTATTAGATCTAATAGTTTTTCTAATTAGGTTATCCTTTAGATTTCTCTCTTTCAGATACTTATGTGCTTTGCTGAAACATATTTACATGCAATCTGTTTTATAGATAAGCTATCCTTTACCCAGATTTCCATATGTACTGAGGTCAGCTCTTGTTACGAGGCTAGCATTCTATTGCTTCTGCAATGACAGATAGAATAGGGATGGGAGGACTTTATAATTGTTTTAAAGCAATAAACTTAACCTCAGATCTTGTTTCATAGATGATGGCAATCTAATGTTACACTGCTCTGCCTGATTCTTTCTGATATCATGTTATTTGTTTGTCTCATTTTATTTCTTTATTTACTTATTTATTCATTTAGTTATATATGGCAATGGCAAACACACAGCTTGAGAATTGCATATTCAAAAAACTCTATTTTTCTTAACTGTGTAGCAGGTCCATTGGCATATTGTAATGTTTTCGCTGTTTGATTATGGAAGGGAGAAACTGCAGAACTTTTTCAGGGCAGCTTGTGCCAATTTTATTGATGGACTTAGCAGGTTTATGGAGATGCAGTATTTTTAATTCCTTTTTGGAAGAGGAGGATGAATTAAAGAGGAAAAAGAAAGATGAAAATAGAGAAGACAAAATTAAGGTTACTTGCACGAAGACATAACACCGAGGCTTTCCTGAGAAACTAGGATAGAACCACATTTGGTCTATATAATTCATCTTATTCAGGCAGTGACCCAAATAGGAGAGTCATGACATCATAGTGTGATAGCATATTTTTTGATGTTACTTTTGAAGTTATGATTTGTAAACTCAGGTTTGACTGTGAAACTGGAAGCCTAGTCATGGTGCAATTCCAGATTTTCTTAAACTGCTGATGGCTGCTTAGAGCTGTTCTGAAGAGTGAATACCACTCATCAGTGCCTTTTCTTTGTAGCAGCATGGTTGTATTGAGTTTGAAAGATATAAAAAAATATTGCTGAGAAAGTTATTTCTGTCACGAGGAAAAAGTACTACCATAGCATCATAGAATGGCTTGGGTTGGAAGCAACCTTAAAAATCATTGAGCTCTTTCCCCTCTGCCGTGGGCAGGGTTGCCTCCTATTGAATAGATCAGCCTGCCCAGGGCCCCATCCAGCCTGGCCTTGGCCCTCCAGGGATGGGGCATCCACAACTTCTCTGGGCAACCTATTTCAGCGCCTCACCACCCTATGAGTAAAGAAGTTTTTTTCTAACTTCTAACCTAAATTTCCCTGTCTCTTAGTTTAAAGCTATTCCCTCTTCTCCTATTAAAAAACAACAACAACAAAAAAACCCTTCTACCTCGAAGTTAAAGTGGGGGGATATTTTATACTATTACTACTGTAATAGTAAAATGACCATCTGTTTTCACAGGGCAGAGGTAATCACCTAATCCTTAGGTAATTATTAATATATGTTGAGGGACCTAGGCATTTTTTTACTGAAAATATTTTCCCTGTTATTTGAAATCTGAGCCAATATATATTCTTAGGTTTAGACTTTTGTATTTGCTGGAGGTTTCAAACTTGACTCCTATGTTTGGTATATCTATGAAGTACAGTGTTGAATTTATTCAGACTTCCGTGATTCTAGAACATGAAAATCTCCAGAATTATTGCTTGAATGGTGTTTGATTGGAGGCTTATTTATATTCACTACACATACATAAGCTATTATTATACAAAGACATATGGAAAATAGCTATAGCTAGTGCCATCAGCTGTCAAAATAAAGGTTGTAAGAGTTTGAGTCCAGAGTTTATTATTCCCATTCTGACCTCATCAAATCAGCATCAACTCCGCCGGTGATTAAGTGGCAATATGTTTGATCATAATTAATGCAGCACTCCCCTTCTGAATCTTAAATAATATAAGAAATAGATTTTTTGTTAACTTGGAAATATCAGATATCACTGAAATGTGATTAACAGGAAGAGGGAAAGATGAGAGCTAATGCGTTTGTCTGATACTGCTGTTAATCATGAAGTGACTGTGTATTTCTTAGGCTGTCTTAAACAGTCCTGCCGCTTACCTTTGTACTTTGCTCTGTTTGCCAAATGCAGAACTTCTTTTGTATTTTATACCGCTTTAAGGCATAGTCATTAGGAACTGACATCAATATGAGTAAAATAAGATTTAGAGTGTAAATACTTGTGATAAGACATTTTTATTGGAGGTAGTTTTAGAGACTGAAATAGTAATCATAGTTATTATTCTTGTAGCTAGTACATATTTTGGGATTTAAGCACCAGTGGTAACTAGCATCAACTTGTTGCATTTTTGAATCCTCTTTTTGCACCGTGATCAGTTATATCAGATTGGACTGTGTCTTCTCTAAGCTACACTGCAAATTATATGTATAAGACAATTTGCAAGTGACTTATCTGAGAGTAAACCAGGGCTTTGAATTGCTATCTGCTGTGCTTTTTTTGCTTTGATTACTTCCGTTTATAGGCACCCCTCTATTCTGAATGATTGGACAGTGATTTCACAAGGTATTTCTTCTTTCTTTGACTAATTCTCAAAGTAACTATATCTAGTGCTTGCATGAATGCATGTTTGCACAGCATTCGTGCTACTATTCTAAAATTACCTCCATCAAACCACTTCTCCAAACAAAAACTCACTCACGTAAGTATTTGTGAAAAAGAAAATGGTTGTTGTTTATCCTATTACACGTATCTTCAGTTCTTTTTGATAACAGTCTATACCAATTACAGGCCGTTTGTGGTTTGTCCATCACAGTATAGCAAAATGGACTTTGAAGGAATTGCATCAATTTAAAAATGACGCTTATATCTAAACATTTTTATATGACGCACATCTGAGTGATGCTTTGAATAAGTGGTAGTTTACTGAATGTTTCTATTTTTTAAGTATATTTAGTTTAAGTAATTGACACAAGGACTATTCTTATTTTAATCACTTCTTCGGGAGAGTCATTTATTTTCCAGAGAAAGTAGAAGACAGAAAAAGCATTTTATATTTAAAAGTATGCAAATGAAGTAAGAAAGAGATGTCAGGAGATTCATGACTGAGTGGCAGCACCGGAGACTATATTTCATTCTCTTTTTGAAACATCTAATTTAATAAGGCAGTAATTTTAAATGATTCCTTTTGTTTATATTTCAGTATTATTTTAAAGACGTGCTCATTTTGCTTACCACAAAATATCATCATCTTCTCATAAATATATTTTATAGCAATTTACATAACAGAGGCTCCCTTGTAGGCGGATATTTGTTGCCACAAAAAAGCTCAGATCCAGTTTATGACAAAAGTTAACAGAGGAAATTATAAATAGGAGGCGAGAAGTAGGAAAGTGTATGAGAAAATAGTATATGTTAACATAATGCATCTTTGACCACATCAAAATGGCTTTGGTTAATATGAGTAGTTTTTAATTATGAGGTTAAAACTTGTCAGGCCTAATCTTTATCCGCTACTGAATAGTGGATAGATACACTAGATAACATATCAGAATAGATATATAAGAGAGATCTAATGGCAGAAATATCATATTTTCATGGGGCTGTGTGTGAATTTTAGTTGCTCTTAGTTCCCTTTCTTCCAGCAAAAGGAGCCCAAGCAGGGTATGACAGGTGCAAAAGCCTAACACCAAGTGCAATTGATTACACTGTTCTCTAGTGGCTGCTGGGGCAAAGACTGTGTGGGTTGGCTAGCATGGGGAATGTCTCTGGTGAAGAAGCTCAGAACTAGCCACCATTCTTCTTCTGCTATGCAGATGTATCCATTCACGTATGCATGTACGCACTATGGGGCTTTTAAAAGGATTGGTGCTGGAGCAGATAGCTCTAAAACAAGTATTTGGGTGGCTTATGATGTAGGCAGGTGCAGTGAAGGAAAGATCTGGGAAAGGAGTTGGCCTTTGCATGGATGTGTTTTCCTGTCAGAGACAGCTGTCAAACCGTCTTCCTTGTAGGCACCTTGGCACTCTGCAAAACATCTCTAGGATGTGGTACAAAGACCTGATAAGAAGTAACTTTATAACTGCAGTGCAAACCAAGATACTGAGGATCAAGCAATTAGCTGGACTGTTGTCCCAAACTGAAATGCTAATATAGATTTACCCTGAGAAATGCAGTGTAGAGTCTAATCTACTTCAAAGATTTTATGTGTATATAGATAAATGTAAAAGAAATTCAAAAGTTCATGTTGATTAAATGAATAAATAGTTTCTGGTCTTTCAGAAGGAAGTGCTTCTCACTGAATCACAGATTCATAATTTCATCACACAGGAAACAGAAATGGCTTTAAACTGAAAGATGGGAGATTTAAATTAGATGATAGAAGGAACTCCTTTACTCAGACGGTGATGAAGGACTGGAATAGCTTGCCCAGAAAAACAGTGAATGCCCCATCCCTGGAAGTGTTCAAGGCCAGGTTGGATGGAGCCCTGGGCAGCCTGATCATAGTGGGTGGCAACCCTGCATATGGTAAAGGAGTTGGAACTTGCTGACCCTTGAGGTCCCTTCCAACCTAAGCCATTCTATGGTTCTATGACTGGTAAAGTGTTAGGCTGCTCAACTCACATTTTATTGTTTGGTTATTTTGGTGCTTATAATGGATTCCTAGATAAAATGTATTACCAAATATGCACAAACGTAATCACAAGATTAATAGAATAGTTGTATCTTGCAAATCTTGCTAAAGCTATTTTTTTCCTAAATAACTTAAGAATTTTCATTCAGTTATATTTTAGCCTTGAAGTGTATTGCTTTATATTTGTATGTTTTTAACATATTTATTGTAACACAGACAAATCTTCAATCTTGGGCTTTTTGAATTTTATATCTAGTAAATCACATACCACTGATTTGATGACACAGGTTCTGTTAATATGAGAAAAAAAATGGCCTAATGTTCCTTTACTTTGTTTTTGAGCTTCCCTGGAATAGAAAACTTATTCTGTTCTTAACCTAGCTTCCTAAAGAAATGAAGCATATGATATATTCCTTTCCGTCTGCCATTCTTTCCATAACTTTTAGACAAGCCTATGGATTTCAGCAGACTTTGGCACTGGCCTGTTGGGTCTCAAAGGCACTAAGTTTACACCTCTGTGCATGTGGGGCTTTAAGTGATCCTTAAACCATTCAGTGGTATTCCCCAGGGGACAGTACTGGGGCCTGCCTTTTTTAGTATCTTTACTGGTGACCTGAATGAGGGGATTGAGTGCACACTCAATACGTTTGCAGATTACATGAAGCTGAGAGGAAGAGTTGATTTGCCTGAGAGTAGGAAAGCCCTTCAAAGGGATCTGGACCAGCTGGATTACTGGACTGAGGCCAGGGGAATGAAGTGCCAGATCCTGCACTTTAGCCAAAACAACCCCACATGATGCTGCAGGCTTGGGGCAAAGTAAGACTGTATTGAGGAAACGGACCTGGGGGTGTTGGTTGACACTTGGCTGAACATAACCCAGTGTTCCCAGGTAGAAGGCCATGGCATCCTGGCTTGTATAAGGAGCAGTGCAGTCAGCAGGAGCAGGGAGGTGATTGTTCCCTTGTACTCAGCTCTAGTGAGGCTGCACCTTGTGTGCTGTGGTTGGTTTTCAGTCCCTCACTACAGGAAAGACGTCGAGACTCTGGAGCATGTCCAGAGAAGGGCAACAAAGCTGGTGAGGGGTCTGTAGCACAGGTCTCATGAAGAGCAGCTGAGGGAACTGGGATTGTTTAGTCTGGAGAAGAGGAGGCTCAGGGGAGACCTTATTGCTCTCTACAACTGCCTGAAAGGAGGTTGTGGTGAGGTGGAGGTCGGCCTCTTTTTCCTCATAACTGGGGATAGGGCGAGAGGGAGCAACCTCAAATTGTGCTAGCGGAGGTTCAGGTTGGATCTTAGGAAAAAATTCTTATCTGAAAGAGTGTTGAGGCACTGGAACAGGCTGCCCAGGGATATGTGGTTGAGTCACCGTCTCTGGAAGTGTTCAAGAAAAGTTTAGATGTTGTACTAAGGGACGATTAGTGGGGAAATATTGGTGGTAGGTGAATGTTTGGACTAGATGATCTTAGAGGTCTTTTCCAACCTTGGTGATTCTATGATTCTTTGGTTTCCCAACAGCAACCATTTGATCTCTTCAGGTCAGCAGTCATTCAGTAGCCGTGTAAGAGCAGCAACGTGTATTGTGTCTGGACAGTAGACAGTGTGGAAGAATGGGGGAATTACTGTGAGGTGACAAACAGCAGCATTTGGGGCATTGCCATGTTGTTGTGATTACGGCACAGAACTGCAGAAGTTACTGCAAGGGGTATGGAGGTAAACCCTAAAGGAAAAAAAGGAGATGATAAAGTGTTGAAATTTAATAAGGTGGAAAGCTATATTTAGGCAGTCTGGAATAAATCTGTTGCTTGTGGAGCTACTTGTTTATTTGTAAAGCTGGTCACCTGCATTCAAACACGGTATTATCTGCACTGAATCACATTTATACGCTCTAATACAGAGAAATTTTTGGCAACTTACTCAGAAAACAGGTTGTCTCTTTTATGTAATCTTCTCTGGTGGGTGGGTGCTGGGATCTCAGCTGCCTTTCCCAGCGCCTGCATTCGTCCCCCTTTACAGTGATTTTCTAATGAAAGACATCTGTTATGCAATACCCATCTACACTTTGGTAAATGTGCTTGAGAATGTATTTTGGTGTTCAGAATTATTTGATACCCTCTGGTTGTGTCTTCATCTCATCCCTGTTTCAAGCTCAATCTCTCCAAGTGATGTTAGCAGAATCAATATGAAACATTTTGAGGTCTGATACAAGACCTGTTCTGTTAGGTGAATTGTATCACTTGCCTCATTCTTCTCATGATATCAAAAGCTCCATTTTACTTACTAAAAATTTGTAGTCAATATTATACATGATCGAGATCAATTATTAGAAATATTACTCTATTTATAGTTTTACTTATCAAAGGAAAATCTGAAAAACCTCATCCTGGGAAGAATAGTTTAATTTAGTTGTTTACTAGTGAGTTAAATGACAGGAGGTGATAACACTAATCTCATAAACAGTGCTTTCTAAATTCAAAGTAGCTCACGAACATTCAATGTTTTTATAGATTGAACAGAAGAGGCAGAGAGGTTAAGTGACCTGCATACAGACACACAGCTGCGATAACAGTTCAGGGGTCTGAACACAGCTGTTGATTTTACCAGTGTTTGTGAACCCAGTGTTACAGTTGTCCTTATATTCTCTTTCTTTCCCACCAAATAATGCCACTTTTAGAATAACTCTTGAATGTGATGAAAACCTGACATGATTAAGGAGGTATTCAGAATTCTGTGGTGTTTGTAAAGTGCTTTTTTGATTTGCAAATTGTTCTCGGGATCACATTTGTGGAAGTGTATGGGTGGAAACCAAATGCATCTGACATTTATCGTATGTATTGCTGTCATTCAAGTAGCAGGTTAAATTATTTTCCTCTTCTTAAGAAAAAAAATGAATCAAATTGCTATTTGAAGCTTTCTTGGGGAATCAGAAATGAAAAAAATATTTTGGGGTAGATCTAAATTGAAAATAAATGTTCAGGGTTTCAGGGTTATGTCTCTATTCTGCTATTACTATAACGATTATTTTTTTTTTGGGGGGGGGGGGGGGGGGGAGTCTCTGACCAAGATATTTCTAAAGCTCACTGCTCTTTATAAAGCACCGAAGCCATAAGACTACTTCTTTTCTTTCCAAAGGATTTCCTGCTACAGATATTCACTGTATTTCGGATACTGATACGACCGGAGATGTTTCCCAAAGACTGGACAGTGATGCGATTGGTTGCGAACAAGTAAGACATTGTATAAAAGTGTGTGAAGATCACGATGTAAATAAATACAGTTACATTGTGTGTACAATAAAATAAGCAAAGTACGGCTTATTATGCTGGCTGCAATTTTTCATTTCTGAGTTTAAGATTTGATTTAAGTTTTTAAATTGCTGCACTTATTTTACATAACAAATTCATAGTAATCATATACTCTGTATTTCAGTAAGCACACATAACTGGAAACTCAGAAACGCTTTTACAGATTGAAGATGCTAAGCATCAGCAGCTTTGTTTTTCGCATAGCAAATTACAAATCTCGACAGAAGTTCATTTCAAATCTGATTGCTGAAATGCTGAGTTAGTAGATATCTGTTTGCTCCCCAGAATAAATTGTCTGCTGTAACATCGTTAACAGTGTTTCTGCATATTTAGAGAAAAATCACAGATTGAAAATCACATATCGACACAGGGAACAGTAGCATGGGGCTCGAAAAATCACCTACTGGTAGTTTGAGATATTGGGATGGCCCTTGAGCTATTTTTTCTTTGCTCTGGCCTTATTTTTACAGAAGCAGGTTCCCAGCATTTCTGAGAAGTAATTACAGTAGTTCTAAAACTACTGAATTTTGTTTCATCGATGTCACCAGCTATCCTTCTGTGTAGGCTTAAGTTTTGATCAGATAAGCCAGCTGACCAGCCAACAGAATTATCTAGCCATTGGAGTCAGCAGAAGAGGGGGGGTGTATTGAGCAGGCAGAGGAATCCAGACTTTAGGATTTACATGAACAATAATGGCTGTTGAATTGGTTTTTTGTCTGCATTGCACCTACCAGCATCTAAAGGAATTTGAATTTACAGTGCTATGGAGACAACTAAGAACAATCTAATGGTTGCAGTTAAATTTGGCAAAATTATGATCCTGATGAATGCTGTGTATATGTGTGGGCATAAAAAGCATCACAGCGTTTGTTTGAACTTGATAAAATAATATTTTTGCTCTATATACTCTATATTCTCTAATACTAATCTTACCTAATTTGAATTCCAGTAAAAAATGTTAATAATCGGAGAATGGATATGATGCATCTGGTAATCAAGCTTAAGACGTAAATTGAGATATACAGGAAGGAGGGAAAAACATAGGTATTCTTAGACTAAGTATATAGTCCAAAAAGTTGTTACGTATTCCAGAAACAGCTGGCTTGGCAGATGGCTTTGCAACAGCTGACATGTACAAAACTAACATTAAGGAATGACCTTGACGCGTGTTTCTTGGACTGGTGGTGTTCAGATATGCTAAAGATGTTGTTGTCAAGTTTTGCAAAAGAATGTGCTTGCATTTGTATTTTGATTAGCATCAAACATCTTTTATTAATCCCCGTCAGGTGGTTTTTACCATCTCTGGTCAAACTGTGACTCAAACTATGCACTTCCATCAGGAACAGAAGACAGATGGAATTTGGCAAACTGACCCCATTAATGTACAATTGCATAAACCTTACGTGCAGCAAATGTTATGTAAGCACGTATTTACAAATTTAGCATGTAATAGTTTTCCTTCCTAGGTATATGCTCCTTTGTGGAGGAAATCATGCTTTGTGTTGTGAAAGAGAGTGTTGGTTGGGTGTTTGGAGTATTAAAAAGTCTGTGCGCAAACTGAAGAATCATCATTAGCATTTTTGATATCATTGGCTTAATTTCTATTTCTTTTTGAGAGAAGAGAAAATGCAGCTCAATTCTTAGCTGTGGGACAGCAGTTTTTCAGGACTAGTTTTTCTGAATGAGATTGCCTTCCTTTCACTTGTTTCCCCACTGCCATTTTGGAGGATGCCTTTCTTTATCTTCCCCAAGGAATTCAAAAACAAGGAGACATAATAAGCGATAGCTTTGCTGAGATTTTCCCATCCCAAAGTCTTTCAGTAGAAAGGGAAGATCCTGGAGGCAGGATGAGAGGTTATGGCACTGCCTGCTCCAGGGACAGAAGCACACTTGAGCTGTTCTCCTCCAGCATTGCTTGCAGAGCTAGAACACTTCTAGTGATCTGAGTCACTTTGCGATTGAATGCAAAACTTCTTGAACTTCAGTCAAGTCTTCCCTTTGAGGAAAAGGTGTAGCCCATCCTTTTAAGAACATAATCAAGTAATTCATTAAAAATTTGGATGTTTTCTAACTCCTTCTTCCCAGGAATAAAATTGCTGTCATGCTTCCTGTGACAGACAGCCACCTTCTCAGCAACTCAGGCTCCAGCCCAAGAAGCAGGCACTGATCTGAAGGCAGTGCGCATCTTGGGAGCTTCCCCCATCACTGCAGTTGTGCCACCAGCAGCCTTTTCTCCCCATTCCCCAGAGTCATATAAAAATTCAATCTGTCTGGTATTTACAGGAAGAGAGATTTAGCCTGTCTGAGCCTAGGAAACAAAATGAGTCCTAGAGAGGATATAATCGGGTAATAAGCTTTTCCTGAGGGGGGAAAAAGTTTTCATTTGGTCTCTTATTTATAGATGCACAACTTCATTTACCTGAAAGATTTTTAGATTTAAACACCATCAGGGTCTTTCAATATATAATAATTATATAAAAACATATTGCTGCTCCCTTGCTTCTAGAATTTTTTATTTCTTGTTGCAGCATTTTCATTAATTATGTAGCATCTGATGTTTGGATGCTGTCTGAGATAAAGCAGAAGAGAAAGTACCGGTAGCTAAGAAGACAAATTTGGATCTATCCAGGAATTAGGATACTTTATGATGATGCAGCACTCATGGTCTGTAATTCTGAATATGTGAATACCCATAATGAAAAAACATTAATGACTAGCAATGGAGAATCACCATGTGACTTCTGAAGGAGTCATACATGCAATAAATCCTTAATGTTTATTAGCTTTTACTAGTTGAGCAATGAGACAGAAATGAACTCTGTTTAAATCACGTAACCATGCACCATCTCTGTTGAGCTGATCTGGATACATTCAGCAAAGCAGAATGATTATTTATGGTTATCTAATATTTGTAAAAGGGATCTCTGTGCTGAGTGACTGATGGTTTTTAATACATTTTAATGAAAATACCATCTTCATTTCTTCTTCATTTGTGTAATTATGGAATACAGCTACTTTCTACGTGATCTAGGCAGTAAGTTAGGCTGGACTAAAATTGAAGCTTTTGTATAACACCTTCATAATGTCCCTCTCCACTGGACATAACAGGATAATGATCACTCCCTTAGTTTTCCCTTTCTATAGGAGAAGAATCACTTGTCAAATGTTTTAGTTGCCTGGCATCTCTCGAGAGCACTGAACAGACTCGGCTAAACTCCAGATATGCCATTTTTGTTAACAATTGAGAAGGCTAGCATAAAGGATAGTGAGGTTCCAATGACTTGCTGAGTAAGTTTGATATTTGTAACATACTGTGCCTACATATTATGTAACAAGGAATTAATTTTTCATACAAAATGAATGCATGAATATGATTATAGAAAAGTCATTGATCTGTAGAGTAAGACTTACTCTAATGTATTACTTATAATAAAGTTTCAAATGTATCTGATGACAGTTGGGCATATTGACTTTAAATAGAAAGTCCTTTTGGTTATCCAATTTGGTGACAACTGGAAGATGTTACTATTATTATTTAAAAATATTCAAGCAGAATGCACAATTAAGGAAGACAACAAATTAGCATTAGTTTCATCATTATGGCTGCTTTGAAGAATCCTATTAGCTGCCATGGTGTGGGAATCTGAGACTTCCACAGTGAAGAAAAATTCTTGCTCTAACGTAATACACAGTGTTGCTAACAGCATTCATGCTTGTTTGTAATACAAATATTGTTTACAACTGAACCTGTAAGAATGCATCTGCACCATTCAGTCTGTCACAGAGTGTGTGTGCACATAGGTGCACATGTACAAGTAAATTTATGTAGATACAGTGGAAGGTGTATATACATAAATATATATGTATATACTATAGATTGTTTATTTATGAAATACGAAAGACAATTTCTTCTTTTTCAACATCTCATTTATTCCACAGCAGTGAAGGGTAAAATGGGAAGTCTACATTCTATATTTGCCCCTTAACAGAATGGAATAAGAAACCTTTTGTTTTCTACAATTGTCTGCCCAAGGAAATTCAAGTTGTCAGAGCACAGTCCAAATGGCAAACCAGTTGTTGGACTTACAGTCCAACTGCTGTGGACTATTGAAAAATCTTACTGTAGAAATAATTGGATGGAGAAGCCACTCTGACAGAAGTGTCCTGACCAGACCTTGGGTTAGCATTCTGTGTATGAGCCCTGAATAATGTAGTAGCTATAAGCAGATGTTCTCTGATGTAAAACAGTGGTTCTGAACAAATCTGTGGCAGGAAGAAAGGAAAGTTTGTCTCAAGCTCAATGTTTTCTAGTTTGGTAGTCAATTAGATTTTAAATAAATGGGTGTTATTTTGAAATTGTTGGCTGGGGAGCAACTTGGATTGTGAATATTGTACTGGATCAGTCAGCTGTCTCTGCTTTGTGCATTTTTTAATTCTTTTTTTTTTTTTTTTAACTGAATCTACTTTTTTTTTTTTTTAATTATTTTTTTTATTTTTTTTCCCACATGGGAAGAGAGAGGACCCATATGCTTAGCAGTGCTTTCTGTCCTTCCTGATTTTAGTAGCTTGAGTGGATTCAGTTTGTGGGTCAGGAACAACGCCATCATCGTTCTGTGCTGTTTGTTTGTTTAATCTGCTACATATGCACTCTCACTCTACAGACCTACATTTTATCAGCTAATTCATATGATATCTCTGGTTTATCAAATAAATCAAAGTGGAGCTATGTTGCCTATAGCAACAAACACTTGCATTGCAGTTATTCCACTATCTCAGGAAAATTATGAGAAAGTCGCCTAAAAATTACAGTTAAAAATTCTACTTTTATGAATTTAAGCAGATTTTAGACTCTTTAGTTAGAATTTAAGACACTTTAGTTTCACCTGCCATGTGAATGTAGCAAGAAAGGATAGAAATACTTCTAAGTACTGTAAACTTGGCAATATGACTGCGTTTCTGGGGATATTTTGTTATTTTCTCACAAGATACCATTTTTCGGAGATTACTTTGCGCTGTAGGTTGAAATTGTATGTAGCAATAATTGTGATAAACTGACCTTTTTACCAGATCGTCTTCCTGAAATGCGCAAACTATTTTCATTTTGTGAAACATGTGGGCTGTAAATTAAATCATGCGCCATAACAAGAATGAGATGATTGTTTCTCTTACCACGCGTTCATTTTTAGCTTTGATTACCTTAACATTTTGCTGATGTTTCACTTTGTCATCCCTAGTGCAACAGGAAGTGCTGTACATTGTAACTCCCTGTTGCTGAAAGAGTGGGATAAACTGTACAAATGAGTGCTGAACATGGAAGGCTACTTGGATAGAAAAGCTAAGATACAATGTAACTGCTGAAAAAACAGTATGTATGGCGATTACCTTTGAGCAATAACTAGACCTAAGGAAATGTGAGAATCAAGCAGTGGTCTAAAAACAGTCTGAGGCTCAATTTTTCCAGGTGTTCAGACGCATCAAACCAGAATGTAAAGCATGACAGAGGCAGTCATCTTAGAAGTTGAGAAATGGAAGCGAACATTTGAGCTAGCGATAACCTAAATGATGTATAGCCATTTTGTGTTTATAAACTTGAAATCTGTCAGAAATGCCTGAAGAAAAATATGATTTATCTCCTAGGTGGGTTAGTTAATGTATAATTGCTCACTGTTGTGAAGCTGAAAATATTATAGCCTTAAATATATATATTGTTGTTACTGTATTTAGTAAGACACATTTAGTCTTAAATTCATAGCAAAAAAAAAAAAAAAGAAAAAAGAAAAAAAAAAAAGAAGTACGAAGTGTAGAAAAGGAAACAAATTTTAGCATCGCAACATGATACAGGTTGATAAACATTCAAAGAATTTCTGAATGTATTAACATTCAATAGATGGCAATTACATGAAGGGTTGCGGATGTAATCTTTTTTGCAAGAGGTTTTTAAACTGTTGACTGTTGTGAGGTACATGAGTGAGTCAGTGAAAAGATCATTTGGTGTTAATCTTTTTTCCTCTCCCATAAGCATCCACTACTGACTGCTTTGAAAAAGATTGGTTTATATGGATTTTTGATTTCACTGAACAAATCAATAGTTACGAGTGCAGCAGGTCAGCTTAAAGGTTCACTTATTGAAATCAAATATATTTAAGTAATCCTTGAGGATGATCTGGTTCTGTGGATTCCCAAACATGCATTTTGGCAAATCCTATTTGCTTGCTTGTAAAGAAGATTGTCATTGATGTCTGGAGACAGCCACCAGGAAAAGGTTTTGGTTGCCCATATTTATCTGAGGGTAGTGTAAATCAGGGAGATGTCAGTGTCTGAACAATGTACAACCATTTGCAACAGTCAGAAAAGAGATCTTTCTTGCCCCTTTTATGCAGTTTTGCATTTACCTATGGTCTTTAAAAAAAACTTCTTCATAGGGCTGTTGTTGTTGTACATGTGATAATTACTAGATATTTTATACTGAGAATCTCTTTGTATGTATTTTCAGGACCAAGAAAGTTGAAAGCAAATTGCTCAACTGTTTATGTCACTGTATGTATTAGTAGTAAATGTGATATCAGCATTATTTGCGTAACAAAATTAATGGTTTGCCTTTCTGGTAAGTTATAGTGTTCTATAGAACACCTATTCTTTTTCTTGATATGCTGGTTTTCTGTCAACAAATGCTGTTAGCAGTCAGGCATGTGTATATTTTTAAAATGCAGTAGTTAATGTCACTCTGTATGGCACACCTATTTTTTCACTGAAAAAAAAATCTGGTTGTGAGTATTACTTATGAATTTCCACTTAATGAAAAACCACTCTTTTTTATTTTCTTTTCAGTGTGATCATCACTACAGTCTTGTACCTTTCAGATGCCCTTCGTAAAAACTTCTTAAATGAAAACTTTGATTACAAGGTAGAGTAAATATGTCTAACAAAAGATAGATACAATACCTGCTGCTGCGTCGTCCTGCGGCCTGGTTGTTGTTAGATGGTCCAGCATCTGAACACCTACAACTTTTACTATATCAGCAACTCCAGATGTTCAGAAACGAAATGTTCTCTCAAATACTAGATTGGCCTAAAAATTGGGAGTGTTGTGGGGTTGTTTTGTTTTGTTTTGTTTAATTTCTGTTTATTTTTCTTTTTGATATTTCAGTCTTTATAGTAGACTACTTATATGGTTTTCTGTTTTTAATCTATGTGGAAGTTTTAATATCTGATTCTAAAAGCATGCTCACAAACATTTGCGTATTTACAATGAGAACAAGGCCTGGCTTTGGCTTTGTCCAGTGAGGCCTGCAGCTGTTATCTGATGAGACTGGGAAATAAAATTATAAAGGAGAACAGGCCAGCAAATGACAGTTCTGTCATGTGATAGCTTTTAAGTTGTCCAGATTGTCCAAACGTAGAAAGTAAAGTTTTCTGGTGCGCAGATGTGAAAAATAATCATAAAAATCTGCAGCTCTGAAACTTCCGCATTTAAGAGATGTAAAATATGTAAAATAGATTTATTTTTGCTGAGTATTTTGGTGCTGATGAAAAGTATACTTGTGTGCAATGAAATTTAGTCAAAAACAGTTTGAGTAATTTATTATTCAAGTGATGTCATTTGAAAATTTGCAACTTGGGTGGTAACAATATGGTAATGCTGAGAAAATGAAATAACCAAATGCCATCTGCTTATTGTAGATATGGGATTCCTACTTTTTTCTTGCTGTAATTTTTATAAACCAATTATGTCTTCAACTGGAGATGTTCACACCTTCCAAGAAAAAAAAGGTTTTAGAAAAGTAAGTATTGATTTCATTGTCTAGAAAACTGTAATAGATCAAATGCTTCTCAAATTGTAGGATATAGGAGGTTGCAAAAAGTCCTACCAAAAAATCACTGTAACAATATTCCTGAATGATAGTTCTGGCCCTTTGTATTGATCATCTGAGATGATAGCAGCCTTCATGGAAGTGCCTAAATTAATTCAGATATGGGAGCAAAATATCCATGTTGTAGCAGTGCTGACGCTGATTTCCAGTTCATGTGTTAATTAATTCAGAGTCATTTGGGTATTTCTGCCAGTTGTTTCTTTAAGCTAGAGCAAAACTATTTGTTCTGAGAGAGCTACAGCATATTGTTGCAATAGAGAGATATTCCTTCATAGTTACATTGCTGATGTACAGCCTTGAGAAGTAACAAGTACTTTTGACAATATTGTGAAGGCACTGGATTTTAAGAATATACTTTTAGCTGGATACAGTGTGAGGAGCAAGAACTTGGAAGAAATCATCACCTCTGAATCATTTTTTTTATGAGCTACAAATGAGACATTTCATGTAACTGTGTCATAGAATGCTATAGGAACTTGATTTTCTGAAATGATCTTTCACTGTTTTGCTTTATTTTTAATATATTCTAGATATGGTGACATGCGGGTAACAATGGGATGTGAAATCTTCAGTATGTGGCAGAATTTAGGTAAGGAGTTAAAAGGCATTTTCAGTAGTTCAAAAAAATGAAAAGCAAATATTATTACTTCAGTTATTAAATACCAGTTACCAGTAGTAGAGGAGTTAGGATTGTCCTCCTGTGCTTACTCTGCTGAATGCACATCAAGTGCTGCGTTCAGTTTTGGGCCCCTCACAACAAAAAGACATCGAAACTCTGTAGCATCTTCAGAGAAGGGCAACAAAGCTGGTAAGGGGTCTGGAGCACAGGTTTTATGAGGAGCAGCTGAGGGAACTGGGATTTTTCAATCTGGAGAAGAGGAGGCTCAGGGAAGACCTTACTGCTCTCTACAACTGCCTGAAGGGAAGTTGTGGTGAGGTGGGGATTGGCCTCTTCTCCTGCATAATGAGTGATAGGGCTGGAGGGAAGGGCTGCATGTTGTTCCAGGGGAGGTTCAGGTTGGATATTAGGAAAAAAAGAATGGTTAGGCATTGGAACAGGTTGCCCAGGGAAGTGATGGAGTCGCCATCATCAGAGGTGATTAAGGAAAGGGTAGATGTAGTATTAAGGGACATGGTTTCAGAAAGCAAATGGGATCCTGGGCTCCATCAGGAGAGGGGTGGTCAGCAGGGATAGGGAGGTGATTGTCCCTCTCTACTCGGCTCTTGTGAGGCCCCTTCTGGACTACTGTGTCCAAGTGTGGAGCCCTCAGTACAAGAAGGACATGGAGATTTTGGAAAGGGTCCAGAGTAGGGCCATGAAGATATCAGGGGGCTGGAGCACCTCCCCTGTGAGGACAGGCTGAGGGAGATAGGCTTGTTCAGCCTGGAGAAGAGAAGGCTGCAGGGTGACCTCATTGCAGCCTTTCAATACCTGAAGGGAACCTACACCCAGGAGGGGAGTAAACTCTTTGAAAGGGCTGACAGTAGCAGGACTAGGGGAAATGGATCCAAGTTGAAGGAGGGAAGATTTAGGTTGGATGTTAGGGGGAAGTTCTTTACTAGGAGAGTGGTTAGGCCCTGGAACAGGCTGCCCAGGGAGGTTGTGGATGCCCCGTCCTTGGAGGTGTTCAAGGCCAGGTTGAATGGGGCCCTGGGCAACCTGATCTAGTAAATGTGTATGTTTGGTGGCCCTGCTAGGCAGCAGGGTTGGAACTACATGATCCTTGAGGTCCCTTCCAACCCGGGTCATTCTGTGGTTTAGTGGGGAAATATTGGTGGTAGGTATATGGTTGGATTAGATGATCTTAGAGATCTTTTCCAACCTTTATGATTCGATGGTTATGTGAAGTCTTGTTTCAAGCGTCAGAAAACCCTAGTCATTTGTAGCTAGACCCATCATTGTAAGCATTGATACAGTATTGGACCTATCCCTATTTTTTAAGAGAGAACTAAAAGAAACCTGTCAGAGAAAATTAGAAGAGAAAGTACTGTTCATTTTGGGCAGAATTTTTATGCCTGGAAATATAATTATGCTCACAATTTTAGTTCTGTTGCCAAACAGTTTAAGGAACAGGCATATATCTTAATTTTGAAACTCTCTTGAGATGCTAGATTTGCATCAAATCTTCCCCAGAGTCCTAGTTCCACTAAACCATAAAGGCATAAACAAATCAGGAACTGATACATAAATGACACATTGGACAACAAGAGAAAAATATATTCTTGGATATAAACTTAGAAGCATTTTTATATTTATAAGCAGTAACTGTGAAAATTGCTTGAAAGTGTAAGCCTCAGGGAAATGCAATTAAATGTTGTTTGGGAAGAGTATCAAAACCGATTAGAAGCTTTGAATACCATGCTTGTTGCATTTGTATTTCAATTATTCATTAGTTTCATTCATTAAAGGGCTTGTGAAAGATATGAAGGTTGTTGTTGATTACTGAGATCTATCATCTCATTTCCATTAATCTTTTCCTGGACAAGATATGTAGTTGTAATAGAACTAGACTTTCTGCTCAGCCTGTACTAGGAAGAGAAGTATTGAAAATAAGATATATTTGCTTATTAGTGTTGTTAACATTTGTTATGTAGCATATTTTACTGATTTACTGTATTTACTATTGATTACTCTTGACTATTCAGTCTAAGGCACCTGTACCTTGACTATTCGCTCTAAGGCACCTTATTTGAATACATGATAGATACTTATAAATTGGTATATCAGAAACCCACTCCTGGATCCCATGTTTGGATAAAACCTCAGTGTGCATCATTTCCTTCCTCGAATTGTTTACTACTGAACATAAACCTGCCAATTTCTATATTGGAAGGAGGGAGTCGTGATGTCTTTGAGTAGGGGGCAAGGACGATTGCGTGCACCGTGAAGTTCATCTGATAATGTGTCTAATTAAATAATGCATGCAGGATATTTCGTATAATTGCTGTTACAGTAGTCAACATTACACAGTTCTTTTGGCAGTAAGACTTACAATAAGTCTTGGTCTTTGTGTGGTCACCTTGATTTCATATGGATATGCATCCAAGGATTATTCCAGTAGAGAGGAGTGTAGTTTTCCTTTGCAGAATACCAAATAGTGTCAGACTGGTGTGACTGGCCACTGGAATACCCCAAGATAGGTTGCTGTGGAAATGAATTCCTACCTAGGACATTTAGCATATTGTAATTTAAAATTCTCCTATTCTGAAGATCAAGTCGTAAGCCTGGAGAAATGAAACTAAATGGTCAGTTTTTAGTGTATGCCATTCCCAGTTTTCCTGACAAGAACTTAGTTTTGCAGTCTCTGCTGAATTAATGGAAGGTGTTTTAACACTGATTTTTAAAGGAGTTGTTCTGGGAACAACTGAGTCACATTTTCCCTTTGCTGCAGTCACAACATATACTTCCATTTCTTTACTCACTAACTAACTAAAAATAGGTAAAATCAACGTACTTATCTGTATTTGATGAGCATGTCATATCAAATAGTGAACAATTTTATAAACGTAGAATTGTGGAGCACAGAAACCAAACCATTCCTGGGATAATAGTGAAGTGCCCAGAGTTCTTTGTCTTTGTTCTCCTCCTGGAAGTCTGACTTGTGCTAACAGTAACCTGCTATCACATTTGACCTCTATTTTGCTTTATAAAATCTGGCTAGCCTTGCATTCTTCTGTTGTCTGTAGCTTTTCCCTTCACTTTTTTGCATTTAAGAAACAGCTCATGCTTTGATGAACACTAGGTAAAAATCGAAAGACTTTTGGAGTTCTATTTTTTAATTTTTAAGATAATGCTTGTATTATTTGCTAGCTCGTAATTCACATAATTCAAGTTCATGTTCACTTTCATTTTAGGGGAACACAAGCTTCACTTTATTCCAGCATTGATTGGCCCCTTCCTGGAAGTGACTTTGATCCCTCAGCCAGACCTGAGGAATGTAATGATTCCCATTTTCCATGACATGATGGACTGGGAGCAAAGGCGAAGTGGCAACTTTAAGCAGGTATGAAGCTGTCTATAAAAGAGGACTGGAATTCAAGCACCTCTGAGAGCGCTGGTCCAAATAGTCAGTGGTTGAATCTAGAGAGGATGGCCATAGTGTTGTTACATCTGTTGGAGAGAGATTACCAGGATTTCATCCCTTTTGATTGTGTGCAGTGTTAGTAAGATTCTGCAATGAATTCAATTTTGCCTTCATGTTAGTGATGTAAGAGGAAGGATAAAATCTATGGCTTGCCAAAGTGAGGAACAGCACTTCTTTTCAACAAGGCTGATTTTGCTGTGGTGTTTTTTTTTCCTCTAATTTACAGTAGCAGATAAGATTCACATAGCTTCCTTTTGGGTTAGTATGAAAAAAGATCAGATGGTCTTTGAGGAATGTTATTCTGTAAGGATCCAAGTATTCTTGCTGCTCAAACACCTTTTTAACGGGCTAGGAAGGAACGACCAAGTGTGCCATCTGCTCCTACAGCTCCCACTCACTTCTTTCAGACTGCCTCAAACCATTTCTCAGTGCCCTCCTTCATGCTGCATCAAATGAAGGAAAGCAGAAGTATTTGAATTAATCTCAAGCAATCATAATGCTTAGGGTGAGAGCTGTATCAGAAACACAAAACTATTAAGAATGGAGGAGTGCATGTGATGTAAGTAGGTAGCTTTTCACTATCAATAGATAAGCTTGTTATTAAGATAACAATTGAAATGTTTTATCAAGGAGTGAGAATGAAAAAATCCACTTGTTCTATCTCGTTGTTTTCTGCTTGGGTTTAAAGTTGTAGTAGATTTATTATCTAATAAAATATCTTGACAAGAGCTTGGTTTCTCCCTTAGATTTGTGGTTGCTAATATATTACAGCTAAAAATGAGATCTGAAATACTAGCTTGCATTGTAGCTTCATCTCTCTCTCTATTTTTTACAATCAGTACATTTTTAAATATGTGTTGAAGTAATTAGCCACCTGAGATGTTCTTTAAGCTTCTTTGATAGCAAATATGTAAAACTAGCAAACAGAATTTCTAGCCAAATACACTGGCAGGTAAGAAAGGTTGGGAAAGTAAGTCTGAGCCTCCAAACATTCTGAACCATGCAGGCATTTATAAAAATTAGTCTATAGAGAGTGTGATACAGGTTAGAAATGATGAAATTTTTATTGCAGTCTAAGAACATGGCTTGTGCTTACAACCCACAGTGAGAATTCAGGCAATTTATTTGGGCTGTGTGCTTTTTGTCTGACTCCATAAATAGATAGCTGCCTTAGCAGCAGCAAATGCTACTCAGCCTGTAGTTTTAAAGTCACGTTGCTCAATTTAAATTAGCTCCCTCCCTCCCTCCAGGAAAAAAAAAATCACCAAAAAAAAAAAAAGAGAAAAACCCACAAACCTTGGGAATAACAGCTTCAAAGAGATGAAGTGACTTATCAGATTTACATGATTGACCAGTAATTCTAAAATATATATTTAGCAAAGTCCCATACATTTAAAAAATAATCTACTATTAAAATCATCATTAAAGGGAAGAGAAGCTGTTTACACCACACTTATATGTTGCAGGTGGAAGCAAAATTGATTGACAAACTGGACAGCCTAATGTCGGAAGGTAAAGGTGACGAAACGTACCGAGAGCTCTTCAACAGTATGTGAGTAATGTGTTTATTTTACAGTAGTTCATTCAGTTCCATTAGCTGTATTAGAAGCTAATATCAGTGTAGGAAAGTAATGCTTAGAACAGTTGTGAATCTTCTTTTTTTGAAAACATGAGGAATAAAAACATTTTATCGTGGTGTATGTCGTCTGTAAAGTCTGGCTGTACTTCTTGTATAAAGCTATAATTGGGAAAGGGTAAATCTGTTATATCACAGAACATTCTCTGACTTCTAGTTTTAAACTCCAAAAAGCAAGAAATGTTTCATAATTGCATAGAGTGCAGGTAGTGCATAAATGGGACATTTTGAAAACTAGGCATGAGAATTCAACAAAATGTTGTTTAATTAATAATTTTTCTTATAGTCGGGGAGTTGTACTTATCTGTGTAATTTCACTTGTTGATTTATTGAATGATTTATATAATTTTATTTATTTTAATAATATTATTTTTTATTTTCTTCTATAACTTCTTGTTAAACATTTAATATATTTTAATAAACAATGTACCACTGAAATCCAATAGGTAAAGCTATAGTGCTGAAGTTCCTAAGGTTCCCCATAAGTTATCCCATGGATTGAAATAAATGATTGTCACAGAGTGAAAAATAACTAACCGAACTCTGTCTTCTTTGCTGTTTCTTAGAACTCTATTTCCCCTAAGTGGAAGATTTCACTCATTTCTGGTGTGTTGTAGTAGGAGATGAGTTATTCCTCTTCAAGATTCCAAGATATGCATTCTTTAATGCTGTTAAACACATGATATTTTTGTTTATGTGGCTTCTTAACCATTCCTTCTTCGTTAAATATTACATTTTACCTCTGTTGTCATTGCTTAAATTACAACATTCAGATCTGTGAATACTAAACCCAGGTTTGTTTTTAGTCTAATGCATATAATGATTGTGAATCGGAAACTTAATAATCTGCAATGCTGATGAGTTGAAAAAACATAGAATTTCTAAATATCCTTTCAAAAGCAAAAGTGGGTAGAGAGATGATAAACAACAGCACAATGTGGTAAAGCAGACCTTTCTTTTAATTATTCATTGATCTTTCATAGTCCGAGTAAAGATAATAACAGGTTAGAATGTTTCTGTATGTGTTGACAATATTTTAACTTTAAAAATAAGTCATTAAGGGAGAGTCTCGGGTTATAGAATTGAGTCTAAATACATCCTCTTGCAAAATACATCAGAGTATCTGTCACTGAAATAACTCTTGACTCTGTAAGAATTCATATGAGTATGAACTACAGTTCTTGATTTCTCTTAAATTTTTGAATTACATTTAAACTGAGGGAAGTTAAACAAGATATGGTGAAAAACTGAGAGCATTTTTTTTTTTTTAAAGTCTAAATGCTCAAGATATAGTAATCTAAATTGCAAAATGTCTCGCAGCGTCAGTATATTTGTTTCTGTTCTGGTTCAGCTGACTTATAACTAGACTTTTTGGCAAATTTCAGAGTATCTGCTCAAGTTAATTTCCAGTTTGAGAAAACTGGAAATACTTATTTATCATTAGTTTTTCATTTGTGTTAGATTAGAGTCCATACATTAACACCTCTGAACAGGAGAGCTTGGAGAGGTTACTAATCTAAAATGGAGGATGACAGTGTTCCAGAGTAAGTGAAGGAAAATGATTAAAACCAGACAGTTTAGGGAGCTGAATGTATGGAATCAGTGAGACTTCTCTTTTTTTCTTTCCTTCCATGGGTAATTTAAGCAATATTAGACTGTCTTCACACAGTGCACGAAAACAGACTTGTTTAGACTTAAGTGTCAGGGCTGTGTACCCAGGGAATGTGAAACAGTATTGTAGGTCTGAGACCTGCAGTGATTACATAGTCTTTAACAAAAACGAGTGCTGCAGTGTTACCTCATCTGTGTGAAGATGTGTCCGGGTTGGTTTAGATAGGTACAGTTGTGAGCCAAGATGCACACACCTACTTTGGATACACTGTAGTTACTACAGTGGGTGTGACACATTCTGTTTTTGTCATGCTTTTTGTTTATTTTGTCTGAATCAGAAAATGAATTTAAATCTCTCAACTCCCACGTTAACTTTTTTTTTTTTTTTTCCTCCCCACTATATCTTTTCTTTGAATGTCTTCTGTTTCCAGAGACGAATTATAAGCAACTCTGGACATCTCTAAAAGGCTGCATGCTTACAATTCACTGCTTATATTGGAATTATCTTTATCAAATGAAAACACACAGTGAAAGTGGGAGGAAGATGGCTGCTGTTTATGTCTTTCTAGTGACTTGAATGTGACCACACAGTGATTAGCTCATGATGCAGTAGATGGCATCACTACGCTGAGGAGAATTACTTGGATATAAAATAATGTCTCTTTGTTTCTTCTTCCTGCCCTTGCAGTGTGGTTGAACTGGATGATCTTAGAGGTCTTTTCCAATCTTAATCTTAATTGTTCTGTGGTTCTGTGCAGAACACAGAAGTGGTGAACATTTTACTATTAGGAGAAACTAGATGTTTCTAATTGTTACCTAGTGTAATCGTGGTAAGGAAGGTGTCCCGATCTACTTTTGCATTGTAACCCCGAAAAGGAGCCCCTGAGTTAACTAGTGAAGAGAAAAGAATGCCTTAATTTTATTTAATGGGAGGAAAACCTTTGGAAGCCATAGGGTTTACCTGAGTAACTCTTTTGTTCTGAATCTGGTAGATGGTGAGAGTTTATCACGTCAGTAGCTATATTTCAGTTTGGCCTAACACAAGCCAATTCAGGTGTGGAGGGTAGGTGGCTGCATTATTGAAGCAGAAAGCCTGGGATGGCAGGTTCCATTGGTGGTTGAGCTTCTCTTTGAAGTAACTGCAACTAGGATTCAAGCTAATCTGACACTTAATACCTATCTCTGTTAGATCTTGGGTGATTTCATTAGACATAAAGCTGTTGTATAAAAAGTATTGACTGCTCTCTCTCCCATGCTGTCTTCAGTCTTCTCCATTTCTTCCGCTGGCTGCGTGACTGAATTCAGCCCTGCCTGTTCCATTAGACTCTGGACCAAGTCTTTTAGTCCATCTTGAACATTCTGAGGTTTGAGAAGCTCCTCTCCCATTTCTGAATTACAGCAAAGTTTGACTTTGACTTGTCTGAGTAAACTAGGACATCTCTGACTAAATTGAGGTATCTGGAGAACTTTGTACTCCAAAATGGAGATCTTGGTGACTGAATGTGATTCTAGGATTAAGTGTTTTAAAATCAGTGGCCTGAATTGCTCTGTAGCTAAGACATAAAAACTACTTATATTGGAACTTACCACATGGCTTAAATAGTCTAATCATGGTTCAGAGCCTGGCATCCTTTCCTGGAGAGCTCTGTTCCTCTGAGTCTGCACCCCAACCCTTATTCTTAAGAACCCAAGATACAAAAAAAACCACCAAAAAACCAGAATCTTCAGTTGAGCCCAGATATAGTGTTTTCATTTTTTCCCTTGTGTAATTTAGCATGTTGGCTATACTTTGGGAGCAGGAATTGTATGAACAAGGTAGGCATAACACAGGCAAAGGAAGAATTTTGCCTGTGTTTAGGTCTTCACTTGTGGAAGAGGTTGCATTTAGAAAGCCAATAGATCCAGCAAGAGGGTCAAGTAGAAGAGAGATGTTAAAAGTGTGTCTATTTTCAAACACAAGGTGTTAGAAGGAAAGAATGCTTAGCTTGAGCCAGTCACTTATGTCACATTCTTTTTAGATATTGCCACGAGAAAGCCAAGGAATTTATTGAGTAGCTCTTTTGTTCTGAATGTTTTATTTTTCTGTGCATTGTGTTGAAAGATGTGTGGTGGAGAGTGGGAGTCATGAATCAGAAAGGAAAGATATAAAATTGTCCACTTACAATGTTCATGTCAGTATGAATAAGTATTTGGAATGGGTCTATACCACCCATTCGTAGAAACTGTGTATTTATAACAAATATGCCAATACAGTTATAATGAACACACATAACTCAAGTGTAGATTGAACTCATCTGTTTTAAAAGAGAACTCAGACATCTACTGATTGTTTACAGGAACTGTAGGCAATTATTTTGGTGAATTTAGGTTGAAATGTTCCTTCTTAACGTAAAGTTAAAAAGCAATAGAAAGAAAAAGTCAGTGCAGTAATCAGTGCTTAATAATGTAACAGGCTGTACTTTTGTTAGACACAAAAACTTGTACTGAAAGGAAACATCAGGAGTTTAAAAGCAAATTAAGTTAGTCTATGCATTCTGTATGGAAAGAAGAGATGCCATAGTGCTTCAGCATTTTTTGATAGGGACGGCTTTATCATCTGTCTCTCCTAGCAATGACAGGTAGCCAGTCTTTGAATGTGAGGGGAAGACATCTCATTGCCCCCTAAAAACAAGTGGTGAATCTAAATCAATATCAGGATGCAGAATGAAGATCAGTGTTTCCTCCGGCACAGCACAGCTTTATTTAGGTCAAAATAGCTTACAGAATTGCATTGGTGACATCCCTCTGTATAGAAGGAGCTGAACAGAACTAGAGTGCATAGTTGGTGCAGTTGGCATGTAGGAGTTATTGGGCGCTGCTATGTGTTCGATGAAATTTGGACGTAGGAGTTTTATGGGACTGAACATGCTCAGTATAGATGAAGGTCAGTGGAGCTGACAGCTTGCCCACTGCAAACAGAAGGTTTGGAAATGCTATTAGCAGCTCTCTAAAAAGCCCTGAGTATACAGCTGTAGCAGTTTTTCAGGGGCTTCAATGGAAACGATACCTGAGTGTGTTTTCAGGGAGACTGATGTATCGTCTCCATAGGCATGTCATCCATCTGAGGTACTGCACCAAAGCAGAGAAGTAACAACTATGTAGATAAATATTTCCATGCTCATCCTCAAATAGAGAAGAAATGTTGGAAAATCATACACAAATGATTAATATTTGATAAACTTAGAGAAAATCGGAGATATTTAGCAGAGGTATCAAGAATAATTTTACTGACAGCTTCACTTACAGTAACGTTTTTAGATCTTTTTGCTTCAATCTGTAATTTGTTTTCATATAAGAATTCAGCTCAACATGGGTTTTCATTAAGAATCTTACAGCAATTTAAGCTAATTTGAATTTTATGTGTAATAATAATTTGTTCTCTGAAGAAAATATTAAGTGTGATGGGGGGAATCATCTTTTTAAAATCCTTTTATCATTCTTAAATTAAATGCCAAAATAGTAGAGAAGTGAGGAAGAAAAATCTTTGTTTAAGAAGTTGAGGTCCTACTAAAAAGGTTTATTGAGCAGGTAAATGTTCTTTTCTAAATACATCTAGAGAATTTCTGTTTTGTGAAGTATTGGCATGATTTAATATATGAATTTTATGTGAAAGCTTTGTTAAATCTTTGGGATATTAATATATTCTGAAAATTCAGTATTTGATATATTTTAATCTGATGCAGCTAATTTAAAAATCATTTGTTTTGTCAATGCTTCCTGGACTAGAATTCCACTTTTTGGTCCTTATCCTAGGTAAGACATTGTTTGCAAATTGTGCTTCTTGGGAGGGTGTTTGTGAAAGAAAAACCAAACTATCAAAGTTGTTGCTAAGGTATTAAGGTACTGGTAAAAGCAGACTGGTTGTCATAGTGACAGTTGAATAATGAAATTGTTCTGGCTTCTTGTTTTTTTTCAGTCTGCTGAAGAAAATTGAGCGGGAAACATGGAGAGAAAGTGGTGTTTCATTAATTGCAACTGTGACTCGCCTCATGGAAAGGTTACTGGACTACAGGTGATTATCTTTCAATAAGGTTGTCATCTTAAAAACGTTAGGAGACAAGCATGGGAATCTTGTACAAATAGTGACTATACATGGACATATCAACTTAGGATCTCTGGCAGCAGCTACTTAGTCAACTCGCAAATTGCACAACATGTCTGAAAACAGAGACTTCTCCACATGATATGAAAATCTAGTCGCTTGCACCAGTTTCTTATCTGGAATATAGGAACTTCCAGCAGTAGGTTAGTGACTCAAGTCTGTCTGAAGTCACTAAGCTCAGTGCTAATCACCTGACAGCTGTCTTACAGAATATGTAAAATTCTTATCACTCTGTCAATCATGCCTAGTAGTAGTGTCAGCTGACACGCTAAGCATGTATACAGAAACATGATCTCCGGGTGAGAAGCTTGCATCTGACTGTACCACATAAAAAATGAAAGGGAAAGAAGAGACATATCCTGCTCTGTAGGAGTGGGAGATTTTCTAAGTGATTTTTTCAGTCCTCTTTGAAGTCCATGTAGAAATTTAAGACTACAGCTTAGGCCTTTTCAGGGGCAAGTTGTAGTACTTTATAGAGCTTAAGGATTTGGTTTGTATCCAGTTCTGCACAGGAGATATGGTGAGACTTAGTACTTCTGCTATCCCCAGCAAAAGTTTGAGAATAAAGCTATTTTGTCAACAACAAAAAAAGCCAACACCCAAACTCTTAACATCTAGAAGTGTTTTTCCACCTCAGGGAGGAACAGTGCAGTGCAATTCCTCCTCAGGGATCAGTAGGATTACAACCTCCAGGGCTGTGAACCCAACATCTTTCACAACAACTGTTTATGCAAGTGGTGGTTAGGGTATTTGAGACAATTGTTTAGTTCATGTATGCAAGAGTGTTTTAAAGTTATGTAAAATTTTTTTAGTGACTGCACAGTCATTCCGGTATGGTTGTACTGACACTATCTTTGTTGACTAATCAAAATCTTCACGGTTCCATTTTAAATTTTGACTGGGAATCAAGTGTGTTCCCTCACCAAATAATAAATGATACCAGTTATAGAGTGCTACTAGGAAAATATAGAGGACCTCAAAGCATTCTAAAGAGGAGGTCAGGATCATTCTGCTTTTTCACAGAGGAGCTAATGTTGTAATTCCACGACCACTTTAGGTCTACACTGTGAAGAAAGTAGATTTATCCCCTCACTTCTGTCACAGTGATCCTTGTGCCAACATAAATGTTTGTGCGGTGGTCTGAATGAGATGGGCTAAGTGTAACCCATCAAAACATGCTGCCTAACTTGTTTCACTTCCTGAGAATTCTGTAGGCAGCAGTGCAGGGCTGATAATGAGTGCCTGAGAGCCATAGGGGAGCAGAACTGCCTTGCTGGCTTCTTCTGCCACAATTTGAGATCAAGGTGTGAGGAGACCAAATGAATCTCCAGGAGTCATGTAGCAAGTGAATGACAGGTGTGCTTTGTGTTGAGAAAAGGATAAACTTTGTTCCTTTTGTTTTATTTTCTGTTTTAGGGATTGCATGAAAATGGGAGAAGTGGATGGCAAAAAAATTGGCTGCACTGTTAGCCTTTTGGTTTGTATAATAATTTTTCTTGCCCTTTTGGATTACAGTAAAGCATTTTCAATTGTACAGCCATATGTTTGAATGGGAAATAGCCTGTTTCTTGATGTAGTTTTAGTTGACAGAATGATGGTGAAGCATTGGCGCAGGTTGCCCAGCTCTGCTGTGGATGTTCCATCCCTGGTGGCATCCTCTAGTTGGATGGGGCTCTGAGCATCCGGATCCTGTGATTGTCAACCCTGCCTATGGCAGGGGGGATGGAATGAAATGGCCTTTAAGGTCCCTTCCAACCCAAGATATTCTATGATTAGTATTGCTGATAGTTTTTTCAGGATAAATTGATACAGTAGTTTCCTTTGTATAGTTGGATTCTGAGAGGTCTCTAATACTAGTTCATTCAGTTTTCTTTCCCTTCCTCCTAGATAAATTTTGCCAAAGAATTTTCTAAATGTAATTGGTCTCCAAGTTCTTAGAAGCAAAGCTTTCTGCCTCTCCAGCACCCAATGAAACTGACATTTCTCTGGTTTCCTATCTTCCTCATAACTGGTTCAGCCAGGAACCAGACTTTTTCCTGTCATGTAACCAACCAACAGTGCCAGTCGGTACTATGAAAAATATTTCACTTCTTGTTTAAGAGATGCATTTTGTTCTAGGCCAATTTCTACTGACAAGTTTGTTGATTTCTGTTAACCTTGGAAATTTTCCATTTTCAAGATGTTTATTTTGGAAAGCTATATTTTTAGCCATGGAGAAAAACAGAATAAGTTGACTCATAATTCTGCATTTTTTTTGTCATCAGCAAAACAATTTGATAGCACTTCTAAGTAGCAGTTATACATGAGAGAATAAAGGATTTCTTCAGCAGGGAAATCATACTCTCCGAATATGGAAAATGTTTACTACACAGCCATAGAGCAGCTGGCTTTCTATCAGAATCTCTGGCATGATTTGAATTCTGTAAAGTACCTGGATTATTTTCATTCTGCCAGTAAGGACTTTTAAAACTCTTGCTAATAAATCATTCAAGATTTTAACAAAATTCAAGCATTTAAAACCCCCCAAAACACCATTGCACTTTTTAATAGGATTTTCTATGACTTGTACAGGTTAAGGGAGATTTTCTACCCTAATAATTTTCAGATACATTTTGTTTCTGCTTGCCCACCTGAGAAACAACTAATATCAAAGTTTGAAAAGTAAAGTTTGATTACAAGAAGAGCACACACAGTTTAAGTCATTTAGATGTCCATATGATGGACAAACTGTCAGCTCAAAAGTTGGTGGTTTTTTAGTGCAAATTATTAAAGGAATGCATGACCCTAACATTATTTGAAAAATAGAGCAAGAAGCAATACTTCATTTTTCATTAACACTTCAAAGTTAATTTGACTTTCAAAGATGAGAGGATTGATTGGCTTGAAAAGAAAATGTTTATGTTTTGCCATAGAAGTACATGCTGTTCTTCTGGGAAGTAGAATTGACCAAGTTAACAAAGTTATCAAACTAACTGGAATTATGCTACATCATGAAATATGAAGAGGTTCCAGTATCAATAACTTAGATGAAAGGAAAATGTCGGATTTTTTTTTCCTGTTCTCTCCACTCTTTGGATCATCAGAGACGGGTTTCACATTAGCAGTGTTTATTCAGAAAGGCTGGTTTAAAAGGTGGTTTAAAATAGTGCCCCTTAAATGTAAGAATCACCTAACTTCGAAGATGAATTTCTAGTGGAATAACTGGATCATCACAGAACCATAGAAGTGTTGGAAGAATGTGGCTTAACTTTTGGTAACTTGCTGAGTTTTTCTCAGGCATTCCCCAGTCTTCACTGTTACTTGCCGTTTAATTCATATTTCAGATTCTATTCATTTCAAATTATATCTTTATAGAAAGAGGAGATGTTTCTTGTGGCGGTCTACACTGGAATGTTACATGATATCATAGAGTAGAATGCTGCCTGTTTGCTGCTTTCACTGTGTGTATTTCTTAAGAAAAAAAGGTTCTTACTAATTAAGGACGACTGCTTTTTATATTACGTTCCCTTATGAATACTTCATCTTTCTTATGTCTTGAAAGAGTCTGTTGAAAAAACACAACCCCTTTATCACTATACTCGTATGACAAATCCGAGCTGTGACTGGGTTGTCTTGATGTAGTCTGCCTGAGACTTACTGCTGAGCCTCAGAGAACCAATTGGCGAGTACAGTTTAAAGTTGTGACAAGTCCTGGAGCCTTTAGCACTACATTTTATGGGAGGAAAAGAGAAGTCTTTGTATTGTGAAGGCATATGTTGGCCTAGAAGTCGTTTTATGAAATTAGGTGGTTTTTTTTCTTTTTTCTTTTTTCTTTTTTTTTTTCTTTTTTTTTTTTAAAAAAGCTCAGTAGTATTTTTATTATACTATTTTATTGTTTCTCCCACTTTTCTATTTGATAATAATTCAATGTAGGAAACTGTCACACAGGAAGAATACTTTCCAAGAAGAGAAACATTTTGGCTACTTGCTTAGAGTTCATATATTAATAGTTTTGAATAATAGAACAGAAATAGTTAATTGCTAAGGGAAAACAGTGCTAGACTGTTCTATCCTATACATTTTTTGTTAACCAAAGCATGTTATCCTAAACATTAAATGTAGCTACAAGGGGAACTGTACCTGCACACCCATAGTGACTACATGGAACGCTTGAGGGCAGCGCAATAGAATTGTCCTCCTCTTCTTATAACCTTTTCATACTTGAGTTCAGAGTTTGCAAATACTGAATGTTTTGAACTAAAAGTTTTGATGTTGCATCCTATATTTTATCCAAATTACAGAAAACAGAAGTTACTCATCCAGAAATCTCTAGCTAGAAAAATTTTGTCCTGAATATTACTTTAGTGTGCAACTTATGTATTGCAATCATACATTCAGTATTTATGTATTCAGTTCCCAGCATAAGTCGGGGCTGAAGAAAGCACGTTTTTCATTTGGCATTGTGCTATTTATTCTTTGCAATGTTCCAAACAATGTTCCAAAGACCTTCTGGTATTTTACTATGCCAGAATGAAGAGCAGACATACTAGGCAGTAGATATTTTGTTAAGATATAAATACAAAAGTTAGAGCAATGTCAGCATTTTAAAATCAACAAGGAGCTTTCAGCAAGATGTTAAATAGTCTAAGTAAGGGTAGATGGGTGTGTTTTGGGGGTGGGTTAATATTTATAGAGAAAGAAACATCAGATTTCAGTTCTGTCAGTTTTTTTCTTTATTAAATATATATAAATATATATATTAAAAAGAGCATGTTGGCTGGTCTACCAAATATATAATGGAGCTAAACATTATATTGAATGTCTTCTGTTTGTGATAAATATATTTAGTATCTACTGCATTTCATTATAAAATTCAATTTTATTACAGAATTTTTACAAGACTGAACTGAACAAAGAAGAGATGTATATTCGCTATATTCATAAGCTCTATGACCTACATCTGAAAGCACAAAACTTTACAGGTAACTAAATGCAAACTAGAAAAGGTATTTAGGACTAGACTGTGATTTGCAAACCTTCAGTGTATATGTGCAGGGCAGAATATACAAACTCAGGCTGAGTTTTCTTGCTCAATTAGTCTCCCTCAGAGTTGTGGGGCTTCTTTGAGCCCTACAACTATGCTACTTTCTGTGTTTGTTGAAACGACTGCTGATGCACACTAACAATATATGTCATGACTCGTTCTTCAGCCAAGAGGAGTAAAGCTTAGATGAGGTTCATATGAATCTGTTTGGTAGTGTGAATCTTTGCATATCACATTTGCAGTACTACTGTCCAGTATTTTTCAGTGTGAATTTGGCACCGGGGCTGACAATTATCATTTAAATGGAAAAGTAAGAAGATAAGTGCATGCTTGTTATTTATACAATAAAAGGGGCACTTCATCTGAGTGACTGTTATGAAGAATAGCTGGAATGGATAAAATCAGTGTCTCTTTAAATTAAACAGTCTTTGTTGCCAAAATACTCAAGTGACCTTGTAATTCCTCTGTGCATTTCCCAGTGATTGCAACAGCAACTTCATGTGTTCAGAATCTCTGGAGGTTGTTTTCATTCTTAAAAGTAGATTTCTTGGCTAGTGGACACTAATAAGCAGGCTATGGGTACCTACTGGCAGTGAATTTTCTAGGATCTATCAGGAAGGTCCTTAGCTTGGAATTTTTACAATCCCTTTGCTATTCATGGGTTTAAAGTCTAAACTAGAATGCAGGGTATATTAAGGAGAGGATTTTCATTTCCTCATGTGACCTGGCAGTACTGAATCACAAAAGAGTTTTGATTATCAAGCACTACTATCTTCGTCCCAGCTGGCTTTTTTGCCAAATTATTAATTTCCTGATCTTACATAGCAGATGTTAGCAGCTCTTTAAGCAATGCTGCGTTCCCTTTAGAAACTGACTGCAAATAGGTATCCAATTTACTTTCAGCAGTGATATGAACCTTTTCATTTTGTTTTGTCATCCATTCTAATATTAACGGTAGTTTGCTTACAGTTTTTCTCCAGGACTTTGTTATATTTCCTGTGTATCTATTACTAGCATGTGTGATTTCTGCATTTTTTGCCATGGCAGATTCCATGACTCCAAGATTTCTTTGCTGTGAGAGACTTAAGGAAGAACTGGCTCACACCTATGGTTAGAAGCGGTCTAACTTCAAGTTAGAAGTTTCACTTGAAAATAGACTTAAGTAGTACATTGTGTTTCTTATCAGTCAGTGACAATGTACAGATCTTTTGTGAATTGACTGAATTCAAGTACACAAGAGTAGAGGTCTGCTACTTCAGCAGCGTTCCTGCACGTTGTACCATTAGTTTGTTAAATGCTAAAAGTTTCATTCTAGGGATGAAGTTATCTTACTTAAAATATTTCTTCTCTCCTTTCATAGTATGATTTACAGGACTGTTTCTAATGTGTCTTAATTCTCTGTGAATAAAAAAGTCCTTTTTTTAGAAAACAAAAATCCTGGCTAAGAACTTGGGTGACAAGTTAGAAAGAAAGGGTCATAGTGAGCTATCCTGACATCTATTTATGCTCTGCTTTTTTTCTTTCTTTCAGTTTTGAATGATTGTTACCAACTTCATGGATATTTTCTTAATTGTTATGTAAACATGCTGCACGTTTTTGCTACAACATACTAGAAAACGTACATTACTAGTCAAGCAGTCTGAAAGCCGTGTGATGTGAGAATTAAGACTTCTGCATACATGTTGTAATGCAGCATTGCTTTACACCATACTTTGCATTTTACGATATTTGGATTCAAAGCACAGTTTCCCACAAACATCTTCTGCAGTGATGGCTTTTCATCCACATATTATTAGGCTAGATGTAGAAGAGGAACACTATTAGAAAAGAAGTCCCTGTGTAGCCTGGTTAACATCATCTGACTTAGAGGAATGTACACGGAAGAGTCAGAAGTAGGATACAGTTTTCTGGGGCAAGTTCACCTACCGCAGCATATCAAATCTGCAATAAAAGAGGTCTAGTAGGCAACTTAAGAATGTCTAAAATCACCACAACCACCTGTTTTATTACTTCAAATCAGTTCTCCTCCAAAAAGGTGTATCTTGGTAAGAGTATTCACATTACCACGTACTTTCTCTGTGTTTTGTTTGCTTGGTGTTTATACATATTGTGGTGTAATTTGTCTTGCAGAGGCTGCCTACACACTCTTGCTGTACGATGAGCTGTTGGAGTGGTCTGATCGGCCCCTGAGAGAATTTCTAAATTACCCCATGCAGACAGAGTGGCAGCGTAAAGAGTATCTCCATCTGACTATCATTCAAAACTTTGATAGGGGAAAGGTAAAATAGTCCTATTTGACTGAATAAATCTAGAAAGGATGGTTAATTCACAAGATGACTTACTTCCAGTTTTGCATTTTCTAATATAGAGGGGAAGTATTCGTCACTGCCTGATTAAGTAGTTACTTAGCGACACAGTAGGTTCCTTCTAATTCTGTTTGTATCCTAGAAATCTCCCACACTTAAATGTGAGAATAATTTCCACTTGTGTAGCAATTCTCTTTGCAAGTGTCGAAGGATTTTTTAAAAAGTGGTATAATTTCTCCCCATTTTAAAGGTGGTGAAAATGAGCCCCACAGTAAAAGAACCTTATGCAATTCACTGAGTGACCAAGTGAGGAATAACATTCCGAGTGTCTGGATTATAAGATCTATGTTTGCATCTCCTAAATTGTGATGTGTCATTTTGAATACCAACTGCAGAATCTCTAAAAGGAGAAGTTTTTTGGGAGGTCACAGTTCATTGTCATCTTTGAGAATGCTTATTCTGAATTATGCAAGACCAATTATCCTGTAGTTTAAAATTTTATATACCCTTTGTGTGATTATTTATCTCAGGGATGAACAGGCAATTCACTGCAATTTTGCATAGATATTATAATATACAGGCAAGCCTTGGCAATGTTTTTAAACTGATGTTGATGATCTTTTTTTTTTTTTTTTTCCCAGAATATTCTGTGATCAGTTTATAGTTTAAGTCATATGCAATGAAATATTCCAAACAACAAAAATTAAGCAGGATATGTTAAGAGGAACAGATTTTAAACATGTGAAAATCCTACCCATTTGAATCAGTCTTATAAGTATTATCAAAAGAGATAATTACCTGTATCTTGCGCAGTGATTGTCCTGTAAGAATCATATATTAAATAAGTCTCCAAACAGATCCATCAAATAATTCATCAGTATTACTTAACAGCTATCTGTATGTCTAATGAACAATATGTTCAGTTATTTTCACTTCCATACGGGAGGTATGACCTGGTGTAGAAAGAACAGACTTCACTAATAAGTCACAAATTGTCAAACAGTTGTTGTGAAATTACTAAACATCTTTCACTTGCTTGCAGTGCTGGGAAAATGGCATTATTTTGTGCAGGAAAATTGCTGAACAGTATGAGAGCTACTATGACTACAGAAACCTTAGCAAGATGAGGGTAACGTACCTAAGTTCTTTTCATCAATCATAGATCAAAAAGCTTTTTTCATTTGGAATATGTTACCTGGAAACCTGAGTTTGCCATTGAGCAGTTCTTCAGTTCCGTTTGAAAACACTTCTTTTTTTTAAGCTTGTACTTGTTTTCTGTAACAGATTATAAAAAGAAGTGTAAGCCAAAGTGTAAGAAGTGATCTGTACCTGTAAAGCACTCCTTCTGTGTGCACGCTCATGCAAAAATATTGTATCTATCAATGCAGTTTTGTTGATTCCCTATTGTTTGTCCAGGGAACGTGCTCTATGCAGGCAGCAGCATAACTTTGCAGTTGTAATTGGAAACAAACAGCTTGCAACAAGTAACATACAACTTTGCTAATCTACGTATTGCATAAAAATATAATCTGCTTAATTCATATAGACAAAAGGAGTCTTTCATGACACAGTCATAATACAGTGACTGTAATACTCCTTATGATCTACTTAATTAAAATTAAGATAATTCAATGGCAGAATGCTGTAGGCAAGAACAAAAAATGACTGTCATCATATCAACAAAATAATTTGTTTATGCACATTTAATTAATTGTACTTAATGTGTTCTGTGCTTGCATTAGTCAGTGTCTTTCTACTGTATATGCACCACGTATGTTTTAACCTAAAAAGGAGGGCTAGGGGATTTCTCATAGCAGTATAAACTCAGCAGTTACAGCTGTCACATGCACATTAAATAGCTGCTTACACTAGCTGAAATGGGGTTAATGCATTTTTTTTTTTTTCCCCACAGCATTAAAAAAAAAGTATGAACAGGAAATTTTTTTTGTGAAATCTCATAATTAGAAAAAAAGATTTTGACATAAAGATGACTTTGTGTTAATATTTTGAGTAAAATAAAAGTGGGATGTGTTGATATTAATGATATAATTACTATCATGAGACTTTTCAAGAAACTCATGTTAGACACTGAAATCATTGGGAACTGTTATGATTTAAACATGGCTGTTTTGAATATGGCTCCTTACTTTTACTCAGAGATGCACTGCAATTGCAGTACTCCAGAGCAGTACATCTACATGTTTTGTGACAGCTTAAGGTAAAAGTACATTTTCGAAGAGCACTAACTGTGTTTCTTTTCAATCTCAACCAGATGATGGAAGCGTCTTTGTATGATAAAATTATGGATCAACAGCGTTTGGAGCCAGAATTCTTCAGAGTTGGATTTTACGGGAAGAAGTTTCCATTCTTCTTGAGAGTAAGTGAATTGAAAATGAACCAATTTGAGTAATTCTGGGACTCATGCTGTTTTTCATAATTACTTTCTCTACCTGAGAATTTGATCACACCATATATATGTTCTACTATGAGAAGCAGGGAATTCTATGTGGTAAATGTGATATCCTCATGTTATCGGGGCAAGAAAAGGTTCTAACAGAAAGACAAATGATAGACTTCCAGAGTCCCACATAGGCTTAAGATTCTAGTTTGCGTTGGAAACCATGTACCTGAACTATTCCACAAATCACTGTCTTCTTTCCATAGTAGCCTGTTCCCACTGTTCTGTTCCTGCTGGTGGCTTCTCAGAAGGCAGGTATCAAAAGAAGTGACATTTGGCAGTTGGACAATCAGTAATTCAACATTTCTATGATCAATGAGTATATAGACGTTATATAGAATACAGAGAAGTTAGGCTGTAAGATTATCAAGTTGGAAAAGATAATTAGAGATAAATGAAAGTGCTCACTGGTGTTGTAGGCACACAAGAAACTCCAAAAGGAGCAATCTGCACAGAGATATCATTCCTCAGTGGCAGTCAGCCCTTAAATGGGGGTCTAGGAGAGGTGGAGCCAGGCTCCACCCCTTCTGACCACGTAGGTGAATTACTTCACCTGTGCTCCCACAGCTGACTCAGTGCTCACCTCAGGTGATCAATCAGAGATTCAGGCCGTGATTCAACAGTTCCCATACAAATATATAAAGAATTATATTCTCAACCTCACTTTTTTTAAAGTGAGTTAGAAATTCAGCATGCTGACTTCCATTGTTTATTAGCATACTAAAGCTGACAAGATATATAAGTTACTCTTGAACATTAATCTTAGATTCTGAAGCTACAAAGTGCCCTTGAAAATTTTACTTTTGTTATTCTGTTTCCCTCTTCCACAGTCTGCAGTGGTTTAGCCGCATTGACTGTCACCTTGGGAAGAGAGCAGAATCCATCTTATTTGTGGAACTGCTGCAGTCATAATCCAAGCTCCCCTTCCTGTGGTAATTCAAATAAGTGATGATGGAACCACCTCTGTGTGGGGGAGGCCTAAAAAGCCAAATTTTTCTTTGTGTCTGAGAAAGTTGCAAATTCCAAATTGTAAATATAGAATGAAAGTCTCCGTTTAAATCCTTACACAAAACCAGTCTTGTGGGCACATAGGTTTTGTTGCTGTCTCTATTTATCTTCTGGAGAAACCTATTTGAAATTGTTAATTAGAAAGTTTATAATGCCTTATGTTTCTAAAAACTGCTTCAACCAATACAGTAAAAGTAGTGGAAAAAGTCTGTAAGGAGTGCTGTATTTTCAGACCTGTAAGTCTTTCATTGCTTATGCATCTGCACAGGAAGTATTGATGCATTTTCCAAGTGAAACATACACGACACTAGTAAACAACAGATTTATGCTTCCAGCACCAACAAGGAACGCCTCAAAACTCAACTACATTAGATTTAATTTTTTGTACAAACAAAAAAGTTTGTAACTTTTTTAAACAGTCTGATATATTTGCCATAGAAGGAATAAAGAATAAAGCTTCACAGTAAAGCTTTCAAATTTTAATTTCTAGTTGCACATTAGCAGTATTGCTGTTGGTTTCTTATATTATAGCAATTTCCGTGGAAGTCCAGGATCTCAGACTTCAGTGCTTCCTGTCAAGATGCTACAAGGAAAACTGCAATTTCTGTCTAAATCTGCTTCAAGAAGAACACATTAGTAATGACTTTTGAGAGTTTTCTAACATAGATATAAAAATAAAGTTTATTTAGCACTATTTTTAGAAAAATGGTTAAGATTAAGATGCAGTTAAGATTAAGAACTAGTTCCAGTGGGTACTTCAGTTCCAGAAAGCTCATGTTTGATGTATAACTTGTATCTATGTTCATGTTTCAGGAAAATAATGGTGCAACTTCATTGTGAGCATCCAGGTTGAAAGAAAGAGTTTTCTTGTTCCTTATGGACTGTCTGTTGATTTCATGGTTTTAACTGTTTGTTGCATTATACTTGCGTTACATATTTTAAGCAGTCTGCTATTTTAGGTTAGCTACACATTTTTTCCCTTCAGATTTTTCAGATTTTTATTATTCATTTTACCAGACTTCTGATTAAAACATCCTTTATACAGTAAATTTACCTTCTTCTAGATTTCTTATTTTCCTCCTGGCCTCTTGATTCTTTTTTCCTTCTTGATGATAAAATGATGTAAGAATTGCCCTTAAAGTGTATTTAAGACTGTGTGTTTAGATCTATCTAACGATACCCATTCATTTTTGCATAATGTGCTCTTGTTTATTTTCATATTTTTCTCAGAATAAGGAATTCGTTTGCCGAGGACATGACTATGAAAGACTGGAGGCCTTCCAGCAGCGAATGTTGAATGAGTTCCCACATGCTATTGCTATGCAACATGCAAATCAACCAGATGAGACTATCTTTCAGGCAGAAGCACAGTGTATCCACATAATGACAAACCCATGCTACTTAGTTGTCTTTCATGGTTTTAAAAAATGTAGGTACCCCTATAACCAATTTCAAGAACTATCAGCTCCCACTTAAATAAATGGTGGGTAAGAAAAAATCTCCTGCAATTTGTCCCACTCACTCTGTTTTGTTCAGACTTATTTTTACATAATTGTCGGTTTCATTTAAAAATTCCTCGATTATTAAGATTCTTACTTCAACCAAAAATGCTCATGGAACTCTCATAGCTTTGACAATGGTATGTCAGTTCAAATTACAATAACTCAAGTTCTTACAATAAAATATAATGCTGGAATGGCATGACATCCAGTATATAAGAATATATTCAATTAAATCCTTTTATTCCACGTACTATTCCATGTAAGTATCTCTATTTCTCATTCTTTTTTCTTCTTTATATAAGAGATTTCAACAAAATAATACAAAAAAGTCCCAAATCATCAAAAATGTCTGAAGTTCATTTCCGAAGCCATTAATTTTGTAGAAGCATTTAATGATACAAACTTTGAAAAGAATTTTTATTCTGTCAAATCTCAGGAGAAAATGTGCTTTGCTAATTTCAGTGATGTGGAACAGCCTTAACTCTTTACATACAGACTTGCAGATCTATGCTGTGACACCAATCCCAGAAAATCAAGAAGTCCTGCAGAGAGATGGCATTCCAGATAACATCAAGAGTTTTTACAAAGTAAATCACATTTGGCGATTCCGATATGACAGGCCATTTCACAAAGGTACCAAGGACAAGGAGAATGAGTTCAAGGTAGAGTACCATGCACTTTCCCAAAGTAGTAGACCTAAGGATTTATTTGAAACATAATTACAGCTGTGTTATTGAACTGAGTGTGTTCTGACAAATTCTCTAAAGGAAACAGTAGGTCAAAGTTGACTCTTCTACTCTTCATTTTAGTTAAAATTCCTGTAATATGTAGGAGCTGAAAGGTCTTTTTGTATACGACGACAGGGGAGCAAAAAGTACCTGTTCATTTTTTACTTTGATGATACATCGAAGGTAGAACTGCAGAGAGCAGAGCAGCCTCCTCCAGAGAAGCTTATGAGGCAGATGGGTAAACATTGCTAAGTTACTCTTCTGTGGTATGGATAGGATTATCAAAAATTCCCTCTACTGAGAGCAGGGGAAAGACGGTTTTGACTAAAATACAGCATAATGTTCCAATCCTGTGACAGAAAAACTGAAAACTACTTCTGAACTGACAGCTTGTCTCGGAGAAGAGCAAAAGTCTCTTCCCTGACATGTAAACGACTTCTGTTCCTCCTAATAAAAATATCAGACTGGAAATTAATCTTTTTTTTTTTGGTGAAATTTTAATTCTGATCCACTAGACATGCTTACATCCTGACCTAGAGCATATTCTAGTATTCAGACCCATAATTATGTCCTTACATAGTTGGAGAAAAGAACTGTAAGGGTAAAAAAATCAGCTAAAGTAAATCTATTGTCCTCTAATTAAAGATTAGGGCCTTAGTTTGATTGTATAGCTTGTATGTATTTTATGTAAGATCTGTACTATGTGTTGAGTTAACCATTTACTTGACTGTCATTTCATAAGACTCTTGCACTAAGTACTTAATATTATTACATTGAAGTATCTCATCACCCATGCATTTTGGAATCCCAAAATAGGACTTCACAAGGAGAGCTCTGAGTTGGTCTGCTCTGAACTCACTCTCTTCTCAGTTATTATCTAAGAAAGGAAACATCAAAATGCTAGTTTAGTCATGAGTGACTTTTGGAGATGAAGGGACAATATATAATGCAGAATAATATCATGTGTGTAAGAGTAGAGAAGCAGCAGAAATTACTGTTTACTAGTCGGGAATCATAGAAAGTACCGAGAAATGTTAAAGTCGTAGGCTTCTGGGATGGACGTATCAGTAGATTCTTGGATATTAATGCTTTTTTTTTTTTTTTTTTTTTTTTTTTTTTTAATGTATGCTGTTTGTTAAGTGGATGTATTTACAAAGAAAGCTGTGAATAGTCAAGAAAATTCCAGAGGTAAATTAGGGAAATAAATTGATTTTGTGTATTGTAGAGCCTATGGGTAGAGAGAACTACACTGATCTTGGTGCAGAGTTTACCTGGAATCTCTCGTTGGTTTGAAGTGGAAAAACGTGAAGTAGTGAGTATGAAACTGATTACATGTATTGTGTTGCTTTACTGCTGCATCCATAGCTTATTGGAAAACAACCTTAAGATTAATTGCCCAGATGTAATTTATTTGTGCAAGTTTGGAAGCTGACTACGACAAAATTATTTACAAAGTATTTTGAGTCGTCCATTTTCTCTTATCCTATAAAGTATTACAAAGAAACCAGATTTATGGTTCATTTAAACAGGCGAGGAAAAAAGAAGCTGAGAACAATAATGGGCAGTCAGACCCCAATAAAAGGCAGTAGTTATTGTGAACAAATTACTTCTTTCAGCATAAAATTTAATACTTAGAATATCTGTAGTTTAATGTGTCTTTCAGCATTCCTGGAATGTAAGTATTCTCCATTCCCTGTACTATATATAATAAATGCCATGTGGGTATATCTCTGTTTCTACATAAAGCTCCGTTGAAGTTGTCAGTTCTCGGCATGGGCGCGGAAGAATGCCTATGCAGGATCTTGTAGCAATAGGATCTAATGTAGCAATCTTTTACTGACACATTGTAATTTCTTCTCATTCCTTGTTTTATTTCTTAGAAAATCCTTAACTACTTTCCAAATGTATTTTAAGGAGCGCTCGTAGAATAAAAATCTCTAAAAAATCGGTCAGTTGTTGAGCCAGGGAACATAAAATCTGTAATTTTTCCCCTTCCTATTGAAGCTAATCTTAACAATAATCCCAGTAATTATAGGATTACAGTTGTAAAACTGAACTGTCTTTCAGAAAACAAAAAAGTAATTTAGTAAAAAAAAAAAAAAAAAAAAAAAAAAAAAAGCGTGCAACACAAAATTTTGTTAGTTGACTTCCACAAAGACCTTACTATGTTAGCATGACCCCAAACTAATGATTACATGGAAATTGGAATATACAAGAACCACCTCAGTTACTGTGTTACCATTATAGACACCATTTCCAACAGCTAGCTCTCATATTTTTTTTTCTGGGCATGTACTGGACTATGACTCAGATTTGTGCTTTAATGTTTTGGTAAGTTCTGCCAACTACAGGCCCTCTTCCCATCTCTGCTTTTTGCTTTTCCTGCAGTTCATGCCAACAGTGAGTAAAGCTTCCTCACACTCTGGAAGACGGGCACATCCTGTTCAGTAATTGCCCTTGACTGTAACTTGATTGTCATCTAAGCCTACATTCCAGCTTCTCAATATCATCTAGCTGTTGACTATATTATACGTTGGGTATGGGAACTAGCCCACCCATACTTAAGCTTTGCTCTGTGTTCTTAAGTGCAATGAACACTCCCTGACCTCCCCCCTAATTAGGTAGTTACCAAGGGCAATTCACAAAAATTCCCAAATCCCAAGTTTCACCACATGCTGAAGTATGTGTTTTGTAGCAGGTGCTCAGCAATCTCCCAAGGTCAGATAATTAACCTGCTAGAGGGTTCTTTGCCTTGGCCCTTGATTATGTGATGTCTCTCTGTTCAGATATTATACAGTTGAAAAACAAATCTTTCTGTCCCATTACGCTACAACATAGAATAATGTTATTTTCAGGTTTAGAATTCAACAAAAAAATTACCTTTAATATCATTCATCTTTTAACTGATTTTCCTCACTCCCCTTCCAGGTGGAAATGAGTCCCCTTGAAAATGCCATTGAAGTCTTAGAAAATAAGAACCAGCAACTGAGAACACTGATCAGTCAGTGTCAAACTCGACAGATGCAAAACATTAACCCTCTCACAATGTGTCTAAATGGGGTCATTGATGCTGCAGTTAATGGTGGTGTTACTAGATACCAAGAGGTGAGCAATTTATTTTGTGTTTATTAAAAGCCTGTTACAAGACTGTTTGTTTCTCTGGACTGATAAATTCCATATGAATTGAGGATAGAAACTATTTTAAATTATACATTTAATTACAGTTATGTTGCAGTTTAGGTGTGAGCTGATGTTAAATGTATATAGCTTTATGGGAACAACTGTTTTGCTGCAGATAATCTCATAAACACATTCCAGTGATGAGAATATTCACATTCACCTTTTATTCTTTAGTGGTTAGTGCTTTTCTTTACCGTGACCTTTCGTTAGTAGTCAGTTCTAACTATATTGCTGTAATATATACACCCCATCCCAAGTGAGGACATACTTCTGGCTGACCAGCACATTTCGTTTTGTGAGATGATGTTCTGATTTAAGAGAAATAGTTCATAGCAACAAACATATATATCTCATGGAGTCATGTTTTTTTTATATCTTCATTCATCTTTCTATATTCTAGAGGAGAACTGTTTTCTGGAAAAATCTAGTGAGCCGTAACTGCTATACATGTAAAATATCCAAACTTCTATCTCAGTGCTAGATTTGTCCCCAGAAGCTGTGCCTGGTTATCATAATCTCTGAATCATCTTAAGAAAAGAAAAGCTTAAACGTTTGGGATGATATATTTTCACAAAGTAATGTGAGATTTTGAAACAGCAATAAAAAGAAAGGAGGGCTATTTTTCTCAGCCTACTCTGATCTCCTGGTTTTTCACAGTAGTCTTTAGAAATATTTGAATGAGCCACTTGTGCCTTTTCCACTGAAAATTTCAAGTTGAATAACCACCCACTCGTCTTAAAGGCTGTAAAATTTGTTGTTCATTAAACAGAGGTAAATTTGATAAAGCTGCATTTACAAGAGATTTGATTCTGCTATAGTGTCAGAAACTGTCATTAATACTGCAGCATTTATGAAAGCTGTGGTGTAAGGTAAAGCAATACAATGTTTGGTGTCTCCCAGCTGCCTTTAAAGAAAAAGGTCAACAAAGCTTATTTAGCAAAACAAGGCACCACAAATGGAGTTGCTGGAGCAATATAGACGTGTCAGAGATATGTCTGGTTGGAATTAGCAGTATAGATGAGTTTCATCTGAGCTGGCTAGGTGTCTCTGTTAGCAGTATAGATAAGTTTCATCTGAGCTGGCTAGGTGTCTCTGTGTAGTTCTCCATTACTCGTTAGCATATTGAAGGTCCTACCTCATTCCATTCTTTTTACTGTTCTTAGCTGCAATTCTTGGTCTCCTAGATAGTCTTCATCTGTAGCTTTTTATTCCTTTTTGTTCTGCATCCACCCCTCTCTCCTCCTCTTTGGCTGTATATCTATGATAGGACATTACAACATGTATGTTTCACCAAGCATATGGTCTTGAGGTAAGTATGACCATGTCTTTACAGATGCTTTATTTCCCTTTTGGCAACTTTCCCAGCTTTAAAAGTAAAAGATCCAGCAAATAATCCCTTTTGGTCCTGCTGCCTTCTTGATTCTGCTTTTTTTCTTCCCCATCTTTTCTCCTGATAGGATAAAAAGGGGTCGTCTCTAACTATGCAGTAATTTGGCTGATATTACGTCTGTTAGAGCTACCCTTTCATTCACTGTTTTTAGTACAGAAATACATCCCAGGAAAATCTAGAGAAGTGATAGCTCTTATGCAATATCTTTCTGTATGCTGTATGCTAAAAAGCATGAAGTGTGTTTTGTGCCCGTTAACTAACACCTCCCACATTGCACTTTATATTATAACATATTTTTCTTTTAATTCCTTTGCATGTGCTTGGAACTGAGCAGAAGCACTTTCATTTTTAATTATTGGAAACCACAGGCTCCAAGACTTACTGGGTTTAGTTGAATTCTGATTGTTTATTTCCTCTCAAAGTCCTGGGGATTTTGCTTAAAGTTAAATTATTACATCTCTGATTCATACTACCGTTCTTGCAGTTCTGTATAAATCTCAGCCCAAAACTACTGGGACACCACCTGCTCAGTATTGAAAACACATCAAGATTTTTAGACGAGGGGGAAAAAAAGCAGCTGTCAGAAGTTTGGGATTTGAGAATTTAGCAAGCAGTATCAGAGGGCTCCTTTTTGCAGTTTAAACCTATAAGGCTTCATATTGACTTATCTGCAGTGAGAGAGCCGTGTAAAATAAATATTCTTCAGCATTTTCTAGACAGGTCTCATGAGTTGCCACAGCATGAAATTTTGGAACTGTCAGAGGAAGGGGTATATTAATCTCCAGCTCCACTGTTGCCTGTATTTACTAATCATTATGCACAGCAAAAAATTTAATAGCTGAAGTTGGTTGGAGGGCCTTGTAAGGGCTGTATGAGTGAATCACTAAGACAAATGGGAAACACAGCACAAAGCAGCCACTGTTATCCTGTCAACTCTGTGGTGAGAAAACTGTGTATGTGAACGGAGATCTTTTGTGACAAATGCACTTCTGAGAATGTCTGTAAATCTCTCAAATGAGCTGCTGCTTATTTTCTTTATAGAATAATGCTAAGCAGAGTTGTAAATTCAGTGCAGTCCCCTTGTGGGATAGGATAGGTGCCGTGCAAAGTAAGACACAAGTGTTAACAAATAGGTGATTGCTATGTCCAGGCCATGGCTGGTAGATAAAAATGACTTCAGGGTATTACGGCTGGTACAATTAGAGCACTAGAAGTGGGATGGAAAGTCATGTAAGCTCATGAACACACTCATGTATTGTTTGTCAGATGCTCCTGAAGTGAAAAGGTGTGGCTTTCAGAAATCAATGTCATTATGAGTTCCTTCAAATATTAATTATAAGAGTGTATAAGTTACTGTGAGAAATGCTCTCACAATACTGGCATGGTTTTGATACATGTAGTAGCTTACAGTTCTGTGCTGCTTTTATGGTATGTTTGTGTTCAAGTGATAGCAAACCTCCTAGTATGAAAAGGCTTGTGGTCTAACTCTTTGCAATTATTTGAAACTCCTAGTTCACAGTCAGTGGGAGAGATGTATTTAGTTCAGGTGACCTGTGTTTCATTTTGTCTGTGATTTGCCAGTTTCCAGATTTCATTCCAGGTCTGTCCAGAATATTGAACAACTGGTTGAATTCCACTTCAAGAATGGCTCCTTTTATGTATCCATACTCTCCATCAATGCAGAAATGAATAATTACTTGTTTAGCCTTGCAAAAAGAGCTTTTGTTTCACAAATACCATGAAAAAACTGCTGGTTAAAAAAACAAAAAAAACAAAAAACAAGAAACAAGAAACAAATAACAAAAAAACAACAAACAAGATTTGTTTCTATTTGCTTTATTATTTTGTGATATGTTTTTGTTGCTGTTGTTTTCCTTTAGGCATTCTTTATCAAAGAATATGTTTTGAACCATCCAGAAGATGGAGAGAAGATTACACGCTTGAGGGAGCTGATGCTTGAGCAGGTAAAGTGGGGAAAAACCCTGGCTAGGTCACCAAAATAAAGTACAAAATTTCAGAGGTTACAGAATCACGGAATTGTAGGGGTTGGTAGGGACCTCCAGAGATCATCGAGTCCAACCCGCCTGCCAAAGTAAGCTCGCTACATCAGGTTGCACAGGTTACTAACTGCTTAGTGGTCTTCAGTATTTTATGAATTAGTTTGCAAATAGACGGCAGCTTCGTATATAAGCAGGTTTCCAGGCCATGTTAATATATTCTCCCTAGTTCTTTCTGTCCCTCTTTAGCATTTCAAACTATTATAAATCAAGAGTTGAACAAGAGGTGCATTTTTGTACGGTGCTGATCATGTGCAAATATTTGCACGATGTATTTTAGTACTACTACAGAATAAACAGTGTTCTCAGCAAATGGTTTGGCTTAAACAAATATTTGTACATTGCATTTTATCACTAGGACAGAACAAACGTCATTTTTACTATAGTGTTTAGTATATGAGGACACACACACTCAGTGGAAGATATCTAAGAACAGTAATAACGATCGCCCGTCTGGTTAGGCACTAAAATAAACACCAGGTGATATAATCACAGAATTGAGTTTTTTATGCACTAAATAATTATTCTGTTATTTCTTCATTTTCCTATTTATTGTAGCCCTGATATCATGAATATTCACATAGAATTTGCTACCAAAAATTTTTAAATTAAAAATAAATGAACTGTGTATGACTTGATGGAAGTCGCAGGTTCTAGAATTTGGTTATGTTATAAAACAGTTGCTGTGTTGCTTAATTATTATTTATTTTAATCTTTGTTTATATTTGTTTCAGCAAAGCAAGATGATTATAAAATTATCCCTAGATATTAATTTGCTTATGCAGTAAGCCAAATGATTAAACTTAAAATAGTCTCTTTTAAAGGGAAGATGAATAAACCAAATATATGCAAGTTAGAAACTGAAGGAAAAGATTTAGAACTTTTCACTGGTAGAGACAAAAGGAGAATGTTTCCATCTTCTGTATCCCTCAGAAAATGCCAGGGTGCAGAGACATTGTAATTCGGTCTAAGTATACAGATTACTGGCAGACCATCCAAGAGGGTAATTGTGCATAAGAAGGCTGGAAATGCTGAAACAAATTATTTTCATCAATTTATCAAACCATCTCAGCTCTTTTAATTGTATTTTACCTATCTGTACTCTATGCAGCATGTTGAAATTTCAAACTTTCTTGCCAGATTAGGATAAAAAGTTCAGAGTATTGGAATTTGGCAAGATGGAAATTCCTTTTTTTTTTTTTTTTTTCTTTGTCAGTGTAGTGATATCTTTTGGTCAGATCAGTTGAAGGCACAGATATTCAGAGTATGAACAAAAGCAGGCTCACTACGCTCATTTTAATTTAGGTAATATATATTTATATTACATTGCAGTGTTTTTCAAGTTACGGGTTAATATCACTAACTCTTTTAATTTATAATTCAGAGGTTATCGATTCATATAATCATAGAACCACCCAACCCCCTGCTGTAGGCGGGGTTGCCCAGGTAAAATGAGAAGAAGCACAAACCCTCTTGTGTGTCACTGATTTTTGTCTTGGACTTTTCAGTCTGCTTTGATTACAGGTCTCTCAGGGGTGCAAACAAATTGTATTAATATGCATTCTAGTGTTCGGGGGTTTTTTTGTTGTTCGGTTGGATTCATAAGATATTTTTGGGGTTGTTCAAAAGATAGAAGTGTAAAGAAAAGATATCTAAAATGTATTTTTTCTTCTTTTTCTTCCTGACTCTCCTACAGGCCCAAATTCTGGAGTTTGGCTTAGCTGTTCATGAGAAGTTTGTGCCCCAGGACATGAGGCCTTTACACAAAAAGCTGGTGGATCAGTTCTTTGTGATGAAGTCTAGCTTGGGAATACAGGTATATGAGCAGGTGCACAGATGAACCAGAAGACAGTCTAGCTGCAGTAACAGTGGTTAATTTTCCTAAGCAACAAATAGTGACATCTTTTGGTTGTTTGTCCACATTACACCTTACAGAATTACAGTATCGCAGAGCATAGGGAAAGTTAACAAACTTTCCATGCAGTGCAGAGAAAAATCACAGAATCCTAGAATCCTTAGAATTGGAAGGAGCCATTAAAGGTCATCTAGTCCAACTCCCCTGCACTGAAGAGGTGGACCTACAGCTAGAAAATCATATTTGACCACAGGGAAAGTATCATCAGCAAAAAGTTAAAATATTTTTTTTTTTCTAATGATGGGGCTAGCCTAAAATCATAGAATGGTTTGTATTGGAAGGGACCTTCAAAACCATTCAGTTCCAAACCTTCTGACTGAAGAATTTCTTCCTAACACCTAACCTGAATCTCCCTTGTCCTATTACTATTAGACCATGTGAAAAGTTGGCCTCCTTTGTGCTTATAAGCTCCCTCTAAGTACTGGAAGGCCACAATGAGGTCTCCCTGGAGTCTTCTTTTCTCCAGGCTGAACAAGCCCAGCTCCCTCAACCTTTCTTCTGGAGAGGTGCTCCAGCCCTCTGATCATCTTCGTGGCCTCTGCATTTCTTGTGCTGAAGGCCTCAGACCTGAACACAGTACTACTCCAGCTGGGACTTCATGAGGGCAGAGCAGAAGGGGACAGTCACCTCCCTTGCCTTGCTGGCCACCCCTCTTTTGATATGGTTGGCCCTCTGAGCTGCAAGAGCACACTGCTGGCTCATGTACAGCTTTTCACCCACCAGGCCCCTCAAGTCATTCTTAGCAAGGTATAATGTAGATATATCTACTCAATTAAACGTTCATTTCAATTAATCTTCTTTTAACAACTTGCAGGAATATTCTGCCTGTGTACAAGCTAGCCCTATCCATTTTCCAAATGGAAGTCCTCGTGTGTGTCGAAACTCAGTACCTGTTTCTATGAGTCCAGATGGTGCTCGGGTAATACCGAGACGCAGGCAAGTTAAATTACTGGAAATTGATAGATTTTGTTACTTGTGGAAGATGATCCATAGAATATTTGTATTGTGTGTGTGCTTTCTCTAAGGTCAGTCTGAAGTATCTTCAGGTACGAATGTCTGCTTTTGTCTCTCTTTTCCCTCTTCTTCCTCTTTAGAAAATTTAGATTAGATTGTGGAGATCAATAGCATGTATTGTTTTCACATAAAAAAAAAAATTATAATTGACAACTAAAGTGAATCATTTTGTATTTCATTATTTTTTAAAATAGTCCTTTGAGTTACCCAGCTGTCAATCGGTATTCATCCTCATCACTGTCATCCCAAGCTTCTGCTGAAGTCAGCAATATCACTGGGCAGTCAGAAAGCTCCGATGAAGTTTTTAACATGCAGGTACGAATTACTGTCATTTTTCAAACTACTTTTTCTTTCTTGTGAAGTTATTTACTAACTTAATACTTCTATTAGTTCATTCAGAAATCTAAAAGTTACTGCTGCTACATTTTAAAAACAATTATCTACATGGGCTGGTAGCCTCCCTGACATACAAAGAACAATTCTTATGTAACAGTTCCTTCCAAACTTTGAGTAAGAATTTTTGAGAAATTCAGTGTACTATGCAAAATTATCTGACTTTACCTAGACTTTTCTATTCAGTAATCATAGTGATGTAATTATGTTAATATATTAACTGTATTTCTATTTGATGCTGTACTAAATCTTTTTGTGTGGTTACATTAATGTTCTTTACACTGTTTTGCTGAAAAATCACTAACAAATCATTAGTTCTTTGTTTTACAGTAAAAAAAAACGTTTGGGTGAAATATATTAAAAATTTTTCTTTTCAAACTAATAAGTATGATGTGGTAACAACACAAACTTTTCCATACACAGCCTAGTCCGTCTACCTCAAGCTTGAGCTCTACTCATTCTGCTTCACCTAATGTGACCAGTTCTGCTCCATCCAGTGCAAGAGGTCAGTGCTCCTGTGGTAAACTGAACTAAATGGTTCTTGATCTGTTTCGCAGCCGAATCCTTAAATTATTTATTTATTTATTTATGTATTTTAAAGAATGAGCATTAGTAGTGGCTGAGGATTTCTTTGTCATAAATAGTCTTATAGAATTGAGGTGACTGAATTTCAGTGTGTGAATCACTTGACACATTTATGTTCTAGCCTCTCCTCTGTTATCTGACAAACATAAGCATTCCCGAGAAAACTCTTGCCTGTCCCCCAGAGAGCGACCCTGCAGTGCCATCTACCCTACTTCTTTGGAAGCCTCACAGGTAGGAAGATAACTTCTTAACTCTAGTTAAGAAGATGCTAAAGGCACTTGTTGAACTTCGAGCAGTTTCACTGTCTGCTCCGTGCTGTTAATTTTCAGCTTTTTTGTTTCTATAAAGAGAAAGCTTCTTAACACACACACACACACACAAAAGAGATGTGAAGAGAATATACTATATTTGATTAAATTTCTGCTTCCTTTTTAAGGTTGAGATCTAGTTTTGATATTTACTCATTGGAGAAAGACCTGCATATCCTGATTGTCTCAAACAGCAGTGTTTGCTCAATCTAGGGAAGAAGAAATCTTCCCTCAGTTTGGTCTGAAATAGATAATCCTAGCCACTGTGAGATCGTAACCCACTCCATGTGGCAATTCCTATTTTCAGTGGAGTTTTGGAAAAGAATGATGTTTTGTTACTCCAGAGGAAAGAATGAGTTGAGTCCTTTTCTTAAAATTACTGGTGCGTAGGTCTGTATAAAATTTGAATCTTTTGAGTTATCTGAAATGCAAGATGGGCTTGGTAAGCTAGGCAGTTTTGAATCTCGATTTCATCTTTTCTTCTGAATGGACCTGTTTTCCTAAAGTGTTTTCCTTTTATATAGATGCTGTTTCAGTCCACAGTGTCACACTATGCACGTCTTGCTGAAGCCGAGAAAGAAGAAAACACAAGTATCCTGTGAAAGGCCCTCTATTCAGCAGTAGCTCTCATTTCCACCAGAAGTTTTGACTCTGATAGAATTTTAGAATTGGATTTCTGGTTTCTCTGCAGTTATTGTATTCTTGTCTCTTTCTTCTTCTGTTATTGAATTGGCTCTTGATTTAACTTTTTCCTCTTTTCTATTGAGGTCCTCGTGCTGTTTTCTAAGGGCTTAAGAATTATTATTAAAGCTGAGCCAGACTTAACAACAGGTGTCAGTAATTGCTTGCTGGTATATCAACTGGGCACTTTCTCACTAGTTGTGGAGACAAACCAACATACAGGAAAGATCAGGAAATGTTCTTTAAATAATGCGGTTTTACAGCTTGCCGCAAAGAAAAATTATCCCATTTTTGCTCCCAGACTGCAAACTCTTGCTTTGCCAAGTGGAATGCGGCTTCTGTTCCCCACTCCACCCGAGATTCGATAAGGGAGGCTGAGGAGCATGTATGCCCAGCCTCCACGCTCTCAGAGACTCGCCTGGCAGCAAAATCTCCCAATTTGTCTCTACCCTCAGTGTCCCAAGAGAGGGTAAGTAGAAAATTATCTTCCTTGTACAGTGAAGCATGTTTCAAAGATGAGAAGGTCTGACAGTTTTAGCCTTATAACCATGAATGAGGATGTATCTTTCTGGGAAAAGGTGCAATTTCTTTCTCTGATGCTCTGTTTTCTGAGCGTTAAAAATGAACTGTGATCAGAAGGCAAGTTCTGATTCTCTGCCTCGTGAGGAAGATGGAAAAAAGAAATCCTCGGGACAATTGCAAGGAGATATATCTTAAGAAATACCTGGAACTCTTACCAGAATTCAGATGGTCAAGCTTTAACTCACGTGCTGTTTTTATTCTGACACAAGGTAGCTTTTACAGTCGTGGTTAGAGATTTACACTACAGTCCAAATTTTTCAAGTCCAAATCCAGCTCTCTCTTTTAAGGAAGTTTGATGGATTGCATAGAACCACACCACAGCAGTACTTCATCTGATCCCTTCATTGAAATTGCTGCTCGAGGTCATCTATGTACAGCTGTGTTTGGTTGTCATCTGTTTGTGACTGCTTTTTGATCTCTGGCTGAGCAGTTCTATGGTGTGTCTCTAGCTCCCCCCATACGCTGAGGGTGAATGTCTCTTGTTGTTGACCGGTTCTTTAGTTTTTGTGCTTTGCTTCTTCTTAATGGAGCTTTTTGGCTTTCATGTTTTTGATTCTTTTGAGTTTCATTAAATATCCTGTGATTGCTCTTGTGCTTCTGTACGGTTTTATATTCCATTGTTTCAATGTCCTCATTTCTCTGTAAATCATGAAGCTTTTTGCCTCTTTTAGCTTCTCCAATTTCAGTTGCTTTTTCAGCTTCTGCTCTTGACCTTCACAACATAAGAGATTTCAGGAACGTCACTACGCTTGCCCACCAGGTTCTAATATACCACAGACTCTCTATGCAGTGAACATTTGATCCAGATGAGGCAGGAATATATGATCACATTTTCTATCAGTAAACATGTAGTTACGCCACCTCAGTTTAATGGTAGCTCTGGGGAAACAGATGATGCCTGATCCAGTATTATTAGTACAGCACAGACAGCAAACCCAGTCTACTCAAAATCTACCAACTCGTTCTCCTGTGAGATGTTTTAAATCAAGTAGGATTGGCTAAGTATCTGTCCCTCATTCTATGACACAGAGCTGCAATGTGTTAGATCCGTGATGATTGCTCTGCAGCAGGATTTGCCATTGTGTGGAACCATAGCATCGTGTCTTGATGACTTGGTGCAGAGCCTCTGTGAACACTGGGAGGAGATAAGAGAATAGAGATTGACAGATTTGGATTTCACATATTGCCTCATTTTCTCTTTAAAAAAAAAATGTGTTCTTGTTTCCTTTGGAATGTACATCTGTATTACTTGTGGGATCAACTATATGTTGTTTGTTCCTGATGTCAAGATAAAACATTGACCCACTGATTATTTGAATGTTGCCAAAAGAAATAATTGGTGGAATTATAAAATCATTTCATAAATTTACCGTGATTATGTTTTAAAATCAATCAAAAAAAAAAAGAAAAAAAGACTGATCAGGTCTTTTCCTGAAGAGGAGCAAGAGCGATACTGGTAGAAAAAAGGTTAGGGTTGGAAATAACACATAATGCTTTTCAAAGATAACAGCAAATCAGTTCCTCCATGTTTTTAGTATTCAGTCAGGTTAACTCAGTCAGATACCTGACTGAGGACTGAGCCTCAATTTGTCATTCAGGGAAAAGGAAACTGTCAGAATTCAGTATGTTATAATCCTCCCACTGATTTCAATGTGTACCGTTTTCAGACTAGAATACACCTTATTTGTGTACATGTTTTTATTCAAGTATTTATGTTCTTAGGTGATGCTTATCACTCTACTTCCAAGTAATCCCTTGTGGTAGCGATAATAACAAAAACATATTTGTTCTCTCAAAGGTTACTCGCATACGACTGCAGTTATGAATAAACCATTCTGTTCTTGATTTACAGAGAATGTTGTTTAATCATATTGGAGATGGTGCTTTGCCACGAAGTGATTCTAATCTGCCTGGCCCTGACAAAGGTGAGTGGAAATTTTGCACCGTACTAACCTTGGTAATCAATGAAAATATAATGCATGTTGTCTTCAGCATATAACATTATCTCTGAGTTTCAAAATATTACATAGGTCTCTCTGAAAGTAGTGCCTCTATTTAATTCCATGGAAACTACAACACATACAAAAAGCACAATAACTCTATTTGATAGAGCAGATTCTCAGCTACAAAACTCTGTGTTTCAATGCAGTCACCGCCCTTACCCAATTCATGTGGGTGAGCTGATAGAGATGCTCTTCATTCTGTGGTGTGACAGCTGTGCATAGCTGCCTGGAAAGTGGCTCGTCTTTCACATCGCTGTCACCGCAGCTGAAATGCACCACCCCACTGCCTCACTGTGCTAAGATCCACTATTAGGTCTCCATAGCTGATCAGCATCAGTGAATGTCAACAATGTCATGTCCTGTCCATAAGATATGACATGCAGAGATCCATGTGCAGTCATCAGTTTTAATGAGAATCTATTCACTACAGTTATCCCCAGGTTTTGGCACATGATTATCACAGAAATACTGGCACACTAACGATTAAATCTGTCCTACTTGCACAGCTAAACGATATGACTTGAGAAGATGGCACACTGAAAATCTGTCTTAAACTGTGGAGCTAAACTGTACAACCTTAAGAAACCAAATTCAATCTCACAATTACTGAACAACTTTATGACTTAATGACTTTACAAGAGCTATGACTTCTAAGAAAGCAAAATAAAAATACACCTCTGCTGCCATCTGTCTCATGGCAAGAAAATGTAATTGGATGTTGGTGAGAAGGTTCAGCCATACCACCAACATTGGCCTCTGATGTTGTGTGCCAACATAATAACATAGGAGGCATTTCTGATGAACTTCTGGAGGCTGGGACAAAAGAAAGCTAAAGAAATGGACAGAGTTCTGAAGTTGTCTGCCTGCAAATCCCCTTGACAAATGTGTTGCTGTACACTTTGGCCTAATTTGAGTAAATAAGAAACCTATGAATGTCAGTAAACAAAGTATTTTCTGTTAGAATTTTTCACATAGGGAAGTTCAATATTGTTGGCAAAGATGTTTTCCAGGATTTTGTTATATGCCCTGTATCCATTATATACTCCGTAATTTCATTAAGTGCTACCCTTTGTTACACCGTGATTTAAGATTACAATAAAATAGATGTATTGAAAACATTTCAAAACTATAACAAGAACTGGCTAGGAATCAGATTTTGTACACTAAGAGCTGATTTGTATAAGTATTTGTACATCCTTTGGTGTAAAATTTTTCACAGAACAAAAAACATGTAATGTGAAAATGTCAAAGCTTTTGTAATGGCCTATGCAGCCAAGTACCCTGTAGAGTTGTTAAGATAAATACTATCTCCCGGAGACTTAAGCACTCCAAAAAAGTAACTGCTTGGGTAACTTGAAAGGAAAGAATGGCTTCTCAATAGATTCAGGAATTTGAAGTACCCAGGCCTGGTGCCAAGTTGTTTTCAGATGAAGGCAAAACCACACATCCAGGTGACAGCTTACAATAAAAAGCAAACAATGAATTGCATGCTCTGACAATAAAAAGGCAAAATGTTCCTCTAGAAAATAGACTGATTATTCTGTGTGCTGTTCTCGGGGTCAATTAACGTGCAATTATACTATACCAATATTGTTACAGCTATAAAACAAATGTTATTTGTACTGTATTTTTTGTGTTAAGTCTTGTATAGAGTAGCACAGTGCCATTCCAGTCCTTCTGAAATACCTTAGCGTTGCTACAATAGCAATAACTGATAACATCACTTAGTGTTTATCTGCAGTACTTTGCTTTTCATTCCATCTTTGTAAATGAGCACAAAGTCCGTCCAGGTGGGTCTCTCCTCACGTGTGTGGTACAAGCAGACAAGAAGGAAACTGTCAAAGCCAGGCATGATCATGTTATTTCCTGAAAAAGCTTTGGATTTGGTGGAAGAGGTTTGGGGTTTTAAAGGTCTCAGGAATTCTTCACCTCCCAGTGTTTGGTTTTTTTTAACTTGTTAGCCCCATTTTTTTTTGTTAATTTTCTCTAGAAGCAGCTCATTCTCTCTTCTCAGGACGTGTAAGAAAAACTGCAGATTTTTAGTTAGTGTTCATGTTCATGTTAAACGCCCTAAATTTCTGTCTGACTTGTTCTTTCCGATAGCAGCGACTGTCTGAAGACATGTAATGATTCAGTTTTAGTATGGAAGCTGTTCCAGGCCTTATGGGGATCATTCAATTAAAGTCTGGGTGTTTGGTAAAAGTAAAACAGATAAACTGAACAGCCAGTTTGAGACATGTCAAGGTGATATTCAGTTTGCATAATCCTGGACCACGTATGCAAACAGCATATATAAATTGTGCTAATCCGTAATAATTTATTCATTTGATTTTCTTCATACACTTTTATTTCTCCCCATTCTCACTCCCTCAATTTTGTGCCCTTCTTTCCACCTTCTTTCAGTTCTGGCAACAAAAGCCTGCTAGCACTGAAGGCTTTCTGAGGGACATTGATCCGAATTTGGCGAGTTCCCATCTCTAGTCCGTTCTGTATATAAAATGAGTTAATGGAAACAGAATATGAATAATCTGTCCTCCTCTGCCTAGAAACTTCTAAATAGGGGTCTGGTACAAAAATAAACTGATAATATTAACAGGCTTCAAGCTTATCTCCCTTTGTGGCTGGATTTGCAGTGCAGCAGTGCGCTATCTCAGCTGCTGTTGTTATCAATGGTCCAAACTGCTGTGCAGCCTCAAACTGACCCAAGGGCCAAATGCACAGGTTAGGCAAACTAGGAGACTGACAGGTGTTACTTAAGAGCCTTTTAAATCCTGATGTAAGCGTGAGAGCTTTTTAGACATGCTGTTAGTTTTCATTCTGTATATTTGTAGCCAAAGAAAGGCAAGTCAGAGAGCCTGAATGTGACAGCTAGAAGTGGTGATGCCTGTGTCAGCTTTTGCATTCTATTCCAGCTGTAAATGCCACTCCCAGCAGCTGGAGCCTGGACAGTGGGAAAGAAGCCAGAAACACACCAGACAGTGGGAAGCTTATATCTCCTCCTGTACCACCAAGACCTGCACAGACGGGTGAGTTAAAGGACGTTTTGGTCTAAACTCCAATCAAAAAATGATTTACTTGAGGGCTTAGATTCTTTCCACTCTGACTAACATTTAACTTTCTGGGCAGGCTAGTTTATTATTTGATTACTGACAAGGAAGGCTGTAGAACTGCATGTATTTTCCTCTCATTAAGCATATTTGTAGCATTCTGTTTGCAGTACTCTGCCTCTTCACTTAATGACTGAGGAATTTCAGACGCTTAATTCGGATACTGGGGCGGATGATCAAATTTAATCTTTTGATCTTACGATAATTAGAGGTTAGCAATTGGAAATGATCGTTAATGAAAAAGAATCTTACTTGCTAGAAAATGCTCAGCAGTCATGGAAGTATGTGATTTCCGTTACTATAACTAATTTGCCCTTCAAAAGACTAATTTCCACGTAAAGAACAGACAGATTAAGTGGTATTATAAATATAATTGTTCTCAAGGGAGTGGAAACTTTCAGAAGTTTCAGCCTTATGCCTCAAAATACATTCTGTGTTGTGTTTTTTCTTATTTGACATTAAAATATGGAATATATTTCTTAGGAAAAAGAGGAGGGAAAAGAGGGAGCAGAAAATACCGTTATTGTTTGATAGGGTATAAATGCATTTACATGATATAAAATTCATTATGGAAGATGGCTGCAGAAATTTCTTACTTTGTTTGTTGTATGGCAAGACAATCCTGAAAAAAAAAGAAACAGAATTTTTACTACTACTTGCAACTACTGAGCAAGTACACAGAGAGAACTAGAGATATTTGTGGGTAGAATGATCTCTTACCTCTTTAGAAGATTTCTTAATGAAAACTGTAATACAAAGACTGCATTGGAATCTTTCTGACTTTACAGCATCACCAGCAAGACACATAGCCTCTGTTTCCCCTTCTCCTGCTGGCAGATCACCAATGAAGGTACTGGCTTTTTGCAAGTCAACCTCCTTTGTGGGACAGATCGTATGTACTGTGGGGTATATCATATGTATTTAATACGTTACTTGAGATTGTATTTTTCTTCCATTGTATTATGCGTTTATTCATTATCTTATGCCTGAGCAAAATTCATTCACAAGAGTAAATAGCCATGACAGTCACAGCAGATCTGAAGGTTTTAAAAACTGCAGGTAAGAAATCTAATCTTCACAGTGTCAGTACTAGACTTCTCACCTATGTGCATAATCAAGCTCTCTTGAGTAAGGGAAAGAATGGAGTGTATGAAATAAAGTTAAGAAGTGTTATCTGATCTACTTGGTCCAGAATGCCATCTCCAACAGTGGAAGAAGGAAATGCCAGTTAAGGAGAACCTGTTGTGCAGCCCATCCCTCTTACTCCTCCAGCATCCAAAGCTGCTCTGTTAGGAGTCTCAGAGGGTAATCCCTGCCCCACTAATTTTAATACTCATTGCCTCTGCAGGGCAATCCGTGGGGGTTGTGTGAGAAACTAGAAATAGTTTGAAGCCTGTCAGTAGGAAACATTAAGCAGAGGCTGTGAATGAACATAGGTTCTTCTCTAACAGTTCTGCACCTGTAGCAAGAGGGGATCCTCTTAGCAGGTTTCATTTCTGTTTCAACGTATTTGAAGATATTGGTGCCCATTTGTTGTGCAACAGCTTATTGGTTAGAAAACTTGACCAGGAAATCTTTGTCTCCAGCAGCACTGCATGGCATCAGTACATAGTCTGCATACTCCAGGAAAACCTTGCTATTGACAGATAGCTTATTAGTCTCAGGGATAACTTCTGCTAACACATGCAAGCTGAGACAGTTGTGCAGTTGGAAATACAGGGGTCAACAACCTAGAAAGACAGCAAATCAAAAGGAGCAAGACTGGTTCTTCAGGCACTGAGGTTAGAGGGCATTCCCATTGAAGAGATTCCTCAGGTACTCAATGCATAATAAATACAATAGATGTGCACATCTCCTGAGGAGGAGGGAATCAACACCCCAAAAACACCTCCTTTCCCCTTGAGGTTCTTAATTATAATTCTGCAGTCATTTTCCTCTTTGTTGTCCCATATACCTGTTAGTTTTCCACTTGTGGCTGCAAAGTGGCTCAGTTTCGACAGAGAGAAATTGTGCTTGCTATCAGGTGCCCTGTAGTCCTGTTACCATGGTACACCTGCTGAAGTGAGCACTGATGCCAAGTTTCTGATCAAATGCTTACTAGAAATCTCTTCAGAGCACTAGGATATTGCACAAAAGGTGACCAACTCTGCCTGTGTTCTTGAATTGATGTTTCCTGGAGGTGTTTAAAACTTGTCCTAACCCTTCCTTCTAAAGGCCCGGGTGGAATTTAAGCATTTTACAGCCAAACTCTGGATTGCTGCTTGAGAGGAGAGGAATGCTGGCCCAGGAAACTTCTGAGAGTTGCTGGATATCACTCCAGGCAGCCATGAACATCCAGACTCCTTTGGCGTCTGGGCTTTTATTCACTATGATGCACAGAGTCTGCAGTGTTGTCAGGAATTAAGTTCTTGCTCCTGCTCAGCTGCTAAATTGAAGCAGGCAGGATTTACATGTATTTGTTTGCGTTCTGAATGTCAAAAGCCAAGCCCCTAATTTTTATCTGTAGTCACTTAATCCAAGTGTCTAGTGCTCTTGGAACTTGAACCAATTACATCATCTACTTGAAAATGTTGACCCTGGATGTTTGTGGGAATAGGAGTGCAGCTGTACTTTCCTTAGACACAGAGGGTTTGAAAATGGAGTGCTTAATATACAGCATCTCCACAATGTGTGAAATATCTTCACCATGCACTGAAGTTGTTGGAAAATTTGCTCTGTTTTTCCTTAGCTCACATGGCTCAGTTTTTAGTCTGTGTTCCAATTGTAATATGCTGCTGTCCTAGTACAAAACCCGCTGATGCAAATGAAGATCTTTCCATTGGTTTCAGTGTGTTGTGGATCCAGTCCTAGTAACTGAGATTATCTCAGTGGAATGAAGTCAGTGCAGCCAGCTCTATACATTTTTCGTCCTCTGCCATCCCTCCCTACCCTTGTTGCACAGCTCACAATTTCATCTAAAGCTGAGCAGCTGGGTGCCAAGCAGTCTAATAAGAATTGGGGTCAGAAATTTGTCTTTGATATGATTTCTCCATCCATTTTTCAGCCTGTGCTTGAGACTGTTAAGTCTAGGTTGTCTGATTGCTCTAGTCACAATTAGGTAAGTTGCCAAACTTTCCTAGCTTATAAGGTGTACTCTAACCTGTTAGAGCAGTAGCTGAACTTGCTCCACTAGAATAGGACTTCTCCGTGGTGGCTTTACTGTCCCTGCCCTCCGCTTTTTGTCAGTGCTGGTGCTGAGCCCTCAGCTCCCTGGCCCTCACCTTCCTACAGACCCTCATGTCTTCACCCTCCTTTGGGCCCTTGTCCCTGGAGCTGTGATGGTGTTTTGTGTCATGCACAGTGGAACAGCGCATCTGAAAATCACCTGGGAGATGGGGTTGGGCCACAGCTAAACCCCATGATGTAAATGCGTTTCTGTTGCATGACCGTGCACTGAAGTTGTGTGAAAAGCTGTGGAAAATGAATGTTGCAGGAGAGACTGCAGCATCAGCATGGAAGGTGGTGCAAGTCCTGTGTTTTGGCATTAGAGGGCAGGACATCACTAGGCACACGCCGCGTGTGGCTACGGATTTCACTTTAAAGAACTGGGGAAGCTGAGAGCTCATTTTAAAGGCTTCCAGATTTTTCCAGATAGTAAGATAACAATTAAATACAGTTTTGCTTCCACTTAAATGAATTACTGGCATGAGCACTGCTGAGGGTATACTTGGGCACTCCTGAAATGAGTTTTTATTGGTTTCTTACTGAATCTTAATTAAAACCGAGATGCAGCGCTACATTTACCGAGCCTCAGAACCTATGCAAGTGCCTCTGTGTGTTTCCAGTCTGAGCACCGGAGTGCCGTCCCCAGTTCAGTGCTGCTAATTTCTTCTCACGCCCTTTCTTTTGAGCAGGGCTCTGTGCAGTCATTCACTCCGTCTCCGGTGGAGTACCATTCCTCGGGGCTCATATCCAACTCCCCGGTGCTGTCGGGGAGCTACAGCAGCGGCATCTCTTCGCTCAGCCGATGCAGCACCTCAGAGACGTCGGGCTTTGAAAGTCAAGGCAGCGAACCACCGGTGACGGTCCAGAGCTACAGCGTTCCAGAGGAGCCCGTGAGGAAGGAAAGCAAAACCCCACCGCCTTACAGTGTGTACGAGCGGACTCTGAAGCGCCCCGTCCCTCTACCTCACAGCCTCTCCATCCCACCCGCCGACCCCCCTGCCCTGCCGCCCAAGCCGCAGCTGGGCCGGCCCAGCAACGCGGAGAGCAGCAGCAGAAGGACTGAGCCGGCCCCGCGGCCCAGGCCATTGCCGCGCAAGGTGTCCCAGCTATGAGGAGCCCTTTGGGATCTGATCGAAAGGAGTTCTTTACCATTTAAGGAATAATATTTTTTAAAAATGGTAAAATGCGTTTAGTTAGGCACTTTAATATTTTGCCCACCTTTCCCTTTCAGTAACTTTTAAATGCTTATTGATGTTATGTTGCACATTTTAAAATGAAATTACTAATTTAGGTTGCCAGATATTATAGGAAGCATGAATGAGAGACTTTTTTTAATGTCATGGTGGTGAATACTGATAAATGCTTTCCTTTGTACTTTATTTTTATTTAAAAATGTAAAGCTAAACCCCTGCAATTCTCATGTGAGCCAGGTAGAAGCTCCTGACAAAAAACGTACTGACGGGGTCTTTACTGATAGAAATAGCAGCACGTGCTCTAACCAAGCAGTCTGTAGGCTCGGGTGTTTCCACAAGTAGGCGGGAAGTCATTTCTCCCATGCAGTGGATGGGTCGGTTGTTTCAAACGTCTGTGGAAGAATGGATACGATGCAAGTTATACTGCAGACAGCTGAGCGAGAATGTGCTTTGGAATTTTTGAAGCAAACACTTGGTTGCTGTTATTTTTAAGATGGTGAGATGCCTGCATTTCATTCAGTGTAGAGCACCTTTCTGCTGCCATTAGTGTATTACCGTACCCAGCGCATCCTTTGCTTTTTGAGGTGCTACTGACCTTTATTATTCCAGTTAGTGTCTTTTCTTTTTGTTGTTTTTTTTTTTGTTTTGTTTTGTTTTGTTTTTTTTAAATAAATTGCTAGTGGGGGTCCTCTGCTGCTTTTGAGAGTTCAACCTAAAATACAGTCAGTGCATTACATGGGTACAAAAAACACATTCATCTAATTTGATTGCTGGAGTCAGCACTGAATCATGCCAGGGCAATACACTAAACACTCAAAGTATGAATGTGAGTTACGAGATATCTATTAAAAGAAAGAATAATAACTCAACAGCGAATTCAGAGTTCCTTAACAGTTTTGTAAAAGCCTAGCAGAAATTCCAAACGGCTCTTTGGATGTGTATGTAGCAGTGCATCAGGTTGGGGTTCGCTTTTTAGGTCGAGTTCATCACCGCCATCTGCTGTAGGAGAACAGTGTTTGGCCTTAGGGTGTACCTTAGTGACTGGCATCTGGAAAGCTAACGCCATGCCAAGCCGTAGGGAAAAAAAAGCACCTTCTGTATGTATTTTTGGTATCCTCTTTCTTTTACTGACCATTTAACACGTGCTTGGGAACAGATGTATGAACTGCATTTTAAATCACACTGTTAAAGAGATTCTCCCTCTTTTGTTGGGAAGCTCATGTTGATTTTAGCTGTGTCTGATAGCTTAACTGGAAGAAAGTGACCACTTTTTATATTCTCTGAAACCTTCAGCAGTTATAAGCTGCTGATGGGGGTTATAGAGGTTTTCTATAATAAATGTTTGAGTATTTTTGTACATAATTGGTAAATTTTAATAAGGAGTGTACCATTATGTGAAAAAGAAGCAAACGGTTGTGTATGCAGTAAGATTGTTATAATTATGCCAAATACTTTATGTATGGAAAAAAGAATATTTGTAAATATGTGCTTTTAACAATAATTCTGCCATATTGACTTTACAGTTTTGAATGTCAGAAAAATTAATATATGTTAAAATATTTATGTTTTAGTGAAAGTATTCATAACTTGAAAAGGAACGTATGAATTTTAGCTTTGTATCTTGCTGATTTCAAAGTCTGAAATTCCTTGAACTAGCTCTCGCTTTCAACTGTAACATTTTTGTGTCTGTAACTACATCATAAAAGGTGCAGAAGGCTCCGTATTTATGCTGGTAGGAAGAGGTAATACTTGGGGTTTAAATAAGGTGTCACAAGTAAGATAACAAAGCCGCTTTTTTTAAAAAAAAAAGAAAAAAAAAGAAAAGAAAAATTATTTTTTCTTTCCCCATCCGGAGGTTAATAGAGGCTGTTAGGTAGTGCTTGAGCACAGTATCAATCAGTGTTATTTGCTCCTGAAGCCATTTTTGTTTCTGGCAGTGAGCAGAGTTGTTGCATTTATCCTTTGCGTGCATTACGGAAGTCAGCTTGGCAGCACATTTCACGTTACGTAGACACTCATGTTGGTTGCTGCATAATGTTAATATTGGAATAAACCGACTTGATTAATCTTTACAGTAAACCTCGTTTTCTACAGAACGAGGGGTTATAATTGTGTTTATCAAGGAGTTCAAGTTCTGACTCTGTCTTGCTAAATCTCCTTACATTTCTGTTGAGTATCTCCTAATAGGCCGGGTTTTCTCCCCGTTTGGATCCTTAATAGCTTTGTGAGACGATGTGGACAGTATTGACCTGCTCTTCTGAACAAGGAGGAATGTAACATTCGCTCTGAGAGTTCACTGTAAATTAACCTGCATGAGCACTCTGTTTTTATAACCATGACGTCGCAAATACTCCGAGTGATAGCAGATGGTATAAAATTGACAGAGTACTCTGAAACTGAGCTGATGCATTTTCTGCTTAGTCAGTTTTGACAAATTGATTCTGTAGATCAGTTTTTCAATCTGATTTCTTATAAAAACGTAGTATGAATTTTTGTTATGTATGTTGCAATACCCAGAGCTTGAAAACCTAATGTAAATAAAGGTCTCGTTTGAATTTTATGCGTTACTCATAAATATAGGTTGATCACTTTCTGGATGACGGTGGGTAATTTAGAAGCTCATAAAAGCAGACCCAGGAAGACAAATGGCTGCTTCTTCTCAATAGCTTGAACGTTAGCCAGCCTATGCGTAACAGCAGAGATGATCGTGCATTTGAATACTGCATTTGAATTGTTGGTATCTCTGTGATCCAAGAAGCAGCTTCAGCCACACCTGCCTGGCCTGTCAGCGGTGCAGTCCAGGCCCATCTTCTGATGAGTTAACGCTCCTGTGCTGAGTGAACTCAGTTACCATGGTCTCAAGCCATAGCCTGTGTCCTGAGAGAAGCTAAAGTTTGTGATAATCAGGGTGTTGGGGGTGGTGCAGATAAGGCCCCGCTCATGTGGAACAGGCAGTAGTTATGTGCAAATCCCCTTTGTCCTGCTGTCCTGCTTGCTGGTCTGCATACTCACAGAGTGTCGGCATTTCAAAAAGCCCAGTGACTGGGCAGACTCCTGTAGGCAGTAGTCAGTGCCTGGGGTGTACGTGGTGAAAAGCATCTTGTTTTGAGTGTAATTGAATCACACAGAATCACAGAATTGTAGGGGTTGGAAGGGACCTCCAGAGATCATCGAGTCCAACCCCCCTGCCAAAGCAGGTTCCCTACAGCAGGTCGCACAGGTAGGCGTCCAGGCGGGTCTTGAATATCTCCAGAGAAGGAGACTCCACAACCCCCCTGGGCAGCCTGTTCCAGTGCTCCGTCACCCTCACCGTAAAGAAGTTCTTGCGCACATTCGTGCGGAACTTCCTATGCCCTAGCTTCATCCCATTTCCCCTTGTCCTGTCCCCACGCACTACTGAAAAGAGTCCAGCTTCACCACTATGACCACCACACCTCAGGTATTTATAAACCTGGATCAAATCCCCTCTCAGCCTTCTTTTCTCAAGGCTAAACAGACCCAGTTCACTTAGTCGTTCGACTAAGTAATTGAGTGTAACTGTGCTTGTACCGGTCACCCAAAACCAAAGCAGAGCCCCAACAGGCCCCTGCTGGAGGGCACAGCCTTCGGTTGGGACGCAGTGCAAGAGCGCTCTGCCTGGAGCCCATCAGATCCTGACCTTCAACCACTCTGTGCCAAATTGTGTAAGAGAAAGCCCTTTCTGTATTTATTTAATGTCTTTCTCTTCTCCCTGTAGTGTTAATTCAGCTTCTGACATGTTTCATGTAGGCTTCTTTGGTGATGAGTTGCTTTGACTGACTACTAAAAACTCTTGTGATGAAGCTGCACAAATTTGCAACCCTTAGGAATAGGGAAGGTTTAGAGCTGCTTACCTCATGTGTGCTCCACGCATCAGGATGCAGAAACTCTTCCTAAGTCATAAAATAAAGCTGCTGAAGGAAGAATGTTTTTAATTGGATTGTTTGGTAAGGAGCTGGGTGTGCTTGTAACGTGTGCTTGTGTTTTCACTCTCCCAGGAAGAATAATAGTGAAAGAAATAGACATTGGAGCATCCAATCTATTTCTTTCAGGTCTTGTGGCATGGTTTCATACCAGCCTAACTGCTGGCTAAGCTGTAGGGAGCCATAGGGAGGCTGGAAGTCCTGACAAAATGGTTTTTTATTTTACAAAGGTAAATTTTTTTTTCCTATAGCTTTACCAGAGGAAAGATGCCGGAGCACAGAGAACACTGCAGTGAGTTATAAGGGAGAAGAACTTCTAAACCCAAAACCCTGCACTTTTTAAAAATAGTTCCCTGGTTTTTGTAGACAGTTGTTTTCTTACCCCATTGTGCATAGCTGATGAGTGTGAACAACGAACACAACAAACAGAATTTTAGGGAGCAAACTGATGTCCAAATTTGATCGGAAATAGCTGCTCTGATAGCTCATAAGCTGCTGGGATTCCTATTTATATTTAAATGTTTACATCAGTCATTTACTATTGGTACTCCATCCACTACTGTATTTCAATTTGTTCCATTTGTTTTGAAATGACTTTACAGAGGGATTCTCTGCATTGCATTCTTGCTTATTTGTGCGAGACTGCTATAGCTGCTGTTTATCCCTGGCCTCTCTGACCTCCCTTGAAGTGTTTCCTCTTGCTTTCCAAAAGAAAAGCCAACATCAAGGAGCTGCTTCCACCTCTGCCGCGAGCAATGTTCCAGCACAGGCACCTGTCTGCTCCCGGGGGGATGTCCGCGCCCTCAGAACAGGGCTGTGGTGGGCAATGCCTGGGGAGCACCTCTGGGAATCTGCAGTCACCAGCTCGGTGACAGCTCAAGGACAGGGACTAAACAACTTAATAAACTGAGGAGGGGTGGTGTAGGTAATGTCCTGCAGGAACTAAGCCTTGCTCAGGAATGAAACTCAGTGCCAGGTGCCCTTCCTCATGGGGGAATCCCTTGCTTCATTTCCCGTTCCTCTTCAATTCACACAAAAAATATTCTAGGTAGATACACTACTACTGTTTTTAAAGAGGGTCACTGAGCATGAGATAAGGAACAACATGCTCCTTTAGTGCAGGGAACAGGGAAATGCTAAACATACACCCTTCAAACCTTCACTGAACTGGGACCATTGTCTCCGGGCCAGCAGTGCCCAGTGGGTGTGCGCTGCCAAATGGTTTGTTCTTATCCACTGAATGTACTCAGGCAGAGCCAAAGAGGGGAGTGCTGTAGGGCCAGCTGTACACACCAACCTCAGTCCTGGTTCCATTTCTGCCATCTGGTGCAGGAAGCGGGTTGGCTGCCTGTTGCTCCCTGAGCAGCTTGGCCACCGTGCTGATGCTGAGACGTTCAGCTGTCCTTTAAATATGGTGCTGTGGTGAGGATGTGATACAATACACCCTAAGATGCACGCAAAGGCTCATATCAGCGTTGTCAGAAATTAGCTTGAGTCCAGGAGGAGCTTGGTGACAGCAGCTGGTATGGACCGAATTGTGCTCTCACCTGAAGAAGGTAAAAGTCTAATGCTAACCGCTGACTGCAATACACTTCACAGTGAACAAAACACATCAATAAACTCAGCTATTTCTTTTCAGATAGTGAATGAGGAGATGGAACAACAAATATCACCATGCTGCGCTCTTCCCAGGCCATTAAGGATAGCAAAGGAAGATTGTGCACGCTGGGCAGGGGCTTTTTGTGCTGCCAAAGAAAGCGTTGGTGCATCGGCAGCCCCCCTCCAAGCCCTGCCTCGGAGCTGAGGTGCATCCGTCAATAGCCCTAAAGCTACAGCACGGTGAGATTTTGTAGCTGTGAAACCTGAGCTGCATAGTGATAAGCAGACTGGGCCTGTAGGGGAGCAGGCAGGGAGAAAAGGAGAAAAGTGTTTTTCAGGTCACAAAGATCCATTTTTCACTTCTGGAACGCTGCTGCTTACTGAGGAGTGCTGGGCTTTTACCATATACTTTAATGTTTTTTTCTCCTCTGTGTGAAATAATGCTTGAGGGTTGTTTTCTCTGTGTAGCTTTGAATGATGTTGTTGTTCTGCTGTATCTGCAGAGGATGGGGTTTTTGTTGTTTTGGGTTTGCTTTTTTTTTTTTTTTTTGCCTTTTTTTTCTCCTCGATTCTTTGCAGAGAAACAGAAGGACAGAATAAAGAACAAAAATGGTGCTCGGTGCTAAGTTGTCTTTCAGCTGTGGTGGCTGCATTCTCTGGCTGGCCCTTGATCCCAAGCCTTCGAGGGGTAACAAGCAGCCATAAATTGTGAATTTGTTCCTTGTTTGAATATATATTACAAAGAGAAGAAGAGAGCTGATAGGGTTGCGGACAGCAGACTGGTTACGAATGGCACCAAGCACCTGTGGCACGTGCAGTGACCACCTCTGGGATAAATCAGCTTCCCAGCTGGCATGGGTGGCACAGCTGTGAGCGCCTGCAGGAGCCCCACCTGCCTGCAGGCGCTCCCCGCATGCAAGGGCAAAACAATGGGTGAGCCCCATTCTGCTGGGCAAAGTGTGCTTCTGAGTGTGCTTCTGCCATGGCGTGTGAATGATAAACTGCAGGGAGCTGCAGCACCATAAAGAACACAGAAACAGAATGACAAATTCTAAGTCACTGTGTTCCTTTGGTATTATTGTTCCTGTGAAAATGGTCTGGGAAAAGCAAATAATAATGGTCTGGAAAAAGAAATAATAACCCTACCCTTACTTAGCTTGAGAACTTGGGAAACTTGGGAGATTCTGTGAATTCTCTTACTGAGCCCTTTCTGTCTCAGTGCTGTTTCTGCTGAATGAAAAAGGCATTATCAGCCCATCTTGCAGGCGCAGCTCTTGGCATGGTGCTGGCCAAGCGCGGGTGCAGTGGGGTTCCACGCCATCAGTCCCTGCTGCCCGCAAGCAGGGTGCATCCCACACTGAGCACCAGAACAGCAACGGGCCTGGGGTGCCCTGGGAGCAACAGCAGCAGTGACACAGATGGCAGGGTCAGCTGTCAGCCACACTTACCTCACTGAACACTTCACATGGACTGTCAGGTAACAATAAAAAAGACATCTGGCAGACACTCCACCTGCTCGTAACTGATCATCACTAATAAACCTGTTCCAGAATGCGCTGCCAACATCTCAGCTATGACCACATAACTCAAGGTAATTAGCAAATGGCAATTGCTGAAATGAGTTGCTTTCATTGGCCGAGTGAAGGAACCAACACTATGGTTGCTATAGACAGAATGAAAGCTGTTCTGTGCAGGTTTACTGAGCTGGCTAAACAGCAGACTGGTTTGCTGGCTTGTTTTTTCTCTGATGATTTGTGTATTGTGGAATATAGAGCTGTAATGGCTTTATTTTTAGAAATGGTGATTACACATAATGAATAAATACCGCAGCTCAATCAACCTGAGCCTGCTCTGGAAACCACAACTTCATGGCTGATTTTTACCTTGGCAATAGACAGGAGTTTACCTCCAAAAATGAAAAAGAGACTCGGTTTAAACCATACTATGAATGTATTATTGACAGATTTAAAACAATAAATGAACCATGCATAGACTTACCTGTGCTGTATGACCACTATGCTTTGCCTCTCTCCCATCCTCACTGTGAGAGCTGCTGTAAAACTGGAGTGCTGTAAGGTGGGTGAGTGCTCATAGTGAACCGGGACTTGTTTGGAGCTGACAAATTCCTGTGGCTGTCCTTGGGCCATCTGCACGAGGCTGGTTTGGTGCCTGCTCAGAGAGCAGCACTGTGGGGAAGATCCAGAGCAGCGAGGGAAAGAATGAGTGCCCTTACTGGGTCACCCCACAGTTGAGTAAGTTCCTATTAAGTGATGCTTCCCTGCAGAGTGCACAGAATAGCTCAGTGCAAGCCAATGGACACACTCCCACCCCTAAGGATGCTTTCTGGTGGGAAATCTTGGCACAGAAGAGCCAGAAAATAATGACCAAATTCCTACAAGTCAGAATAACTGAAAACGGAGTCCACAGGGGGAGACCCATCCTGGTGATCGGGTCATTCAGATTCACATTCTGCTGTACGAACACTCAGCACCCACAGAAAAATGTTGCAGGTAATACTCAGGTCAAAGAGATTTGGGGTTCTTCAAAAGGGGGTTATATTTTGCACAGACGTGCTGAGATGGGACTTGGAGGGCTCTTTATTTTTTGCTTTTTCTAACTGTGTTTGGAATAAGGAGCAGAGGTTGGCGGTGGAGATGAAGGTGTTAGGAGGATGTGGGGAGGAATAGCTCCTTGTTATTTGAATCACCTCGTAACATTATTCGAGGAAAAACAATTTCCCAGTGCTTGTATTCTCAGTTTTTGTGTTTGTTTGTCTCTTAAGACTAAGGACTGTCTTCTGTTTAGTGTTTTATTCTTAAGGTGTTTTTTTTTTCCTAAGATTATGCATTACGCAATTTATGAATAACCGCTCATTATTATTTTGCATAATTGGAATTCTTGGTACAATTGGAACAAAAGTATTTAAACTTCAGGATTGGTTCACTGAAATATTTTCATTCTAGGCAAACTGCAACCTGCATCATTTTCTTTACATTCCTTCCTCTGAGATCACTGCGTCTAATAGGAGTATGAATAATGTCTGTAAGATCTGGAGCATGCTCGGGGTGAAGGTGGAAGCTCTTTAAACCATTTACAATCAAATGGTTCAGAGGCAATCATCTTGAATAGATTAGTCCTGAAATGCTCTCAATGTGGCAGAGAACTGAAGAAATAAAACTGCAATTACTGTGTAGTCGCGTTCTATTTCTGTAATGTGTTTTGAAATCGGGATGCTACACATCAGAACCCTTTTTGATATACAGCATGCAATTAGGAGAAAAGCAAAATATAATCTGAACTCTATCTAAGCTGCCAGAAATAAATGATAGCAACACGACATGTTACAATCTGCTGTTGTTTTTTGTTTGTTCATTTTTGGTTTTGTCTCTGGTGTACTAAGTCTTCTGTGTCTTCTAGATTGAACAATTACCAATGGAGGATAAGAAGCATTACTGGAAAAGACATCTTTCAAACCAGCTAAATGATTACTCTTGTTTTCAATACACTACTCTGAGAAATACAGGATTTCAATGTCATTCAGATGCTGTTCCACAGATTTCAGTGTACTTAACTCCCAATTTGCAAGAGCCAAGTAAATACTGAACAATGTTCTCCCTTCAACCCTACGTTCAGAGAACTGTTTACCTTCCCATGCTGGTTTCAAGCCAAAACACATAAAAAGAAATGAAAAAGCGCACCCCAAATCAAATTAAACCAATAACGCCCAAATCCCCTATGATCTGATCTCTAAACAAAGAGAAAATATTTTTAGTGTTATCTCCTTTTAATGTAGAAGTTGTCCGCATACTTACAGGCATACTGTTAGGGTCAATTTTTCCTGGTAGAGGAGACAGCTTGTGTCACTGAATCACCAAGGTTGGAAAAGACCTTTAACATCATCCAGCCCAACCGTGCACGTATCCTTGTACCTAGTTTAAAGTCCTCTCAATGAGCCCTGCAAGCTCCTTGGCTAGGATCCCTTTCCCCTTTTCAGACAGGTGAAGCCCATCCGCAGCCATCGGTCCAGGCACTGAGTAAACTGCGCCATGGTCAAAAGAATTCTTGCAATTGCACCAGCCCTTCAGCCATGTGTTTATGAGATGGGTCTTCCTGCTTCTCTCAGTATCCTTCCCTGCCACTGTAGGGATAAAGGAAAATATGACCTGTAGGCTCGCTCTGTCCACTAACCGCCCCAGTCCCCTGAAGTCCTTTTTGATAATGCTCGGGCTTCTCTCACCAACTTCTTCACTGCCAGCTTGAACTATCAATAAAGGATAATTATCAGAGGGCCGAATCAGACTAGGAAATTTCCTAGAAATTTTCCTGACCTGGGCCCCGTGGAGGCAGCACACATCCCTGGTAGGGTCGAGGCAACATATACTGCCTCTCAGATGGGAGTCACCTACAACAATCACCCCTCTGTCCTTGGCGGGGGCAGTCTGGAGACAAACTCATGGGTGGATCTGCCAGTGCATCCTCACTCACCTCTCCCTCAAGTTCCAGAGCCTCAGACCTATCACCTGCCTCCTGAGCTGTCTTCTCACTAAAGCTACACTGGGGCTTTGTGCATATGATTTACATTGTGCTCCATAAAATACGGGAATTTAAATCCGACATTTGATTTTAGTTCATGCTATAATCTCTGCGCATCATATAAAAGAGTGCTTTATAGCTGACACAAAGCAAGTGGATGTTCAAGGTGTTTAGGAAACAAGCTCTTGCCTTGCTTTTGAAACAAGGCATATAATGAAGGTTTCCTATCATTATACTAAGTGCAGAGAATATTCGCGATACTTTGAAAAACTGTACAGTATTTGCAGAAGATATGTTATTTCATGTCATTTTTTTCCAGGCTTTTGACTTGCTCAGTGTTTGCAAATGTATCTAAGTCACCCTAGATGCATTATTTTTTATTATGAATAAGTATTTTGCTGTATGCCAAAAGCTTCAATGATCACATTTAATGTTTCAGAGGTTGTTTTTTCCTCTGTTCTTAACTCCTACTGTTAAGGTCTCGGGCACCTGGAGAAGTGAAATTATAAATTCTTAATGCAAAACACCTCCATTTCAGGAGGGAGAGTTTGTGCTATGGCTGTTACAAAACTGAAGTCGGTTACTCAGATCTGTAAGGGCAACTTACATACATTCAGTGGAGTTACTTTGGATTTAAAGCAATATAATTTAAGACAGAATAATGTCTAACCCAAAGACAGCTAGTGATTGGACTGAACATATTGAATTTAAGTGAATATGTACAATACATCAAATGCCATACACTTCTTAAAGGGATACAGGTATCCAGCTGATACCTAAGGTATGCAGTTATCCAAAATCTTCAAGTATGAGCTTTGAAAAGACAAGGTCTCAACTCACATCCTCTTCTTTATCGATTCTTAAAATATTGCAGGAACATACATCTTTGCTTAACCATTCTGTAGATTTGCAATCACCATGAATTGAGGCACGCCAAGTAGGCAAGCATTTGGCTCGCATGCCGTGTTCAATCTGACAGAGACTTCATGGCCTTCCTCCACCGTCAGAACGTGAACCCCTCCTCCACTGCACAGTCTAATGGCTAATGCACTCAGACACTGTGTGACTGATCCAGATGTAGTTTCCAGGTTAATCTTTGGCCACTGTTGGAGACTACAGCTCTGCAGTTGCATCTGTGGAGAACGTACCACAGCTTATTGTCAACACGCAGTGTAGAGGTAGGCCCTTCCCAAATTTTATGTTAAATATTATGTAAAACTATGTTAGTATTCATATGCATTTATTAATCTTATCTGTAATACACTTTAATTATGTTAAATGTTAGTTAGGTCTTAGGGATGCAAATTTCCAAATCAAATCCAGGTGAATGTCAAAACCACCAGAACACAGCGATGCCTTTGTTCTTTCTCAGCTGGTGTCCTGTCCTGCCCTGATGGTTGGTTGCTGTATGAACAGTGTACGCAATCTGTCACTTCTGTCACCTCCAGCTTCCCAGCACATGCAAATACTCTCTCTCACAGGCTGCTCGCCCAGGGTAGAGCTCTGTTTGGTTGACATAAGCAGCAATTTACTGTAGCGTCAAACACAGCGTGACTCCATTCATGTGTTTCTCTGGGGAGCAGGAAACTGTGGCTCCATACCTGTCTCTGGTCTGCTCGGCCGATTTCATTTTTCATTTAATAGTCATCTGCTGACACAGAGTCAGAGAGCAGCCCTCACAACTGTTAGCTCTTGAGGTAACCATGTGGAGGGAGAAAATGAGCCCTGTAAGTATAAACAGTGAAAACACGAATAAAAGCAAATTAGAAATGACCAATGAGTGCCGTCGTGACTAATTCTAATGCAATATCTGAAGACATTGAGCATACTGCCTACATTTGTCCAGGCAAGAAAAAATGTGCATATCATATGTGCTGGAAAATGCTGGAAAAGCTTGAGGATCATTTCCACTAATTTCCCTAGCTTCTATCACTAACTTCTACCACTTTTAGTGCCTGGGGAACTTGTTGTGAGATTCAGCTTCAGTGCAGGGTGTAAAGATTAAAGCCCCCAGATGAGTTATTCTAGAAAACGTTTAAAGATGTGTGCAATCAAAATCAGAGACTCTTTCTCAGTACTGAAAGAAAAATCTTGTGTCATGTCTTAAGTGGCTTTAAAGCTGAGTGATGGGAACTGAAATCTGGCGTAGCAATGGATGGCTACATTAGGCTTGCCTGATTTATGTGCCCTTGGAAACTACATACAGCACAGATTACTGGTGAGCTTATGAAAGAATGCAGTTCAATATGGAGACAGGAGCAGCAGCCAGAAAGTAAAAAGTGAGCCAAATTCCCAACTGCACCACTGTCTTCTTCGCCTCTTGCTGCCCTTCAGCGAGGTCAGGATTAGCACAAAGGAATTTGCTTGCCTGTCCACAGTACTCAGTTCATGGAGAATGGATGGACCATGGTGTGTTGGGTGGATAAAAGTGGTCAGGGAGATGAACGCCCATGTAATTTACATGAATAAATGTTACCATAATGTATACATCAACATACGTATATGTATGTATGTAAAGATACTAAGGGAGCAGACAAGAAAAGGCCAAAACCCATCCAGTTAGCATAAGCTGTATAACCATCATTAATTCAGATATCCTCATCTAAACTCACTAACTTTCAGAATGAGTGTTTTACAAAATTGGTCCCTAAGGGCTCAAAACTTCATTCCAAAGAACACATTATGTGCCTCAGGGGGGTGAGTTTAGGCTATAAACTTAAGACTTGCCTCCTGCAAAGTATCACAGGATGAGTTTTACAAGAGTGGGTGGTTCGAGTGCTTGCCAACCTGATTTGGTTTTGGAAAGCGTTGGCTTTGTTGTCAGAACCTTGGAGGCTTGCTCTAGCAGGCAATTTTAGAATATGCACTGAGCACTCTGTGGTAGGAGCTGTACAAACTCAGGAGTAAGTCAGTATTTTCTTCACCCCCTAAGTAATAGCAGTCACTGTTTCCTCTTGTATGTGGGGTCAGACAGCGTGTTCAGTGTGGGATACATGGATCAGCCTGGGAATTCCTGGGCTCCAGAGACTGAAACAAACAGTGAGAAGGAAAATGGGATCAAGCTTTTCTGCCTCGTAGTAGGTTTTTCTGACTACATGATGCCTACACACTAAATGCTGCTTTTTTAAAACGCATAGCCATGTTTACACCTTGTGAGAACCCCAATCCTTTAGGGCACATGTAAATCATGCTCTGACAATTCGTATCAGATTTGGTGGGAACTAAAAAGGCTGCTCTGCTCAGGGCCTTGATTTAGGTACGTGCAACCATAGTTCCACGCTTGCAGGGAAGCAGGTTTGCACAATGAATTTGCAGGTGAAATGAGGAACTATTGACAAGGTTACACAACAGCTAAGCAGCAGGATTTGGACCATAACTCTGGATTTAAGTGTCTCAATTTTGCATCTGATGCCTTAGTCCTTTATTGGCTCTAACTTCATGCGTCTGGAAGAGATTTTTCCCGTGGGAGGTTTAGAAGTGGAGCTCTAAAAGCGCAGTTAGCTGTTCTTCAGAGATTATGGATACAGAAGGTGCTGAACTAACTTAAAGAACATTTTAACACAGTTCATTCTATACAATTAGAAGTAAAAATTGCTTCAGCAAACAAGATGTGCTCAGCACACAGTGACCCAACAACCTGTAATAAAAGTGTCCCAAATTCTTACTAAATAGAGGCAAATCGAGATGCCAATTGCTCTTAACAGTGACGCCCACTGTTTTCCTGTAATACTGTGCCATGTACTTTTAAAAAATATATTAGTAAGGAATGCACTACGTTTTCTAAATCACAAGGCAGGGAAAAATAAGTGAAATTCCATGTAGCATTAGCAAAGAAAACCTTTCAAGTATGATTTGATATTGTGCCTGCTGATGCCATGCTGCTGATGGGGAACTAATTTTAAGTAAGTGCCACCCTGCCTTGTGCTTGCCTGCGAGAGCATTGTGATACCCGGCATTGTGCGCTCGCACAATTGTTTTCGTGCAGAAAACAATGATATCGTATATGTGCTGCTGACTGAGGTGGCGGAGGTGAACTTGAAACAAAAGAGGGAGAAACTGTTGCCATCCTCTTGAAAGTGCTGCACTCAGGGTATGTGTCCATTCGCTAATGGCACAGGAGTTTATTCGCAGCGGGCTTTTGTAATTACACAGCTTAATTATTCCTGCCTATAATAAATAGCTCTTTGTTTCTGCCATTTGTCTTTCATATTCACCCACATTCTCTATTATATTTCTGCTTGCTTGTCCCCCAGCTGCCCCCTACCAATTCCTCCAGTTTCCTACTTGCCATTTCAATACTTTCAGCCATTCATGCCTCATTTTAATTTCCTCATGCCTCCGCTGCTCAGCATTTCTGTCTCAGCAGCTCTCAGCCTGCTCTCCATTTCCGCTCCCACTCTCATTTAAAACCGTTCATGCTGCTTTTACTTAATGCAGTATAATTAAGGGTAGAGTTTTTCAGAGGGAAAACCATGTCACTTTTCACAGACCAGAATGGAAAATTTGACAGAATGATACTGAATTTTATGAACACGCTATAAACTTCTGAGGATGAGGTATGCGCTGTCCTCTTTTTATTGGTACGGATCATTTTTGTGTTTGCTTGAGGACTATCCTGAGGCCATTGTCAACTACAGATCTGTCTGTTTAAAAAAAAAAAAAAGAAAGAAAAACAAAGCTGCAGGGACAGAAGAATAGAACTGAGGGAAAGAATTGGCTTTGGTTTGCTTGGTAAAATTACTATAAAAAAAAAAGTATTTTGTAATCATTTGTGTACCAACATAGATAATAAGATGAGATTAGTACTTCGCTTTTTATAGTCACTCCTCCTCCACCACTTTTGGCACATCTTTGAGGCTAAATTTCCTGGCCTACTGATACTGCTTAGCTCATGGAGCATCCCCTTTGGCATCCTGACAGCTGTGAGGATAAAGATGGAAACCTGGAAGCACTCAGCTTTGCAGGGCAGCTGCTTACCATGCAGTTGGCTGGATGGCTTTTTAGGGTTCCCTGGATCTACATGAATCATCTCCTAATGCAGATCCTGCATAGCTGTGCAGCTTAACATGTCCTACCATGCGCTTTTTTTTTACCCTTGGATTATCAGACATGGCATCAATCATTACAAACCAGGACACAAACAACATTCACAGGGCCTTATGTTCAACCACATGGTGACTCTGTAAACCAGAAGGACTGTAACCTGGGGCCCCACCCGATCCTGTCAGGACGCCAGTCCTTCCCCTGTATACAGCTGTCATAAAGCAACAAATTTCATTGAATCTGGCAGTACTGTGAGGAAATCACTGCTTGGATGGCCCAGGATGTTCACAGAGAAAGGAAACAGAATGCCCGGGCTATCTGCTCATGGTGATGGCAGAGGAGGTTTTCCAAGAAGTTCTTGATAATGAAGTGACCCATATTATGAAATAGTCATGTTTGCCAGCAATAGTGGTGGAGTGTAAATAAAACTCCTCCATATTCCAGAAGAAAACAGAAAGGAAAAGGAGGTCATTCAGGCATTGAGCCTTGATATCATCAGTGAATGTGGCTCTGAAGCTTCTGGCATAACTGTGTGTTTGCAAAGTGCCTTAGCCCAAGCTTATCACCGCCAGTGGCCAGCCTCTCCACCAAGCACTGGGCTGCCATTTTCACAGAGCAGCTGCACCTCTAAACTCCCTGGCTGATGGATTCAGACTTCCCAGATGATCTGCTCTAAGTCTCATGCTGGAGTTATCAGAGAGAGCAGATGCAGAGAGCTGGCACATTTATTTTCGGATCTTCTCATTTTGAGTGGAGGCTGGGAGAGTCTTTCTGATGTGTTTCCAGAGAGCATACTATAAATGGCTTTGATGCATTTGCTAGCTAACAGAAATCAAACATAGTCCATGTTTCCAACCTTATGTTAATACCTTCACTGACCACAATGGGCTAATTAGAACAGCATCAAAACAATGTGGTCTTCAGCACTGCAGTACTTACACACAGGAACTGGACCTTGCACGCACACTAAATACACCATCAACTGCCTGCCTTGATTCTCTGCGCAACCACTGTACATGAGCTCCGCCCCATGCTCTACTCCACAGTACAGAAGTTATTTCTCTCAAACCACAATAACTCGTGCTGCTCCTCCAAACAGTTCAGGCTGACTTGCCACTGGACCTGACTCTCTCCCAGAGAGATACGTAGCAGTGCAGGTGTCAACACCTGTTAGGTTTCCTGGGAAGGTATCTTAATTTAGAAAGGAACACAGGGGAATAACTTTGTTGGTCTGGCCAGTGAGAAACATCTGCAGTATCCTTGACATCAACAGCCGTCTGCTCAGTCAAAAGCTCCGGCAGCAGTCTGTGAGGCTGGTGAAGTTAAAAACACACTTGACCTGTGGGTCAAGTGACCAACAAGCAACATTTTGCATGAGGTAGGTAGAAGAAGCTTCAATTCTGGTTTAATTTTCTTCATTGAAGTTAACATTGTACAGAGAGAAGTCTTCTTCAACCTGTGATACGGCATTTTACAAAGAGCAAAGGTCAACATCTCAAACTGGAATTCCAGTCCTAGAATAATAAGACAATTAGACCCCAATTTTTTCATCACATGTATTCTTATGGTCATGTGTTGACGTTATAAAGCCAGCCCAGATTATGACCCCTTATTTCCTTCAAATTATTTTGCACGTGTGCATGTTCCACACAGGAGTTGTAGACAAATCTAGCTTGAATAGACTTTGTAAGAGTGGAAATGTTCATGCTTAAGTAAAAGCATCAATATGTCATGAATGTGTGCTTGTTCTTGTGTTTGTATCAGTGATGATGAGATACCTATCTGAAAATACTTACTAGCCAGTAACTCTGAAGACTTCAGCTTATCCCCTTCCAATCCTCAGTATTCTTGCTCATCCTCGTGTTTGTTGCAGCGAAGCAAACATAACTGGGTAACTAATTTGGGGCTAGCACAAATTTCTACCATTTCACAACATAGAGAAGTGTCAGTGACATAAATATATTTTTACACACTGCAATACATGTATTTTCTCTAGACACTGAATCTTCAGGCATGTTCCTAGTCCTGTTTTTCATGAGAGGTTCGAGTACTCCCTGCTTATTTGATATCCTTAGATATGAAGACTTGGCCAGTGACATCTGTTCAACTTGCAGAAAGCTAATAACTTCAGAAGACAAATAGCATCCTCAAGACTCCTGCATAGAAAAGATGTAAGAATTTGGGGCATGCCGTAAAATCTAGCTCTGGCCCTCCTGGCAGGAGGCCAGGAATCTGGCATACTTCAGGTTGATGCATTTAACATTGGCATTTTAGACTGATGCTGAAGAAAGAAGTGCGCGGCTGTTTTCAGTGCAAGGAGAAAGAAAAAACTCCAGCCCTGGCTGCCTGGTGCAGCTGAGCTGCTCCTGTTGTTAAGGTAACAGGGGGAGATGTCTGCTGCAGTGGGAAAGGGTCAAGGAATTTGTCTGAAAGATTGAAGACATATGGCAGGGAGAATGAAAAGAAACTGTTGCCAGGACAGATGTGGCAGCAGTCACTGATCTAAGGAGGAAAAAGGAGGAGGCAGCCCTATGTAGATGCACACTCCTGTGCCACATCCACCTCTTTGAGACATATTCCTGTAGAGCTAATGATGTGCCAGTCCTCACTGCGGACCTGTCTGTACTGTATGGCGTGAGCAAAGTGCCTGTGTAGACAAGGTAGACATTAGCAGGCTGAAGTGCTGCTAGTGTTAGTGTGACCTCCCAGCAGGCATAGTTCACCCACAGTGATCGCTAAGACCCGGAGTGCTGATTATAATGATCATTACTACCTCTTTAGTAAACAGAAAAAAAACAAACCAAAAACCTCTGCCTCAATCTCTAAGCAAGCTGGGCATGCTGTGCCATCTTGACCTCAGTGATGCTTTTTGTCATAAAATAGCTAGTATGTAGTTTTACCTGAGTGTTACATAAACTGCAGAAGCTGCTTTTTATTAAGCAGCTGTGCTGCATATCTCTATACGAATCTGGAACAGCCACTTTCCAGTGTGCAGGCCTGTCCTTTCACCTTTCCATCACCAGTGCAGGTATCAGCTTCTACGTCAGCCATGAGGTAGCTTACGAGTGGGTTCTCTCTCCCCTGCATGTTGGCATGGGTATTTCTGGTACCTAAGCCGAACTGCTGAGATTCAGCAGGCATATGATTAAATAACCTCAGCCAAATTTGACAGTCTGCCTGAATGGCTGTGGCTTAAGCAGGTCTGTGTTGGCTCTAGCAGGGGAAGGAAACTCCTGAAATGAGCTTGTTGTCTGACTCCCATCTGGCTGTTAGTGAAGTGCTTTGATGCTTCCCTTGCCCAAGTCCCAGAGGATCAATTTGTTACATCATGCTGAAGTTGCGCTTCCACATACGCTGAAAGCCACAGGCATATTCTCCTGTGAAAGGCAACAAGCAGGATCTTGAGTCTGAATGCAAAGAAGACAGTGGGGTTTCTTGAGACCTAAAGGAGCCTTGTTGGGTGTCAAAGGGCATAGGGGCTCAGTTTCATACCTGAGGGCACTGCATCCTTGACGTAGTGTTGTGGACATGGGCAGCTGGGTGTTGTCCACATAGTCACTCTCTTGTTCCTCCTCCTCAAAACCAGTGTAACCAGACACTGCCATTTTTTTAAGATATAGTACAGAAAACAGGTGACAAGAAGGTTTTTCATTGTTACTGTTTGTTGTTGGTGGTTTGTTCATTGCACGGTGGAAACTAGACATTCGAGGAAAATGTAATAGTAAAAATCATACAGACTAAATGTAAGATATATGGTAATACTTTCTGAATGGAGACCAGTTAAGACAGTAACCAGACTGGTTACTGTAGTAACCAGTGTCTGGTTACTACAGGTCTAGGAGACACTCCTATTTCTTATTAGGTCAGCTGGACTGTGGGATTCAGTAACATGACTCGGAAAAAAATATCAACCAAACTCTGTCACAAAACATGGGTGGAGAGACTAGGAGTGTCTTGGAGAGACTTGCATCTGAGTGCAAACTCTTGCAAACCACACTACTCTGCTAACCCACACAGAACAAATATCAGTAGGTAAACCAGGACTAGCAAAAGCAAAGCAAATACACGTGTGAGAATACTGACTCCTTATAGTGCTATTTATTGTGCTTGCTAGAAACAAAGCTAAAATAAAGTAGGCAACAAACTTCCAAGGCACCTTTGCACATAGCACTGTTTAAAAACATCACTTCCCAGGAATGAAGCTGTATAAAATTTCTCCTGCTGTACCTCTTGGCTGAAGGTATTGAACACAGTTATTATTCTCCCTGATGAAAAAGGATTAGGTGGAGGAGGACTGAGAAATGAACAGAAAACTCTTACTCGTAAACAAGCTGAGAGCGGTCACTTGTACTGTTACAGTTTGGATAAACGCAGGTAATTTCTTAACCCATTATTTGAGATAGTGACAGGACTGTTCCTTTTTGCTTATATTTTAACACTTACTAATTGTTGATTAAGGCTTCACTAGATACTAATTTTTAATGAAATCTGAGGAATTGCAAAAGGCTTCACAAAACTCTTCCTAAACTGGTCAAACAGGTAAGGAATAATACAAAGGGTAAAAAAGCCTCAACATCCTGCTCTCATCGGAGTATTATGGGAAACATGTAAACAAAGAAAACAAATCAGTGCAGAGTTCACGCTTCATCAATTGCCTAACAACTTGCAACCAGTTAATTACACACCTTTAAAATGCATGTACAGGATAAATGATTCAGAAATAAGCCTCAATAATGAGAAAGAACAGCAATGAAGTACTGATTCCACTAAGGGAATTTAACCCCTTAGCTGTGACAATGCTGAAATAAGATAGATACTGTATGAAATAGCTGGTTTATGCTATTTGATAAATATTCAGAGATGTTAAAGTAACTCAACCTCGTGTTACTTCACATTTTGCAGTCTCAATACCAGCAATGAATTCTTATATCCAATCTGTAAATCATGGGTGTTCAACCTCATGGCTTGCCTAGGCCACGCTGAATGAAGAGGAATTGTCTTGGGCCGCATATAAACACACTATTAACAAAACCTTTTTTACGAGTGGCAATGCGTGTGGGAAGACATGAGCAGGCACTTAGAACAGCAGGCACCTCCGTGCTTTTGGAGTTCACTCCTGAACAACTGCAGAATCCTAAAAAACTGGTAAAATGTTTGAAAAAGATACACCGTCACCTGGGCAATTCCAAAGCCAGCAATTCATGCAATATGCTGGGGCTTGGCTTATGCCTGCCGAGCAGCACATAACACTACTCCAGCACCTGCAACTAAGCCTTGCAGCTGCTGATCCTCCTGCTGCCCCACCTGGAGTACGGCATCCAGCCCCTGCGACCCCAGAACACAAAGGATGTGGAGTTGTTGGAGCAGGACCAGAGAGGGCCTTTGAGAATGATCAGAGCACGTCTTCTATGAAGACAGGCTGAGGGAGCTGGGCTTGTTCTGCCTAGAGAACAAAAGACTGTGGAACCTCACTGCAGCCTCCCAGTATTTAAATTGAGCTTATCAACAGGGGGGTAACCAGATAGTGATAAGACAAGGAGGAACGGCTTTAAGAAGCCATTTTTTTTCTCCCCTGAAAGAGAGGAGGTTTAGGTTAGATGATAGAAGGAAACACTGAGTGAAGTGCTTGCCACAGCTGCCCACAGAAGCTGTAGCTGCACCATGCCTGGAGGTGTTCAGCGCCAGGCTGGACGGGGCCCTGCACAGCCTGAGCTGGTGAGCGGCAACCAGATCTTGGCAGGGGGCTGGAATTGGATGATCTCGTGCGTGCTTATAAACCTCGAAGGGATTTTATACCACAAAGGTACCCGTTTTCTCCTGAATACATATGAACTGAGAACCCTCCTGCTTCAGACCATGGTAACACTTGCACTTGCTGATAATAAAAAAGCTCTAAATTTTGGAGCAAAATCACAATCCCTAATATAACCGTTAGACAGAAGAAAACAGCTTTCATTCTGCAACAGCCGACTGGAAGCCGACTGTGAATGCTAATACAGGACGGTTACACAAACTGTCGACACAAGGGAAAAAAACGAGGACGGGAATGCAAAAGGTGCCAGTTATCAGGACGAGAGCCGCCAACCCGTGCTGGCTGCGGGACAGGCCGCCCGACCACCCCACAAAGGCCCCGCAGCTCGGTGCCCGTTCCGCAGCACAAGGCGGGAGGCCGCAGTCATTTCAAGGAGTCCAGCACAACCGCCGCCCGCCCCGGCAGGATCGGCGCCCTCCGCACGCAGCGCCCGGCGCCGCCGTGCGCTCACGTGACCGAGCCCGGCCGGGCAAACGCGGCGAGGAGCCCCCAGCGGCGTGGCGGAGGCGCTCCATTTCCTCCGCCCCACCGAGCGGAGCAGCACCGCGAGAAGGTGAGCGGCGGGCAGGAGGCGGAGTGCAGCGACGTAAGCGCAGAGAGTCGGAGTGGCGGGGGAACAGCGGGGAGTGGAGCGCGGGGACAAAAGGCCGACAGAGGAAGGGGCCGCCTCGGACGGGCAGGCGCCGCAGCCGGAACGGCGCAGCACAGCCCACCCCGCCCTCCTTTGCGCGCCGCCCCTCTGCTCCGCCCCTCGGGCGGCCGTTGGGCGGTGCGGGGCTGTGGCGCCGCGGTTGGGCGGCCCCGGGGGGGGTGGCGTGGCGGCTCTGCTAGGTACTGGAGGTTACTCCGTTGTTTTTTCCTCCGTTATGTTACAAAGTGGGGTGAGATTGGTTAAACAGAAGTGGCAAAGCTAACCCTGTGAACTATTGCTCTCTGTGTACTCTGGTTTTCAGTGCTGATGTGTGGGAGCCGGAAGCTGTGTCTGTGCTGTGCGGTACACACGTGAGCAGCATTTGCTTGTGCTGCGGTAATATGGAGGCTTGGCAATGACTTGTTGCTAGCTCCCCACATCACTGTGCGCCTCGTAATAGCAGTTCTCTCTTGATTGAGCGGCTTTCCCGTTAACGTACGTCCTGAGCGTTCTGAGGGTAATTACTATCTTGGATTATACTCTCTACTCTGGCATCACTTAGAAGCGTAGGCTTTTCCATGCTCGGCATTTGTCCTTCAGTCAGTTCTGCTGTGCAGAGGCCATAGTCCTTCCTGTATTTGGAGACTGAGTGAGTTCCTAGAGAGGTCTCCACGGTGTTCTTATCCTTTCTAAGGGAGATGAAGTGTTTTGGAAGTCAGAGAAAAGCTTAGAGAGAAAAACTGGAGCAGAACACCATGTAGGCTCTAACCTCATAATATTTTCTAATTAGACAATAAAAAGACAATGTGCTTTTTTTTTTTTTTTTTTTTTTTTCCCTTATCTTGCTTTTCCATTAAACTGAAATCAATTCTGTACATTGAGATACTGAAAAAGTGAAGCTGGTGATCTAGGAAAGCTGCTTCACCTGTGTCCGGATAACTTTCTTACACCATCAGAGTTTGGGTTTTTTTTTTCATTTTTTTTTTTCCTGATTCAGTGAGAGAAAAAAATATCAATGAATTGCTAACAGAAGATACATGGAATAAAATGTATCACAGGAATTTATACATATATATATGTCATTTATATTTATATATAAATAAAATGATTTCTTTAAGAGACTTCAGAAGATAACAAATCTGTTTCCAGTATGTAGTTTTGTAACTGAATGCACATGCATTTTGTAAAAATGTAACATAATTGTGTTTTAATAACTATGACTGGGAGATTTCTATGAGTTATCCATTTCTTTTACTTTCAAAATTACAGATTCTTCTGTGTAACTTTCCTTTGGTTACCAAAAGAAAATTGTTCTCTGAATTGAGGGAAAGAACGACGCACATTGTGTAACAGTGGGTAGTAACGTGCTCCTTGAGAACAGTATTGTGGTGGAGTGTGGTTTTAAGATTCAAATAAGTTCCACAAACACAGCTGCAATTTAATGTTCAGATAAGTTGATCGCTGTGCTGCAGATTCCGACTCTCCGGAATACCTGGATCTTATGCTATGCTTTCAGTTCAGCGGTATATTATTGTTGTTAAATAACAAATCTGCATTTCACATGATCATCAGTGCATGATTTTATGGTCTTTTTGGACCAATTAAATTTACTGCACTTCTAGTTAGTGGCCCAAACTTCTACTTTTCAGTTATAAACTGAAAAATAATATAAAATATAAGTACTGAAAAATAATATAAAAAAAAAAACTTCTATTTTTCAGAACACTTTCACATTTGGAGAGTTTTTTTTGCTCCTCATAGAAGTCTTCTCAAGAAGAAACAAAAATTTAGTCCTGTGTGTTGGAAGTCTCTCCATTGCAAATACATTTATTTTAACACTTGAAAAAGAGTCACTGAAATTCTAGAGCCAAATTAATTTTCAACATGTATATTTTAGTGTTCATGTTGTGTTACAAAGATCGGACAAGCTGAACACCAACATTCCTACAATGAACCAAAAACCAGCCATTCTAGAATGGACATTTTTAGTTTTATAGAAGAGGGGCAATCTCTTATTTGTTTGGTTTTTAACTGAAATATGTCAGTCTTTAAAGATGAGAAATATGATTCTGTTTCATGTATCAAGGGAAAAATACCAACTGCAGTTGCCTGGAATGTACACTGCAAGCGGAGTGCATTCAGAGAAGGGCTACAAAAATGATCCACAGAATGGAACACCTCTTGTTTGAGGACAGCCTGAGAGAGCTGGGGCTGTTCAGCCCTGGGAAGAGGGGGATGTGAGGTGACCTGATAGCGGCCTTTCAGTATCCAAAGGGGAGCTACAGGAAAGAAAGGGACAGACTCTTCAGCAGGGTCTGTGGTGACAGAATGAGGGGAAAAGGCTTTAAGATTACAAATGGTAGATTTAGGTTAGATATAAGGAAAAAATCTTTTTCAGTGAGTGTGGTGAGGCACTGGAACAGGTTACCTAGTGTTGTGGCCAATGCCCCATCCTTTGAGACTTTGAAGGCAAAACTGGATCAGGCCCTGGGCAACCTGATCTAGCTGTGGTGTCCCTACTCATTGAAGGGGAGTTGGATTAGATGGCCTTCTGAAGTCCCTTCCAACTCCAAGGATTCTATGATTCTGTGAAGTCTTGAAGTGCTGGAGAAGCCAGGTACTGAGTTGTATGAACAATATACTGCTCTATCAAAGGGATTTAGTACTCTTTTAACTTGGTATTTTCTTCAACTATTATTTAGAGTCCTAGCTTCAAGGGGAAATGACCCAGTGGATAACCTTTCTCTGGCTTTGTGAAAGTTTATAGTAGAAATAAATGGATGTGCAAAAGTCAAAAAAACCTTTTTACTTTACTCATGTGCCAAGGCTCTACAATGCTTTTTCTGTTCATTTTTTAGTAAAATGAATAATTATATATTCCTCAATGATTGGGTTTAGTTGAGCTGGTTTTTTAATTTGCTTTTTCTTTTTTTTTTTTTTTTTTTTTTTTCTTGTTTTTTTCTCAGAGCTGAGAAATTGGTGTGGCAGTTGAACTTGTCACAAATCCCAGACTCAGAATCAATATGGTGGTGAATGGCTGTTCCTCAGTACACTGGGTACCCTTGTAGAAAGTCCCACAGTGACCTCTAATGTTCAAGGATAAAACCTAAGTTGATAAAATAAAGGAAGTTCTTTTTCAAGGGCGCAGTTTTGTGTATTAGTTTGTGCATTTAGTTTATTAATATCCCACAGACAGGGTAGGTATTTGGTCCATCAGACCTTAGTGCTTATAGAAACACTATACTTCAGAGTCAGTTTTAAGTTTCCCTTGTTTTGAACAAGTAGGCACAAAACTGCCTTAATGTAGTCATGGGAGAACTGGTTATTTTTGCAAAGTACACTGCAAATGGAAAGTCCCTCTTAAATATTAAAATAATTCTCTCTGTTCTTCCTTTTGGATTTATTTATTCATACCATTTTAAATATTGTGGTCATTTATTATTTTGTCCTTGTATACCCAGTACACACTTGCATGGTTTAAAGATTAGTAGCTTAGAAGCTTGTGTCATTCATCTAGAATAGACTTCCACATCATGTACTAACCTTACTTCCTCTTAATTCAGATGGAATAATGTGCAGAAGAGTTTCTTTTAAATATATTCGTGTTTTGAGTTGAATACTTTTATTCTCCTTTGGCCGCTTACTTGATGTTATAAGAATACTTTATTCCTTTTTGGTTAAAACTAAGTGTTGACTGTTCTTTTTTTTTTTTTTTTTTTCCCTAGAGTTTGGTTCAGGAAAACCACAATTAAGTGGGGTAACTGTTCTGCGGTACTTGAAAGAATACAGCGATTTGAGTAGAGAAATGTGCAAATGAATTTAAAATCAAAGGTTGTACTGTGATTTGCTGTAAATATAATTTCTAAATTTAGTCTGTTGAGAGGCAACACCATTTGTGCAGCCTGCCTGAGACCAAAACATAGCAGCAGCTGGGTGCAAAGGACTCTTCAAATCAATTTATAGAATTAACTTATTTTGCATGCATTGAATCTTTACACCAAAAGGCAACACAGAACATTCAATTCATACACGTTATGTTGTTCACTTAAGCATGTTTCAGAAATGAAGTACTCCAGTAGTTTCCTTTCTGTGTGTTATATGTGAATGATTTTTAGTTTGTTTGAAGAGACAGAAGCGTGAATAAAAGCAATTATTTTTCAGATTAGAGCAACTGGTATACTGCCAGTCACCTGTAAGATAGCACTTAAAGATTTTGCATTACATCTGAAGTTCACATTGTCTGAAAAGATCTCATTTATAAAAATTACTTATTTGTCTTTCTATTGCAGTGTCAATAGAAAAGTGATGATATTGCTGTTCTTTTTCTTGGTTGCACAAAACAAAATCCTGAATATCTTGTCTGAACTGAGAGATGACTGATTACTTCCCATTCTGAACTGTTTGTTACTTAAATTGCTGAGGGAATTTTTATCTACAATTACATTTTCTTCTGCTTTTGCTTTGTATTTTGGGAGTAAAATGTTTTCGTGGAAATACACGATTATTTGTGAAGATAAAATTAATGTCCTTGATGTATAAAAATACTTTGTAAAAATAAGCTATTTACTTCCGTGTTTATGACTTGTGGTCTGAGTCTTTTTGTACATGGGGTTGATCCCTGTGCTGGAATGTAATATGTAGGTTGCTCTGAAAGTAATGCCTCTTGTTTCACAGAATCACAGAATTGTAGGTGTTGGAAGGGACCTCTAGAGTTCATAAAGTTCAACACCCTGCTAAAGCAGGTTCCTTGTGGTAGGTTGATAGGAAAGCATTCCGGTGGGTTTTGAATATCTCCAGAGGAGACTCTACAACCCCACTGGGCAGCCTGTGCCAGTGCTCTGTCACCCTAACCGTAAAGAAGTTCTTCCTCATGTTCAGATGGAGCTTCCCGTGTTCCAGTTTGTGCACGTTGCTCCTGTTGCTGTGTGCCACTGAGAAGAGCCTGGTCCCAACTATTTTACTCTCACACTTTAGATATTTATAAACAGTAATGAGATCCCTTCTCAGTCTCCTCTTCTTCAGGCTGAAGAGTCACAGCTCTGTAAGCCTTCTTTTGTATGGGAGGTTCTCGAGGCCCCTCATCATCTTTGTGGCCCTTTGCTGGACTCTCTCTGGAAGATCCCTGTGTCTTTTGAACTGGGGAGCCCAGATCTGGACACATGGTGCTCCAGATGTGGCCGCACCATGGCAGAGTGGAGTGGGAGGATCACCTTCCTTGACCTGCTGGCTGCACTCTTTGTACCATGCCCCAGGATACCTTTGGCTTTCTTGGCCACAGGGGCACACTGCTGGCTCATGGCCAACCTGTTGGCCACCAGGACCCCCAGGTCCATCTCTCCAGGGCTCCTCTCCATCAGGTCAGCCTCTAACCTGTATGGTTATTCATGCATGCAGTTATTCCTTCCCAGGTGCAGGACTCCACACTTGCTTTTGTTGAATTTCATCAGGTTTCTTTCCTCCCAACTCAACAGTCGGTCCAGATTGTCCAGTGCAGCCTTCTGGTGTGTCAGCCACTCCTCCCAGCTTTGTTTCTTTCAAGTGTAGTTGCTGATGATCCCTTCATCCAGGTCACTGATTCATGTTTATTTCCTTGGAAACTGCAACAAATACAAAGAACACAAGAACACTATTTGATAGAGAAGTTCTCAGCTACAAAATGCTCTTCAACAGTCCCCTCTATTAGCTGTGCATTTTCACCAGCGATGAAAAATAGCCTGGATGCTGTGCTCCTAAAAATCTTTTACTAGTGGAGGAGGCCCGTCACTGTCTCCACTGCTGAAATATACTGCCCACTGCCTTACTGTGCTCACATCACTGTTCAGCAAGTATCGATGAGTGTAACTACATGCAGAGTTTTCTGCATGGAGGAATTCATTGACACACCTTTGCTTCATGTGCGCTTCGATGTCAGACATGGTTCTGTCAGACTGCCCTGCTGCTGCCATCTGTCGCACAGCAACAACATATTATGGAATAGTGGTGCGAAGGCTTAACATCTTCTACCATACCACCGTCGTTTGCCTCTGATTTTATGGGCTAACATCATAAAATAGCTTTTTGTTTTGGTGTGGTTTGTAAGCTGAGAGGTCCTTCTGTTGATCTGACTTTGTCTGATTCTGAAACTTTTGTGTGTTATTATCTCCAAGATTAGTAAACCTGATTTTTACTGTTGTTTTTTTACTGTTGTGATATGCTGTAAAAATTTCTTCGTATTTCTTAGTGATGGGAATTATTACGTGAAAAACCTTATTGCTTTAATCGAAACTAGGGCATAAGTGAATGAATTGTTGTGGATTTGAGGCTCACAAAAATCTGTCGTTATGTGTTTGGAACAGAAAGCAGCTAGATCTGGACAGAGTGGCCAATCTAGGAAGAACAGAACTGCAGTGCATTTTAGGGCATATGTGTATAGCTATTGAAGGTGCTGATGAGGTTAGAATTTGCTACATCAGGATATAAACAGAAGGGTAACTAAAGCAGAGCAGTAGTGCTGCCTGTGGACATGTTTTGAGATCCTTCTCCTGACACTACAAGCTGTGTGTTTGTCAGGCTGTTTAACTCAGCCTGTGCTCTTATTTC